>JARFIW010001638.1:1921875-2562500 GCA_036346225.1 Platerodrilus igneus
CTACATTTACACCCAAAACTCCCTACATAACCTCATACCTGAAGACATATATACACGACAACTCAGACAGTTTAATAATAAACGTGCCCCCATACTGATCAATAATCCGCACCTCTTCATAGGATACAAGGACTGCTGCACGCGAGACCTGGTGTCCGTCACCAGGAGTCATAATTGCCAAAGATACGGCCACTCGGCGTACTGTAGTAGGTAATTATACACTAAACAACAGCTATTTTGTAGCTTGTCCGATAGCTTACTCGACATTTTGGCAAGTGGTACCGAGTACATTGTCGCCTTTAGGAAGTATAACTTACTATCTTCCAATAAGATTAAACAGTCTTTTAAGGGATTATACACCTTTTCCGCACTGACCTAGTTCCCAATTGTACAGTTGTATATTGTCGTTTCCAATCGCGTAATACCATGTTCTTTGGCCAAAGTAGATGCGAATGTTTTCTTTAAACGTGCATCTGGACAACGTAAAAAATCTAGTATATGATTTTCAAGTTGTTTATTAAACACCAGGACTTGTTATCTGACACACAAATTTGTTGTATATCTTAATTCTTGCATAGGTTGTTAGCCATGTTAAACAATCGATTCGCACAGTTATATCGTTGTCAACTACAATATTGCAGTTTTCCTCGTATTCGCCCTTGCAGCAAAAGTTGTAGTTTGTAGTTAAATAATTACACATCTCCATCTTGCAAAATATGCCAGCAAAATCTTGGGTTACATCCCTGTCAAAAAGATAGTAACAATCGTTTTTGAGTCCGTCTAATATATCTGGTAGTTCTTCCAATAAAGTTTCGAATTTAACATCTGTTAGCTCCACTTCGTACGGAACACATATAGGATTTTGGAATTTCTTTATTAATGCTTTCGAAGCCTTCTTTTCCGATAATTTTTTTACTCCCTGGCCCATCTTGTTAGTGCTTTCCAGAGAAAGCGGAAGCTTATCTTTAACACCATGCCTAGCGGAAACAAATCGGTCGAACTTTCCTGGTAGATAGCTTTTAAATGCACCACAAATTTCTTTTTTTAGGATAAACATCTTTTTGTTTGCAGATTTTTGCTCGGTATCAGAAAGGGCACAAATTTTAACCAACATTATATTGTCACAAAATGGTTCTGTAATTGGTGTGCGTAGTCCACCAGTCAGCATCTGTTCGCCTTCAACATAACAAATATTACTAATATCTGTCACTAGATTATTGTTGCACATATTTTCTGCCAGCAGCCACAATCCAAACCGCTCTTTTCTTGGTTTCACTTTATTACCAAGAAGTTGAGGAACGTTAATCACCTTGGAAAAGCTCATGTTTACCGTTCTAGCTACTAAATTGAATACGAAAAATTGCTTCTTATGTACCCTACAGAGTGGGGGCGTATATTACCGAATATACCCAAATACACGCGACGAAATGCGCAACCGCCTTGAAGCGGCCACGTTACCCGCCATGGCGGCCATGTTACCCCGCCATGGCGGCCATTTTACCCCGCCCGCCATGGCGGACTTAGGTGAGTTGGTACTTTCTGGAGGAAAAAATTGATGGGTTAGGTCGGCGGCTAAGGTGGAGAGTTTAGGTTAGTTTACGTTGTTTGAAGTTAGATTAATCGGTGTTGTCTGGAGTTAGGTTAGGTTAGTTGGACTTGTCAGGAGTTAGGTTAGCTAGTATTGTTTGGAGTTAGGTTAGGTTAGTTGGACTTGTGTGGACTTAGGTTAGGTAGAAGGAAAAATTAATAGGTTAGGTTAGCACCGCCGGAACTGACCTAATCTTTCAATTTTTCCTTCTACCTAACGTAAGTCCACATAAGTCCAACTAACCTAACCTAACTGACAACACTAGCTAACCTAATTCTTGACAGGTCCAACTAACCTAACCTAACTTCAAACAACGTAAACTAACCTAAACCCTCCATCTTAGCCGCCGACCTAACCCATCATTTTTTCCTCTAGAAAATACCAACTAACCTAGGTCCGCCATGGCGGGTGGGGTAAAATGGCCGCCATGGCGGGGTAACATGGCCGCCATGGCGGATAACGTGGCCGCTTCAAGGCGGTTGCGCATTTCGTCGGGTGTATTTGGGTATATTCGGTAATATACGCCCCCACTCTGTAGGGTACATAAGGGGAAATTTTTCATATTCAATTTAGTATTCGACAGTAGCTAGAACGGTAAACATAAGCGTCTCCAAGGTGATTAACGTTCCTCAACTTCTTGGGAATAAAGTGAAACCAAGAAAAGAGCGGTTTGGATTGTGACTGCTGGCAGAAAATATGTGCAACAATAATCTAGTGACAGATATTAGTAATATTTGTTATGTTGAAGGCGAACAGATGCTGACTGGTGGACTACGCACACCAATTACAGAACCATTTTGTGACAATATAATGTTGGTTAAAATTTGCGACCTTTCTGACGCCGAGCAAACATCTGCAAACAAAAAGATGTTTATCCTAAAAAAAGAAATTTGTGGTGCGTTTAACAGCTATCTACAGGGAAAGTTCGGCCGATTTGTTTCCGCTAGGCATGGTCTTAAAGATAAGCTTTCGTTTTCTCTGGAAAGCACTAACAAGATGGGTCAGGGAGTAAAAAAATTTATCGGAAAAGAAGGCCTCGAAAGCATTAATAAAAAATTCCAAATCCTGTATGTGTTCCGTACGTAGTGGAACTAGCAGATGTTAAGTTGGAAACTTTATTGGAAGAACTACCAGATATATTAGACGGACTCAAAAAAGATTATTACTATCTTTTTGACATGGATGTAGCCCAAGATTTTGCTGGCATATTTAGCACGATGGAGATGTGTAACTATTTAGCTACAAGCCATAACTTTTGCTACAAGGGCAAATACGAAGGAAACTGCAATATTATAGTAGACAATGATAAAACTGTCGGAAACGATTGTTTAACATGGCTAACAACCAATGCAAGAATTAAGATATACAACAAATTTGTGTGTCAGATAACAAGTCCTGGGGTTAATAAACAACTTGGAAATCATATACTAGATTTTTACGTTGTCCAGATGCACGTTTAAGGGAAACATTCGCATCTACTTTGGCCAAAGAACATGGTATTACGTGATTGGAAGCGACAATATACAACTGTACAATTGGAAACTATGTCAGTGCGGAACGGGTGCATAATCCCTTAAAAAACTGTTTAACCTTATTGGAAGGTAGTAAGTTATACTACCTAAAGGCGCCAATGTACTCGGTACCACTTGCCAAAATGTGGAGTAAGGTATCGGACAAGCTACAATATAGCTGCTGTTTAGAGTATAATGACCTACTACCGTACGCGTTATTGGAGGAATAGCAATACAAAAACATTGATAGGCTTGCAAATTAAGTTGTCCGAAAAATCAGAGGAAAGGGAAAAATTGATAAAGTATGTACTTTCGGCTTTGAATTTTAACTATTTACTTGTAAAATATTTGAAGATAGTAGAGGAGGAAGACAGCCAAGGTAAAATAAAAATCTCACACAAGTGCCACATTAAAGCAGGTAGTACATATTTTACACAATCTGCAACACCATATTCTACAATTCCAAAAGAAATAAACATTTCGGAATTGGGGGTTGATAAATACGCCTAACATTCGTCCAGAGGTTGTACAACGCGTAAATATTGGCAGTAAACTCTAACTGTTTACGCTAAAGGAAAATGCCCCATTATGCACGCCATACGCTGTAAGTGGAAGAAAAAGACAGCTGGAATTAGAGGAAATGGATGCAAACAGGTGAAAGTTAGACTACATTGAAAACACTGCGTCAATACGCGAACAATACAAAGATGTGTTAGACGAAGAACATCTTATTAAAGAAAATAAGGAAGAATTAAAAGAGTATTTTATGTTTTGATGGTCTGACTAAGATACATCTGGGTTCTACAAGCTGTATGCATTTGTGGTTAGTAAGAAAGACTCTTTTAGTTATGTAGGCGTCGTTGCGGAAAAGAATGGTCCTAAATCCGTATACTTTCTAAAAGGTTATTCTAAAAACGTATTTATGAAAACGACAGATAACATAGACGAACTAAAGAATGCGGGTTTCGTAACCTTGGCGTACACCACACGCAAAAGAGTTCCTCTAAACATTGTATATTTGTAGTAAAGAACCTTTCGGATCATTTAAAACCGAGGGTCTTTCAACCTACAACAACCATATATTCTCAAAAGTAGTTGACATACAACTACGCAACAGTGAGTGGGAGAATAAAGATTCCTTCCAATACCGACAAGAAGAAGTCGATCAAACTAACAAGATACGTATGCAGGATATAGTGGGAAAGCTGCGATTAAAAGATTGTCCAAGCTGCAAGAATTATACGAAGGAATCGACCTGGTTGTCGGTGGAATCAAAGACTTTATATATAGAGACAAACTTCGGTACATTTTACAATTCGAAAACCTAGACGGTCTCTATGTATAAAACTATTGGCTAGAAAAGGAGATAGTGGACTTGGGTGTCGATTTAAATTTTAAGCAGCGAATAAAATTAGATAAAATTAAAACCACTCCAAACAAACATAAAGAAAGGACTGTCTTCTGTGTATAACTTTGTATTAAAATTAAGTTTAAATGGCTCCATGCTTGGCATTAAATATTTTTAAATTTTGTTATGTATAATGCAGATTTTTATTTATAATTTTTATTTATAAAAGGCTATAAAAGGCTATGACGTCACCAGGACCTTGGAAAAGTAGGTGAAAATAGGTAGCCGAAGGCACTTGTTGTGGTGATTTTACGTATGATGTGGAGGTGTGTGGAGGACGATTAGTGCTAATGGTTTTTTAATGAGAAAACCCATTAAAAAGCGATTAGTGCTAATGGGTTTTTAATAAGAAAACTCATTAAAAACCGATTAGTGCTAATGGGTTTTAATGAGAAAACCCATTAAAAAGCGATTAGTACTAATGGGTTTTTAATGAGTGTGGGAGTGGGGGGGTGTAAATGTAGTGGGGAGTGGTCACAAACTTCCCACAACACCTCTACTCAGATGTATTTTTATACAACTTAAACGCTGAAGAGCGCACTTGCACCAAGCGTAATATTTTGTCAGCTATCGCAAAAAAATTTTATCCCCTCGGTTTGATAGCGGCTTTAGTACTTTTCGCTAAACGTTTAGTTCAAGAGCCGCTTCTGGAAGTCGTCGAAAGGTAGAGATGCATGAATTCTGTGATGCTTCTGAAGCCGGGTATGCCGCTGTCGTCTATTTTCGTTCGTTCGATTTAGAAGGTAATATTTCCACGTTATTAGTATGCGCAAAATCGATGGTTGCTCTTACTAATCGCGTTTCATTGCCCCGTCTCGAATTGTGCGCTGCCGTACTCTTGGCAGGTTTAGTAGAATTCGTCAAAAATACTTATACAGATAGTTTATCATTTAGTAGTATTTTTGGGTGGTCAGATTCCACTGTTGTTTTGTGTTGGATTCGGTCTTCCTCTCATAAGTGGAAGACATTTGTTAGCAATCGCGTTTCGCATATTCAAGAACGTATTCCTCCAATTTCGTGATTTTATGTTAAGTCCTAGGATAATCCTGCGTAACCCTCACGTAGGCTTTTGGCTTCAGAGTTGGTTCATCATCCATTATGGTGGACAAGGCCTTCCTGGTTAGTGCGTTGTAGCGAATAATGGTCAGTAACGTCGCTGCCAAAACTTATCGACTCATCTTAGATGGACGTCGAATATCGTACTCTGTCGTTAACAGTCGTTATGCATGAGAATTTTTTAGATTTGTTGTTGGATAAATTTTCAAAACTGCAGAAAATTTGTAGGACTATTACATGTATTTGTCATTTCATTCGTAATGTTCAATGTCCAGCAGATTTGCGTTCAAAATATTCTGATCGTTTGTCCCTAGCTCAGCATCAAGAAGCTATACATTTATTGATTAAAACAGTTCAAACAAATGTTTTTGCCCAAGACATCGCAGATATTAAAACTGGAAAACTTGTTAGTACACAACTTCGTAGCCCTAGTCCGTTTCTAGATAGTCGTGATTTGTTGAGGGTGGGCTGTTGCCTGCGTAATTCTGGGTTGTCGCATGATGCAAAATTTTCTATTTTGCTTCCTCGGTCGCATCGGTTGACTGAAATTATTATTTTAGATTGTCATGAAAGACATTTACATCCTGGTAGGGACGGTATCGTTCGGATACCTACAATCAAGATAGCCCAAGGGCTAGTTAAACAAATGTTTCAAACAAATGTTTTTGCCCAAGACATTGCAAATATTAAAACTGGAAAACTTGTTTGTAAACAACTACGTAGCCTTGGTCCATTTCTAGATAGTCGTGATATGTTGAGGGTGGGTGGTCGCCTGCATAATTCAGAGTAATCGCATGATGCAAAATTTCCAATTTTGCTTCCTCGGTCGCATCGATTGACTGAAATTATTATATTAGATTGTCATGAAAGACATTTACATCCTGGAAATCGTACGACTCAATTTTTATTAACTCAAAATTATTGGATGTTGTCCGCAAAGAGGGCTATTTGGCAATATTTAAAATCCTGCATTCGTTGTTTTCGTGTAAACCCTGTGGCTTTATGCCCCCTATGGGGGATTTACCAGCTTCTAGGTTAACTCTAGATAAGGCGTTTTTGCATACGGGAGTCGACTTTGGTGAACCTCTCTGTCACGATAAATCGGTGTCGTGGCGCCAAATCATTGAAAGCGTACATTTGCTTAGTTATTTGTTTCAGCACTTATATAAGTTTGTCGGTTTAGGTTTCTTAGTTAATAGCTTAATTATTTTTAAATAAAAATAAGTTAGTTCATACTTATTTTGGTGGGCGGAATGTTTGGTCTCTTTGTCGCACGTTTTCGTGGTTAATTTTAAGTCATTGTAAATTCGTAGTTGTAAATCAAATAGTAAAGCTATCATCCCTTGTCTCGTTATATCCTGTAAAACCTCCTTTGTGCCCGTGAAAATTAAGTTGGACTAGAGGAGTAGTAATAGACACTTGCTCATGGACATCGAAAAGAAACGGTTGTGTTAGTTCAGTAAAGTGAGTTAAGTCAATAGTGTAGTCGAATGTGAATGTATCGATAAACACCTAAAACACAGTGATAGTGCAAACGCAACACGTCCAGTAAAATCGTCATACAGTCCACTTTGTTGAAAAGTAGGAACAACACTTAGAACAATAGAATAACGCGGAGGTAAGTCGATATATAAAATTATAAGACGCCCCGCGCATAAACAACCGGCTCTCATTTAATCATTACGATTTAAATGACCATATTTAGCTACAGGAATATGATTACTAACTGATTCTTTGAAAAATGTTAGATATACTTGGTTAAGCAAATAAACCAGTCAAAGTTAAAACTGTTGAAAGCTTTAATGTGAAAATAAAACATGTGTTGGTCATATTGATTAATTACCAACTACCACTTCTTGTTTAATAGTTATAATTTAAATACATTTGGTAGCAATAAAATTTTTTCCCACCGGTGCTTACCATACTTGGTGAACTATAATTAAAGAATTAGAACTGTTGAAAAATTCAATTCGTGATAAGGTCAGAAAGAAAATAGGAGACCGTCGGCGTATGGATTAACCATTAACGAAAATATTCGTTTAATAATTATTATTCAAATGACCAAATTTAGTAGCAGTAAAATGACTTAATAGGTTATGAAAAAAACATCACTCATACTTGGTTAAACAGTGACTACTTAGTTCAAAT
Source organism: Platerodrilus igneus (assembly GCA_036346225.1). Lineage (NCBI taxonomy): Eukaryota > Metazoa > Arthropoda > Insecta > Coleoptera > Lycidae > Platerodrilus > Platerodrilus igneus. The sequence goes on from JARFIW010001638.1 coordinate 1,929,587, forward strand.
TAAAATTGTTTAACTCTCAATATAATCGATAGTCAGAAAGAAAATAAAAATTCTTTCGGCATGTAAGTTAATTATTAGCTTCCATCTTACATTTAACAATTATGATTTAAATAACCATATTAGCAGTAGAAAAATTGTAACTAAGCTATTTTAGGAAATGCTACGTATACTTGGTTAGAAGTGACTCAATCCCTATTAAAACTGTTGAGAGCTTCAAGATAACTGACAATTCAGAATGAATAAAGGTTAACCAAGAGCGAGTCGAGCTCGCACTATTAGGGTTCCGTACCAATACTACAGTGAGCAATCAATAAATAAAATTAAGCTGTTTTTATATTTTATGTATATTTAATTCTTATCCAAATTTGATTGTGATAACTGAAAAATGATATATTATCCCACATCGTACTGGTACATTAGTAAATACGTTGTCTATTACTGTGTTTAAAAATGTTTTTCCCAGCAACTATTAAACTGTCAAAAAACTGCAGTTTTCCGATAATCTATGACTCCATAGCTACTATCCCTATTAAAATCAAAATTTTAGCTTCCGGGGGGAGGGAGGGGGTCATTTTGAGCTATATCATGAAGACCACTGGACCGAAAATTATAAAAAAAATATTTTTAGAAGCCTTTTAGAATTCTCTTTCGAATGATACCTCACACGATATATTTATTAAAACTTTTTCTTTTGACCGAATTAATCCCCGCCATTTTAATCTAAATTTTTTTTTCTATTTTCTGACTGTCTATATATGTGCGCGCCATAAAAACCTAGCATTGTGCCAAGTTTCAAATTCCCACGTTACATAGTTTTCGAGAAAAACCGCTGTGACAGACAGACGGACGGACACGAGAGTGGTTTTATAAAGGTTCCGTTATACCTTATAAGGTAGGGAACCCTAAAAATTAGTTCGGCCGGTAGATTAAATCTTACCCTTCACTCAATTAATAATTATAATTTAAATAACGATGTTTATTAATAATAAAATTGCTTCTGATCGATTTTCAAAAGTGGTACCTTTACTTGGTTAAACAATGACTCAATCAAAATTGGAACCTTGGAAAACTTTTGTTAACTACCCTCTTTTATTTAATCATTATGATTTAAATGGCCATATTTAGCTGCAAGAATATGATTACTAATTGACTTTTTGAAAAATGTTATCTATATTTGGTTAAACAATAACTCAATCCAAATTAAAACTGTTGAATGCCTTAACATAAGTGACAAATAGAAAATAAAAGGGTATATGTTAAGGATGTAGATAAATTACTATCATTTTTCATTTAATCAATGATTTCAAAAAATGTTAAGCATACTTGGTTAGAAAATGACTGGATGCAGATTTGAACAGTTGAAAAATTTATTATAAATGACAAAGTCTAGAGAAAAGGCTAATTGTTTGGAATGTATAATAATTACTACTATCTTTCGTTTAATAATTATTAAGTGATCATATTTAGCAGCAGCAAAATCCTTACTAACCGCCTTTTTAAAAATAATTTCTCTTTTGGTTACATAATGACTCAGCTGTTGAAAACTCTAATATAAGTGACAAAGTAAGAAGGAAAATAAGCCCCTCTGCTCGGCATGTCGACAATCGGGAAGAAAACCCAGCAATAGTTTTACACGTAGGTTAACTACAAACTACCACCGCCTTTCATTTAATTATTATGATTTTAATCATCGTATTTAGCAACAGTAAAATCGCCATTTCAAAAATACTTCCCCTACTTAGTAAAGTAATGACGCAATTGTAATTAGAACATTTGAAAGCTTTATTCTCACATCTCGTTTAATAATTATGACATAAGTGACCCTATTCGGCAGAAGTAAAATGAGTATTAATTCATTTTCAAAAAAAGCTACTCAAATTTTGGTTAAATTATCACTCAAACGAATTTAAAACTTTTGAAAGCTATAAATACAAGAGACAGTTTGGAAGGAATGTATGACGTTAGTGTAACATTTGGATTAATTACAAATTTGTAACATATTAAAATTCCTGCGCAAATTTTTATATATAATTACAATATCGCGACGTTAAAATTATGCAAAATTAGTTGTTTTACATTTCGTATTTTGCTATGGGATATAATTTCTATCGTATCTGAACTGAGGTAAACTTGAAACGATATATTCAAGTATATTACTTTTCGAGTTATATGTCTGGTAGTGTTAATGTCGGCGCAAAAAGTCGGAAGAGTCAATAAAACCAAAAAGCGACACGAAGAAACTCTCTTTTCTTTATGGTAATTTTTAGTAAGATATCGAGTTAGTGATGCCCGAAATATTTTGGTTTTTGAAATCACAAGTATTCATTTTTTGTGAGGACACAAATTGTGTTTCTCTCTGTGTTAACTTAATTGTTCTGTTTCAGGTTTAACTTGATCTGCCGTTGCATGTACTCTAGTCGTGGGTCTATTGATGAGGTAGGTTACCCATGTATATTTTTATACCAGAAGGTTTCTGCGTTTTACTTGTGGTTTCTCTTTTGTTGATATTTTCATAAAAGCAGTGGCGTCTAAATTATTTTTTTTTGGTCAACAAAATTGCCCATAACGCTAGCTCATGTCTCTTCAAATAAGGCAATTCTTAAGCTTAGTCCACAACTAACAAGTGTTCATACAATTTTGTAGCCACCCTCTAACTTTTCGTACTTAAGATCATCTCTGATTGTTAGGAACCCCAAATGTCTATATTAGCATTTGACGCCTTGGGACAAATCTTGTAAGAAAGTAACATCGAAAAAAAAATAAAATTTTTTTTTGACATGTGGATTAATTACTAACTACTACCTGTCTTTAATACTTATGATTTAATTGATAATACTCAGCAACAATAAAATGAGTATCATTGGATTTTCTTAAAAAAGGTTACACATATTTGGCTAGGTAAAAAAAATAATTATAATTTAAATGACAATACTCAGCAACAATAAAATGAATATTAACGGATTCTGAAATTTTTTTACACATATTTACCTAAGTAACTAGCAAACCCAACCTATAACTTGAAAGCTTTAATGTATTTGACAAAATCAGAAATAAAATAGAACAATCGTTCGGCATGTTGATTAATTACTATCTATCACAGCTCATTTAATAATTATGATTTAAGTGACCTTACTTGGCACGAGTAATTGATTATTAAATAATTTTCAAAAAAAATCTACCCATACTTGTTTAAATTATTACTCAAACGAATTTAGAATTTTGAAAGCTTTAAATTCAAGTGGCAGCCAGGAAGATTATCATCATCTAACAATACTTTGGCATTTGAATTAACTACAAACTACCCCCTTGCAAAATTATTATCATTTGAATGACCGTATTTAGCTACAGTAAACAGTAAAATTGTTATTTTAAAAATACTTCCCATACTTGGTTAAAAATGACGCAATCATAATTAGAACTGCTTTTAATATAAGTAACAAAACCAAAAGAAACTTGAAACATTTGCTCGACATGTGGATTACGTATTAACACCTTTGTTTAATAATTATGATTCAAATGACAATAGTTAGCAATAATAAAATAATTTTAACCAATATTCAAAAAATAGAATACATATTTGGTTAAGCAACGACTAAATCCAAATTGTAACTGATGAATGCTTTAAAATAATTGACCCAGTCAGAAAAAAAATAAAACAATCAGCATATTGATTAGTTACCAATTCTCGAATCTCATTTAATAATTATGACTCAAATGACTATACTTGGTAGCAGTAAAAGCACTTAGCCCCGATTAAAATTTTCTCGGAAGATTAAATCGATATTCGCATATTCTTGTTAGTACGACCTTACTTCATCCTGACATAAGTTTTAAAGTTCTCAAACGTGTTCCAATGCGGTATTTTGAATGCATATCCCTCGCCCGCCTTAACCTTATAAAGCTAAATTATGTTTTCCTCTCTCTAACCTATGCTACCTAACTACCTAACAGTAAAACAAATTTTGAAAAATGTTTACATACTTGACTAAACTATCAACTAAACGAATTTTGATCGTTTGATAGTTTTAAATACAGGTGAGTCGTGAAAATGATATAACAATGGTTTGACATTTGGATTAGGTAAAAACTTCTACCTTTAGTTTAATTATTATGATTTAAATGACCATATTTTTCAATAGTAAAAATCGCTATTATAGAAATGCTTCCTATACTTGGTTAAATAATGACACAAAAGTAGTTGAAACCCTTTAAAGCTTGAATATAAGTAACAAAGTGAAAACAAACGTAAAATATCTGTTCGACGTATGGATTAATCACTGACTACTATATCTCTATTAATAATTATGATTTAAATGACAATACTCTAATACATTGAGCATTAACTGAGTTTCAAAAAAATGTTACATATATTTGGTTAACTAACGACTATATCCAAATTATAACAGTTGCAAGCTTTAATATAAGTGACAAAGTCAGAATTACAATAAAGTATTTGCTCAACATGTGGATTAATTACTAACTATTTCTCTTTTAATAATTCTTATATAAATGTCAATACTCAGGGACAATAAAGTGAGTATTAACGGATTTTCAAAAAATATTACACATATTTGGTTAAGGAAGGTCTAAATCCAAATTATAACTGATGAAACCTTTAATATGTGACAAAGTCAGAATGAAAATAAAATATTTGTTCGACAAGTGTATTAATTACTAAATGCAACTCTCTTTCTATAATTATGATATGAACGACAATACTCAGCAATAATAAAATGACTATTAACCGATTTTCAAAAACATGATACATATATTTGGTTAAACAACGACTAAATCCTAATTATAGCTGTTGAAAGCTTTAAACAAGTGACGAAATCAAAATGAAAATGAAACATTTGTTCTACATGTGGATTAATTACCAACTACTGCCTCTTTTAAGGATTATGATTTAAATAACTACTCAGTAACAATAAAAGAAGTATTAACAGTTCTTCAAAAGTGATTCATTTAGTTGGGTAAGTAAGGACGAAATCGAAATTATAACTGTTGGAAGTTCTATTATAAGCGACAATGAAAAATGAAAATTAAACATTTGTTCGACATGTGGATTAATTACCGACTTTACCTCTCTTTTAATAATTATGATTTAAATAACAATAGTCAGCAACAAAAAAAAGAGTATTAAGGGATTTTCAAAAAATGTTACACATATTTGGTTAAGTAACGACTATATCCAAATTATAACTGGTGAACGTTTTATATAAGTGTCAAAGTCAAAATAAAAATAAAATATTTGTTCAACTTGTGGTTTAACTATTAACAACTTCTCTTTCAATAATAATGATTTAAATGACTATAATAAATGATTGTTAACGAATTTTCATCGAATTTTACACATAATTGGTTAAGTATCGATTACATCCAAACTATATTGCTGAAAGCTTTAATATAAGTGTCTAACTCAAAACGAAAATACAACACTTGTTCGCATATGGTTTAACTACTAATTACTACCTCTCCTTTAATAATTATGATTTAAATGACAATACTCAGCAACACTAAAATGACTATTAACGGATTTTCAATAAATGTTAGACATATTTGGTTAAGTAACGACTAAATCCGAATTATAACTGTTAAAAGCTTTAATATAAGTAACAAAGTCAAAATGAATACAAAACTTTTGTTCGACATTGGATTAATTATTAAAAACTATTTCTTTTGCAATACTTTTGATTTACATTTACTCAGGAATCAGTATTAACAAATTTTCAAAAAATGTTACATATATTTGGTTAAACAACGACTAAATCAAAATTATAACTATTGAAAGCATTAATATAAGTGACAAAGTCAAATTAAAAATTATAACATGTGTGACATGTGGAATAATTAACAGCTACTACCTGTCTTTTAATAATTGTGATTTAAATGACGATACTCAACAACTTTAAAATCAGTATTAACAGATTTTCAAAAAATGTTATATATATTGTTGTGGATTCAAAGGGTTAAAGCACTGCAAAACAATAAAATTTCATCAACTCTATATATAGAAAAGAACAAATTATTTACGCGCAAAATTAATTTAAGTCATTTAGGGAAAATGGACAGGTATTGACGTATTTTATAATTAATAATTGGAGTGTTAAAATTACATAAAGAAAAAACAGTTTTAAAGCAAATAGAAGTTCAAGGATACGCATAATTAATTTTAATTTATTTTAATCCAACACGTATAAACATAAGGGAACGTGCTTAGGTAAGAAAATCAATACTTCCAAGGCAAATGTACTCGTTGTAACAGCCAACCTCAGTTTTATCAAATACCAAGAAATATAAAGTCTAGGAATTGTTATGTTAAACGGTCGATAATTAACAGAAACACCTGCGTTTTAAAAGGTTACGTTCGACGAAGTCGAGAGCATATTACGATAAGATTTCATAGAAATTATGTCCAACCGTCAGTTTGTATAAACAACAAGGCTAACAAACATCTTAAAGAGCGTGGGAAATATACGATCAGTAATATACAACAGATAGAGACAGATATAAAAGCGTTAGGATTGAAATGCACTTACAGTATACACGTAGAGTTGAGATGAGATGTCATCAATATCGATTTTCTGTATCTCAAGTGGAGTTTTGAACGAGACAGCAGACATGCATAAGACAGATAAATATAGTTTAGGCGGAGTTTCTGACGGCAGAGAATTTTGTCATTGGTTGAAAGCAGACAGTTTTCCAAACGTATGCACACGCGACGAGTGAAAGCGAATTAGGGGATACAGCACGTAGCACGGAATAAATTTTACGAATTTCGAGACGGTTATATTCAAAATTTTCGGAATTAGATTTGAAAATAAGCTATTCGCTGGAAGTGCGTCCACGAGGGGGTTTTGAAAGCATATAAATACCCAACCTAGGTTATTGAGGGTCTCTTGTCTTCTCTTCGCTTCTATTTTACTTTACTTCAATAAAGTACCGAATGCCGACCACCATAACAGTAAAGCTTCCTGTGAGTATTTTATGTGATTATATTACAGTAAATACAGTGGTTGCAAATGTTACACAGTAGTAGCGGACATCTAGTTATTAACGTGAAGTACGTATAGTGCATATTAAATTAATAGAGATCCGGCTACTACAATACAAAACACAAAAATCAATAAATAGAAGCATGATATAGGGAATGGTACTTTGATACGAAGCGCAGAGCTTGCAGAGGTGGCAGATGGTGGAGGCCCGTGGATCCGCTGAGTACCACGGTGAATGGAAACGAAGCCGAGGTGTTCTGGCAATCATCTTCAAAGGAAAGAAAGCCTGAAGAATTCTCCAGGTAATTTCTTTGAAATTTCTGTTGTTTAATAAACATTTGTGCTGTGTGGTTGATTTTTTTTGGTTTACTCATATCTCATTAAATTTGTTTAACAATAATTAGAAAAATCAAGGACTTTAAAACATACCATATTTGAGTTTTATAATTAACGTATCAAACTGTTTTTTAACACATGTGAATATAATTTATCCGTTAATAGCTGTAAATAAAAGGTTGTATGATTGTTGTATTATTTGGTGATTTTATTAAACGGTGTGCGAGTGTGAAGGAGGTATGGTTGTAAATTTAGGTAATCGAGAAGAAGCACAGCTAAGCTAGCCAGGAAAGCTAAAAGAGTTTGAAGGCGAAATAAAAGGGTAAGAAATTTTTTGTTTGAGATTTTGAATTTATGAAAATTATCTGTTGACCCTGTAGGGGCACGAATTTTAATAGTGAATCTAGAAACTGTCCCGACTTCCACGGCAATATATATATATATATATATATTTAGTTACGCAACGAATAATTTCAAATTATAACTGTTGAAAGCTGTAATATAAGTGACAGAGTCAACATGAAAATAAAACATTTGTTCGACATGTAGTTTAACTACCTCTTCTTTTAATAATTGTTATTGGAATAACAATATTCAGCAACAATAAAATGACTATTAACGGATTTTCAAAAAGTGTTACACATATTTGGATAACTAACAACTAAATTCAAAATATAACTGTAGTAAGTTTTATTATAAGTGACAACATCAAACTGAAAGTAAACATTGGTTCGGCATATAGAAATCACTGAATAAATGCTACCTTTTTTAAAATAATTATGATTTACATGGCAATATTTAGCAACAATAAGATGAATACTGTTTAAAGCTAGAATATAAGTAACAAAGTAACAACAAACTTGAAACATTTGTTGGGCGTGTGGATTAATCACTGACTACTACATCTGTAATAATAATTGTGATTCAAATGACAATACTCACAATACAGTGAGTATTAACTGAGTCTCAAAAAACTATTACAAATATTTGGTTAAGTAACGACTAAATAAAATTTATTACTGTTGTAGGCATTAATTCAAGTGACAAAGTTAGAATGAATATATAACATTTGTTTGACATGTGGATTAATTACTAACTACTACCTCTCCTTCAATAATTTTAATTTATATGACAGTACTAAGAAACTATAAGTTGAGTATTGAACATATTTGGTTAGGTAACGTCTAAATCCAAATTAAAACTATTGCAAGGTTTAGTACATGTGACATATTCAGAATAAAAATAAAACATTTGCTCGACTTGCGGATTAGTAACTAATTACTATCTTTTTTAATAATTACGATTTAAATGTCAACATACATCAACAATAAAGTATTAACGAATTTTCAAAAAATTTTACACATATTTGGTTAAATACCGACTGAATTCAAATTATAACTGTTGAAAGCTTTAATATAAATAACAAAGTCAAGATGAAAATAAATTGATTATAATTTAAATGACAAAACTCATCAACAATAAAATAAGTATTAATAAATTTTCGAAAAAATGTTACACATACTTGGTAAAGTAAGGACTAAATTAAAATTATAACAGTTGAAGCTTTAATAAATGTAACAAGGTCAGAATGAAAATAAAATTGCTCGAAATGCGGATTATCACTAACTACTACTTCTCTTTTAATAATTTTCATTTAATGACAATGCTCATTTACAATAAAACGAATATCAACAGATTTTTAAAGAATGTTACACATATTTGGTTAAGTCACGACTAAATCTAATTGTAACTGTTAAAAGCTTTAATGTAAGTGATGAAGTGATGAAAATAAAACCTTTGTTTGACGTATGGTTTAACTATTAATTACTTTGATAATTATGATTTAAATAACAATACTCAGCATCAATAAGATGATTATTAATAGACTTTCAAGAAACGCTACATATATTTGGTTAAGTAAGGACTAAATCCAAATTATAACTGTTGAAAGCTTTAATATAAATGACGGAGCAAAAATGAAAATAAAACATTTGTTCGACATGTGGATTAATTACTAACTACAACTCTCGTTTAATGATTATGATTTAAATGACAATATTCAACAACAATAAAGTGAATATTAACGAATTTTCAAAAAATGTTACACAGACTTGGTTAAGTGACGACTACATCCAAATTATAAATGTTGAAAGCATTAATATGTGCTAAAGTCAGAATGAAATTAAAACATTTGTTTGACATATGGATTAATTACTACCAACTACTTCTTTTATAATAATTATTTCAAATGACAATATCTCACAACAATAACATGAGTATTAACAGATTTTCAAAGAATGTTGGACATATTTAGTTAAGTAAGAACTAGGTCCAAATTATAACTGTTGAAAACTTGAATGTAAGTGACACAGTCAAAATGAAAATAAAACATTTGTTCGACGTATGGTTTGACTACTAATTACTACCTATCTATTGATAAATATGATTTAAAAAGCAATACTCAGCAACAATAAGATGAATATTAACAGACTTTCAAGAAACGTTACATGTATTTGGTTAAGTAAGGACTAAATGCAAATTGTAACCGTTGAAAGCTTTAATATAAATGACAAAGCAAAAATGAAAATAAAACATTTGTTCGACATGTGGATTAATTACTAACTATAACTCTCGTTTAATAATTATGATTTTAATGACAATATTCAACAAAAAAAATGTGAGTATTAGCAGATTTTCAAAAAATGTTACACATACTTGGTTAAGTGATGACTAAATCCAAATTATAACTGTTGAAAGCATTAATATGTGCTAACGTCAGAATGAAATTAAAACATTTATTTGACATATGGATTAATTACTAACAACTTCTTTTTTTTAATAATTATTTTAAACGACAATACCTGACAACAATAACATGAATGTTAACAGATTTTCAAAGAATGTTACACATATTTGGTTAAGTAAGGACTAGATCCAAATTATAACTGTTTAAAGCTTTAATTTAAGTGACAAAGTCAAAATGAAAATATACCATTTGTTCGACGTATGGTTTGACTACTAATTGTTACCTATTTATTGATAATTATGATTTAAATAACTATGCTCAGCAACAATAAGATGAATATTAACAGACTTTCAAGAAACGTTACATGTATTTGGTTAAGCAAGGACTAAATCCAAATTATAACTGTTGAAAGCTTTAATATAAATGACGGAGCAAAAATAAAAATAAACATTTGTTCGACATGTGGATTAATTACTAACTATAACTCTCGTTTAATAATTATGATTTACATGACAATAAAGTGAGTATTAACGGATTTTCAAAAATGTTACACATTGTTGGTTAGGTAACGACTAAATCCAAATTATAACATGTGTGACGTGTGGATTAATTAACAGCTACTATTTGTCTTTTAATAATTGTGATTTAAATAACGATACTAAGCAACAATAATATTAATATTAACAGATTTTAAAAATGGGTTATATATATTTGGTTAAGCAACGAATAATTCCAAATTATAACTGTTGAAAGAGTCCAAATAAAAATAAAACATTTGTTCGACATGTGGTTTAACTACTAATTACTACCCCTCTTTTAATAATTATTATTTAAATGACAATATTCAGTAATAATAAAAAGACTATTATCGGAATTTCAAAAGTGTTACACATATTTGGTTAACTAACAACTAAATTCAAAATATAACTGTTGTAAGTTTTAATATGTGACAACATCAAACTGAAATTAAACATTTGTTCGGCATATCGAATCACTAAATAAATACTATCTTTTTTTTAATAATTATGATTTACATGACAATATTTAGCAACAATAAGATGAATACTAACAGATTTTTAAAAAACTTTACTTATATTTGGTTAAATAACGATTAAATAAAATTTATAACTGTTGAAGGCATTAATACAAGTGCCAAAGTCAGAATGAAAATTCAACATTTGTTCGACATGTGGATTAATTACTAACTGCTACCTCTCATTCAATAATTATAATTTATATGACAATACTAAGAAATATAAATTGAGTATCAACGAATTTTCAAAAACGTTGAACATATTTGGGTAGGTAACGACTAAATCTAAATTAAAACGATTGCAAGTATTAATATATGCGACAGTCAGAATAAAAATAAAACATTTGCTCGACTTGCGGATTAGTGACTGACTGCTGTGTCTCTTTTAATAATTATGAATTAAATGTTAACATTCATCAACAATAAAGTATTAACGGATTTTCAAAAAATGTTACATATATTTGCTTAAACACCGACTGAGTTCAAATAAAACTGTTGAAAGCTTTAAAAATAACAAAGTCAAGATGAAAATAAATTGATTATGATTTAAATGACTAAACTCACCAACAATAAAATAAGTATTAATATATTTTCGAAAAAATATGTTACTCATACTTGGTAAAGTAAGGGCTATAACCGTTGAAAGCTTTAATACATGTAACAAGGTCAAAATAAAAATAAAATTGCTGGAAATGCGGATTATCACTAACTACTACTTCTCTTTTAATAATTTTGATTTAATGAAAATGCTCATCAACAATAAAATGAAAATCAACAGATTTTTAAAGAATGTTACACATATTTGGTTAAGTAACGACTAAAATTAAGTTGTAACTGTTGAAAGCTTTAATATAAATGTCAAAATCAAGAATGAAAATAAAACATGAATTACTAATTGTAACACTTGTTTAATAATTATGATTTAAATGACAATATTCAACAACAATAAAGTGAGTAGGTATTAACGGATTTTCAAAAATGTTACACAGACTTGGTTAAGTGACGACTAAATCCAAATTATAACTGTTGAAAGCATTAATATGTGCTAAAGTCAGAATAAAATTAAAACATTTGTTTGACATATGAATTAATTACTAACAACTACCTCTTTTTTAATAATTATTTCAAATGACAATACCTCACAACAATAACATGAGTATTAACAGATTTTCAAAGAATGTTACACATATTTGGTTAAGTAAGAATTAGGTCCAAATTATAACTGTTGAAAGCTTGAATGTAAGTGACACAGTCAAAATGAAAATAAAACATTTGTTCGACGTATGGTTTGACTACTAATTACTACCTATCTATTGATGATTATGATTTAAATAACAATACTCAGCAACAATAAGATGACAATTAACAGACTTTCAAGAAACGTTACATGTATTTGGTTAAGTAGGGACTAAATTAAAATTATAACTGTTGAAAGCTTTAATATAAATGACAAAGCAAAAATGAAAATAAAACATTTGTTCGACATGTGGATTAATTACTAACTATAACACTTGTTTAATAATTTTGATTTTAATGACAATATTCAACAACAAAAATGTGAGTATTAACGGATTTTCAAAAAATGTTACACATACTTGGTTAAGTAACGACTAGATTCAAATTATAACTGTTGAAAGCATTAATATGTGCTAAAGTCAGAATGAAAATAAAACATTTGTTTGACATATGGATTAATTACTAACAACTACTTCTTTTTTAATAATTATGATTTAAATGCCAATACCTCACAACAATAACGTGAGTATTAACAGATTTTCAAAGAATGTTACACATATTTGGTTAAGTACGGACTAAATCCAAATTATAACTGTTGAAAGCTTTAATATAAACCACAAATAAAACATTTGTTCGACATGTGGATTAACTACCGCCACCTTTTATTAAATGTTTATATTTGGCAACAGTAAAATTATTATTAAATGATTATCTTAAAAAATGCTTCTTGTACTTGGTTAAATAATGACTTAAATGAAATTAAAACTTGAAGGTTTTAACATAAGTAACAAAGTTAGAAAGGCAATATACCGATTATCGGCCAGATAAATTACTAATTTAATTTAATAATTATGACTCAAATAACCACATTCGCAGTAGTGAAATAATTATTACTGATTTCCAAAACTTTGTTAATTAAACCCCATCCACACAACTGTTGAACGCTTTAATATAATTAAGTTATAAAAAAAATTGAGCGTTGTTCGGAAAGTATAGTAAATATTAACACCCACCTCCCATTTAATAATTATTACTTCAATAACCATATCTAGCAGCAGTGTAGCCCTCCAAAGTCAGAAAGAAAATAGAACATTAGTTCGGCATGAAGATTAATAACTAGCTACCGTCTCTAATTTAGTAATTGTGCTTTAAATGACTATATTCAGCAACAGTAAAATCGTAACTAACCGGTTTGCAAAAAAAAATGCGCTGATACTTGGTTAAGCAATGATTTATCCTGATTAAAACTGTTGAACTTTGAAATAAGTGACAGTCAGATGAAAATAAAACATTTGTTGGGCATATTGATTAATTGCGAAGTACCACTTCTCATTTAATAATTAAATGACCATACTTAACAATGGCAATGCCGTTGTTTAAAAAATACTTCTCATACTTGGCTAAATAATGACTCAATCCAAATTGGAGCGGTTGAAAGATTTAATGTGATGAAGTCAGAAAGAAAATGTAGCACCTGTTTTGCATATAAATTGATTATTAACTACCATCGCGCGTTTAATAATTATTATTTTAATGATCATATTTAGCTACTAACAAAAAAATACTAACCATACTTGGTTAAAAGTACAAACAAATCACAAATGCTGAAAGTTTTAATTGCAGCATTAAACTGACAATCACCGAAGTCTTGATGTTTTGGATTAAGTCCAATATCAAATAATCCCATGACTATCTAAAAAAGATTAGCTTGAATCCCAATTTTAAACAAACCTTAACAATTTTTTGGAGTGGTCTGTTTCAAAATGAAACAATTCCCATTATTCCCAAAAAAAAACTACCCTTACTTGGTTAAAAAATGACAGACTACGACTGCTAAAGGTTTTCATGATTATGATTCATAAAAATTTTACCCTTACTTGGATTAAAAAATACAAACAGATGGTATTGCTAAAAATTTCATGATTATGATTCCCAAAAAGTTCTACCCTTACTTGGTTAAAAACGACAGACTACAACTGCTAAAGATTTACATGATTTATGATTCTCATAAGAAATTACCCTTACTTGGATAAAAGTGAGAAACAGACTACAAGCGCTAAAAGTTTTAATGATTTAAATGCTGCATTTAAATCGACTATGATTGAAGTCTGATGTTTCTCCAATACCAAATAATTGGCAGAACCATAAGAGGAAAAAGTCATTGCGGTTTGTAGATACGTACATTAATCACAGCTACTTCTCGTTTAATAAGAAAATAGGGTTTAAACTGAAACTGAAACCATTTCCTACTGTCATTAAACTCTACAGGTGGGATAACGGTACTGGGGAATGAAATCAAAATCTATTTAAAATTACTATTAAAAAAGTACTTATTGATAATTTTCTTGTTCATGCTGCTCAAACGTCAAATACAAACAGAAAACTATGCAAATTACTACACAATAACAACGTTTTATTAATAATTCATGCATGGTTGCTTCGCAAAATTATACATACTTACTCTGAAGATTTTAACGCAAGGTTAAGACACGAAAGCCAATGAACCTGCTTTTATTTATTTTTTTTTTACCAAAGAGCGGTGTGTACGACAGTATCAAAACATATTCAAATTAGTCTTTTATTAAACGTTGATAGAATCTCCAAATAAACATTCCAATATAATCGTTTCTACAAAAAAAAGTAAAAAAAAATACATACCTGGTGTCGCATCATTTGACGCCAAGGTGAACGAGGAGATTTAACCTTCACGTTCAGTTGTAAATTTTCTTTGTTGCAGCACATCTTCGGAGTATCGGAAGAATGTTAAAAATAGGGTAGTAGGTACATCAGCAAGTTCAGCGTCAAAGTGTGCCCAACGCATGCAGGTAACCGTTTTATAGTCAACGCAGAGGTCCTACCTGCTTTACAACGACTCGTCGCTTGCCGCAAGTTTAACGCGCGCTGAACACGCGTATGGCGCGCGCAACGTGCCTAAACCCAATGGTAGCTTTTCTTATTATTCCATTGTTTTGGTTTAAAAGACTGACGGTTAAAAATGAAACAAATAGAAATTTCTCTTGGTTTGATTGAAGTTGGATGCAGCGGGGTTGGTTGACATAATTTATCTCCGGATAGTTTTGAATTTTTGTAAGTTTCTTTGTATGAAAATGATTTTAAGCAAACCCTCCTTCATAAAGAATTTTATACGTTCATGTCATATAATTATTTTCTGCCGATAATCATATATTAATTTGACAGTAAAACCCACCTTAAGACGTAGATTTACATTAAATGTAACGGTCTGCGGTCCATTTTTACCTGGGCACCATATCATCCACTGTAGGTAGTTTTCGTAGGAATTGTGATTCATCGAACGCCTAAAGCTTTATATCACCTGACAGCTTCACCAATACTGAGTAAACCACACACATTTTTAAATAAAATTCCTTCAATTCAATAGTGATGACTAACTATATAGAAAAGAATGCTTCAAGTTCGATTTCGTCTCTGGGTAGACACATTACTTTTGGGTAAGCTAAAGACAATGCAATTAGCAATTTACCCCGAAATTTTTTTAGTGTACCGAATTTAACTTTTAAACCTTCGAGTATTGAGATTCAGCTCTTAGAAAGAAATATGTAAAAATCCAATACAATGTGTGAAAAATAGCATTTCCTTTTCTCACATTGTACGATAGATTAAGACGTCTAATTTAAAAAACGATTATGTCCACATTATATATTTTTTAGGCTTTCCTGTTATATTGTTACACTTGATTTTTAAGTTTTAAATACATGAAGCGGCTGGTTGCTGAACTTGCCATTGTAATATTAAATTAATGCTTAGAAAGGAGTTAAGACCATAAAGAAATGGGGCTATCGTTTAAACTCACTTAACATTGGCATCACTGAAATTGTCAATTGCTACACAGAGGATTTATACATCCAGGTTTCTGGACTAAAAAATAAAATAATATTTTCAAAAAAATACTTAATCAAAATGTATTAAAAACATTTAAAAATCGATATACATAATGCAACATTGCAAAATAAAAAAGAAATTTATGGGGGAGTATAGAAAAAATAAAGTTAACCCGTAAGAGCAAACTATTTATAAGATAATTACTAACTCCATCAACATCTAGAAATGCTAAATGCAATTCATTGCAATATAATATAAAGTAATATAATATAGTACAATATTATATAATATAATGTAATATAATATTATTGCGCCGCTTGATTTACCTGTGATCAGAATAAAGACATTAGAATACAAACAAAGGGTTTGAACACAAAAGATGATTGACAGATACTGCGGTGCGAGATCTATTGATTGGTAGGTACAAGAATTATACATTTAAAAATTACAATAAGAAATCTCGAGAACGTTATTATTTCTGGAATGTTCGCGAAAAAACTAGTACACTTTAATAGATATCAATAGCCGTTGAGGGGTTTGAAAATTTAGATCTAATTGAAATTGGTTAAAGTTAAAGCTCTGATTGCGATATGTTCTACTTTAAAACTTTGAAAGATGTTAGAAAAATAACTGTGCACTCTCGATATAAATCATTGATAAAAATTGCCGTAATGATAATATGAACTAATAATTAGTGTTTGAATAATTAATAGTAGTGCTTCGATAGTAATTACGAAGATAAAGATTATTTCAGAAAATGAATGTAAAAGCTTTTAGCAAATTCCATTGCAACTACTATTTGGTGAAAAGGTTAGTATAATTAGTTTGAACTTAAAGAACCGTTGTTATTGCAAACAGACTTTTCGTTACAATATAATATCATCATCATTAGGTCTTCAGTCCTAGAACTGGTTGGACGCGTACCCTCATTGTTTCCTAGTCTAAACCACCCTACGCATTTCTCTGAAATTTGCACAGTCTGCATCTATCACTATCTGTGTGCGAAAGTCTGATCTCGGTCTACCTCTACTTCCCTTTTCCTATCTCTGCTTGTAGTATATCCCGTACTATTCCCCAGAAATGCCTTAGAACGTATCCTGATTTTCTATTTCTCCTATTTTTTTCATTTTCCACTGATATCTTTATTCCTCTACTATTTCTACAACCTATTTGTTACTAACTTTGTCTGTCCATGCTACCATCCTCATACATCTGAAGCACAACATTCCAGTAGAGTTATATCTTTTTCTGTCTGCTTTTCCTACTGCCCCTACTTCATTGATGTACTGTGCTGTACTCCACACCATGCTTTGAACAGTTTTCTTCTTGTATCTATGTTCGTTGTCTTTGAACATAGCTGTTGTTCTTTCTTGTTTGATGCAGTTCCATCACCTTCTATTGTTTTACAGTTATATACCCTATTTCCTTAATATTCAGTGGTATGTGAAGGGGGTAAGTAGCTTTTAGCTGCCAAGATGTAAGAGCACATATTTTTTCGTCATTGGATTTTACATCTTGAAACTGGTTGGACTTGTACCTCAGCTTATTTATGTTCTGAGCTAGCCTACTCCGTTCCCTGCAATTCTCACAACAGCCGATATACAGCCCGATTCCTTCTATTGTTTTCTAATTATATGCACTATTTCGCGGAGATTCAGTGGTATGTGAAGGGGGTTAAGCAGCCTGTGGCTGCCAAGGATCCCCCAACACTTAGACATTTACCGTATTAATAGTTTTCAAGTAAATCCTAACGCACAATTAACATTAGTTGAGAGTATTACAAAACCAATATCGTAGTTGTTTATAATAATCGCCATGTTTAACTACAGTTATTATTTTAGTCATTAGTTTTTCCATCTTGTGACTGGTTGGAAGCGTACCTCCATTGATTTCTATTCTGAGTTAGCCTACACATTCCCCTGAAATTCTCACAGCCTACATCTTTCACTATCTGTGTGCAGTAGTCTAACCTAGGTCTACCTCTACTTCTCTTTTTTCCTACCTCTGCTTCTAACAAATTCCGCACTATTCCCTCATGTCTTAGTATGTGGCCTATCATCCTATATCTCCTATTTTTTACTGTTTTCCACATAGTTCTTTCTTCCCCTACCATTTCTAATACCTCTTTGTTCTTAACTTTGTCTGTCCATGGTATCTTCATCATACGTCGGTAGCACCACATTTCAAAGGCTGCTATTTTTTTCTTGTCCGTTTTTCCTACTGTCCAGACTTCACAGCCATATAGTGCTGTGTTCCACACATATTTTAAGTAATCTTTTCCTTGTTTTTATGTTTGTGGTCTTTGAACACAGTAGTTGCTTTTTCTTGTTAAATGTTTGTCGACCTTGTGCTAACCTTTGTTTTATATCTTTTGTGCTTTTCCCATCTTGCGTTATTTGACTTCCTAAGTAGCAGAAATCCTTAACCTCTTGTAAGTTCTCGTTACCTATTTGTATTCTTGTTTTTGATTTATTTTCCCCTCTTTTGCATACTAGAACTTTAGTTTTATTTTTGTTAATTTTCATACCATATCTCCGTTAGAACTGACTCCATTTCATTAAGAGCAACTTCTAACCCTTCTTTGCTAGATGCTAATACCGCTTTATCATTTGCAAATCTAAGCATATCTATCTTTTGTCCCTGCATATTAATTCCAAATGTCTTCCTGCATTTGACAGTATTCATTGCCTCTTCTATGTACAAGTTAAAAATTAATGGGGATAAGGCATATTTCTGTCTCATCCCTTTCCTAATATTTACTTCTCTACTTTCTTGCTAGAATTCTATTACTGCTGTTTGCTCTTTGTATAAGCAGTGTACTATCCGTCTATCCCTAAAACTCATTCCAACCTTTTTGAATATGTCAAACATTTTTTTCCATTTTATATTGTCGAATGTTTTTTCCAGATCTACAATCCCTATATATACGCTTTCCCCATCTCTATTGTTTTCCCCATTATCACCCTCAGAGCTAAAATAGCCTACCGTGTTTCCCTATTTAGCCTAAACCCAAATTGATCTTCTCCCAGTATTTCTTCAGCTAGTTTTTCCATTTGTCTTTGTACAATTCTAGTTAATATTTGTGAAACGTGTGCTGTCAAGCTTATTGTTCGAAAATTTTCACATTTATCGACGCCTCTTTTTTTGGTATAGTTACTATGAAGTTACGTTTGAAATCTTTGGGTATCTCGCGTCTCATACATACAGCTTACAAGTCAAAAGAGACGTTCTGTTGCTGCTTGTCCAGCGGTTTTAGAGTTTCTGCTTGCACCTTATCTGTACCCGGCGCCTTACCATTTTTCAGACTCTTAACGCTAATTCGAATCATCTCTAAGTATAGGATATCCCAGGTCATCATTTTCAGTGTCTGATTCCTGTTCTAATGCTGTTAGTTCCTCTCTTGAATATAAATTCCCTATATATTCCTGCCATCTAGCTACTTTCTCTACATATTCTATAATCACGTTTCCTCCCGCGTCCCTTACATTTTTGCTATATGGTTCTATATCCCTAAAATTCATTCTAATTAATTTGTATGCTTCGTCTGTCTTTCCTATTTCCATCTTAGTTTGTACCTCTTTGTACTTTTTATGAATCCATTGTTCTATAGCTTTCCTGTATTTGCGAATAATTTCCCATTTTATGGCTTTGTATCTCTGTTTTCCTGTTTAATCTGATCTATTTTTGTATTTTCGTCTAAGCTGGCTTTAATGTTATTCTATTCGGTTTCTACTTCCTTAGTATCAGAAATTTTCCCGATATTTTTCAGCAATTCATCTGACTTTTTTTTTCAAATATTTCGTCGATATGCTTATCCTTTAGTTTATCGAAGTCAAAGTGCGTTTTCTGTTCCCTTTTTCAAATTTTTAAATTTAGGAGCGGATTTCATAATTACGATGTAGTGGTCAGTGCCTACATCTGTTTCTGGGTAGCTTCTATAGTCTTTTAATTCATTCTTAAACCGTTGTCTAATATGAATGAAATCTATTTGATATCTTCCTATATCCCCTGGCAACTTCCACGTGTACCGCCTTCTAGCATGATGTTGAAATAATGTGTTTGTGATGGTTAAATTGTTTTTGTCGGAAAATTCGACCAACCTATTTCCCCTTGTCAATGGGGGACTATTTTACCTCCGGAATTTTTTACCCCGGAGGATGCCATCATCATTAATAACAATTTGAGTACCCTGTGTACTTGGGAGATAATGTGGTGGTTTCCTATTGCCTTCCACACCGCAATAATGTATCTTAGAATGTCATACCGACCCCTATGGTTCTCTGCCACTCTAAGTACCAAAAAAGCTGTTGCCCTCTTTTGGGACCTGTCTTAGTCCGGTTCCTCATTAAAGACCTCACTAATTTGGTTAAACTTATAGTTCGGCTCTTTAGCTCATTGAAACGAGCAAGCCATTCTACCTGTTTTAGTATTTTAGAACGTTTAGTTACGTTTGAAATCTTTGGGTATCTCGCGTCTCATACATATAGCTTACAAGTCAAAAGAGACGTCCTGTTACTGCTTGTCCAGCGGGTTTAGAGTTTCTGCTTGCACCTTATCTGTACCCGGCGCCTTACCATTTTTCAGACTCTTAATGCTAATTCGAACTCATCTCTAAGTATAGGATATCCCAAGTCATCATTTTCAATGTCTGATTCCTGTTCTAATGCTGTTAATTCCTCTCCTGAATATAAATTCCTATATATTCCTGCCATCTAGCTACTTTCTCTACATTTTTTATAATGACGTTTCCTCCCGCATTCCTTGTATTTTTGCTATATGGTTATATATATCCCTAAAATTCATTCTAATTAATTTGTATGCTTCGTCTGTCTTTCCCATTTTATGGCTTTGTATTTCCTATTTCGTCTGATCAATTTCTGTATTTTCATCTTTCTTCTATTAGATTCAGGATATCCTTTCTTATTCATGGTTTCGTATTTTCTTTTTGTGTATACCTCAGAATATCTCTGGCCGCCATGTCTAAGCTGGATTTAATGTTATTGCATTGTGTTTCTTCTTCCTTAGTATAGGAAATTTTCCTGATATCTTTTAGCAATTCATTTGACTTTTTTTCAAAACTTTCGTGGATATCTTTATCTTTTAGCTTCTCAAAGTTAAAGTGTCTTTTTCCGTTCCTTTTTTTCGGATTTTTAAATTTAAGTGCGGCCTTCATAATTACGATTTTATTGTCAGTGTCTATATCTGCTTCCGGGTAGCTTCTACAGTCTTTTAATTGATTTCTAAACCGTTGTCTAACAATAATGTAATCTATTTGATATTTTCTTTTATCTATTGGCATCTTCCACGTATATCGTCTTCTAGCATCATGTTGAAATAATGTATTTATGATGGCTAAATTGTTCTTGTGGCAAAATTCTATCAGCCTATCTCCCCTGTGGTTTCTCGTGCCTAAACCAAATAAACCTACTATCGCTCCTTCCCCACCCATATACCACTGCATTAAAATCCCCCGTAATTATTAAATTTGCATGTCCTTTTAAGTATTTTAGTACGTCTTCGATATCTTTGTAGATCGCCTCTACCTTTTCCTCACTGTAGCTAGAGGTGAGCATGTATACCTGTATTATTACTTTATTTACTGATTTAGATTCAAATCTAACCATGATTACTCTTTCGTTCTTTTGTAAGTAGTTTTCTACACGTTGTCCTATCCTTTTTCGTATAACTATTTCCACACCCGAATTTCCTTCCTCTGATCCTGTATGAATTACCCTGAAGTCTCCACTTCAAAAATCCCCCGCCTCTGGCCAGCGCTAATTCCTACTATGTTTAGTGCTAACCTATCCATTTCGAGTTTCAGGTTCTCTAGCTTACCTACTTGTTACATACTTCTGACATTCCTCGCTCAGACTCGCAGAATGTTCATGGATCTTTTTCTATTCTTTCGGATCACATCCTTCGAAGTAGTCTCCTTCCGGAGATCCGAAGGGGGACTATTTTACTTCCGAAATTTTTTCCCCAGAGGATGCCATCATGTTTAACAATTTCTGTACGCAGTGTACTTGGGAGATTACTTGGTGGTTTCCCGTTGCCTTACACATCGCAGTAGTGTGTCTTAGAATGTTATACCGACCCCTATGGTCACTGCCACTCTAAGTACCGAAAAAGCTGTTGCGCTCTTTCGGGGACCTGTCTTAGTCTGGTTCCTCACTAGAGACTCCACTAATTTGGTTAAACCTATAGTTCGGCTCTTTAGCTCATTGAACCGCGCAAGCTATTCTACCTGTTCTAGTATTTTAGAACGTTGTCTAGGTGCAAGTCCGTTCAGAATGGACAATATAATAGAACTTAATATAATATTACATACTATAACATAATACAATATAATGTAATATAATTCAGTACAATATACTACAGGATTATTCTAAATGATGCACTCATTTTTTAAAATTCGTATTTATTAAAGTACAAATCCAAAATGAACAATCGCTATACCAATGAAAAGAGGAAGTTTGAAAGTTTTTTTATTACATTATGAATGTTCAATGAGTTCACCGTTTGATGCACGGCAAACATTTTTGCGGTAGATAAGCTTATCTCACACATGAGAAAACGCATCTGCTGTTACTGAGTGTGCAGCAGCAGTGATACGATTCTGCAGATCGTTCAGAGTTGTTGGTAGAGGCGGGACGTAAACAGGATCCTTAACATAACCCCGTAGAAGTAGTTACATGGGGTGAGATCAGCAGATCTCGGTGGCCAGAAGTGGAGAGCCAGATCTTCATTTCCCTTGCGACCTATACAGCGCTGAGGAACGGATTCATTCAAAAATCCTCGTGCATCGAGGTGCCAATGGGGCGGAGCTTCATCCTGTTGGAAAATATAGTCCTGAGAATTTTCCATAACTTGAGGAACAGCCATTGTTCCAACATGTCCAGGCACGTTATTCTAGTTACAGTTCTTTCCATAAAGAAAAAGGTCCAGAGACCTTTGTACGGGATAAGGCACAGAACACGTTTATCTTCGGTGAGTCTTTTTCGTGTTGCAATGTTGAATGTGGATTTTGAAAACCGCATATGCGAACATTGTGTCTGTTAACTTTTCCACTAAGGTGGAAAGTTGCTTCATCGCTAAAAATTATACGCAGTAGAAGCGCGTCATCCTCTATCATTTGTAGCACATAACCGCAAAATTCGAGACGCTTCTCGTTGTCATTAGACTTGAGAACCTGCAGAAGTTATAATCGGTAGGGCTTGTACAGCAAACGCCGCCGCCGTCTCAGAACTTTTCACACTGTTGGTTGGTGTATTCCAAGTCCTCTACTAGCTCTATTTACACATACGTGGACTGCCAACAAAACTTTTTTCAATCTGTCTGACACCCTCTGACACACGCGGTCGTCCTGTGCTTTTTCCTTTACACTGAAACGTATTTTTTCACAGTGCCTAGCCGTTGCCGGCGCCAGTGAAACGAATATTGTTTTTTGAGGCACCTGCCCTACATTTATTGGAAGCCAGCGAAACTAATTTTTCTTATATATAGCTGGCCTCACGTTATGAGCAAGTGTAACGAAGTCTTCCGACATAACTAGGGGTCTATTCCTTGGGTAGAGCTATGAGAAATGGGGGGGTAAGTCGAATTTTGATTGTAAGTTGAACTTAATCCAAAACAAATAGGCGCCACCAAGTCCTGACTTATTTATGATAATTGCGTGGTATATTTCTAGGGGCGGACGTGGAAACCCAAAGAAAAAAATCGCCTTCAGTGACAAAAACCCGTCTTAACTGAATAAGACGCTGCTCCTGTAAGAAATTGCAATAATTAGCTTAATAAAAGGGTGGAACACTATTTGTGTCCCACAAACATACCTAAAGAAATATTAAAAAAAATATCTCCTATATAAGTTGACATCAAAATTCCACTCTTAAGGATATTAGTTTCCTGTAGTTAGGTTTGACCATATTTGATCAAAATAAAAAAACTTTAATCTTGAACCAATAATTTACTCAAAAGATTCTCTTTAAAAACAAAATTCAATGCAACAAAATTTCATAAATAATTAAATGAGTTCATGGGTTTTAAATTAAGGTTTATCAAAATAGTTGATAAGCAAACATTTTAAAACTTAGTGTG
The DNA here is from genome assembly GCA_036346225.1 of Platerodrilus igneus. Lineage (NCBI taxonomy): Eukaryota > Metazoa > Arthropoda > Insecta > Coleoptera > Lycidae > Platerodrilus > Platerodrilus igneus. The sequence goes on from JARFIW010001638.1 coordinate 1,953,888, forward strand.
AACTTGTTACAAAAAAAGGTCCGACCCGTGCAGATCTGTTCGAGGGGGGTTACAAATTAAAACATAGTTACTCAAGTTTCCTTATCTAAATTATTTGTGTTAGTTTCAATTTCTAATATAAAAGGCAGATCACAAAAATATTCTTGTTTACTCAACATGGGCAAACGCTGTTCGAAGCATATGTTTTCTAGAACACATGTGTCAGCAGTATATTGCAGACAAACAAGTGACGTCAATAACACCTGTCGCTGTTACTAACAGTACAAAATGAACCACGTGTATGGTTTCTTAAACCATTAAAAATGGTGAATTATAATTTTAACACTGGAAACTTCTAGTTCAACAAATAATCTAAATTTTATATTATTCGTGCTTTTATGCACTAAACAAAATAGTGTGTTTCTAACTTGAAACACGAAAAATTACTTAAAGTTATCTACGAACCAAAGCTGCGTTTTGTAGCTGTAAAGAGGTGTTGTAATATTAAACGTAATCACCATACATCCATCAGCTGCTGCAATATGTTGAACCCCGCTGCCATGTCAAATAACATCCTAACGTTGTGTACTAAAATTGTCTTCTATAAATTATTCAAATTTTCCATCATCAAAGTTGCTTTCTACAGACTGTAATACAAAGTGGTTTTAACATCAGTGGTTGGAATAGTTGTTTTCAAAGTTGCTTTTATTGTGGTTATTTGCGCGCGCTATTTAAAGATGTGTCTCGACTGCTTAAAATGTAACCGCAAATTGGCGGCCTGCTTCCAATCGTACATTTTGACTCAACAATCTCGCATGGCCGACTGGTTAACACGCTCGCTCGGATGACGGCGTGTTCCAGGGGGGTGGCTTTCAACCAAAACGCGCCTGCGAACAGTTATCGAAGGCACAGATATTTGACTATACATAGAATGCTACATATAGATACAGCTTTAGCGTATTACCAATCTTGTTAAATGTATTTTACTTATAATTTTAATAAAAGCGTTTTATAACTTTGCACTTTTATGGATGGATTTAATAACCAAGAAATAAAATTGTTACAACACACATTTCCAGTTTGTCAAAATAGCTTAAACCATCGACTAACGATTCTTCTAGTCAGTGGTTCCATACCGAATTTGGCACGAAATGCCCGCTGCACTACAATTTGCGACACCTTTTGCGAACTCAAAAACGCAGAAAACCTTGTGTGGGATGAGTTTACCTACCGCGTAAATGTTTGCAGTGCAGCAAACGGTGGACACATTGAACATCTATAACGTATTAAAAAAAAACTTTGAAACTTCCTCCTTTCATTTTGGATTTGTACTTTAATAAATACGAATTTTTAAAAATGGGCCATCATTTAGAATAACCCTGTATAATACATTATAATATCATATAATTATATAATCCACATCCATTTTATTAAACCCAACTCAAAATGAATACTGTTTCTGTAAACAACTATCCGTAGAATACATTTAAAAACAAGATATTATGATTTTATTAATACGCCCGTGTGTTACCGGCAGGGGCGGATTAACCTACTTCGAGACCTTAGATACTTTTTTCTCACAAGGCACCCTCCCTCTGTCACAAGCAATCGAGCACACATAAATATATAACAATAAACAAAAGAAAACTAGAAAATTTGAAAAACAAAAATAAATCTTAAAATTTCATTAATAAAAAATATTTAATATACAACAATAAATTGCAGTTTTTCTAGAAAAGTTCCAAGTTTATTTAGAAATTTAAAAATAATTGAAATTTATCTTATTAAGTGTTGTCCAACACTACCTGATTTACAAATCTTTTCAAAATAAACGGTTTGAACGGTCTCTTCTGGAAACCGGGCTCTAGACACTTGTCTCATTTGTCTATGCAATAATACGGCCCTGGTGACCGAGGACAATAGTATTCTTTAAAGAATGCATTAATACCTCGGTGGAATACAACAGAGAACCGCCAAGGAAAGCTGTTTAAAAAAACAAAAGAAATCCACAACATTTTTACAGCCAGTTGAGTAGAGGCAGTCACGTATTCCCTTCCTACTTTCTGTTTCGATTCTAGGGAGGGGCAAAAGTCACTAGAGCTGATAAAGGATAGAGAAATTAAGGGGAGTCACCAAAGAAAAACAATGTTCAGTGGCGTAACTAATCTCCCTCCCCACCAACTCTCGCAATGCGAAAAAGCTCAAGTCTAAAAGGCCCAAACGATAAGCAATTCAAATTAAATATTATTCTACTTTTTAATTTTATTTATTGGTTGCTTAAATACAGGTTATACATCCATGTTATACATCCTTGTCAATTTAATATTCTGTAACCTATTATGTATTTCTATTACAGCCGATTGTTTCTTATATTAAGTGTATATTACTCGTCGATCTTCCTTTTACAATTTATACAGTGTTTCCAATCTGTAGTATTAAAAGACTTGATAATATCGAGACAGCCTATTAAATTAGTTTTTCTTACTTGTATCGTATGTCTTTTAAAACTAACCTTAATGTTAGAGTTGCTTCCTTAGCACAATTGTTATTTGCAATCCCAAACTGGTTTTCAGCTAATTTCTTCTGGAACTGATTAGACGCGTACCTCCATTGTTTCTTATTCTAAGCTAACCTACACATTTCCCTGAAATTAACACAGCTAAAATCCATTTGAATGCAATAGTCTAATCTAGGTCTACCACTAACTCTCTTTTTCTCCATTTTTTGCGTCTAATGTATCCCGCACTATTCACTCATGCTTAGAACGTTTCCTATTAGCCTATCATTTTTTTGGTAATTCCTACAAATATATTTCTACCCCTACTATTTCTAGAACCTCTTTGTTTCTAACTTTGTCTGTCCATAATATCTTCATAATACATCTGTAGCATCACCTTTCAAAGTCTCTATCTTTTTCCTGTCTGCTTCTCTAGCTGTCCACGTTTCATAGCCATACAGTGCCGTACTCCACACATGCTTTTAACAATTCTTTCCTTGTTTTTAGTTTTGTTGTCTTTGAACATAACAGCTGTTTTTACTTGTGATTTTGTATGTTGATATATATTATTTTAGTTCATATTTTTACAATGGTTTATCACACTGACAGTCTTAAGATTTTCACAGTCTTAAGATACCGTTTGTTTTGAAAACGTCACTATTTTAGTCTGAAAGATTTAATGGTATTATTCTTTCTTCAATACATATGCTGTTTATCACCATATATAATGAATTTTGCACTATTTCAAGTGAAGTATTTAAACATTTAATACAAAGATTTTTAACCTTTACCACCTCAAATCTTTCTTGAGGGGTTTTATCGAGAAACTGCTTACATCTATAAATAGGATGCACTGCTTGACACAGACTACAATTTTTACCATCATTGGTGGTACCAACTAAAGAAGTTTTAGCCGAAGTGCTAACGAATTTTCCTTTTTCCCTTTGTTTCACGGAATCTCGAGATTTTAAGCATGTTCCTGAGGCAATGTCATTTATTTCCAATACTTTATACATTGTTTTTCAATGTACGACCTTAAATCTTTGAACGAGGGAATCTCGTCACTCCTTTCTAATTCGAAGCGCTTTAAAACGTTTGTATCTAATTTTCGCGATAACAGATTAAACAACATGAAATCTAATAAATCTATTTCCATTTGATTTAACGCGAATATATTTTCAGCAAAACAACTAATTAATTGCCGGAGTTCCGTGTGCGAGTCTGAGGAACTTACCTTAGGGCATTTTTCGAGAGCATTAAAATATGTCGAAAGTAATAACCTCTTGGACTGAAAACGACTAATAATGATTTTATAGGCTTCATCGTATGCACAATCGTTTAAGGACAATCGTTTTATTAACGCACGTGACGAATCATCTAGTGTATCTACGAGATAGCAAAATTTTTCCATAAGGGACAAACTAAAATCATCATGAATCAATCGTTTATAAATTGCATGATAACTTTCAAAGCCCGAAATACGACCTGAAAACTGCGGGACTGATAGGTGTTTTAAGCGACAAAGGATTATTCATATTTTCCACCTGCGGCTTATTTTCTACGAGATTTAATTCACATTGTTCAGCGATAACACGAAAATCTAATAGATAATCATCAATTTTTACCCTAAGAGCCGAGAATTCGTCTAATTGTTCGCTTCCTTCATCAAAGAAAATATCATTGCATAAAACTTGAAATGAGTTTGAATTTGCTCGACACTTTTCATCGATGCTCTAATTATAGTAATCGATACATTTTCCGGTTTATTAATCTTACTATATATATATATATATATATATGATATATAATATATATATTATATCATAGCTTATGACAATCGTTAAGCAAATTTTTATTAGGTCTGCTGGATTTAAATAAATACTCTTTTATGGTCTAAATTTTCGCATATATTTTTTATGCTTGATCACAAGCTACAAAGTGAGGATGGTTAAAATTGACATCAGTGTTTGGAAGGAGTTAAAATTTCTTATAGAATAAATATTTATGTAAATAGTGAAAGTAAAATGTCATTTTTGATAAAAGTTTATATATAAAAATATAAAATATAAACTTATATCAAAATGACATTTACTTTATATATCATAAATATTTATTCTATAAGCTATAACTCCTACTATTCACTGATGTCACTAAAAATTCTAACTTGAAATGAGTTTCACTTTTCGAATTTTATCATGCTCATAAGCAATTTTATTTAAATCCAGTATAAGTAACTAATATAATATATATTATATATATATATATATATATATATATATACTTTTACTACAAACCTAGATCCAAGAATAGCTTTATCAATTAATATAACCATATTTGATTAATGAACGACAATAAAAATTAACGTAAAAATATTGCGTAGCTCAATACGCCACGGCCACTAATTAATCTTCGAAATTAAATTATTAATCTACAAATGCAACTAATTACAATGCTCGCTCAACAAAACGTTTAATGTTTCAAAATAAATGCTAACAAATAAACCCTTTGTGATACTATCCAATAAGTTGGATGACCCGAGTGGTGCATCAAACTTTTGTCGACGAAAATAAGGTAAGAATTTAAAATACAACCCTCATAAATATAGTAGGTATCCGAAAATTTCTACAAAGTTTACATAAAGTACACCGACCATTAATTCTTGAGACAAAGAAAAAGGGGTGTATTATAAATCTACCGTTATACCCAAATGTTTCTAATATTAAATGTGCAAACACGCCCAAACATATCAAAACTACGACAAATATTAAATTAAAAGTATTAATGAGGAACGACAGGAATAGGAACTAATTAATTAATCAAATAATCCAGCTTACAAAGGCCATTTTTTAACGCGCGAGGGGTGTTATAATTATATATATATATATATATATATATATATATATATATATATATCGACTTACCTCAGCCGTATTCTATTGTTCTATAAGTGCCGTTTCTACTCTTCAACGAAGTGAACTGTAAGGCTATTTATTGTATGAGTTCCGTACGCACTATCACTGTGTTTTTTAGAGTTTATTCATAAAATCACATTCGGACACACTAATGACTTAACCCACTTTTCCGAACCAACAAACGTTTCTCTTCGATGTCTATGAGCAAGTGTCGATTACTACCCCTTTTTTCAACTTAATTTCCACAGGCACAAAGGAGGTTTTATGACAGGATATAACGGGAGAAGGGATGACAGCTTTACTATTTGATTTACAACTACGAATTTACAACGGCTTAAAATTAAACACGAAAACGTGCAACAAGAGACCAAAAAGCCACAGCTAATTTGTTTCTTATATTAGACTCTATAAACTTCTACTTCTTTAGTTTTCACTCCTCAATCATACTCACTCATTATCCATTGCTCTTTACCTTGACTTACAACTGCATTAAAATCGTTCATTACCAACAATCTCTTTCCCTTTTTAATGCAAGGGAGAATCTCTTGAATTTTATCATATATTTATTTGATTTTCTCTTCCTCATAACTTGATTTGAATATGTTTACTTGCCCCAGAACTGTCTCCGGGGGTTTATTACTAAACCTGTTTGTATTTATTCTCTCGCAAACTTGTTGGACAGTTTTTGTTATACTTGCTGTTCTCTCATTTATAATAAAAACAACTTCTGTTTTATAATTACTTGAGCTTGAATGAATCACTCTTTTCCCTTTTTTTGCCCACCTAACTTTACTAAGTCCTACTTAATATAAATTTAACTCAGAAATTTGTAACTCCAAATTTTCTAGCTGCCCTACCCATAAAGGACTCAGACTTTTTATGCTCCGATTCGTAAAGCACTGTCGGTAGCTAACTACGACTTTTATACCCCCGAAAAATGTTTATACAGAACAGTATTTAACTTATTATTGGCTTATGTTTTTTTGAATTTTTTAGCTATAATTCATACAGATAATGATTAATTACACTGTGCTGTATTAATTAAGTGCTTAATTATACAACTCATGTTGTATTTATAACGATTGACAACAACGTGTTTGCTTTTTTTCAAAACAATTCCCAGCGACAGAATGCTAAATATTATGTGAACCACATCTGTTAGATACTTTCCAGCAGCAACTGTAAAATATTTCTATAACAATAGCCAATTAACGCGGGCAAAATGCCTCAATATACTATTATGACTACCACTGAAATTTGTCCACATGAGAAAACGGTGTCTGTTTAAATGGTCAGGTAAGTTTGCAACATTTCTTACAGCTTTATTGAGTGAAATGTTTAACAAGCTGCCTAACTGATATAGATACGATAGCGATGTATTGTTTACAATACCGAAAATGACTTAATTATGGTATAGTTTATTGCTCGTAAACTTGAGCGAGCTGAACACTTGCATGATAGCGGAACACCGCGTTGATAGAATTTCTCAGTACCATTAAAAGATTTAATATTTTTACAATGCAGGTGGTTTAGAACGTATTTCAGCGAATTTATAAAGCCAAGTTGTTTAACTTTAAGCTTTTCTTTATTGAATTTATAAAGGGAAGCTTCTTAACGTTCTAAAAATTTATTATAAGTAGTCTAACGTTAAATAAATATTTCAGGGAATTTATCAAGCGTTCTTTTCTCCTTTGCAAAGAAAGCAGCTATTGTAGAATAAATTTTAAAGAAATTTTCCAGGACGTTTTAAATAAGTATTCATTTCAATTGAACTTGTTTCATGAGAATTTGTACGATTTGAAATAGCATAAAAAGTGTAAAATCGATTAGATTAGAATTTTAGGAACGACTTCTTAATAAGAAATGAACCAAAATAGTTAGAAAATTACAATTTATTTGCAGTATGCAAAAATTACTCGTATTCGGAAATTTAACGTAACACTAGTTGCCGAATTTATCCGAATTATCTTCCAGAATTTCAAGAATTAACGACTCAATTGTGTTTTGTATCATTTCCAGATACGCTTCACCGGTTAAGTTAACATTGAGAAAAATTAGCCCAACTATGTGGTTTTCCAAAATACCTGCCCAAACATTTAATTTTTCTGAAAATTAAGTATGTTTTTGACGAAAGATTTGAGTATTTGTGTCATTCCAACACCTCACATTTTGTGTGTTAACGTTACCATTGAGGAAGAAAGTACTTTCGTCACTGAAACAAATTGATTTTATGTAGCCCCAGCGTTAGTTAATTTGATTGGACATATTTTCACAGAATTCTAGTCTTCGGTCGGGGTCATCATCTGAAAGTTGGTGCACCATTTTTAATTTGTATGCATGAAATTTGTTTTTAGGCAACACCCTATGTACTTTCCTTTGACCAACTTTACAGGTAGAAAGCAACTTGGGCAGTAAGTAGGGTTTACTACCATTTCTGCAACTATGTCAATTTTTTGTCATCACTAATTGCTGGTCGACCAGATCGTTTGACATTTTGAACACTACCTATTCTTTCAAACTTCTAGAGCAGCTCCGTCAAATAAGTCGTCGATATGGGGCGATCGGGGCAGTCTCATTAAAAAGACGTTCCGTCAAATATAATTGTTTCTACATTCGTTAATTATTAAGACAGTTGATACTTTGTAGGCTACAGTATGTACTATTTTGCCTATATAGTCACTTAAACGTCTCGTTAAACAATAATTAAACTAAATATTTAATATGTAAAGCACTTTTACAAAAACTCGGCAAAGTAAAAAACCAGAGAATTAAAAAACACCAACTTTTTTGATAGGTAATCAGAGGCGGACTTTAAAATCTTTATTATTTAAATGCAAAACTATAATTTTAGTATTTATTTAATTTATCAATTAAAATCAGCCTAAACCTAAACAAAATTAGTATGACTGATAGATATTTTTAATACCTTTCAAACAAGATATGACTTGCTATAAAGTCATATTTAAAATTATTGGTCACAATGGCACCGTGACTTCATCTATGACTATTACCTATTTCATTAGTATAAGTATAACAGTTCTTTTGAAGTGCTGTTGGGTAAGCTAGTCTCACCAAGCGAACAATATCTCCTTCAAACTCCTGCAAATTTTCGTTAACCTTTTAGTAATGATTCTCCACTTGAGCGTTGTACACTTGGAGATGAGAGGCGCCGTATCTCATTTCCAGCTTTGATATCAAGACCCCATAACTTCTTTGGTCATGGTCTGGTATGGTATGTAGAGGCCTCACCTAGTAACGCGACAATAATGCGGTTGCCCTTTCACAATCGTTTATTCCAGCCGTAGCTCCCGTGGTAGCCTAGACCTGTTTAAAATATGTCTTGCAAGTTGAATTTTCATTAAATGTGGGTGACTTTATCCTTAATCTTGACGTCTGTTCGCATTCCCCGACAGTCCTAAATTCTTGGGCGTGCTGTTGTATCACCGGCACTAAGGGCTCTGGTGCTTGTACTGTTATACAATTAATCCGTTCTTCCATCCTCAGTGCTTTCTTTTCTATTTTATGCAAGTTTTATAACAATTTTTCAGAAAATTTCGCTTCCAGCTTATGCGAATCATATAAAACTTTATAACTTTATAACTTTATAAACTCATCTCTTAATTGACAGTAATGTTCGTGTAGAGTTAAGGCGGTCTTCTATAATTTCTTCGTAAAACTTGTGTTAATTTCTTCTAACTTCGCTGTAGACTAATTCAGTTTTCTTATAGGGCTTTTGGAATTTTCCGTTCATTTTCTTTTTAATTTCACCGACAGGTTTGATAAGCTTGGGTCTTGTTTTTCTGCATTTTCAGTTGAGTTCTCTGCAACGCTTTTTTTGAAATTCTTCAAAAAAGAAAAACTTTGCTATATATTTCAAGTTTTTTATTACGAATGACAGGCATGCAAATAGAAATCGTTCAAAAGTCTTTAATTTCACTACTTAACACCAGTGTAACAAAAACTGTATCTGCAACAACATCAGTTCTTTGTTTTTCAAACTGATTATTCAACCATTTTCAGCAAGTCGTAGTTACAATAAAATTTCTAAGAACTTTCTCGACGATTTATTGTCGAAGCTTTCGCCAAGAGTACAAGTATTTCCTTCTTAACACTAGGATTGTTACGTTTATTTTTCAAAATCAATTAAATGCCCCTTTTCCCCTGGTTAAGTCATTACCCGCTCGAATAAATTCCATTTCTATTCTTAAATTCTCCAGCAATGCCCCATATAGTTTACCTGTTCAGTATAAGCCCGCTACACATAATTTTAACTCAAATCCACTTTGCTTTTAAAACAAAAAATTTATTCGATAAATTAAATAGTCAATACCTTGTTTTAGGTATCCGTTAATTTGTTAATTATATTTTGTTAATTGCATTTTCTTGTGTTTCCCATCTAAAGACTTGCCAAAATAATGGATCCTACTATTATTTGATAGCGTGTTTTCCAGTTTGCTAATCGCGTTTTTATAACGCCACGATTGCAGTTCGAACTCGTGTTATTTAAACCAATTTTTAATTTGATTCTGCAGCTTTTACGTTGAAATATTTTCTACATTACTCGTCCAAGTATTTCAAAAGCGATGCACGTTTTTTCTTCGACAAGTAGGAGGTATCTTGCGTGTATCGGTGAGATTATCCGCGCTTACCCATTCTAATCAGATTCTTTTCTTAGCTCTTAGCTGGAGGCCAAATTGGTTCTTTCTTTATGTAGGCCCAACTGTTCGTTGACGTAGACCAACTGCTCTGGTCTGTAGACCGCTACTGCAGTTACGGTGGCACGGTAAAATGGTTCCTGACTACCATGGCGTTGCTGAACTGACTCACCCCCGACGACTTGCAAGATAAGCATTCCGACGCATGGACGTATGTAACTCGTTGTCTTTTGTGCACATCGAGAATTATTATTTATCAGCGGTTGATGTTGTGAAACCAGTTCACCATACATGTTTAAAAGCTAGCTTCACTAGAGCTTCTGGTTATATTTCTTTGATTCTTACTATAACTTGTTCTAATATTTAATACTTTAATTTAACACACTTGCTATTGAGAAAATCTAAGTATTACTTTTTTCCAATGAGTTTTATTACATGTTAGCTACGAAATGCGCACTTTTTGGATCCATTATAAAATTTGTCCTTTACAATATAACTTAAATTTAATACTTTTCTTTGTCCATGTGAATCAAGAAATTTTAATTTATATTTATTTATAATAGATAATTGTGGGCAACGTGCTCTTTTTTGTTGTTTTTTTGGTATGTAGGTGAATCGCCCCACTCTCCGCGTTTGGTAGTTACCCTGGTATTTACGTTTCTTTCGGCTACGTCTAGGTACGTAGCATAAATTCTGACGTCCTGGCGTGGGGCCCCGATTTTGTATTATGTAACTTTGGCTCCGATTTTGATTTAGTTAACGGTTACTTCGATTTGGTTTTAATTAATTTCTGCTCCGAATTTGTTCTAGTTAATTTTTGCTCTGATTGTTTTTGTTGTTAGTGCCTAAGTTCCTACTTTACCCGCATGTCTCGGCATGATGCTGTTTGTTTTTCTTGCTTACGGTCGACCTATTGTTTATTTTTTCTTTTTCTGTCGGCTCTTTGGTGTTCCTTATATGAGGATCGGTTTTCTTTATTTCTCGTGTGGTTCGATCTTCTTAAATTTTATTTTGTTCTCTTCCTTGATTGCTAAATATCCTTGGTTAGCTCATGTCAGATTATTGGACTTGTGTTTTCGCCTATAATCCTAGTCCATTGAAAACGCCGGCGCCCTAGATTTTTCTTTTTCTCTTCCTTCCCCCTCTATATATTTTGTTCTATCCGTCACGTCTAGAGTTAGTTTTTTTCCTCCGATTTTTTTTTATTCTACATCTCTATTCTAATTTCTATTGTGTTGTTTCGCTCCTATTGGTATTTCTGAAGTTTATCCGTCGGATATGTTTTAAATTGTCATGTATTCGCAATAATTTTTTAGCTTTTATTGAGTTACGGTTAGCCTTTACTTAGTTACTTTCTCCCAATTTCTTTTTTTAATTTTTACTAAAAGTGACTGATCATAAGTTGGTGGTGTTTAATATGATCTGTAAGAGACGGCAGAAGTCATCCGAAAGCATTACTAACTATTTCGCGTGTATGACAGGTCTGTTTGGGAACTATGATTCTTTTAGTGAAGATGTTCAATTGTCCGTTTTGCTTCGTAACCTTGATCCATTTTATATAACCCATTTGCCTACCGTCCACTCCTTACAAGAGTTAAAGGACGAATGTCTAAAGTTGGAACCGGCAAAGATTCTGGCCGATAATTCCGTATCACCTAGTCATGACCAACATACTATTACTGCTAAACTGGAATCAGCCCCTGCTATCGTGCCTAAGTCAGTTACTACTCCTTTTTCGGCTTTCTGACAAAGCCTTCCAGTGTGGGAATGGAATTTGAAATTTTCTGGTGACCCAAACACTCTTACCGTACATGACTTTTGAGACGGGTCGAAGAACTCCGACGAACTCAACATGTGGCAGAATTGCAGTTATTTGAGTTTGCAGTGGACTTGTTCGAGGCTAAAGCGTTACTTTGGTATCGTGGTTACCGGCATAGGTTTTATGACTGGAAGTCGTTGTCTAATTTACTGATTCAACATTTTGAACCCTCGGATTTTGCTTATAAGTGTGCTACTATTGAGGAAAATACTTTTACTTCACATAACCGAATTCTTAAAATTTCCCCTACGCCTACCGGTAGATCCGATACTTCTTACGTACGTTCTACTGTTCTTCCTCCTAGTTTTACTTCTACTTGTCAGGTCGTATGCTTTAATTGCGATAAACCTGGACATGTTTCGACACGTTGTACTCGTTTTAAAGTACTCCATTCTTGTGGTTGCGGATATAAGGGAGTTTCTCCCCGCAACTGTCCACACTGTCATCCTACTACTAATTGGTCTTCGAATTATACTTCAAACATTGTCCTCACCTCTAGCTGTATAATTTCTTCTGCTTCTCACTCTACGTTCTCTTCGGTCCCTCATCCAGGTGATCCTGCTACTACTATCAAAACCTACCCTTCTTCGGCGAAAACAGCTTCGAACAAAATTTCCTCCGTTTCTAGTTCTACAGCCTATTCTACTCCTCCTTCTACTCGCCATACTTATTCACTCTCGCCCCAGACTGTGCCTTCACCGCCATTACGACCCATGCTTTGAATTAGTGACTTGCACGTAGCTTCTCAAGAGTTTGTTTCCGCTTTCTTAAACGATTCTACCCAAGAAATCCCTGTCGTGCCTACAAACACAAATGTCGCTGAAGTGACGATAACTTCTAATTCAGTCTGCAAAGGTGTTCTTGAAGTCCATGAACCTGTATCTTTAATGCCTCTTCCCGTTTTTGTCAAAATTCTACCTGTTCCTGCTTTCTTAAATGCTTCTACTCAAGAAATTTCTGTCGTGCCGGCAATCACAGCCGTAGCTGAAGTGAAGATAATTTCTAATACGGATAGAGAAGGTCCTGTTGAAATTAGTGAACCCGTAGGTGTGATGCCTGTTGCTGTCATCGTCAAAGTTTTACCTGATCCCGTTTCGTTATCTATTATTGTTAAGGACTTAGTTTATATTGTGGCTGAAGTTTTGTCTGTTCTTACTCTGTTGTCTAACATTAATAAAGTCTTACTTGATTCTATTTCTTTATCGGACGTTGATGAAACGATACCTACTCTTACTCATTCTTCTCATGCTGACAAAATGCTACATGCTTCTGTTCTTTTAGCTGAGGTCGGTGAAATCCTAGCTGATGTCCTGCTATAATGTTGACGAAGGTCAACCTGATTCTGCTTTCTCATCTATTGGGGATGAAGTTCTTCCGGATACTGTTTGTTCGTGTAACGTTGATGAACTTCTATCTGATTCAGTTCCTTTATGAAATATGGTTGAAGTGTTATCGGATTCTGCTCCTTTTCCTAGGGTTGATATTCTTACAGCCAATGCTGTTTTCTTTCCTAACTGTGATATTTCTAGTCCTCTATCTAACGTCGTTGAATTTTTATCTACTGCTGTCTTTCTAGTTAACGTAACTGAAGTGTGCTCTGCTTGTGTTTCTTTTCGTAAGGTGGATTCTCGTACAGTTCATACTTTTTCCTTTTCTACCGTTCACTTTCTTACCACCAATTCCAAATACAAACAACCTTCTTGTATAAAGTGTTCTGAGTTCCATAAATTACGACAACCACTACTATCTCCACTCCTAAACCCCCTGCTGTTCCTGTGTGGCAGAAAACTGCCCAACAGAGGCGGTCATTAGTCTATGCTCCAATGTATGTCGGCGAAGTCCTAATCTCCTTGATTTGGTTTCATTCTCCTTCTGGCGGCGTAAACGCCTTAAGCTCAATATCTAGCCCTGGCGATCCATATTCTTATGCCGACTTTGCTTTCCTTCGGACTTGATTTTTGGACCTTACGATTTTGTTGTACTTCCTTGTTTTGCTAGGTTTTCTTTCGTTTGCTTGCTTTTTCTTAACCCACGTGGATCCGGGAATAGAATAGCCCCATGGTACGACCTGCCTGTCGTAAGAGGCAACTACAGCGGTCCAACACAACACATACACACACGCACACTTTATACACGCACATCACATAAACACACACTTCTTACACACCCACACACACACACACACACACACACACACACACACATATATATATATATATATATATATATATATACACACACACGCACGGGCATGCTTACGCCTACTCATACATAACTATACTGGGATACTGTTTTATTTTCTTTTGTACCATTTCAGTTTTCTTTTTTGGTTTTGCACTTGGTGCGTGGGGTTATTCTCATTGTTTTTTTTTTATTCTCGGTCCTTTTGTTACACATTCTTCTACTTTTTCCGGTTGCTGGTCTTACTGTTGGTCCCTAGTCCGATTGTGTTTCTACCACCCGCTCCTGTGATAGGTGTTTGCTAGTCTGTTTTTCTTTCTTCGGAAACCACGACTTAGTCGCCTTTAGGACTAGTTAGCATTTCTTTTCTTTGGTTTTTCGGTTTTGGTTACCACAGTTAGTAGTACATCGTTTCCTTTTACCAGCGCTCTCCCTCTCTTCCTCTCGTTTTCCCTTGTTGTCCCTTTGTTTACTTGAGGCTTGATTTTTGGGTTCTGTTTTGGTTTGCACTGTTGGTTTTCCTCCCCGTTCCTTTTGTTTTTTTGAGGTTGATAACCTTATTGTTTTTTCTGAGAAACATCCGTCCTCCGACAACTTTTCAACAGTGTCGATGCCGTTCCACCTCAATGTAGTACCTCCGGGTGGAGCATTGGGGACGTGGCCGCAAGTATAGCGGCCGTTATTCAAAATTATAATGCCGTTCCACCTTAGTCCTCCTTGATTGCAGTTCGAACTCGTGTTATTTGAACCAATTTTTAATTTGATTCTGCAGCTTGTGTGTTGAAATACTTTCTACATTACTCGTCCCAGTATTTCAAGAGCGATGGATTTTTTTTTGTTTGACAAGTAGGAGGTATCTTGATTGTGTTTCGTTGAGTTTTTTCGCGCTAACCCATTTTAATCAGATTCTCTTTTTAGCTCAGCTGGAGGCCAAATTGGTTCTTTATTTATGTATTCCCAACTGTTCGTTGACGTGGATCAACTGCTCTGGTCTGTAGACCGCTGCTGCAGTACGTGTGGCAGGGTAGAATGGATCCTGACTACCGTGGCGATGTTGTGCTGACTCACCCCTGACGCCTTGCAAGATAAGCATCTCGACGCATAGACGTATGTGACTCGTTTACTTTTGTGCACATCGAGGATTATTATTTATTAACGGTTGATGTTGTGAAACCAGTTCACCATACATGTTTAAAAGCTAGCTTCGCTAGTGCTTCTGATTATATTTCTTTAATTCTTACTACAACTTGTACTATATTTAGTACTTTAATTTAACACACTTGCTATTGAGAAAATCTAAGCATTACTTTTTTCCAATGAGTTTTAGTGCATGTTAGCTACGAAATGCGCACTTCGTGGATCCATTATAAAATGTGTGCTTTACAATATAACTTAAATTTAATACTTTTCTTTGTCCATGTGAATCTAGAAATTTTAATTTATTTTTATTGTTAATAGATAATTGTGAGCGACGTGCTTTTTTTTGGTATGTAGGTGAATCCCCCCCGCTCTCCCCGTTTGGTTGTTAGCCTGGTATTTACGTTTCTTCCGGCTACGTCCAGGTACGTAGCAGGATGCCATATTCTGAATTAACTGAATCTCGAAGAACCACAATTAACTGTCTAAGCACTAATTAATGTATATAGCCATTACAGTAATTTCTATGAACAGTTATTTGTATCGCATATGTAAGACTATCAAAGCTTTTATTAGAACATAATTCAGAACTGACCGTAAATTTGTATACATTTCAATTGTTCTAGATTGCCATAACATATACCAAAATTATGCAAAGAGCATTTATTATTATTATTTTTCAATTTAATTTATTGTTGCCTATACCTTGCCCATCGGCCCATCCTAGTTGTACAGTCAAGATAATAATTGACAAAAAATAAATAAGTAATTAAAGGGGTAGGATAAGACGTCTCCTCCTTGGTCGCCACCGCAACTGTATTCTTCAAGGTAATGTTTGGAGCGGGTAGAATTGAGCTATTGTGGGGTATCCGTAGCTGTTAGTGTGTGATTTATGTGTACGTGTGTGTGTGTGTGTATGTATGTGTCCACTATCTTTTTTGACTAATTTTTCGAGAAATGCATAACAGTAGACACGAGTAGCGTTCAAAATCATGTTATAGCTTGTGTTATAAGGATCTAGAAATATTTGTAGCTAATGTTACTCGTAATTTGCTACGAATACACGATTTTTATCTCGTATTCGATCGAATTGGGAAGAGCAATAGTTACCATTATAACTATAGACAGTACACCTGTTTTAAAAAAGTAGATTTTCTTAATTTTTAAAGTGCTATTTTTATGCTTAGTTGTCATTTCGCTTCTTCTAACGATAAATGAATTAACATTATAAAATCTACATAAAATACTATAATCTATTCGGCAACGCCAAAGATTGCTCTCTTAATGGTATTTTTTGGTCACTTGTACGCTCCTTGTATCTAAATCCCTATCTATCAGGAAACGTTTGGTAATTGTAATTCAAAGAGGATATAATTATCGACCTCCGTTGGCGTTCATCTACAAGAACCTTAATTACACACCTAATTTCAAAGCATAGGTGAATGGTCTCATCAACGCAAAAAAGGCAACCATTTAATCTCAAATATAAATTACCTTAGCTTGGAAGAAAAACTATTTCACAACATGCTATAAAAAACTGTCTTCGAGGAATGATGCTAGTTTAATAGTTGTACTAATAACATCATCTATCCTTGTCTCGCCCACCTACTTACCTGCGTTGGAAAAAGGCAGTGTTTTATAATTAAGAAGACGGCTACCGGGCTTGAGCTTCATCATCATCGAAGTAGAAGAAACACAATAAGAAGAACAAGTTTGAACATCGGTTCGATGGACTGCCATTAATTGATTTAATTTTTGTCGCGAAATTTTTGACATTTTTGTAAAGTCAAATGGTAAGCAAGATGTATGATAATCTGGAAAAGCAATAAAAACCGCATAACTGTGGAGCTGTAGAGATGCGAAGCTGATCACGCAATCATTTTATGGATGTTTTGAATTTGAAAAGCTTGTATGAGTACTAAGGGACATTACACGAGCTTAATTTAATTGATCAATAAAAGTTTTATTGCTGATAATTGAGATCTGAACAAGTTACATTGCCAATCTAAGGCAATTTATATGTAGAAATCCGGATTACATACATTAAAATATAAAGAGTAGACGTATGTTCTATCGTAACGCCATTTAAAAAAATATATAAATGATCATCAAGCCTGCAACTGGTTATTTTCCATTGGCTATGAATTTTATGTGGCAGCGACACAAGCATCAAGCCAAAGAAAATCTTTCATTTTTTCATTCATAATCAGCAGCAAGTGTTTTACGTATGAATACGATTACAATTTGTTTGGAGTTTTACGAGGGACGTTTAATAAGTCCTTAGAAAAAGTGGAAGACACATTTTTTTTTGGTAGATCTCCCTTCAGCTCTATACATTTTTCTAAGCGTTTTCCCAAATTTTTTTAAACCGTCCCAAAAAATAGAATTTCGGAAACTCTTCAAAACAGGCATTTGTTTGGGCGATGACCTCCTCGTTAGACGTAAACCTTTGTCCACCAAGCCATTTCTTCAAGTTG
The DNA here is from genome assembly GCA_036346225.1 of Platerodrilus igneus. NCBI lineage: Eukaryota > Metazoa > Arthropoda > Insecta > Coleoptera > Lycidae > Platerodrilus > Platerodrilus igneus. Next base: position 1,971,545 of record JARFIW010001638.1, read on the forward strand.
GGAAATAAGAAAAAGTCACTGGGGCCAAATCTCGCGAATAAGGTGGATGTTGTAATAATTGCAACTTAAATTCCATAATTTTGGCCATTGCAACTACGCAGGTGTGCAGCCGTGGATTGTCTTGATAAAAGAGGATCTTTTTCCGCTTCAAATGAAGACTTTTTCTTGATTTTTTGCTCAGCCGGTCCAATAACAACGCATAATACTCTCCTGTTATCGTTTTTCCCTTTTCCAAGTAATCGATGTAGATAATTCCGCGTGCTTCCCAAAAGATCGTGACCATAACCTTGCCGGCCGATTTCATCGTCTTCGCCTTCTTCGGAGCCCGTTCGCCTTCAAAAATCTACTGTTTTGACTGTTCTTTTGTCTCTGGAGTGTAGTGATGTATCCATGTTTCGTCGACACTTATGTATCGATGCAGAAAGTCTTCAGGATTGCGACGAAAAAGCGTCAAAACAGTCTCAGAATCGACCACGCGATTGCGTTTATTCTCCACTGTGAGAAAATACGGCATCCGTTTCGCCGAGACTTTTTTCGCAGCCAATTTTTCGTGCAAAATTGAAGCGTTGCGATATGCCTGTGGCTTCAACTATTTCGAGCACTTTTATTCGTCGATCATTTAAAATCATATCGTGGATTTTGTCAATCATTTCGGAGGTAGGGCGTCCTGAACGATGTTCACCTTTTGTGGATGTACGGCCACGTTTAAACTCATTCGCCCAATTGTAAACAGTTGCAAACACAGGAGCACATGTACCATGAACTTCATCCAACTCAGTTTTGATTTCTTTCGCCGTTAACCCTTTTAAATACAACTGTTTAGTCACTGCTTGAAATTCACTTTTATCCATTGTTATAATCAAATGAAAATTTTTACTTCAATCAACAACAAAAATGAAACTACGTGATTGATACGTCCGAAACTCTAACAGTTGACTAGTTAGGAGTGCTGCTTATTGTGAAAAATTCATTTTCGGTACTGCAAGCGCCATCTCTTGGATTTTCTAAGGACTTATTGAACGACCCTTGTACTACTTAGAAATAAAAAACGTGTAATTTTTGACCAACAAGGTTTTAAGTGCATAAGGCAGCCCCTATCGCCCAATGTTATAAGCTGCCAAAAGAATCCATGGTTAAAGATTGCACCTTTATCAAGCGCCAACAGTCATCTAGAAGAGCAGAAAAGCGGATATAGGATTTGGGAATTTTCTCCAAATGTTGATTACGGAAAAGGACTAGGCCTATTGGGGAAAAGAAACTTTTCTAATTCACTTCCAACCATTGTCGAATGAAATATTGGGTTTGGATTGAGATTCAGCGCCTAATAATTGTTAATATAAATGCAATAAAAATTAATAATAATAATTATAACAATATTCGGCAAATGTCTAAGTGTTGGGGGATCTTAACTTAACCCCCTTCGAGTATCACTAAATATCGTTGAAATAGGGTATGTATTTAAAAAACAATAAGAAGGGACCCGTGCTTTATCCAACAAGAAAGAGCAGCGGCTATGTTTGAATACAACAAACAGAAACAAGAATAACAGTGTTGGAAGCAGATGTGTGGAGCATCGCATTGTACGGCTATATAACAGAGACAGTGGGACAACCCGACAGGAAATATGTAGAAGCCTTTGGAATTTGGTGATTCAGTTTTATGACGATGATAGCATGGGTCGACAAAGTTATTAAGAATAAAGGGGTTCTACAAATAGCAAGGGAAGTAAGACATCTATGGAAAACAAAGAAAAAATAGCATACGTAGAAGCATAGAACACTTTCTAAGGCATTGGGAATAGTACAGGATATATTACATTTAGAAATAGGAAAAAAGAGGTAGAGGTAGACGTAGACCTACATTAGACTCTTTCATGCAGATAGTGAAAGATGTAGGCTAAGTAAGTTCATGAAAATGTGTAGGTTAGGTCAAAATAGGAAGCAAAAGACATACGTATCTAAGCAGTTTCAGAACTGAAGACCTAATAATGATCATGAGGGAATAGCGTGACATATATTAGAAGCAGAGATGGAAAAAGAAGAGTTAGACTATTGCATACAGATTAATAGGTGTTCAAGCTACTTTTTTTTATACCCCGTATGTTGTTTTGAGTAATCTGAGTGGTCTCTTTATGCTCTTAAGAATTATAAAAGTCATGGCGACCATTTGGGAGCCGCGGCCGGGGAGAGGAGATGCGGGTTGTTTAAGGTAGGCCCAAATTGTCACTAATAAATGTAAAACAAAAGATTTTTTACAATCACATCCTCTAGTTTTACGTTCTATACAAATTAATTTCAAATTATACAACAAACACAAAAATGATTATCATCCGCCATCAGAATGAAGGGCACATTTTATTTTACTAAATGAAAATGTAATGAAAACAATAATTAAATACTCCCTGTATGTTTGTTGTGGTTTGTTTAGCAGTCTTCTTAATCTTTTTGTGAATTAAACCACTAGAAATAGCAGGAGAAGTAAGACATCTGTGGAAAACAAAAAAAAATAGCATACGTCTAGAAGGATAGAACACTTTCTAAGGCATTGGGGAATAGTACAGGATATATTACATTTAGAAATAGGAAAAAAAGAGCTAGAGGTAGACGTAGACCTAGATTAGACTCTTTCATGCAGATAATGAAAGATGTAGGCTAAGTAAGTTCAGGGAAATGTGTAGGTTAGCTCAAAATAGGAAGCAAAAGAGATACGTATCTAAGCAGTTTTAGAACTAAAGACCTAATAATGATCATGAGGATGATAGGACACACACTAAGGCACGAGGGAATAGCGTGACATATATTAGAAGCAGAGATGAAAAAAGAATAGTTAGACTATTGCATACAGATTAATATGTGTTCAAGCTACTTTTTTTATACCCCGTATGTTGTTTTGAGTAATCTGAGTGGTCTCTTTATGCTCTTAAGAATTATAAAAGTCATGGCGGCCATTTGGGAGCCGCGACCGGAGAGAGGAGATGCGGATTGTTTAAGGTAGGCCCAAATTGTCACTAATAAATGTAAAACAAAAGATTTTTTACAATCACATCCTCTAGTTTTACGTTCTATACAAATTAATTTCAAATTATACAACAAACACAAAAATGATTATCATCCGCCATCAGAATGAAGGGCACATTTTATTTTACTAAATGAAAATGTAATGAAAACAATAATTAAATACTCCCTGTATGTTTGTTGTGGTTTGTTTAGCAGTCTTCTTAATCTTTTTTGTGAATTAAACCACTAGAAATAGCAGGAGAAGTAAGACATCTGTGGAAAACAAAAAAAAATAGCATACGTCTAGAAGGATAGAACACTTTCTAAGGCATTGGGGAATAGTACAGGATATATTACATTTAGAAATAGGAAAAAAAGAGCTAGAGGTAGACGTAGACCTAGATTAGACTCTTTCATGCAGATAATGAAAGATGTAGGCTAAGTAAGTTCAGGGAAATGTGTAGGTTAGCTCAAAATAGGAAGCAAAAGAGATACGTATCTAAGCAGTTTTAGAACTAAAGACCTAATAATGATCATGAGGATGATAGGACACACACTAAGGCACGAGGGAATAGCGTGACATATATTAGAAGCAGAGATGAAAAAAGAATAGTTAGACTATTGCATACAGATTAATAGGTGTTCAAGCTACTTTTTTTTATACCCCGTATGTTGTTTTAAGTAATCTGAGTGGTCTCTTTATGCTCTTAAGAATTATAAAAGTCATGGCGACCATTTGGGAGCCGCGGCCGGGGAGAGGAGATGCGGGTTGTTTAAGGTAGGCCCAAATTGTCACTAATAAATATAAAACAAAAGGTTTTTTACAATCAAAACCTCTAGTTTTACGTTCTATACATCTTAAATTCGAATTATACAGCAAACACAAAAATGATTATCATCAGCCATCAAAATGGAGGACACATTTTATTTTACTAAATAATTAAGACATGTGCATGTGGCTATAAATGAAAATGTAAATGAAAACAATAATTAAACAAAATTGAAAAAAAATACTTTGCTGTTTTCAGAACAATTCCTTGTCATTATCAGTCATTATCTGCACAAGCTCCATCATCAGGGTCTCTAGTATTATTACACTTAGCAATATCTGCCGAGCATGCACATAATTCTGACTACAATGCTCCATTTTTTGCACACTTGCACGTGGATAAACATTGTAAATTAGCGCATGTTCAATGCACTAATAAGATCACCTCCGGAGGGGCACAAGGAAGGTCGCACATTATCGACTGGTACCCACTGTCACTAACCGTCCAGCCAAAATCAGCAGCAGGTGGAAGGCAAGGTTGTGGATTGTGTGCTAGCTGCTATATTAATACTCAATTATGAGCTCTTTAAATAGCTGGGCGAAGAGCACCTTGAAGTAGGAGGCATACTGACACCCGTCATTTCCTTTTTTGAAAAATACCGCCACGTAAGTTCTCGTAAACTATTAATTTCTAGTTTTGGAAAATACACAGCATAGATATATTCCTCAAGAGCTACGTAGGTTTCATCTTTAATAAAGTCTGATTTGCTTAAAGAAGCAACTATTTTTAATGTTCTTTCGCTGGCATCCATAAATTTGTTCCAGAAATGGTTTTAGATTTGCCATTAAAAGAACCTGTGACTTCAGACCCTGAAAGCGCGTGCATTCCTAACAATGCATCAGCCCTATTTCTACCAAAAATTTTATAAATGGGCTCTATTGGGATTTCACGTTGCTTAGCTCCAGTTATTACAAGAGTGGTGTCTTTTGGTATGTGAGGGTATCGATGAACCGCTACTACGAAAATGTCTGTATCAGGAGAAAAGATTCTTAGTTTTTCAACTCCCGTTAACTTTGCTTTTATTGCATGTAGAATTATCGTTGTGTCAGCTTCTTCTTGTGTAGTCATTAAATTATCTACAGTTTGTTTTGTAGCTTTTACTTTATTGCAATAAGACACACCTTACATGTGATTTTCCAATGCTTCAGCCGAAGGTACTGCATTGGCCAGGAAGCGAGTTTTTTTTACCTGGAAAATTTTGAATTTTGCTCAACCCTTACTGTTTCAAGAAAGGTGGGGATCTTTAACGTGCGTGACAACAATCACACGGGACCTCCATTTTACCTCTCAACCGAACGAGGGCGTATTTTTATGAAAAATGCTTGAGTCAGGAAATGGTACAATTAAGGACGAAGGTTAGAATATTCTGTGAAGATGAGATTAATGTAAAAATGAACAGATTCATGTAGAGATCAGCTAGGAATCGTCGAAAGAGAAGTAAGCGGAATTGAACAGAATGTGTCAACTTTGATGGGGGATGGTCCCAGATTTGCAACAGGGAATATGTCACTGGACCAGCAGATAAAATTTTATGGGGATAGTAGGGTGAACCCTCGAATTTTTATAAATATTATTAGAGGTTTAGTAGGTAATTTATTTGATGAACAGGCAAAACTAAATTTCGTAAAGGCGTTACTGAAAGACCATGCTGAGGCCTGGTATAATCCCACAGGGCAGGAGATAGAAACCTATAGTGAGTTTGAGGACAGAATTTTGAAACATTACTGGAGCGACCACAGACAAGGCCAAGTACGTGACGATTTAATAACTGGTAAATATAAGGGTGAATTTGCAGGAAGCAGGGAACAGTATGCTATACGAAAGTATAGCATAGCCAAACAACTAAGTCCAGCTTTGACGGACAGACAGATTATAAAATACCTTTCACGACATTTTGAGGTTGAGGTTCGGCAACACATGCCGATGCAGAACAGAGGTATGACGACGTGAGTAGTGGACGACCTCGTAAGACTAGGGAACGACAAGTGAACACAGTTAGGTTTGACTATAGAAGAGACAGTTATCCAAGACGGGGGACAAATTTTAATTCTAACAACCGACAGAACTGAGAACCACGACGGACATTCTTTCGAAGTAATAACGTAGGTAGATGACCCGCACCAAGACCTGGGGTACCCAGACAAAACAGTTCACCGGACATAAGGGGGACACAGACGACAATCAATAGAGAAAATGACAGTACTAACAGGGGAGAAACGCCAAGGACATATGCAGAAATAGTGGCAAGACCAGGACCAAGCAGGGAGAATAGACCTGAACAGGATTTTTAGACGAGGATAAACCACTAGACGTAATTGTGTACAAATACGAACATCCAAAGGTATTTTTGAAAATTGAGGAAGAAGTTGAGCCAGAAATAAAAGAAAATTTTTGTTTGCCAGTAGTTGATGTTAAAATTTTTGAGAAAAATTTAGGAACGTTGTTGGATTTAGGAGCTGAGGCGAGTTTAGTATGGGAGGAATTCGTTAGTGAAATTAAAGAAAAGGTGTGTGACAAAATTATACCAATAAAAAGAAGTCACCTGGTAGTGCCAAATAAAAAGCGATTTGCTGTAGTGAATAGTGTAGTTGTTTTGAAAGTAGAGGTAGGTTCAGTAAGTTGTGAGCAGGAATTCATAGTTGTACCTGGATTGAGAAATATAAAGGGATATTAGGGGTCGATTGTATGATGAAGTTAGGAATAGTTATAGATATGGAGAGGAAGGTAGTTCGGATAAGGGATAGAATATTGCCCTGGAAGGCAAGTTATGAGGTCACAGAGAATGACATGGGGTTATGTATTAATGTTTTGGAAGTAGATGAAAAAGAGGTGAAAGAGATCGACACAATTAAATATTATGAGGGAGAGTCAGAAGAGGTACAATCAGTAGTGAACAAAGAATCTGAACTAATAGGGGTAGCGTCAAGCTCAGCATTATGTTACACACAAGGTTTAAAGGTAGGCATAAAGGAGATAAGTGGCAATGATAATTTTGGGAAATTGAAGTTAGGAGATTTTTACGGGGTGACTATAGTACATAAAGGGTCTAGAAAAGATGAAGAGTTTTTATAAAGGGAGAAAATGAAAATGTTAAGATAGTATCGTTTGGTTTGTCCGCAGCAAAGGAAATAATAGTGAATGAGAAACAGACAAGTATAGACAGAGGAAGAAATATTTAAGAGTCAGGATAATAAGGATAGAGTGATTTTATGTGAAGCAATAGGAATGATAAGTATAAAGATAGAAGGACAAAAGACGAGGATGAAGTTTATTAAGATTGTAAGAAGAAGGACATGGATGATCAAGAAAAGAGTCAGATTTAAATAAAGAGATGTGTTAATAGATGAAAATATAGAAATAGGTTAACAGATAGAGTTATATTTAAATAAATAGGGATAGAGATAGGTGTATATAGAGAAGTAGAATTAGGAATTGAATAAATAAAGGGAGATAGTTAGAGGTAGATATAGAATTAGGTGTGAATAGTTAGTGTAATAAATAGATAGTAATAGAAATAGGTAATTGTAAATATAAATAGTTGTACATAGGTAGAAGGAACTTTAACAAATAGAAATAAAGGAAGATAGGTAGAGAGAAATAGAAGTAAGTTGAATAAAAAAATAATGCTCGACAAAATAAAAGTAAATAAATAAAAATAGGATGTGAAGAGCTAGTGATAGATAGAAATAGATAGTTAACAAGTAGGAATAGGTGTGAACAGTTAGTTATAAATAAAAATAGGTGTAAATAGATACAAATAATTAGAGATAGATAGAAATAGGTAGGAATAGGTTAGATAATAGGTGATAGGTTGGATAGATAAGCATAGGTAGAGCTAGGTGAGTAGATAGGTGTGTAGAAATATTATGTAAAATTAGGTAGTAAGAATTAGTCCACGTATTTAAATTCAAGAAAATCGAGAAGTTTTTCTGTGAATTGAAATAGGGGGATTATGTTGTGGAATTAAAGGTTAAATAGGTCTAGATAATAAAATTTTAACAACTGTGTATATAGAAAATAACAACAATTATTTACGCGCCAAATTAATCAGTTTAGATAGTGAAAAACGGACGGTTATTTAGATAATTTTGTATTATTAAATTGCAATGTTAAAATTGCATAACGGGTAGAAGCTTTAGGGTACATAAAAACTCAAGGATACGCATAATTAGTTGTAATAGTTTAAATCAAGCGCATGAAATCAGAAACAGAGCTTTTAAGTATAGAAAATCGATAATTTAAACGCATATTTACATTTAAATAAACGAAAACGTTCGTTATACAAATCCTAAGAAGTGTTAAACTCGGAATTATTATTTTAAACGGACAAAGTTGCTTCGAAGAAACACCTGTTAGTTAAATGTCAAGTTCAGAGAACGGAAATATACGTTGAGACAGAAATTCTATAAAATTGTTTGTAGCGGTCGGTTCGACAAGCTGCTAAAATCACAAGTGCTTTGAAGACTAAGGGAAAAGAAAGGTCTATAATGTAAAACAGACAGAGGACACGTATAAAAAAACGTTGGTTACAACACATGCCTAAAATACACCGGAGATTTGAAGGCCAACAACAATATCGATTTTCTATAGCTTGAGAGGGGTTCTAAAAGAGACAATAAATATAGGTAAAACAAAGTAAGGTAGCTAGGAGGTGGAACGTTATAACGGGGGAAAGCAATATCATTGGTCGAAGGCTAGCAGTTTTGAGAAGCTAACGTCCGTTGATGTTATTGAACGAATTTTTCAGAATTTGAAGTTTGTGACGATAAAAATTTGGAGAATTGATTTTAGAAAATAAGTTTTTCGATGAAGAGAGGTTCCGTGAGGGGTATTGAACAGCGCATAAATACACCGGGAGAAGATATTAAAGCTTTCTTGCTCTTAGATCTTATATCGGTTGGATCTCTTACGTAATTGCTGGTATATGCTCTTACGTTGTATTGATTATTGTTTATTCGTTAAAGTAGCATACAACATCCTATTTTAAAGTGTATAAAGCTGTTAGTAACGTGCCAGAAATGTATTAAAAGTGATTTGCACAAGTCGGTGCTAGCGTATCAAAGGTGCGTTTACTACACGATACAATCTAATGATTGGATGGTACTTGGGTAAGCGAATCGAAAAGCTTAACTAGTATGCGTGAAGTGGTTATAAAAGGTTAAGTTTGGTCAAGACAATTATCCGGGTAGAGATACTAAAGAAGGTGGCAGAGATTTGGATAGCAAGTGGGGATCAGTTGGATCCAGGCATAATCACGAAGTACATGGACACAACGACGAGTGTTTTTGATACACATCTCCAGAGGTAACGATGGACGAAGCTCACTCCAGGTAAAGAAAATTAATTTCTTGCTTTTACATGAACATTTGTGCTGATATTTTGTGCTTGAGTGTTTTAACTTATCGGGGGTGTATTTTATTACTACAAAAACTCATCTAAAAGTGTATATGTATAAGACAATTAATATTGATTATTTAAAATGTTTATTGATGATATAAAAATGTTGTTGTAAGGAGTAAACGGGTCTTTAGCTTTATTTTAAATAAAAATGCAAGGTTTAAAAGCATTTAGAGTAACTGGGTTATACTGAGCTCAAAATAGACCAGGATAAAAAAATCAGTTTAGGGTTGCACGACGGTCCCATCTACTCGTCAAAAATAAAATTGTTGAAATATATTAAAATCATGAAATTTTAAGCGATTTAATGATAGAGATGGTAACAGTTTTTATAAAACTGTCTATATCAATGTGTAAATATTTTCTTACTAAGGGAAACTTGTTAATATGTGTAAATAATAAGGTTGTATGTTTTGATGCATTATTTGAGTGGTAATTTCAGTTGACTGTGTTTATGAGAAAGGAATGTACGTAGGATGGTAGGTATTCAAGAAGGAGCAGATTTCTGAGCTAGCAGGGGGGGGCAGAAATAAGGAGGTGTTTCAAAGGTAGTAAGAATTTTTTATTTGTCTTTTCAGAAAATTTATGAGGGCCCAACGAAGACGATCTCGAATGGGTATTAGAGGAAGTCCACTGCACTGATATGGCATCCAATCCGTGGGGCGAGAATTTTTTTTGTAAAATTCCACTGCAATATATATAAATATATATATATATATATATATATATATATATATTGTTGTGTGTTACTCGAGCACAGTTATATATCTCATTCTGATTGTAGTGTTTAATGTATTTTTAATTTTTTGACCTGCTACTTTTAACTCTAGTGTTATGTAATTATTTATTAATGCTGTGCATTATGTATGGAACTGCGTTTCTTATTTTGTTACTATCATTTATATAAAGTCAAAGTAATCATTGAAGAAGGCATAATTCGTGTGCCGAAACGTTAGAATAGAATTACAATTTGACACTGTAGTTTTTATTGCTGTATAAACAATTGCATCCCAAGATTTTAACAACTATTATATTAACTACTACTTACGTTCGAGAATATAGTATTATTATTATTATTATATATATATATATATATATATATATATATATAAACACATCTATATATATTGTTATGATAAGAAGGTAATTTAAGGGTATATTAAGTCACAGGGGACGTAAGATACATGTAAATATGATTATCGTTTAAAAACCAAACAATTCTATCATCAAATGAGAGTAAATCAACAATTTTGCATAAAGCTAATAGCGAGCACACTGTATATAAATCATAACTAATTTAATTCATAAAGGGAAGCTCATTCTTTATTAACCAGATTCTATTTAGCAAGAATAATAACGTGTACGCCGTATAATACGTTTCAAATTAAAGTCTAGAATTGAAAAGACACAAGCAAACATAATGTTTTAAACGCAACGAGCTTCATCAAAATAAACACGCAATCGGTGAAGGTAAATAATCTGGCATACTAGCTATAAAATAATATCATTCAAAATATCAACGCATAAATAAGTAAACGCATTCAAATACGTCATCATAGAAACACTAATACATGACCAACAACATTGTATTTTCATAAAATTTAACATATTTGGAGTGATAAATAACAAATAACAGACGGTCGGTGATGTAATAAAATTTGAACAATAGCAAACACAAATAAGACGTTGTGACAGAATGTAACATAAATTTGGATTTTTCGAGGAATATACTACATAAAATAAACGCCTACGCGTGAAAGAAAACGATTTACCAAGAGTTTTGACAGGAAACTTGTAGAAAACTCAAGGCCTGTGATGATAGCGCAAAATGCAACGCCTTAATCAACAAACACGCGAGGAAAACCAATAGAAAAAATAGGTAGGTGGAGTCTTTAAATAGAACGCGGTCCTCGTGAACAACCAGTGCCTTTAAAAACGTGAAGTAAATTATTAATTAAATCTAATTCAAATATTTAATGATTTAGGGTTCCAAGTAACGCTAATAAACTACGTATAAACTCCAAGTCATTTCAAGTAATTATATAGACTAAGCAAACTTTAAGAATTAAAATAAAACTAATCAAAAATTTGGGTAAAATCCGAAGAGAAAAATCAAGCAAATTTAATTAATCATTCTGGCCAACGAGTTGAGGAAACTACGCTAAGAATCAACTGGGAGAAGCTGTAACAGAGAATCAAATTAGAAACAACAATCCAGGAGTGCTGACCATCCGCATACAGAGGCAGTTCCAAGAAACAGGCAGGGAAAACATAAGACTGTATTACAATTTTTAACATTTGCTATTATTTATATCGAAGTATTTGTAAGGGTCATCAAGAATCTTTTGAGAATTTATGCAAATAAAAAGAAAGTCATTCGAACGTTCAAAAGTGCTTCAAAGTAAATTACAGTGGTATTTTTGCTAGCTTTATTGGAGTATGATTTTAGTAAAATCAGATACATATTAATATTTTATTCAGGGGCTAATTTTTGAATATAAAATCAAAGTAAAAGTTATTAAAAATATAAAGTGTACATATTCCCGTTATTATATAAATTTGGTTTGTTTTGTTTATATTATTCCAACAGATAGGAGCTAGAGAAAAAAGGGTTAAACTGTCTTTATTGTCGTGTCGTCGGGCACTCTGTGTGGATTAGATTGAGCTAGCCGAGGCATATGTAAAAACAGGTACAGGATTTAGAGAAGCAGAGTACAAAGCCGAGTACGAACACAGCAATACTCTCCCCGGAATTTCAGTCTGTGTATCTTGTAGGATTACACTTTCCTAAGACCCTATCTCTACCCCTTCATTTCTCAACGCCTCTTTAGCTTCCCGCATTCTTTTATCCATTTTTATCTAAATCCTAAATTCTAATTTAGCTTTTTAAATTACTTTCCTATCTACCTGTACTTTCTAATTTTAATTAATATACAATTTTCAAATTTTTCTAGTCCCTGTGATTGTCGAATTTCTTTCCGTTCTGGCCTAGCTTCCAGTCCTATGTTGTCAATACCAAATTTATTTAATTTTATGTTTTAGCCTCACGCTTGTCGGTGATATATAACTTTTCAGTATTCTCGCCTAACGTTGATGTGTCAATTTTCTTTATGTTGTTTCTAGCCCCTACAATTGAGTGCTAATTTTTTCCGTTCTAACCTCTACGTTGTCGGCGACAAACTTTTTAACTTAACTTTATGTTTTAGCCCCACGTTGACGTGCCAATCTTTACTTTGCTATGATACCGCCGCACACCGATGTAATTAACGTTCAGTTTCCTGCTGAACGCCACCGCTCTGTGTCTCTAAATAACTTCAACTTAACCTTATTTTTTAAATATAACTCTTTTTGTATGCCTCGACTAGCTCAGTTTAAGCCACACACAGTGCACAACGATACGATAACAAAGAAATTTTAATTCATTTTTTCTCTAGCACCTTTCTATTTGAATGATGTAAACTAAATAAACCAAAATTTGTACAATGACCAAGAATATATACACTTTACAGTTTAATAACTTTGATAATTTGATTTGCTATTCATAAATTAACCCATGAATCAAAGTAATAATATCGATCATCTGATTATGCCCAAATTATAACTCCCTTAAAGCCAGTAAAACTTATATCGTATACTACTGGAAGTACCTTTTGAACGTTCAAACGACCTTCTTTCTCTCTAAGTAAATTTTTAAAAGATTTTTTTATGACCCTTTGCAAAATAAGTACTTCAATATATGCAAAAATGTAAATGTTAAAAATGAAATAAAGCATTATGCTAATCAAGAATATTCTTATTTCTGACATGCGTTTTCTTTGCTTGTTTCCAATTCCTAGAACAGCCTCTGCATGTAATTGACCAGCACCCCTAAATTGTTTCCAATTAAGCTCTCTTGTCTGTTAGGTAGTACAGCACGCCCACTCTAACCCTTAGTTGATTAGTTTCGCTCTTCAACGCTCAGATGCTTATGTAGACCAATATTTAGATGGTTGTTTATACCGTTTCTTAGAGTAGATATTTAAATTCATTTTTTAGCGTAGTTATTTAAAGTGGTTACTTAGATTTACTTAGAGTCGTTCATTACATTAGTTCGCCAGATCTACTTAGATTCGTTCGCCAGAGCCCTAGATTATTAATAATTCTAACTTACGCTTTTTAAAGTTAACGGCAATTTTTATTGTATATTGGCACTATAATTATTGTTTTTACAATTTTTCTATCATGATTTTCACTAAATAATTATTTAATTTTTACTATTTTTACTTTGAACTGTTATGGATTGTGCCTTGGTCGAAGAAAGACCGATTGTTTAATTTTTACTATTCTCACTTTGAACTGTTATGGATTGTGCCTTGGTCGAAGAAAGACCGATTGTTTACTAAGTCCATGTTCTATATAAAGACTTCTCCCTTCACCTGGACCATTGGTTTTCCTAACGTACTTTGTTAGGAGGCGTTGCACTTTGCCTTATCTTGCAGCCTTCGGACTTTCTACAAAGTTACCATTAAAATTCGTGTCGAAGCGCTGCATTTCTTCAAATTTGTATAGTGTATTTCTCTCTATATCCAACTTTGAACTTTCTTCAAGTCACGTCTGCTTGTTTATATTTGCATTTATTGAAATTTTCCCGTTTAATTCATCACGTAACCAAGCGTTTGTTTTGTTGTTTAGTATTCCATAATCTGTTGGATTTTATATGAATTAACGATGTACAGATCACGTAGTCAAATTTCTATAATGACGTCCTTGAATGCGATTATTTTTTTCTGCGTTAATGTTTTGAATGGGATTCTTTTATAGCTAGTATGCCAGATTATTTTTTTTCGCTAAATGTGTATTTATTTCAATAAAACTTCTTGCGTATAAAGTGTTATTCCTGCGTATTTATTTTCAATTTTATGCTTGTATGTTTAATTTAGAAAGCATTATATGATGTGAAGTTATTTATCTTACTAAATATGATTTAATTTATAAAGAATGAGCTTCGTTTTATAAATTAAAGTTAGTTGTGATTTATATACAGTGTGCTCGATATTAGCTTTTTGCATAATTGTCGAGTTACTTCCATTTTATGATGAAATTGTTTAGTTATATATATATATATATCCGTTTACATAAAACGACTTTCCTTATTTAATTGTTATTATATGAATTTATTATGATACATATATTTTACAAAAGCATTTATATTTAGTTTAATATATACATATATCTCATTCAAATATACTTACATACATCAATATGTGTAATTAAACCTATTTAAATTAGTAACCTATACATATGTATTTCAATCTTTACATTTATAGATAATTTAACCTATACATAGGGTCATTTACCTATAGATCTATATATTTCAATATTTACATTTTTATATAATTAATATATAACAAACAACTATATACTCGTATAAATAATAATATACAGCTCTTAAACTTTATCTTTAGTCCAATATTTACATTTTTAATTTATTTATTATTATTTTTTTAACATACACTTCAACTCATATTTTTTCATTTAAGCACTAATTTTGTACGCAAATTAAATAAGTAAATAGTTTTATACAAACGTATATGTAAACATTAATAAATGTATATAGAACAAATTAAATAAGGTAAATGTAATATTGAAAAATAAGTATATGTTAAAAATCTACGTTAATGAAATTAAAATAAGAATTTATGTGAGTGTCAACTAAATGTATGGAAATTAAATTAACACTAATTATTTCTATATATCTAGCATTAGCCACTCGAATTACATCTGTGTATTTAACGTAATTGGTGGATCAATGTATATTGGTTAAACCTTTTTGACAGGATATGAAGCCGTTTAGTTCCTGGGATCAGTGTCCTTGCAAGAAATATGACCAGAAAATACTTTAAATTTCTTTTAGTGTTTTAAATGTGAAAACGTGCGAATTTGGTCATGTCCAAATGTTCTTAAGTCAATTTGTATAAACAACATAATAATAAAATTAAAATAAGCCCACGCCTACTACAACAGTATGCGTCTATGTGCCAATAGCAGTGATGCTAGAGAAAGCTTGTTTATGAATAAATACGAAATCGATAAAACACGTTAAAAGAAATGACATGTATTAATAACTCAGATAAACACGATTTTTGTTTCCTTATGTCTGATTGGCGTTTTTATGTATTCTTTGCCGTTGATACCGAATCTTCACTAAGAATTTTCGTATATCCCTTAGGTATTAAGATATTCGTTAGAAGCGGTTTACGTTGTATAACATATTATAAAGAACGTAATCCGACGGATAGCTCATCATTGGAATTTACCTTATATCATAATGTCTGGCGAATGTTCTAGAAATCGCTCGAAAGGTCGGCTTAAGATATATAAAAGCCGCGAACAGGATGAGCAGTAATTGATATCTTAAACGCGTCTCTGAATAGATATAAAATATAAATAAAGAAACTATATTTTACTGTACAGTATATGCTGCTAATGAACTTTTTAATTGTTTTTTTTAAATGGAGATAACAACTTTGTAGTTACATACAGAACGCACCCTAATTCTTTTTTTGGTCTGTCAATGCTAAAACGTATATTAAGGCTTACGTTTTCATCACGGTAAAGTTCACGAACGGACAGCGTTTGGAAATTATTAAAAAATCTTTTACCCTAGAGGATGCCATCAATTTAAAATAATTTAGGTACCCTGTGTACTGGGGAGGTAATGTGGTGGTTGCCTTCCACATCGCAGTAGTGTATATTAGAATACCATACCGACCCCTTATAGTCTCTGACACTCTTAAGTGCCGAAACAGCTGCTACCGTCTTTCAGGGACCTGTCTTAGTCTGGTTTCTCACTGAAAACCATACTAATTTGGTTAAACCTATAGTTCGACTCTTTAAATCACTAGAACGCACAAGCCATTCTACCCGTTCTAATAATCTAGAACTACTTCAAGGTGCAGGTCTACTCGGAACGTAAATTTTTACCCAATTTCTACAAAATAAAACGAGCTTTTGTAAGAATTTCGATCTTTCATACTTGCAAACAGTTTCCAAGCTGAATAAACGAAATGATACACAAAATCTTTTCCAGTTTATTTCACATAAAGCGCATTTTCCACATCAGACGTTTTTAATAAAAGTTAGCTCTTCTATATTTCCTCAGAGTTGGCATTTAACCCTAATGGACTAAAATGGCGTCTTCTTTCAGCAATACATACACGTATATACAAACAAATTACCCCTTTTTTACCCATTTTTTATTGTCCAAAGGCGACATTTTACATTTTCGTCCGGGGTAACAAAACTGTTAGAGCTGTTCCTCTACCTATTTAAATGTTCATTCTATTTTACCACCCTTTTAACCTACTTTCTAATAAATAACTTGAAAGATCAACAGTTCTTATATTCAGTTTGTCCACAAAATGCATTTGGATTTTTAAAATTCAAGTATTTTTAATTAGCAACGTTTGTGGTTTCGTGTAAAAAAGTCGTTCGTGATATATCATTTACAATAAATTTTTTTTTCACCTGAAAATAGTATATACAAAATTTTGCTTTGGTAATAAGATTGTGCACCTTAGCCGAAAGATAGTCTTCTTTATATTATCCTGAATTTATTTTCTATATACATATATATTACACAGAATTGTAAATTTCTTGTTTCCCAATGTGAGATGGATGTTTTTTTATAGGATCTGTCCTGCTGATTACGAAGCGGTTACAGAATTTTGCTATCATGTTCCAGTCAAAAAATATTAAAATTTTTTATAGTAGAGCGTTTTATTAGTAATGCTTGCATTTCTTATAATACAAATTACGCATACTATACCACGCCACTACCGAGTCTCAAAATTTTTTCATGTGATTTTTGCTTGTAGGGTACCTCTGGAAAATCTCTAAATAGGTTACAAAAATAATCTGCGATTTTATGGGGCTCTACTTCCCTTGGTATCGGTTTTCACGATACATAATACCTTGGCGTAACCATTCGACATGTTCGTAGCACACAGACTCTAGATTTTCAAGGAAAAAGTCCAAATGCAAGTGGAGAAAATGTATCTTCAAAACATGTTGCAATTTATGTATACAATTTATCCGTAATTTTTTGTATCGGTTTTTCCAAGAAATTGGAACATACCTCTTTAATGATTCCCATGCAGCAGCTTCAATTTCGGTCAGTTTTGAATCGAATATACTGTCTTCTATGATGTTGGGCATTTGCGGCCCAATAAAATTCCTACCTATATTTTTGGCTCACTTAGTCTGAGGAACTTTTCTCTCAGATTTTGGAATCCTTCGCCATTATTATTTAATGCTTTCGCAAAGTTTTTCATCAGTTTCAATTTTATGTGCAGAGCTGGTAGCAACACTTTCCTTGTATCAACGAGAGTAAGATTTGTAACATTTTTCTCCAGCAGCAAGGTTTTCCCGCATTTTGCAGTTTTTACAAAGTAGTTATTGTCCTTAGCCCTGCTGTCCCATTCGTAGAGAACACATCAGTGCTTGCAGTTCTACCTGATGTGATCTTTAAATCACCACGTTTGCTACACCCATGTTCTGCATACTTAATTTTTTCATGTATAGTTTTCATATTATCATAGTTATCTTTGATATGTACCGTGTGAGTAACAGCAATAGAGGGGTACGAATATCTATTGTGAAGGAGAACTCCTTTCAAGCTTAGAATAGATCAACCAATAAATAGTCTCCACTCATTAGTTTTGTATTTACATCCTACCGCATCCATTAGTCCAGGAACATCTTCACAGTGCATCAACTAATCACACGGTGTAAAAAAAAAAACGAAAAAATCTAGTTCATGTCTCCGATAGGTGGAAATATGCATACCAATATGTTAATAGATTCCAACTTTGTAATCTGGATTCCAAGGTTTTGTCTTGAGTTTTTGACAAATTTAAATTCCGTACCAAGTCGTTAAGTTCATCGTGTGGAACTAAATGTAGAGTACCTATATTAAATGGTTGGAAATCAGGATCAGCGTTTCTTCTATAGGTTCAACAGTACCATCTTCAGCAGCATTCTAGACATTTGGGAACTGGTAAATTCTGGCTGTGAAGAACTGGTCTGAGAGCTGTTTATAAGTTCAAGTACTGTACAGTATACTTCGACTTCATTCGCCAAGCAAAAGCAATTTGTAACATGATGTTTAGCTCCTCTCACGCCATAGGCACTGCAAAAATGTATTGACTTATGAGTACCGTTAAGCCATTCTCTTAACTACACAGCACACTTAGCGCAAACTATATGCGGCGTCCAAAATTTATCCTAATCACCTAATTTACCCCCCACATACGTAACAAAACGTATTCGTTTGATTTATACACTTTCGTGACATTCCATAAAGTCTATCAGCAACATATGCTATACAGTAAAATATTATTTTTTTATTTATATTTTTCACTTCGAATGGACCTGCACCTTGCCGAAATTCTAGATTACTAGAACAGGTGAAATGGCTTGAGTGTTCTAATTAGCTAAAGAGCCAAACTACAGATCCAACCAAAGTAGGTGGGTCGTTAGTGAGGAACCAGACTAAGACAGGTCCCCAAAAGAGGGCAACGGCTCTTTCGGTACTTAAATTGGCAGATACTACAGGCAGTCTATGATACGCTACCGCGATGTGGAAGGCAATGAGAAACCACCACATCACCTCCCAAGCACACAGCGTACCTCAACTGTAATAAAATGATGGCATTCTCTGGGGTAAAAGAATACGGAGTTAAAATAGTCCCCCATTTAGATCTCCGGGAGGGAACTACTTCGGAGGATGTGATCGGAAAGTTCAGAATAAGAGTCGGAAACATTTTGAGAGTCGGAGCGTGGAATGTTAGAAGTATGAAGCAAGTAGGTAAGCTACAGAACCTGAAAATTGAAATGAATTGGTTAGCACTAGACATAGTAGGGATCAGCGAAGTTCGGTGACCAGAGGCGGGAGATTTTTGGAGTGGAGACTTCAGGATAATTCATCCAGGAGCAGAGGATGGAAATTTGGGTGTGGGGATAGTTATGCGGAAAAAGATAGGATACTGTGTAGAAAATTACTTACTACAGAACCAAAGAGTACTCATGGTTAGATTAGAATCTAAGCCGGTAAACACAGTAATAATACAAGTACACATGCCCACCTCTAGCTACAGTGACAAAGAAAAAGGAGCGATATACAAAGATATCAAAGACATATTAAGATACGTAAAAGGACATGTAAATTTAATAATTATGGGGGATTTTAATGCAGTGGTAGGTGAGGGTAGAGAAGGAGCGGTAGTAGGTTTATTTGTTTTAGGCACGAAAAATGATAGTGCCGGTAGAATTTTGCGACAAGAACAATTTAATCATCACAAACACATTATTTCAACATCATGCTAGAAGATGATATACGTGGAAGATGCCACGAGATATAAGAAGATATTTAATAGATTACATTCTTGTTAGACAACGGTTTAGGAGTCAAGTAAATGACTGTAGAGGCTACCCAGAAACAGATATAGACACTGACCACAACATCGTAATTTTGAAGGCCGCAGTTAAATTAAAAAATTTGTAAAAAAGAAACAGAAAAAGGCACTCTGACTTTGAGAAACTAAAAGATAAAGATGTTCAAGATAGTTTCGAAAAAAGTCAAATGAATTGCTGAAAGATATCGAGAAAATATCCGATACTAAGGAAGTAGAAACAGAAAGGAATAACATTAAATACAACCTAGACATGGCGGCCAGAGATATTCTGGGGTATACACAAACAGAAAATAAGAAACCATACATATTTTGAATTTAATAGAAGAAAGACGCAAATACAACAAAAAATCAGACGAAACAGGAAAACAGAGATACAAAGCCATACAATTAGAAATTATTCGCAAGTGCAGAAAAGCTAAAGAACAATGGATTGATGAAAAGTACAAAGAGGTACAAAATAAGATGATGAGTTTGAATTAGCATTAAAGGGTCTGAAAAATGGTAAGGCGCCGGGTACAGATTAGGTCCAAGCAGAAATTCTAAAAGCCTCTGGGCAAGCAGTAACAGAATGTCTCTTCCAACTTGTAAGCTATATGTATGAGACAGGCGAGATACCCAAAGATTTCAAACGTAACATCATAGTAACTCTTCCGGTACTTAGATTGGCAGAGACCATAGGGGTCGGTATGGCAGTATAAGACACACTACCGCGATGTGGAAGACAAACGAAAACCACTACATTACCTCCCAAGTACACAACGTACTTAAATTGTGATAAACATGATGGCATTCTCTGGGGTAAAAAATTCTTGAGTTAAAATAGTTCCCAATTCGAATCTCCAGGAGGAGACTACTTAGCAGGATGCGATCGATAAAGTTCAGAATAAGAGTCGGGAACATTTCGAGAGTCGGAGCGTGGAATGTTAGAAATATAAAGCAAGTAAGTAAGCTAGAGAACCTAAAAATTGAAATGAATAGGTTTAGCACTAGGCATAGTAGGGATCAGCGATGTTCGCTGGCCAGAGGCAGACGATTTTTGGAGTGGAGACTTCAGTGTAATTCATACAGGAGCAGAGGAAGGAAATTGGGGTGTGAGGATAGTTATGCGAAACAGGATAGGATACTGTGTAGAAAATTACTTACAAAAAAATAAAAGAGTACTCATGATTAGATTAGAATCTAAACTGGTAAATACAATAATAATACACGTATACATGCCCACTTCTAGCTACAGTGAGGAAGAGGTAGAGGCGATCTACAAGAATATCGAAGACTTACTAGGATACGTTAAAAAAACATGAATTTAATAATTACGAGAGATTTTAATGCAGTGGTAGGTGAGGGTAAGAAAGAAGCGGTAGTAGATTTATTTGGTTTAGGCACGAGGAATAACAGGGGAAATAGGCTGGTAGAATTTTCCAACAAGAACAATTTAACCATCACAAACACATTATTTCAACACCATGCTAGAAAACGATATACGTGGAAGATGCTAGAGATATAGGAAGATATCAAATAGGTTACATTCTTGTTAGACAATTGTTTAGGAATGAAGTAAAAGACTGTAGAAGCAACTACATAGAAAGAAATACAGACACTGGCCACAACATCGTAATTATGGAGGCCGCACTTAAATTAAAAAATTTGAAAAAAACAACCGAAAAAGGCACTTGACTTAGAGTAACTAAAAGATAAAGATATTCAAAAAAGATTCGAAAAAAAGTCAAATGAATTGCTGAAAGATATCGGGAAAATATCTGATACTAAGGAAGTAGAAACAGAATAAAATAACATTAAATACAACCTAGACATGGCGGCCAGATATATTCTGGGGTATACACAAAAAAAAAAAAACATGCATAACACAGCATGTCCTAAATTTAATACAAGAAAGACGAAAATACACTAACAAATCAGACGAAACAGGAAAACAGATATACAAAGCCATAAAATGGGAAAGTATTCGCAAGTGCAGGAAACCTGAAGAACAATGGATTGATAAAAAATGCAAATAAGTACAAACTAAGATGAAAGTAAAAAAGGCAGATGAAGCAAACAAACTAATTAAATTGATTTTAGGGATATAAAAGCGTATAGCAAAAATATACAAGACGCAGGAGGAAACATCACTATAGAAAATCTAGGGAAAGTGGATAGATGGCAAGAATATATAGGGAATTTATATGCAGTAGAGGAACTAACTGCATTAGGACAGGAATCAGACATTGAAAATGATGACTTGGAATATCCTATACTTAGAGATGTGTTTGAATTAGCATTAAAGGGTCTGAAAAATGGTAAGGCGCCGGGTACAGGTAAAGTGCAAGAAGAAACTCTAAATGCAGCTGGGCAAGCAGTAACAGAACGTCTTTTCCAACTTGTAAGCTATATGTATGAGACAGGCGAGATACCCAAAGATTTCAAACGTAACACCATAGTAATAATACCAAAAACGAAAGGCGCGGATAGATGTGAATATTTTCGATCAATAAGATTGACCGCACACGCGTCAAAAATATTAACTAGAATTGTACAAAGACGAATGCAAAAACCATCTGGAAAAATACTAGGAGATGACCAATTTGTGTTTAAGCGAAACAGGGGAACACAAGAAGCTATTTTAGCTCTGAGAGTGATAATGGAGAAACCAATAGAAAAAGGAGAATGCGTGTGTATAGGGTTTGTATATCTGGAAAAAGCAATCGACAATGTAAAATGGAACAAAATGTTTGAAATACTCAAAAAAAATTCGAATGGGTTATAGGAATTGACGAATAGTACATACCTTATACAAAGAGCAAACAGTAGTAATAGAATAAGAGTAGGAACGTAGAGAAGTAGGCATTAGGCAAGGGATGAGACAAGGATGTGCCCTATTCCCATTAATTTTTAACTTGTACATCGAAGAGGCAATGAATACTGTCAAATGCAAGAAGACATTTGGAATTATTATACAGGACCAAAGATTGATATGCTTAGATTTGCAGATGATATAGCGGTATTAGCATCTATCAAGGAAGAGTCAGAAGCTGCTCTTAATGAAATGGCAAATCTTCTAATAAAGAGATACGGTATGAAAATTAATAAAAATAGAACTAAAGTACTAATACGCAAAGGAAGAGAAAATAAATCAAAAACAAGAATACAATTATAAAACACGAACATACAGAAGGTTAAAGATTTCTGCTATCTAGGAAGCCAGATACCGCAAGATAGGAAAAACGCAAAAAATATAAAACAAAGATTAGCACAAGATCGTGCTACATTTAACAAGAAAAGGCAACTACTGTGTTCAAAGACAACAAACATAGAAACAAGGAAAAGATTGCTTAAAACATATGTGTGCAGCACAGCACTGTACGGCCGTGAAGCCTGGACAGTAGGAGAAGCGGACAAGAAAAGGTAGAACCCTTTGAAATGTGGTGCTGCAAACGTATGATGAGGATATCATGGACAGACAAAGTTAAGAACGAAGACGTACTAGAAATGGTAGGGGAAGAAAGAAATATATGGAAAACAGTAAAAAATAGGAGAGATAGGATGATAGGCCACATACTACGGCATGAGGGAATAGTGCGGAATATATTAGAAACGGAGATAGGAAAAAAGAGAAGTAGAGATAGACCTAGGTTGGACTACTGCTCACCGATAGTGAAAGATGTAGGCTGTAGGAATTTCAGGGAAATGTGTAGGCTAGCTCAGAATAGAATGGAGGTACGCATCCAACCATTCCCAAGATGGATAAATTAATGACGAAAGAAGGAAATATACTTAAACATGATGGTTATTATAAGCAACTACAAGTATTGGTTAGGCAATATTCTCGAATAATGTTAATTGTGTGAAAGGATTTACTGGAAAACTACTAATTCGGCAAATGTCTAAGTGTTAGGGAATCTTGGCCGCCACAAGCTGCTTAACCCCCTTCACTGAAGCTCGGTGAAATAGAGCGTGAAATTAGAAAACCATAGAAGGGAAAAGGAGCTGTACACAGGCTGTGTGAGAATTTCAGGGAACTGTGTAGGCTAACTCAGAATATAAATAAGTGCAGCTACGTGTCCAACCAGTTTTTGAGACAGAAAACCTAATGACAAAGAAATAAGCGCAGATAAATCTGATGATTATTATAAACTACAGGTGTTGGGTGTGAAATATCTGCAACTAATGTTGACTGTGCGAAAAGATATATTGGAAAAAATATTAAATCAGTAAATGTTCAAGTGCTGGAGGAATTTGGCAGCCACAGGATGCTCCCCCCTTCAAAACCTTACATGTGATTTTCCAATGCTCCACCCGAAGGTACTACATTGGCCAGGAGGCGAGTTTTTTGTTGCCTGGAAATTTAAAATTTTGCCGAACCCTTGCCGTTTCACGCAAGGTAGGGATCTTTAACGTGCGTGACAACACTCACACACGGGACCTCAATTTAACCTCTCATTCGAACGAGGGCGTAATTTTTGTGAAAAACGCTTACCTACCATTTTTCAAGCAGTCGGCCGTGTCGGGATTCGAACCCAGGACCTTGGGATCCCCTTTCACAACCACTGAATGTCGGAGAAATAGGGTATATAATTGTAAAACAATAGAAGGGGACCGAACCGCATCTAACAAGAAAGAACGGCGCCTATGATGAAAGACAACAAACATAGAAACAAGAAGAAAATTGTTGAAAGCATATGTGTGGAGCACAGCACAGTATGCCTATGAAATACGGGCAGTCAGAAAAGTAGACAGAAAAACGGTAGCAGGCTTTTGGAATGCTGTGCTTCAGATGTATGAGAATGATAGCATAAACAGACAAAGTTAATAACAAAAAGGCTATAGAAGTAGTATGAGAACAAGGATATCTGTGGAAAAAGAATAGGGGAAATAGAAGGGCAGAATACGTTCTAAGGCATTTTTGGGGAATAGTATGGGATATATTACAAGCAAAGATAGAAAAAAAAGATAGATGTAAACCTAGATTAGATAGTGATAGAAGCAGACTGCAATTTCAGGGAAATGTGTAGATTAGTTCAGAATAGGAAACAATGATGGTATGTATGCGTCTAACCAGTTCCAGAACTGAAGACCTAATGATGATGATATTTATATTTTATATCTATTTATAGAGCGTTTAGAATATCAACTGCCGCTCATTCTATACCCGGCACTTATATAACATATACCGGTCTTTTCAGAGATTTCTAAAGCCTTCACCTGACTTTATGACGCTGTTTACATTCCATCGAGAGTCATTCGTCGGATTTCGTTCGTATGTTATACAATGTAAACCGTTTCTAACAAATATTCTAATACCTGAGGATGAACAAATATTCATTTCGGCGACCAAAAATACATAAAAGGCATCGATAAAACATCAGGAAACAAAAATCGTGTTAGTTTGTTATTTTAGAGAGCTTTACGACTGTGACGTTCAATTTCCAGATCAATTTTTTTTAACAAGTAAAAATTACTCGATCTGTATAAAACTTACAAAATAAACACAAGTTTGCATGTGTTACTGAATATTAACATATGATTTTTTTAAAAAGTGGACGCCATCTTCGTATTGGGCTCGTATATAACCGAAAAAGTATTAAAACTTTAATAATTTTTGTCTCGTTTCCTGATTTCCTCATTTCTAATTTTGGTAGTACTTGAGTGGTGTTCAAAAAATTAAATTTTAAAAATAACTCATAGAAAGTCGAATTTATTCCAACTGTAAATCGTTTAAATACTGTTTTGTGAATGTAACATTATACATGGCTCTTGCATAATAGATGCAATATGCACCTGACGTTCGGTTAGCAAAAAATTTGTAACTGGAAACGATTGAATTTTAAATTTTACGTTACCTGCTTCCCTTGAAAAACTATTATATAATGAATTCAATTTGCACTTAGGGTTAAAATTGCTAAAAATCCCCAGGTCTAAAAAATCCAATCTAGTTAATGGCTTCACATTAGCATAATAAATATGTAAAGGAATGTAAACAAAATGGATATCACGATCACCCTCTTGCACGTGTGTGCGTGTGTGACAAGAGTGCGAGAAGCCAGGTGCACCTCGGGTGTGGGAAAGAGTACCAAGTTAAGGTTCCCAGGGTCCATCAGCACCTGTCTGTCATTCTGTTCTCTTCTAGTATGTCGTGACGTAGGCGCATGCATGGCACAAATACTATTTTGAAGAAGACATGCCTTCCAGCGCGTGTGACAGATGCGCCAATAAGCGGGTCACTGTTTTGATTGCATACAAGAGCACAGGTTGATTAAATCCCTTTAAAAGAGACATATCAGAATTCTATTTTCTTGCGATATTAATTATATAGCATTGTGGTTGTAATAATAGATATTGTAAAGAAGAAGTCGCGGGACGAGAAATCTGTTTTGAAATGCTTCAGGGCTCTGTAATTATGAACGCTGAATAAAGTAGATATTTAATTCCATAGCACACGCTGAAAATAAATTATTTGATGGTACTGAAATATTTTATTTTAACGGCCTTCTTCTTGGTAATTTAAAACTCTCAACATACTGTAGAGTAGTTCAATTAATTAGATTAATTGGTTTCTCATGCCTGAAATTCACCTATCTCTATCAATCTCTAAAGGTCAGTGTTGATTTAAATTAATTTAGCTGCGTGAAGTTAGCAAAATTCAAAACCGGTTGTACGATTCTCCACTCAAATTTCGTCCTGAAAGTAAACTTCAGCGCTATCAACTAATGGAATAAAAATGTTAATGGGTTGATGCCATCTTACGCTCATGATCAAGCTAGTTAAAGCATTAAGCTGTACTCAAATTCTTTTGGCCGTTTTGTTGCGCCCAACTTTCCATCTAATGCGTCAGCTGCTTCAAATCAGTAACAATAACAAAAAAGAGATTACCCTCAATAGGAGCGAAACCGATAAAAAATTGCTGTTTTTGGGTATTTTTCGTCTTTGTTTATATCAGGTCTTCATGTTTGATTTTTAATAGCTTCTATATTAGTAAAACCTGCCAATAGTGTTAGGTTATTTTCTTTAAAAAATACAATTTTTGGGTTACATGCATTTTTGAACTAAAGTACTCAAAGTTATCAAATTCATTATGGTGGTTTTAAAGATTAGATGTGATATCATCATTGTAAGTTCGTTCTTAATTAGTACAATTTCACGATTCATTTTTTTTATTAATAATATATTAGGTCACCGTCTCAGTGATCTCATTGGCTAAGCATTAAGGCTTCACAGACAGATTTGTGTTGACTTAAATAACTAAAAGTCCCGGTTTCTGGTTGAGTAAAGATATACGTATGTTCACTATACATACAGATTCGATGGAAAAAAAGTTTCGAAATATTATCATTTTGCAGTCCTAATTCATTTGTCCGAAGTTTGCCGAAGATGTCTCGAATTATTTTAGGAAGGGAATGCCCATTTCTTAGAGCACTTTGTGGGTAACATCCAAACAATCAATATGCAACTTTAGTAAGTGTACTATTTTTGGCAAAAAGATAATCGAACAGACAAGGTCGTCAAATGTTCGGATAATACTCTACAAAGTGGGTTTATTTTAGAAGCACACTGGTTCTTAGACAGACAACTTTATGTTTGAGATAAACATGTTGTAGGGTACGAAGTCACCGTAGGCATCTTATGGTATCCACCTTAGCGACAGTCAAACACTCATCAGGCATTTATGAATCCATCTGAAACTATATTAGCAAAAATTTGTAAGATAACTGAACATTTTTTCATTCATTGCATGAACTGATACAACGTACTATTGTACGTCTGTGTAGTTAGGATAAACACATAGCTAATTAAATTTGGATATATTTGATATTCAAGAAATACTTAAAGATGTCTATCTTGTAATTGTAAGAAACCCGTGTGTCATACCATAGAAAATACAATCGTGTTGAATAATATATTAACCTGTTTATATATTTTTTTCTCGATTAATGTGAAAGGATAGTTATAGTTTATTCTAATAAATTATTCTGCAAGTACCTGGAAGCGGGATTTGAAATTTCAGGTTACTTAACAATTGGTTTTAGAAGCCTTCCTTTTAGCTTGCATTTTTAAATAGGTTTTTAGTGTCCTTAAAATTCATGTTTGTTTTATGTTTAAGCAATAGTGCATTTAACGATTTCTCAGGTAAATTTTAAGCCAGAATCACTTTCTTGATCCGCGTTTTGGCACCCTCTTATTATTCTTTTAAGAACTTTCTCCTACAAACCCTGCGAGATTAGGTGACGTCCCAGATACTTCCCGATAAAGACATACGCCAAGCCCGATAGCATTTTGGAACCATCTTCAAACATTTATATCACCAGTTCAGGTTTTTGGAACAATTTTTAGTAGAGTGTACTTTACCGACTTTTTCTGTGGGCTACCGGATAGATTTCCTGAGTACAAAACTATACGTAACAGGTCCTAGAACTGGTTAGATGCGTACCTCAATCGTGTTCTATTCTGAGCTAACCTAGACATTTTCCCAAAAACTTCTGCAGTCTACATCTTCCACTATCTGTGTGTAATAGTCTAAACTACCTCCTTTCTCTGCTTCTAAGATATCCCGCACTATTCCCTCATGCTGCAAAACGCGTCCTACCATCCCATCTTTGCTTTTTTTACAGTTTTCCACAGATATCCTTTTTCCCCTACTATTTCTAGAACCTCTTTGTTCTTAACTTTGTCTGTTCATGATGTCTTCATCGTACATCTGTGGCAACACATTTTAAAGGCTTATATGTTTTCCCTGTCTTCTTTTCCCATAGTCTAAGTTTTACAGCCATATAGTGTTGTGCTACACACAAACGCTTTTAATAATTTTTTCCTTGTTTCTATGTTTCTTGTCTTCGAACATAGTAGCTGCTTTTTCTTGTTAGATAAGCACGGCCTTGTGCTAATCTTTTTTTATATCTTTTGTGCTTTTCCCCTTCGATTGTTTTCTAAAAATATACTCTATTTTACCAATGTTCAGTGGTACGCGAAGAGGGGCGGTATGCGTGTGACTACTATGCCCAAGGTCCTGGGTTCAAATCCCGACACGGTCCGCTTGAAAAATGTTAGGCGCAATTTTTTCACAAAAATACGCCTTTGTTCGGATGAGAGGTAAAATGGAGGTCCCATGTGTGAGTGTTGTCACGCACGTTAAAAATCCCTACCTTGGTTGCAAGAGCAAGGGTTCAGGAAAATTCCAAATTTCCAGGTAAGAAAAACTCCCAATGTAGTACCTTCGGGTGGAGCATTGGAAATTCAAATGTAGGGGTACGCGAAATGGGTTAAGCCATCTAACGGCTACCAAGACCCCCCACCACTTAGACCTTTGCCGAATTAATAGTTTTCCAATTTATTCCTTTTGCGCATTCAACAATTGTGGAGAATACTGCAAAACGGTTTTGTTATAAAAATAAAAATTAAAAAAAAATGTTAAAGCTAGAAGTTTCAAGCCCTTGTAACTCTCGACGCTGTCAAAGTAACCATAGTAGTATTTATATTTTTTTTTAATGGTTGATCGGATTTACCACGCACTTGGTAGAAAAACCGATTACCCCTTCCATTTCACTTTACCAACTTCGAGAATCAGGCGGATCATTTAACCTCGTTTTAAAAATTTCTTCCTTTTTAAATAAAAATGTTTAAAATTAATAAAAAAACATGTATTTATTAAAAACTTAAACTTAAAAATTATTTCTTAAACGGTTTCTGCTGACTAATATTTTAATAACGACCAAAAAAGCGATTAATCCCATAAAAATTTATAAAAAATGGTGAGATATATAGGCACCTGGGTTTACCTACAGCAAACAAACGAAATAACAAAAATAAAAAATATTCTATTCAAGATTATAATCAATATGATTTTGACAAATATATTACTCTCTTCCTGAAACTTCCCAAAAAAATTTTTTCTTTATTTGGTCCAGTTCAACTTCGGATATGTCTTGAACATCAAAGTACACAAAAATGTTTCTTTTCTTGTAATTTTCTTTAGGTAAGCCGTCGATAGTAAAGTTATTGTTCGCCTCATTAATTTGCTCAATTTTAGTAACAAAATATCGGCCTTGATTATTTGTGGAAAACTTTACTACAAGGTTGATAATTCGGTTTCCATTGTGTTCTTTGCTGCTTAAATCGCTATCACTCTGGGCCTCCTCTACATCAGAAACATATGATAAATCTTGGGACATTCCAGAGGATTGGTCCTCAGCATTGGGAAGCCGACCTCCACCGAGACTTGTTTGGTTTTGTATACAATATAGGACAGCAATAATTTTCCATCTTCTACCACCGTGAACATTACGTTCGTGTTTGACTTAGAGGTATCAATCACTCTATGAGCATATTTTTTGCCTTTTTTGACAACCACCAAACCTTGGACCGGATTATCACAAAAGTTTGTTTTGTCGTAGTTTATAATATTAGTGAAAGACGTACCATCGATGGTAGTGGCTAATTCTGTAAAATACTTTTAAACTACCTCATATGTTGCAGATGCTCTGACCCTTATTGTGTTTTCAGCTAACCTTATGATCAAATCCTTGTGTCTGCTTATAAACGATTTTAACCAGTCGACTCCTGGAAAATTGTCCTCAAGGCGTTTCTCGGTTTTTCCAGCCTTAGTTAAGTATTGTTGTACTATGTACCTTACATCATAACTTTTGAAGGGATACACCCAATCGGTACACAGAAGAAGAGCATCAGCTAGCTTACGTTCTTCAACAACAGATAAAGCCGGTAGGCCTCCAATTTTTCGTTCTGCAGGCACACGGACATTATCATAAATTTTGCTGTATGGAACTCCAAAGTTTTTCGCCACCCGTGTAATGGCCATTCCTCGTTCCACCGCCTCAACCGCCTTTAGATTGGGTTATATAATTGTTTTCGCGTAAGACCCAATTTTTCAACGTTCGGGGCATTTTTAATCTAAAACAAGAATTAATGATGTATAACATATAGGTTACACTTTCCATTATACCACAAAAGGCGAAACTAGAAGGAGGTCAGAGAGTTAGTGTAAAGACTTACTAAAAGTAGTTGGATTTTCTACAAAACAAACCTATAACAAACTTTAATAACAAAGAGAGCTTTATTTAGGCCAACTAGTTAGTAATCGACTTCACCCCACCATTACCCCACTTTTTATATAAATGTAAATAAAAAATTTCACAATGTTGAGTAAAAACTGAAAGCTTGTTAGTACTAGGACCAGCAAATAGTTAAACTCAAATTTACTTACACGTTCTTTCGGCTATTTTCTGTGATTCTGCACACCCAAGCATTATCGGAAGTTTCCAAAAACTAATTTTTTACAACCTACAAAACAACCTACGTGTCTCGACGGACCGACACAAATAAACCTTCTTTATACATGCTCTCGTAACAAGTGATATTTTCTGCAGTAACTTGTCGATTTTAGCCGCGCCCTAACTGCTGTGTACTACCCAGTACAAAAAACACTACCCAAAATATAACGTGATATTTGGTTTCACCCCTACTGATTGGTTTCACCCCGTTTGACGGTAACTTTTAACTTAGTTGGTTCTCACCATACCCTTGACGTCAAAGCCATTATAAATATCAAGTTTTAAAATTTGCTTTGGACTGTTTTATTGTGCCTAAAACGCACCCTAGTCCGACCAACAATTGAATTCTCATAAACAGAAAACTTATTTGGTTAGTGGCTAATTCAACCTCAGTTAGTATACGCGCATTAATTATATTACGTTAGTTTAAAATACCTCAATACCAGAAAATTGGCCAATAATAACTGATCAAAAGGACATTGACCAAAATCAGTACATCGGGGAGCAATCTACTGAACAATCCATTTCTCTAAACAACAACGTTTGCACAAAAATTTACCGAAAACTAGATTTACGAAAAAGGAGCATTTTTCAAAAATCACAGCACCTTATCATCATTAAGTATCCGGTCCTGAAACTAGTTGGATGGGTACCTCCCTTGTTTCTTATTGTGAGCTAACTACACATTTTTCTGACATTCCCACAGCTTTCATCTTTTTCTACTTGTGTATAATTTAGCTGCCTCTACTGTTCCTTTTTCCTTTCTCTGCTTCTAATATATCCGGCACTATTCTCTCATGTCTTAGAACGCGTTCTATCATCCTATCTTTCTTATTTTTTACTGTTTATTACAAATTTCCTTCGTCCCTTCACTTTCCAGTACCCCTTTGTCCTTAACTTTGTCTGTCCATAATATTCTCATCATGCGTCTGTAGCACCACATTTCAAAGGCTTCTATCGTTTGCGTGGTCGCTTTTCCTCACGTTTCACAGCCAAACTGTGCTGTGTTCTACACATATGTTTTCAGCAATTTTTTTCTTCTTTCAATGTTTGTTGTCTTCGAACACAGTAGTTACTTTTTTCTTGTTAAATGCAGCACGATGTTGTGCTAATCTTTGTTTTATATCTTTTGCACTTTTCTTATGTTGCGCTATTTCACTTACTATAGGTAACAAAAACCCTAAATTCTTGTAAATTTCCGTTTCCTATTTGTATTCTTGTTTTTAACTTATTTTTATTCCTTTACATACTAGTACTCTAGTTTTATTTTTGTTGATGTTCACACCGTATCTCTCTGTTGATGCTGTTTCCGTTTCATTAAGAGCTTCTAACTGTTGCTTGCTAATACCGCTATATTGTCTACAAATATGATCATATCAATCGGTTATTCCTGCATAAAAATTCCAAATCTGCTTCTGCATTTGATATACATTCGATATAAAGGTTAAAAATCAATGGGGATAGCGCACATCTCTGCCTCACTCCTTTTCTAATATTTACTTATCTACGTTCCTGCTCTACGTCTATTACCGCTATTTGCTCTTGTATAAGCTATGTACTATTCGTCTATCCCTATAACTCATTCCTATCCTTTTAAGTATTTCGAACATTTTCCCCATTCTACATTGTTGAATGCTTTTTCCTCCTTTTTCTATTGTCTTCTCCATTATCGCCCTTAAAGCTAAAATGAGCTCCCATGTCTTCCTGTTTCGCCTAAACCCAAATTGTTCTTCTCTTAGTATTTCTTCAGCCCGTTTTTCCATCGGTTTCGTACAATTTTAGTTAATATTTTTCACACGCATGCTGTTAACCTTGTTGTTCGAAAATTTTCACATCTGTCAGCACCTCTCTTTATTGGTTTCGTGACTATGGTAATACATTTGAAATCTTCTGATATCTTGTCTCATACATGAAGCTTACAAGTTGGAAGAGACGTTCTGCTACAGCTTGTCCATCGACTTTTAAAGTTTCTGCTTGCATTTTATCTGTACCTGGCATATTATTACCTTTCATATTCTTCAATGCTAGTTCAAACTCGTCTCTAAGTATAGGATGTTCCAAGTTCTCTTTTTCAATGCCTGTTTCATATTCTAGTGCTTCTTTCTGGTTACTGGCCTGCATACAGATTCCCTATTTCTTGCCATATATCAAGTTTTTCTACATTTTCTATAATATCTCCTTCCGCGCTATACGGCGGTATATCCCTTAAATTAATTCTAATTAGTTGATATGCTTTGTCTTTCCTATTCCCCTCTTAGTTTGTACCTTTTTACGATTTTACAAATTCCATTGTGTTTTATCTTTCCCGGATATAGGAATAATTTCCCATTTTATGACTTTGTATCTCTGTTTTCCTGCTTCGCCTGGTCTGTTCTTGTATTTTCACATTTCTGCTATTAATTCAGAACGTCCTTTGTCACTAATGGTTTATTATTTTCCCAGAATATTTCTGGCCGCCATGTCTAAGCTGGATTTAATGTTGTTCCATTCTACTTTAAGTCCTTAAAATAATAAATTTTTTGTGATGACTTTCAACAATTCGTTTGACTCTTTTTCAAATCTTTTGTGGATATCTTTATCTTTTAGTTTCTCAAAGTCAAAGCGTTTTTCCGTTCTTTTTTTCAAACTTTTAAATTTAAGTGTGGTTTTAATAATTACTATGTTGTGGTCAGTGTCTACATTTGCTTGTGGGTAGCTTCTACTTTCTTCTAAAACCGTTGTCTAACAAGAATTTAATCTATTTGATATATCCTTATGTCTCCTGGCATCTTCCACGTGTATCGTCTTCTAGCATGATGTTGAAATTAGTGCCGTGCGAAGGAAAAACGGCGCTCGGAGCAAAGAATTATGTTGGCGCGCCCTAATGTACTAAAGGGTTCTAAAATGCGCTGGTCGACCTGTACAATAAACTATATTAAACATTCGAAATGTTAAGTGTTAAAGCTAAAGTTTAATTCACTCAGACCGTTTTCTGATCAATTCAAGATATTCCGAGACACC
This sequence comes from Platerodrilus igneus, assembly GCA_036346225.1. Taxonomy (NCBI): domain Eukaryota; kingdom Metazoa; phylum Arthropoda; class Insecta; order Coleoptera; family Lycidae; genus Platerodrilus; species Platerodrilus igneus. Next base: position 2,005,498 of record JARFIW010001638.1, read on the forward strand.
CCTTCAAGAGAGTTGGTAAAAACCCTTGTTTCAGTTTGTATTAACACGTGACGTACATTCAATATTCATTCACCAACATATACTAGAATTGCCAGCAGATAGTATAAATTTCTACATTGAAAATAAGCAAACAAATGTTCTTATCAGCACGTGCCGATAGTTTCCACAGCAATTTCTAAAACAATACCCGCAATCTCCGATAAAGGGAAGTACGATGCACCACGAACTACGCCCTTGGCCATATCAAGTACATCGCCATCATCAATGGTATCACCACCCCTACCTGCATCAGCAGATTCCCTGATACCCTTTCAAAAATCAACAAGAATGTCCCACTATCCACCACCACCAAGGTCCAGAGCGTCGTCAGCCAGCTCTGTGCTATTTGACACGCAAAAATTGAAAACGGTACGAGATAAAGACGATGCAGCTTCAACCATTAACCTCGAGAACATAACAGCAAAATATAAGAATTTAACCGAGTATGTTTTCAGCAATGCTCAGTATATTCTTCAGCAACGCCGAGTAAATCCTTCAACGTATGAAGGACATCGTCTTGATAGTCGCCGCCGCTTCGCAGGAGTGTGAGATTTTTAACGCAAGACTCCTCCAGATGGAAGGGAATGTGAAGACTCTTACATCACAGGTAACATCCACGACCGTACAACAACCACATACTCATATACAACTCCCTTACGCGCACATTTCTGCCACAACCACTTCCCAACATGCCCCACCTGTCAAACCACTCCCCAAAATGGTTACCGTGGAACTAACTTCCTCTGAAACAACTCCATCCCAGCTGCTCAATATTGTCCAACAAAACCCACATGCATCCCTACCAGATATTTCTATTGGTAGTATTATTCGTTCTTCTAAAACTGCAGTCACTATCTGAACCGACAAACCCTCTGATCTAAATATAATATCCATCCTAAACCAACAAATTTGCTCCGTTTACGTCTCTAAACCGAGACAACCCCAACTTATTATTTTTGAGATCGACCGTGAAATACCCACCCCAGCTACCATTTTTTTTCTACATCGTCAAAACTCCCTACAGCATTTCATACCCAAAAATGAATTCCGATCAGAAGTGTCCGTAGCCATACGTCGTCCCAAACCTGACTCCTATGACAACCTAATCCTAAACGTCTCTCCTCGTCTCAGATTTATCCTAACATCAAGATCACACGTTTACATCGGGTAAAACTCCTGCAGAAATTGTGATTTTGTTTTTATCACCAGATATTATAACTGCCGGAGGTTTGGACATTCTGCCACAGTCTACCGATGAACAACCATCTGTGGTCACGGTGCACAAAAACACATCCTACAATCGTGCCTGCACCAACGATCTTTACCACCATATTGTTCCAACTGCCAACGTATCAACCATCCTCATAACCACCTGGTAACCAGACCTTATTGTTCTGTCAATAAGCAATCTCTTAAGATTTCCAAACTCCGTACCGATTATGGCTATAAACTCTACCGCACAAAATCTTTCCTTGCATGATCAAGATCCCCACCCCTCTCCTTCCTGTGTACGAGTTATCCAAGTCAACACTCCCGCTCCGCTACACTTGAACTTACCCATGTCTTAATCGAAAAAAACATATCCGTAGCTGCCCTTCAAGAACTCTACCTAGTAAACAATAGAATTCCTAACCTACCGTCTCGACTAGATTCTGTATACATCCCCACCCGTTAGATCATAATCTTACTGCAGCTATTATCATTAACCACCCTCAAATAGACACTTACATTATCCTTTCCCACTCTACGCCGCAAATCCTAACTACAGAACTTCACTGGAAAACAGACACATTTTATATAATTCCAGCATACTTTCAGTACAATAAAAACATACAGATATATTTATAACAGCTCTACGATACTTTATAGACTCTTGGACACAACTTAACAATCATATGTGCAGATGCAAACGTTAAAGCAACATAATGACACAATGACACCACCGACGAAAAGGTTTTATTCAACAAAATAACCTGACGATCCTAAACCTACTGCAACTTGAAAATATTTTAATCACCGATCCAATATTGATATCAATCTCGCTTTTTATCAGCCAGCAATTCGTGAGATTCCTGGAATGTGTCTACTTCAGTGACCATAACCCAATAACCTTCAAAATCCTCTGTAATCTCCCACCACAATTCCAAAAACCACACCCTATAAGTAACATAAAGCAGATTGGCCTCGATTTCTGAACTCCTTAGGAAATCACCTTTCCAATCTTCAACCAACTCAACCAAGAGACTCTCACCCTACACCTCCTGCAAGCTCCATCATACATTCCTTACACCTTGCCACAACCACAGCTATACCTACGAGACACTACGTCACACGTGCGACACCTTCGTGGAGTTCTTCGCTTATTGACACCGGAAGACGCCTTAACACCCTGCGCTACAAGATTCAGCGTTTACGAAGATTTGCAGATTCCAAAGACCACCTGGCAACATTGGGCACTGAATATCGATAGTTGCGAGCTTCTTTTAAAAAATATATTTACGAGGCCAAAAAACAACACCTAAGAAACATCATCGACCATCCCTGTGTTGATCCCTGGAAAACTTATCGTCGGCTAGTTTCCCTCGAACCTATATCTTAACAACTCCTGTACCTCTACAAAACCCCACCATCCAAAACTCCTTAATATCCACTCACTCCTTCAAGAACAAATCATTAACAACTACGCAGCACTTTCAAATACACCTCCTGATGATTACCTTGACACCGACCTTCTAGACACTATTGTATCAAAATTAAACCCTCACAAATCCCCAGACGCTGATAACCTCTCCAACTTAATAATTTGAAAAGCATGTCCAGTAATCCGTCAACCCATTCACAACTTATTTCGTGAATGTTTAACTACTGGTACTTTTTCTGATACCTTCAAACACGCCAATATCACCTTGATCCTGAAGCCCATGAAATACTCTGAAGATTCGCCCTACAGACCAATTGCTCTGCTTTCAACCATCGGTAAACTCTTAGAAAAACTAATCCGGAATAATTTTCAATCCCAAATTGGTAGCAATTCCTTGATCTCTAATAACCACCATGGCTTCCAGCAAGGTCATAACGCCGAACAAGCCATCTATTCCCTTATTTTTAAAGTCTGATCATTACACTTCAAATATATCCTTTCCATTTATCTAGATTTCCACTCCGCTTTTGACTACCTTTGATGACCTAACATCCCTGATCAACTTAAAATACTGAACTTCACCTAACATATCTATAAAATTATTATTTGTCTTCCTGTACAGCTACTGTGCAAACAAACTACTTGTCCTTCACCACATACCTATCACAAGGCTGACCTCAACGATCTGTCCTATCACCTACTTTTTGGAACTTATTCATTAACCATGTTCTTGACCACAACGTTCGAAGCATAGATACCTATGCCTATGCAGATGATCTTACATTCCTTATCCATGGCAACTCTCATCTTGAACTATAAATTTGCGCAGATATCTTAATCCAACACATAGAACAATAGTCAACCCTAAAGAAACAACCAATCTCTCCCACTAAATCCAAAACGTTACTCCTGTAAGGCTTCCTTGGCTCCCGCCGAAGTCCAACTGTACATATTTTTGGAAAACCTCTTCCCTTTTCTGAATCCGTTTCTTACCTTGGTATCCACCTAGAGACCCGTTTAAAAATGCACACGCATCTTCATAAAACCTGAACCAAGACGTAACTAACCCTGAATAATATCCAACAGTCCTTGCCAAAATCCATCCAACTAACTCAATCAACAAGAAGATATCATGAACAACATTTGCATTACCATTGTTCGCTACGCTGTTGATTCTTGATATCCCTTAACAACCTCCCACTCCCGCAAAATCCTAAACACAATCATACAGTCCGACTTCTTGTATGTTTCCCGTGCCTTCCGTACCACTTCCACTGCAGCTCATACACTATCCTAAAAATACTCCCTTAGAAATTCAGTTACACCACTTCATGCAAACCCCCAACTTAAAATTTCTTCGTCCAATCCAACTTCACGATGAAACATTATCCCCCACACGTATCGTACAATTCCTACCTCTGGTATTAAAACCCGCATTTATAACTCCCTCCTTCATTCCTGGCAAACGTCACGATCCCACTCTGAAAGCGGCAGATACACACAATAAACATTCCCCACTATTACCGACATCAACGCCCACATGCGAAATTCCAGTCGAACAACAATCCAATTTCTCACTGGTCATGGCGAATTCCGCTCTCAACTTTATTCCCTCCATTTAATCTCTTTTCCGTTATGTCCATGCAACTATTTAAATTCCACTAAAACTCTTAACCATCTATTGTATCATTGCCCCGCTCTTGCCCACATCCGACAGAACTTCAAGCAATCTATACAACTCGATCTATATTACCCACTACCCGATGTAAAATTCCTAGTCACTCACCTATCCGTACTTTTACGATTTCCTTCAAAAGATACTAAACACCAAACCTCCTATACCTCCATCCTAACCCCTAACCTTTGATTAAAGAAGAAACTGCATCGGAGTACTAGAAATTCCACCACCCCTCCTGCACTACATCGACAATTTGGTGCCAATAGAAGATACAAGCAAGTCCAACGGACACCATCAGAATTAAAATTTATTTTATTTTGTTTTTCTTTTATTTAATATCTTGAACTGTAAAAGGCTAAGATGAGCCAATGGTCTGAGTATAACCAAAAATAAAATAAATTTACACAGACACACACATACACGCATTCGCGCGCGCGCGAACAACATTTTGTTCGAAGACGACCGTACTGTTACGACACTTTCTCAACTTGAACTATCTGCTGCAGAATTTCTTGGGGATGTGGATGATAATAAGTTTGCTGGTTTGCGCTCTTTATTGTCGTATCTTCCCCGAGATACAAAACTACTAAATTGTCCAATTTTTTTAAACCGTCATTGATGCGTAACCGAAATATGTTTTAAATCTGAATAGTATTTTGCTTTTGAATATTTTGCTTCCTAAAGTTGTGTGGGTTGCAAATTTAAAGATGCGGCAGCGCGTCTGTCCAGTGGATATAGATGAGGTCTCAATTAAGTTGGTCTAAAAGTAACATGGTCGCCAAACCATAACTCTTCACTAGTTTACGTGAAATTGCCGATTGTGTGACACGATAAAATGTTTCAATACAAAACCGAAGCAAAGCACACAATGCAATTGTCGTAAATCAAAGAATGCGACGACTGTTTTTGACAGTTACAGCATTGGAGATAGGTATTTAACTATATGTAAAACAATGTAAATGGCGTATTTTAGTTTGAGCTATAAAATTTTAGCTCCACAAACTAACAATAAACTTTAATTAAGTTTTATTTTAAGAAATCAGGAATCACAAGGTCTTGCTTTAACGTATTCCTCTAAAACACTGGTTTTAAAGAATGCCAATTGATCTACTTTGGCTTACCTTCAAACCTTACTTTATTACTCCTTTTGTACAAAGAATGCGGTTAGGTTCATATTGATGGTGGTTTTCAGAACGTACACCTTGTATAGTAAAAAACTTGTTTAAGCGTTGAAATGTTAATTTTTCAACAAATTGTAATAAAATGAGGCGACCACCTTAAAGGTGGAAAAGATTGTTACAAACAATTAATTGTAAGCTTTTTCTGTCGATAAATATGCATGAGAATATTTTAATCCATCCAGTATTGAGAATTATTAGAAGCCTACATTTTATACATCAACGTTTTTCTAGAAAATTTGCAAATGGTAGTGCAGCAGATGCGGGATACGAATGCATGCCGATACCGAATTTGAATTTCAAACTGACCTATATTATGTCGACTGAATGAGCACGTTCACTGCCGCCTTGATATCCCAGGGCATTACGCAAAGCCAAGCGCCTTTTTTTCACATGATAAACTTAAAGTTTTTGTTTTTGATGTTCTAGTATATGATATTTGATGATGAACATTATTTTCCTGTCAAAATGACACATAACATCATGTCACCGGCATCTTATCATAAATTTTTGCCAGAGGCCAATGACGCAAAGGTGCGCCAAGCTTTAATTGTTCCAAAAAATACTTTATTTGGCATCAAAAACAAATAATAACACATCACATATAAGCACTATAATATAAAATTAGGCCTTGTCAGAATGCCGTATGTTGCTAAACTAAATAATACTAAAACAGTCAAAATAAGGCAAAAAACTATGAATATAAGATTATTAAAATATTTGAAATAACATAAAAAGGGTAAATATTGCTTCTAAATAACATAAAGTTAATAGAAATAACTAACACAAACAAACTATATACAAGTATAAGTATATGCAAAATATGGTAACTTTGTGTCAAAATGCTGCTTATGATAAAACTTTCGAAAACAAGTTTCTAGACACAAGGCTGGCAATTCCGGACAATCTGGACAGAAATAAGGGGTACGTACCTCTGCAAATCTTCTTAAAGAAGCACAACTTGCACCACCTTCATATTGTTCTCCCAACTACATTAGAGTGCTTCTGTGTAAGGTGATTTCTTCAGTTGACATCCCACCAGCTTTTTTAAAAGTTTATAGTTTTGTAGGTTTGCTAAATAAAATATTTTTTATTAGTCATTCGGAAATCATAAAAAGACCTTTGCTCTCATGAGAACATGTTGAACAAATTACAACTATTTAGAAACAAAGTACACAAAGTATGAATTCCCAATTTCTTGTACCATCTTAGCGTTTACCGTTTACTCAGGTAGTAGGAAAGAATTTGGTCTTGGCGATTGGTACCCGACATATTTTCGTTGTAACGGATAATGGCTATGGGTTTCTGGACATTACCTCCGTGTTTGCGTTCATCATCTACCAGATGATTTTCAAACTCGGTTAAAATGAAGAAAACATCTCGCTTGTCATGCCATTTGTTGACTGCTATTCCTATGCAATATTTAGAGATATATTTACCTTCTTTTAATTTTGCCTGATCAACCTAGTCTGTATTATTTCTGCGGTCCTATCTGAGTCTCCGTTACACAAATTTCTACTCGTACACCAAGCAACTTCCCACACAACGAAATGCTACTAAAATAATTGTTCATGTACAAAGCATAGACTTTTCTTTCAAAATCTGATATCAGGGATAAAACGACTTTCTGCGCATGCTCTTTTCCGTACAAATCTTAACTGGACCCAGTTATAATTTACTTTTCAATACAAGTCCATTTGGTTCAGCTAGAAATACAATTTCATACCATATTTATGTTTTGCCTTTTATTGATATATCTAAAAGCTAAGCGCCCTCTTCACAACCATGAATTCGTATATGGCCAAGTTTTTTGAACATAATAAACTTCGGACATTTTCTGGTTGAAATATTCTTGCATAAATCGAATTTTCTGAAGACAATCTCCAAAGCCTGGCTCGCCTTGCACTGGGGTTTTTATCGAAATGCAAGCAGCTGCGAATGAGCAGAAAACGATTTCCATCTATATGCTGGCGAAGACAACATAAATTAAACAATTCGCATGTTTTCAATAGTCTTGAATACGGTTGATTTATATGTTTCCCATGTGGAACCACAATCTAACAAAAATTGTAAATACGGATAAATCAACTTGTTTCCATGTTGTTTTTCTTCCAGTGTTTGCGATAAGAAAAATTTCTTCATATAGATTTATTTGTTCCACAATCAGTCACCACAGTGAAAAAATCAATTGGGTAATTTCCTGGAACTGATACAACCAATCCGAGATAGCCACTAACGTCTATATTTTTAAATTGAGACCATCGCCCCAACTGAATACCAGGTTTATCGACAGAATTCGTATCTTCTTTATCTAAGTCTGATTCTGATGTTTCTAACTCTGATTTTATTGACTCGAATTCTGAATTTTAAATTTCAAATTCACTACCATTATCAGAAAATGTTTCTTCAAGTACTTCCAACTCCGACTGGCTCAGAGCTTCTATTTTCTCAATTGCTGTACACTTTTGCTTAGGCTGCGATGGCTTTGCAATTAGATCATCCCACGGTATGGTTCTAGAAAACAGTAGAAGAAGAAAAGCGCATCATCATCATCATCATCACTAGGTCTTCAGTACTGGAACTGGATACCCTCATTGTTTCCTATTCTGAACTAACCCACACATTTTCCTGAAATTTGCACAATCTATCGCCTTCTGATCTAGGTCTATCTCCTTCTTTCCTAATTCTGCTTGTAATATATCCCATACTATTTCCCAAAAAAGCCTTAGAAGGTATTCTGCCCTTCTATTTCTCCTATTCTTTTTCCACGGATATCTTTATTCACCTTCTATTTCTATAACCTATTTGTTTTTAACTTTTTCTGTCATACATCTGAAGCACAATATTCCAAGAGGCTGCTACGGTTTTTCTGTCTGCTTTTCTTACTGCCACTATTTCATAGGCGTACTGTGCTGTGCTTCACACATATGCTTTCAACAATTTTCTTCTTTTTTCTATGTTTATTGTCTTTAATGATAGGCGCTGTTCTTTCTTGTTAGATGCAGTTAGGTCCCCTTCTATTTTTATACAATTATATACCCTATTTCTCCGACATTCCGTGGTTGTGAAGGGGGGTAAGCAGCCTGTGGCTGCCAAACTCCCCAGCACTTGAACATTTGCCGATTTAATATTTTTTCCAATATATCTTTTTACACAGTGAACATTAGTAGCAGATATTACACAACCAACATCTGTAGTTGTTTATAATAATCATCAGATTTATGTACGCTTATTTCGTCGTCTCAAAATTGGTTGGACACGTACCTGCACTTATTTATATTTTAAACTAGCCTACACGGTTTCCTGAAATTCTCACACAGCCTATATACTGCTTGGTTTCCCTTCTATTGTTTTCTAAGTATATGCCCTATTTCACCGAGATTCAGTGGTATGTGAAGGAGGACAAGCAGCCTGTGGCTGCCAAGTTCCCCCAAAACTTAGACATTTGCCGAAGTAATAGTTTTCTAGTAAATCCTGCTAAGTACCTAGACGTAGCCGGAAGAAACGTAAATACCAGGCTAACTATCAAACGCGGAGAGTGGGGGAATTCGCCTACATACCAAAAAGAAATTAAAAAAAAACACATTACCCACGATTATCTATTAACACATAAAAATAAATAAAGGATTCTGTACAAACAAGCAAAAAGAAAATAAATTAAGTGTTATTATTTCACAGCAAACAATTATATTGTATGGACAATTTAGGAATTTAGATACGAAGTGCGCATCTCGTATTTCACACAAAATAAAATTAATCGGTAGTAAATAAACCTGTAAGAGCTTTTGTCAAGCGTTTCTAAAATTTCACCTAATACTTTTTTGTAAGATAAACTACTTAGTAGGAAAGACTTAAAGTGTGAGAGCTTTTGTCAGACATCTTTTAAATGGTACACAGTACCGTTTGTAAAATAAACCAATCAGTATAAAAGAATAAGCGTATGTCTGTCCAACATTTTTAACAAAGGTACCTCACACCTGTAGAGCGATTAGATCGATTAGCAGCAACGAACAATAGTTCTACAATGTCACGTAACTACACCAAACGTTGATACGGAATATGCCATTGACACACACAAAAGAAAACAAGTTGCATACCTGTAGGTGTCTGGATACTTAACTCGCAACCCGTCGGAGGTGAGTCAGCACAGCAACGCCATGATCGTCAGGATCTATTTACCCTGCCACCATAACTGGAGCAGCGGTCTGCGGACAAAAGCAGTTAGTCTACAGACAAAAGCAGTCGGTTTACAGTAAGAAAGAACCCATTTGGCCTCCAGCTAAAAAAGCTAAAAAGATAATCTGATTCGAATAAGTACGCGCGGGGAGACTCACCAATGCACGCAAAACACCTCTTAGTTGTCGAACAGAAAAAAACAAACAAACGTGTATTGCTTTTGAAATACGATGACGAATAATGTAGAAAATATTTCGACGTACAAGCTGTAGAATCAAATTCAACATTGGTTCAAATAACACGAATTCGAACTGCAAATCCTCGCTTGTCGAAGCGCAATTGAAACCGGAAAACCCGGTATTTATCGGATAGTGCGCGCCTTATTTCAATAAGGCTTTATATTGGAACAATAGAGAAAACCATTATACGCGGTCGTAATGTATACCAAGATAACGGGTACCTAAATAGGATATAAACTATTTAATTGTAGCATAAACTTGTCGTTTCGAAATAAATAAGTTCAAACTGAACATTTGTAGAACGCGTATTTATTATTAATTATGTTGAAGGATTTAAGAGATTACCAGATACCTAAAACCAGGCATAGACTATTTAATTTATCGAATAAATTTTCATTTTAAAAGCAAAAGGGATTTGAGTTAACCAGGGAAATTTTAAAGCAAAATTGGAACGTAACTTCCTTTCACACAATTAACATTACTCAAAAACATTGCCCAACCAGTACTTGCAGTGTTTGTAGTGCTTATAATAATCATCATGTTAAAGTACAGTAATTTTTTCGTCATTAATTTATCCATCTAGGGACTGGTTGGATGCCTACCTCCATTGATTTCTATTGTGAACTAGCCTACACATTTCCCTGAAATTCCTAGATCTAATATCTTTCAAAATCTGTGTGCAGTAGACTAACCTAGGTCTACCTCTACTTCTCTTGTTTCCTATCTCTGCTTCTAATATATTCCGCACTATTCCCTCATGCTATAGTATGTGGCCTATCATCCTATCTCTCCTATTTTTTACCGTTGTGTACCTATTTCTTTCTTCCCCTACCATTTTTAGTACCTCTTTGTTCTTAACTTTGTCTATCCTTGAGATCTTCATCTTTTTCTTGCCCGCTTCTTCTACTGTCCGGGCTTTACAGCCGTACAGTGCTATGCTACACACATATGTTTTAAGCAATCCTTTCTTTGTTTCTATGTTTGTTGTCTTTGTACACAGTAGTTGCTTTTTCTTGTTAAATATAGCACGCGCTTGTGCTAATCTTTGTTTTACATCTTTTGCGCATTTCCAATCTTGTGTTATTTGGTTTCCTAGGTAGCAGAAATCCTTAACCTCTAGTAAGTTCTTGTTACCTATTTGTATTCTTGTTTTTGATCTATTTTCCCCTCCTTTGCATACTAGTACTTTAGTTTTAGTTTTGTTAATTTTCATACCGTATCTCTCTGTTAGGACTGTTTCCATTTCATTAAGAGCAGTTTTTAACTCTTTCTTGTTAGACGCTAATACCGCTATATCATCTGCAAATCCAAGCATATCAATTTTGTGTCCCTGCATAGTAATTCCAAATGTCTTCCTGCATTTGACAGTATTGTTTGCATCTTCAATGTACAATTTAAAATATATGAGTAGACCATTTTCAGGGAACCCACCACCACATTTGCTCCAGAATCCCACATTTGCTCCCACATCTGGACCAATTTACATGTAAATTCCCATAAGGAGCAAATGAGGGAGATGAATCTTATCCTTGCTCCGCCCTGTGGACCGCCTTGTGGAATTTTTACACCAACCATTTTGATTACATCACACCCGCATTCTTTCCACCGCATGAGATAAATCTTTCTCCACATTTCCACCCACGAGATAAACCTATCTTGTTTGGTATCAATTAATATTAGAATTTTCTTAGCTACCCGAATCTCTAGGAATTTTTCAGATTGCACCATCCCCAAGGGAGCTACCCTAATTTTAAGATTTCTTACCTGTAGCGACTTTTGAGCGTTCTTATAAATTTTTTTATACATGCAATACATTAAATTAGTCTACAATTTTACGCACAACCCGAATCTGCAAACAGATTTGAAATCGGACCACGCCCTGCAAAGTTACACATATACCCTCTGCGAGATAAATCTTTCTCCACATTTCCACCCACGAGATAAACCTACCTTGTTTGGTATCAATCAATATTAGAATTTTCTAAGCTATCCAAATCTCTTTAAATTTTTCACATAGCACCATCCCCCAGAGAGCTACCCCATTTTAAGATTTCTTACCTGTAGCGACTTTTGAGCGTTCTTATAAATTTTTATACATGTAGCACATCTTGTTAGTCTAGAATTTTATGCACAATCCGAATCTCTAAATAGATTTAAAATCGAACGACCCTTACCATTTTACACACACCCTTTAAATTATAAATTTCCTGCGGCTTATACATAAAAGAAAATCTAAAACCATTCTTAAAACTTTTATTACAAACAATTTTTACTAATACAGTTTAAATTTTTAAAACCACATTTCTAAATACATATTTACAATTTTTATTTTCAACCTAGAACTTGTCATATCGGGTCATACTTATTAATATTTATTTCTAAATAGAGCACTTTTTCCAAAGACCAACCGGACTCGCATGTTTCAAATTCCTCTGATTTTGTTCGCATGGTTTCGCTTAAGACCTCGTACGTATTTTCCAGATTACTAGAAGACGTTATAACCACATTTTTGTGTTAAAGGATTTCACATCGGACTTCTCTTCCCCATTTTGGTGTAAACGCCGTAGAGTTCGCAATAGACTTTTACTGCTGTATGTTGTATTCTTTTTCATTTATTAATCGAATAAATCGCTCTTTCTGCTTCCAAAGAAACTCGGACACTCCATCGTCGACGCTGGCGTTATTTATGCGATAGCTAGCCATACGGTTGTTAAACGCAGTGCTAACCATTTCTACACCATCGTCGCTAGTAGCGGTAACTGATACATTTTATGTCTGTTGCTCCTTAAATGTGCGACATACGTAGTTTTTCCATCTCGAAATCGCATACTTTACACATAATTCGTGGTTGTTTCGTACAAGGTCCTTTAACAGCTGGCGGAGCTGAACGTTTACGGCTTAATGACATACCATGCTGTTTTTCCTTGTGTCGCTGTAAGCTATCCATTCTCGTAAAAGCGAAACCGCAAGTCCCACAGTTTAAGTACTTTGCTGCGGGCGGATGTATAAGCAACCTTGGACGATGTTGCACCACGACATTTGTTCTGATGCCGTTTGAGAGCATCCTCCTGGTAAAGTAGACGTCACAGGGCTCGCATTTAAAAACGTTTGCAGGTACCATTTTAGTACAAAACAAAATCCACACTATAAGACTTGACTTGTAAGCGAACTAACTTATAACTAAAGAGTTTACTCGCGTACCTGCTTTATGTACCCTATAGAATGCAAACCGAAGGTTTCGAAGACACCGAACGAAGTCTCGGATTTAGCGAGGAACTAAATGACGTCATAATCCTCGCAGCTCGTCCAATACATTTAGCACCAATGTATGCGCCCGGTTCGCTTTGTCCATGCTGCGAATGCCGTTAGTAAAACATCGGAAACGTCTTCCATGTTATACGGATCGCGTGCATATTAAAAATCCAAAGGGTGGTAGCACACCACACAAATTGTGTGCAAGTCGTGCTGTAGAAGATGCAGTGCTACTATAACCAAAAACACTTTAAACCATTACTAAGAAAATACCAACTTGTTGTCTACAGGATACTTACAACAATTTAATTTTAAATAACTTCTACGTCATACTTTAGGAAATGATAGGCTTGAATATTTTCCAAATGAATCACCAAGCGAAAGTATATGCTTAGCACTATTAAAATTACCCATTAATTTCCCATTTTTACGACTGTGGTTAATTATAGATTAAAATTTAATTTGTGCTTCTCGTAAACTAACATATTTTATAGCAACAATGCGCTGTATAATACATGCATACCCCTTCGCCGCGCTACTGCTATTCTTGTAGTTGCTAGAAAAGTCACTCTCCTTTTACTGTTAGGACCGATGCAAAGCACCAATTTTTTATACTTTCTATAGCACATCGCGCGCTTTTTCGTATGATAATTAAATTTGCTTCTGTAGGCTTTTACACTTTCGCATAGCGGTCAATCGCACGTAATGATTTCTAGAACCGGTAAGTACTCGATATCGATCCAATAGAGAATTAGATGCTCGATGTCTGTCAATTTCCGATTCCCTCGTAAAAGGTAGGAAAAACCCAGTCAATAATCCATTATACTTCAACCCGCTCCTGTTCTGATAATTTACAAACATTTTTCGAACGACAATGGGCCGAGAATTTTTAAACCTCCGAGGGATCTTTAAGTCGTGATCAATTACACATCCGAGCTACGCGTAAACTAACATATTTTGCAGCAACTGTATAATACATGCATACCCCTTCTCTGCGCTACTGCTATTCTTGTAGTTGCTTGAAAAGTCAGTCGCCCTTTTTACTGCTAGGGCCGCTAAAAAGCACCATTCCATACTTTATTTATAAGTGTAGCACATCGCGCACTTTTTTGTCGGTTAATTAAATTTTTGTTTATGTAGGCCTTTACACTTTCGCTTATTTAAACATCTAATACGATCGATTAACCACTTTCGATTATTCTAACGGGGAACCACCATACATCCCACCGCACCGTTCTTTTTGAATCCAACGATCCTATGGGCTTCCGCACACTAACACCTAACGTATCTTTCCTACTAGTTGTTAAACAAAAACTACCGGTATCGCCATTGTGGATATAAGCAGATGTTTGTGGATGTGTACGAGAATATGTAACCATATACATTAATTAGTCTAAGCTATTTTATTTAGTCCAAGAAAATTATTATTTTTCTAATCCACAACTAATAATCGTCTTTATAGGTTTAACATTTCTACCATTTCCCAATGACTGGTGCTACGTACATGTAAACTTTAATTTCTTATTAGAGAGAATTCTTATTATCCCACGCACTGCTGCGTAGTTGCATGCCCACCCTTTTGGGAATATATGCTCGTTATAGGTTGTAGCACCCTGCGGTTTTACTTAACTACACTTCGTGAGACCCTTTAATCTTTTAATCGTATCTTTCTCGCTACAATACACTCGGACTTAGCCCTACTACCAACAAATTCTAATACTAGACCCCATTAAATTCGTCTTTAAATTTCCTACAACTTTTTATCGACAAGTGTTATATTGTATTTATTATACGCGGGTAGTCACTCTTTAAGATAAATATATTTTGCTAGGTATCAACTAATATTAAATTTTTCTAGGGACCCCAAATCTGTAAATAGATTTTAAATAGGACCACCCCATACAAAGTTATGCCTTTTAAAGACTAATTTTACCCATCTTTATTTAACCCCATCTTTAAAACCCTTTTTTCGCTAACGAGACATATGCTTTAACCAACCATTCCTAGAAATCTAAAACCGCAGTGTCCCGCGAATACTACGTGGAGGTAACACGTATACTCTGTCAACCAGGATAGAAGCAGGAAAGATTTGGAAGGTGGGCGAAGAACTTAAAAATTATGGAATTTAAAAACTAATATATACAATAGATTTACAAAATCTATACAACTATCTTAGATCTATATCTTTACGTCCCCATGCGTAGATTGTTGTACTATTAGGAATGATATACCTTTTGTCATCTTCGCTCGATAAACTAATTTTATTAATTATCTGCGTGTACAAATCGTGTTTTTACTCCGGATACATACACCGGCAAGTACTCCACACCAAATAAAGAATTAGATGCTTGGTAACTGTTAACTTCCGCATCCCTCGTGTACGCCTAAGCACGCCTGTGCACATGCACACCCCTGCGCGTGCGCACCCCTGCCCATGCGCGCTGCCCATGCGCACCCCTCTCTGTGCGACTGCTATTTCGTGGTAACGTCACAGCCTTTTATTAATAAAGAACAATGTTATATACTATTATAAAATGTTTATTCTGACATTATACATAACAAATTTAAAAAACAACTAATGCCAAGCATGGACCCATTTAAACTTAATTTTAATACAAAGTTATACACAGAAGACAGTCCTTTCTTTATGTTTGTTTGCGGTGGTTTTAATTTTATCTAATTTTATTCGCAGCTTAAAATTTAAATCGACACCCAAGTCTTCTATCTCCTTTTCTAGTCCAATAGTTTGATACATAAAGACCGTCTAGGTTTTCGAATTGTAAAATGTACCGAAGTTTGCCTCTATATTTAAAGTCTTTGATTCCGCCGACAACCAGATCCATTCCTTCGTGTAATTCTTGCAGCTTGTGACAATCTTTTAATCGCAGTTTTCCCACTATATCCTGCATACGTATCTTGTTAGCTTGATCGACTTCTTCTTGTCGGTATTGAGGAAACTTTTCTCCCACACACTGTTGCGTAGTTGCATGTCCACCACTTTTGGGAATATATGGTTGTTATAGGTTGTAAGACCCTCGGTTTTAAATGATCCGAAAGGTTCTTTACTGGGCAAATATACAATGTTTAGCGGAACCCCTTTACGTGTGGTGTACGCCAAGGTTACGAAACCCGCATTCCTTAGTTCTTCTTTGTTATCTGCCATTTTGATAAATACGTTTTAGAATAACCTTTTAAAAAGTATACGGATTTAGTACCATCCTTTTCCGCAAGAACGCCTACATAACTAAAAGAGTCTTTCTTACTAACCGCAAATGCAAACAGCTTGTAGAACCCGGATGTATTTAAGTCACTCCATCGGCACATAAAATAATCTTTTAATTCTTCCTCATTTTCTCTAATAAGATGTTCTTTGTATAACACATCTTTGTATTGTTCGCGTATTGTCGCAGTGTTTTCCATGTACTCCAATTTTCGTCTTTTTGCATCCATTTCCTCTAATTCCAGTTGTCTTTTCCTTCCACTTACAGCGTATGGTATGCATAATGGAGCAATTTCCTTTAGCGTAAACGGATAAAGTTTACTACCAATATTTACGCGTTGTCGTACAACCTCTGGACGAATGTTATGCGTATCTATCAACCCCAATTCCGAAATGATTATTTCTTTTGGAATTGTAGAATATGGTGTTGCAGATTGTGTAAAATATGTACTGCCTGCTTTAATGTAGCACTTGTGTAAGATTTTTATTTTATCTGAGCTGTCTTCCTCCTCTACTATCTCCAAATAATTTACGGGTAAATAGTTAAAACTAAAAGCCGAAAGCACATACTTTATCAATTTTTCCCTTTCTTTTGGTTTTTCGGACAACTTAATTTGCAAGCCCGTCAATTTCTTTGTATTACCATTCCCCCAATACACGTACTGTAGCAGGTTATTAAACACTAAACAGCAGCTATTTTGTAGCTTGTCCGATAGCTTACTCCACATTTTGGCAAGTGGTACCGAGTACATTGGCGCCTTTAGGAAGTATAACTTACTATCTTCCAATAACTTTAAACAGTCTTTTAAGGGATTATACACCCGTCCCGCACTGACATAGCTTCCAATTGCACAGTTGTATATTGTCGCTTCCAATCGCGTAATACCATGTTCTTTGGCCAAAGTAGACGCAAATGTTTCCCTTAAACGTACATCCGGACAACGTAAAAAATCTAGTATATGATTACCAAGTTGTTTATTAACACCAGGACTTGTTATCTGACACACAAATTTGTTGTATATCTTAATTCTTGCATTGGTTGTTAGCCATGTTAAACAATCAATTCCTACAGTTTTATCGTTGTCAACTATAATATTACACTTTTCTTCGTATTCGCCCTTATAGCAAAAGTTATGGTTTGTAGTTAAATAATTACACATCTCCATCTTGCTAAATATACCCGCAAAATCTTGGGTTACATCCATGTCAAAAAGATAGAAATAATCTTTTTCGAGTTCGTCTAATATATCTGGTAGTTCCTCCAATAAAGTTTCCAACTTAACATCTGCTAGTTCTCCACTTTGTATGGAACACATATAGGATTTTGGAATTTTTTATTAATGCATTCGAGGTCTTCTTTTCCGATAATTTCTTTTACTCTCTGGCCCATCTTGTTAGTGCTTTCCAGAGAAAACGGAAGCTTAGCTTTAACACCATGCCTAGCGGAAACAAATCGGTCAAACTTTCTTCGTAGATAGCTGTTAAATGCACCACAAATTTCTTTTTTTAGGATAAACATCCTTTTGCTTGCAGATGTTTGTTCGGCGTCAGAAAGGTCGCAAATTTTAACCAACATTATATTGTCACAAAATGGTTCTGTAATTGGTGTGTAGTCCACCAGTCAGCATCTGTTCGCCTTCGACATAACAAATATTACCAATATCTGTTACCAGATTATTGTTGCACATATTTTCTGTCAACAGCCATAATCCAAATCGCTCATTTGTCGGTTTCACTTTATTCCCAAGAAGTTGAGAAACGTTAATCATCTTTGAGACGATCATGTTTACCGTTCTAGCTACTATCGAATACTAAATTGAATACGAAAAAATTGTTCTCTTATGTATTCTACAGAGTCGGGACGTATATTGCCGAAGATAGTCGAATATGTTGTTATCCGACCTAAGCCGACAGGGATGCGCATCGACATATATCCGGATATATGTAGGATGTAAAGTTAGGGTGAAATTACCCCATAGGGTGAAATTACCCCATAGGGTGAAATTGCCCCATAGGGTGAAATTGCCCCATGACCACATGACCATATGACCACATGACCACATGACCATATGACCACATGACCATATGACCACATGACCATATGACCTAATTGCTTTTTAATGAGTTTTCTCATTAAAAACCCATTAGCACTAATTGCTTTTTAATGAGTTTTTCCATTATAAACCAAGTGTGGACCTAGGTTAGATAAAAGGAAAAAATAATAGGTTAGGTCAGCGCTGCGGCGCTGACCTAACCTATTAAAAGATTGTCACAAGCTGCAAGAATTACACGAAGGAATGGATCTGGTTGTCGGCGGAATCAAAGACTTTAAATATAGAGGCAAACTTCGGTACATTTTACAATTCGAAAACCTAGACGGTCTTTATGTATCAAACTATTGACTAGAAAAGGAGATAGAAGACTTGGGTGTCGATTTAAATTTTAAGCTGCGAATAAAATTAGATAAAATTAAAACCACCGCAAACAAACATAAAGAAAGGACTGTCTTCTGTGTATAACTTTGTATTAAAATTAAGTTTAAATGGGTCCATGCTTGGCATTAGTTGTTTTTTAAATTTGTTATGTATAATGTCAGAATAAACATTTTATAATAGTATATAACATTGTTCTTTATTAATAAAAGGCTGTGACGTTACCACGAAATAGCAGTCGCACAGAGAGGGGTGCGCATGGGCAGCGCGCATGGGCAGGGGTGCGCACGCGCAGGGGTGTGCATGTGCACAGGCGTGCTTAGGCGTACACGAGGGATGCGGAAGTTAACAGTTACCAAGCATCTAATTCTTTATTTGGTGTGGAGTACTTGCCGGTGTATGTATCCGGAGTAAAAACACGATTTGTACACGCAGATAATTAATAAAATTAGTTTATCGAGCGAAGATGACAAAAGGTATATCATTCCTAATAGTACAACAATCTACGCATGGGGACGTAAAGATATAGATCTAAGATAGTTGTATAGATTTTGTAAATCTATTGTATATATTAGTTTTTAAATTCCATAATTTTTAAGTTCTTCGCCCACCTTCCAAATCTTTCCTGCTTCTATCCTGGTTGACAGAGTATACGTGTTACCTCCACGTAGTATTCGCGGGACACTGCGGTTTTAGATTTCTAGGGGAATGGTTAGTTAAAGCATATGTCTCGGTTAGCGAAAAAAAGGGTTTTAAAGATGGGGTTAAATAAAGATGGGTAAAAATTAGTCTTTAAAAGGCATAACTTTGTATGGGGTGGTCCTATTTAAAATCTATTTACAGATTTGGGGTCCCTAGAAAAATTTAATATTAGTTGATACCTAGCAAAATATATTTATCTTAAAAGAGTGACTACCCCGCGTATAATAAATACAATATAACACTTGTCGATAAAAACTTGTAGGGAAATTTAAAGACGAATTTAATGGGGGTCTAGTATTAGAATTTGTTGGTAGTAGGGCTAAGTCCGAGTGTATTGTAAGCGAGAAAGATACGATTAAAAAGATTAAAGGGGTCTCACGAATTGTAGTTAAGTAAAACCGCAGGTCTTACAACCTATAACGAGCATATATTCCCAAAAGGAATGGGCATGCAACTACGCAGCAGTGCGTGGGATAATAAGAATTCTCTAATAAGAAATTAAAGTTTACATGTACGTAGCACCAGTCATTGGGAAATGGTAGAAATGTTAAACCTATAAAGGCGATTATTAGTTGTGGATTAGAAAAATAATAATTTTCTTGGACTAAATAAAATAGCTTAGACTAATTAATGTATATGGTTACATATTCTCGTACACATCCACAAACATCTGCTTATATCCACAATGGCGATACCGGTAGTTTTGTTTAACAACTAGTAGGAAAGATACGTTAGGTGTTAGTGTGCGGAAGCCCATAGGATCGTTGGATTCAAAAAGAACGGTGCGGTGGGATGTATGGTGGTTCCCGTTAGAATAATCGAAAGTGGTTAATCGATCGTATTAGATGTTTAAATAAGCGAAAGTGTAAAGGCCTACATAAACAAAAATTTAATTAACCGACAAAAAGTGCGCGATGTGCTACACTTATAAATAAAGTATGGAATGGTGCTTTTAGCGGCCCTAGCAGTAAAAGGGCGACTGACTTTTCCAAGCAACTACAAGAATAGCAGTAGCGCAGAGAAGGGTATGCATGTATTATACAGTTGCTGCAAAATATGTTAGTTTACGCGTAGCTCGGATGTGTAATTGATCACGACTTAAAGATCCTCGGAGGTTTAAAAATTCTCGGCCCATTGTCGTTCGAAAATGTTTGTAAATTATCAGAACAGGAGCGGGTTGAAGTATAATGGATTATTGACTGGGTTTTTCCTACCTTTTACGAGGGAATCGGAAATTGACAGACATCGAGCATCTAATTCTCTATTGGAGCGATATCGAGTACTTACCGGTTCTAGAAATCATTACGTGCGATTGACCGCTATGCGAAAGTGTAAAAGCCTACAGAAGCAAATTTAATTATCATACGAAAAAAGCGCGCGATGTGCTATAGAAAGTATAAAAAAAAATTGGTGCTTTGCATCGGTCCTAACAGTAAAAAGGAGAGTGACTTTTTCTAGCAACTACAAGAATAGCAGTAGCGCGGCGAAGGGGTATGCATGTATTATACAGCGCATTGTTGCTATAAAATATGTTAGTTTACGAGAAGCTCGAACGTGCACAAATTAAATTTTAATCTATAATTAACCACAGTCGTAAAAATGGGAAATTAATGGGTAATTTTAATAGTGCTAAGCATATACTTTCGCTTGGTGATTCATTTGGAAAATATTCAAGCCTATCATTTCCTAAAGTATGACGTAGAAGTTATTTAAAATTAAATTGTTGTAAGTATCCTGTAGACAACAAGTTGGTATTTTCTTAGTAATGGTTTAAAGTGTTTTTGGTTATAGTAGCACTGCATCTTCTACAGCACGACTTGCACACAATTTGTGTGTGTGTGCTACCACCCTTTTGGATTTTTAATATGCACGCGATCCGTATAACATGGAAGACGTTTCCGATGTTTTTACTAACGGCATTCGCAGCATGGACAAAGCGAACCGGGCGCATACATTGGTGCTAAATGTATTGGACGAGCTGCGAGGATTATGACGTCATTTAGTTCCTCGCTAAATCCGAGACTTCGTTCGGGTGTCTTCGGAAACCTTCGGTTTGCATTCTATAGGGTACATAAAGCAGGTACGCGAGAGTAAACTCTTTAGTTATAAGTTAGTTCGCTTACAAGTCAAGTCTTATAGTGTGGATTTTGTTTTGTACTAAAATGGTACCTGCAAACGTTTTTAAATGCGAGCCCTGTGACGTCTACTTTACCAGGAGGGATGCTCTCAAACGGCATCAGAACAAATGTCGTGGTGCAACATCGTCCAAGGTTAAGCTTATACATCCGCCCGCAGCAAAGTACTTAAACTGTGGGACTTGCGGTTTCGCTTTTACGAGAATGGATAGCTTACAGCGACACAAGGAAAAACAGCATGGTATGTCATTAAGCCGTAAACGTTCAGCTCCGCCAGCTGTTAAAGGACCTTGTACGAAACAACCACGAATTATGTGTAAAGTATGCGATTTCGAGATGGAAAAAACTACGTATGCCGCACATTTAAGGAGCAACAGACATAAAATGTATCAGTTACCGCTACTAGCGACGATGGTGTAGAAATGGTTAGCACTGCGTTTAACAACCGTATGGCTAGCTATCGCATAAATAACGCCAGCGTCGACGATGGAGTGTCCGAGTTTCTTTGGAAGCAGAAAGAGCGATTTATTCGATTAATAAATGAAAAAGAATACAACATACAGCAGTAAAAGTCTATTGCGAACTCTACGGCGTTTACACCAAAATGGGGAAGAGAAGTCCGATGTGAAATCCTTTAACACAAAAATGTGGTTATAACGTCTTCTAGTAATCTGGAAAATACGTACGAGGTCTTAAGCGAAACCATGCGAACAAAATCAGAGGAATTTGAAACATGCGAGTCCGGTTGGTCTTTGGAAAAGTGCTCTATTTAGAAATAAATATTAATAAGTATGACCCGATATGACAAGTTCTAGGTTGAAAATAAAAATTGTAAATATGTATTTAGAAATGTGGTTTTAAAAATTTAAACTGTATTAGTAAAAATTGTTTGTAATAAAAGTTTTAAGAATGGTTTTAGATTTTCTTTTATGTATAAGCCGCAGGAAATTTATAATTTAAAGGGTGTGTGTAAAATGGTAAGGGTCGTTCGATTTTAAATCTATTTAGAGATTCGGATTGTGCATAAAATTCTAGACTAACAAGATGTGCTACATGTATAAAAATTTATAAGAACGCTCAAAAGTCGCTACAGGTAAGAAATTTTAAAATGGGGTAGCTCTCTGGGGATGGTGCTATGTGAAAAATTTAAAGAGATTTGGATAGCTTAGAAAATTCTAATATTGATTGATACCAAACAAGGTAGGTTTATCTCGTGGTGGAAATGTGGAGAAAGATTTATCTCGCAGAGGGTATATGTGTAACTTTGCAGGGCGTGGTCCGATTTCAAATCTGTTTGCAGATTCGGGTTGTGCGTAAAATTGTAGACTAATTTAATGTATTGCATGTATAAAAAATTTATAAGAACGCTCAAAAGTCGCTACAGGTAAGAAATCTTAAAATTAGGTAGCTCCTTGGGGATGGTGCAATCTGAAAAATTCCTAGAGATTTGGGTAGCTGAGAAAATTCTAATATTGATTAATACCAAACAAGATAGGTTTATCTCGAAAGATGCAATGGCTAGACGAAGAAAACTATTTGTTAGGTTTGCTTATAGAGCAAATAGCAAAATTAGAAGATCAGGACTTTAAAGGGGTATAACTTTGCAGGGCGTGGTCCGATTTCAAATCTGTTTACAGATTCGGGATGTGCATAAAATTCGAAGCTAATTTAATGTATCGCATGTATAAAAAAATTTATAAGAACGCTCAAAAGTCGCTACAGGTAAGAAATCTTAAAATGAGGGTAGCTCCCTGGGGGATGATGCAATCTAAAAAATTCCTAGAGATTCGGGTAGCTAAGAAAATTCTAATATTAATTGATACCAAACAAGATAGGTTTATCTCGTGGGTGGAAATGTGGAGAAAGATTTATCTCGCGGGTGGAAAGAATGCGGGTGTGATGTAATCAAAATGGTTGGTGTAAAAAATTCCACAAGGCGGTCCACAGGGCGGAGCAAGGATAAGATTCATCTCCCTCATTTGCTCCTTATGGGAATTTACATGTAAATTGGTCCAGATGTGGGAGCAAATGTGGGATTCTGGAGCAAATGTGGTGGTGGGTTCCCTGAAAATGGTCTACTTATATGGGGATAGGACACATCCCAGTCTCACCCTTTTCCTAATGTTTGCTTCTCTACGTTCCTGTTCTAATTCTATTACTGTTGTTTGCTCTTTGTATACGCTAAGTACTATCCGTCTTTCGGACATTTTTTTCTATTTTACATTGTCGAATGCTTTTTCCAAATTTACAAACTCTATATACTCGCTTTCCCCTTTTTCTATTGTTTTCTCCATTATCACTCTCAGAGCTAAAATAGCCTCCCGTGTTCCCCTGTTTCGCCTAAACCCTAAATTAACCTATTCTTATTATATTTTCAGCTCGCTTTTCCATTTGTCTTTGTACAATTTTAGTTAATATTTTTGACACGTGTGCTGTCAAATTTATTGTTCGAAAATTTTCACATCTATCCGCGCCTTTCTTTTTTGGTATAGTTACTATGATGTTACGTTTGAAATCTTCGGGTATCTCGCCTGGCTCATACATATAGCTTACAAGTTGGAAGAGACGTTCTGCTACTGCTTGTCCAGAGGCTTTTAGAGTTTCTGCTTGGACCTTATCTGTACCCGACACCATACCATTTTCAGACCCTTTAATGCTAATTCAAACTCATCAACAGTAAAGAATATCGCAAGTCATCATTTTCAATGTCTGATTTTTTTGTAATGCTATTAGTTATTTTCTTGGATATAAATCCTCTATATATTCTTGTCATCTACCCCACTTTCTCTACATTTTCTATAATGACGTTTCCTCCCGTGTCCTTTACATTTTTGCTATACGGTTTTATATCCCTAAAATTGATTCTAGTTAGTTTGTATGCTTCATCTGTCTTTCCTATTTTCATCTTAAAAGTGTATCTCTTTGCACTTTTCATCAATCCATTGTTCTTTAGTTTTTCTGCATTTGAAAATAATTTCCATTTTTATGGCTTTATATCTTTGTTTTCCTGATTCGTCTGATTTATTTTGTATTTTCGTCTTTCTTCTATTAAATTTCCATTTTTGCTTTGACAAATCCTATATACACGCTTTCCCCTTTTTCTATTGTTTTCTCTGTTATCAACCATAGAGCTAAAATAGCCTTCCGTGTTCCCCTTTTTTGCTTAAACCCAAATTGATCGTCTCCTAGTATTTCTTCCGCTCGTTTTTCCATTCATCTTTGTATAATTCTAGTTAATATTTTTGACACGTGTGCTGTCAAACTTATTGTTCGAAAATTTTTACATTTATCTGCGCCTTTCTTTTTTGGTATAGTTACTATGATGTTACGGTTGAAATTTTTGGGTATATCGCCTGTCTCATACATATAGCCTACAAGTTGGAAGATGCGTTCTGTTACTACTTGTCCTGCGGCTTTTAGAGTTTCTGCTTGCACCTTATCTGTACCCGGCTCCTTACCATTTTTTAGACCCTTTAATGCTAATTCAAACTGATCTCATCGTATGGGGTATCCCAAGTCATCAATTTCAATGTATGATTCCTGTTCTACTGCCGTTAGTTCTTCTCCTGCATATAAATTCCCAATATATTTCTGCCATCTAACCACTTTCTCTACATTTTCCTCTCGCGTCCCTTATATTTTTGCTATACGGTTTTATATCCCGAAAATCTATTCTAATTAGTTTGTATGCTTTATCTGTCTTTTTTATTTTCATTTTAGTTTGTACCTGTTTGCACTTTTCATCAATCCATTGTTCTTTAGCTTTCCTGCATTTGCGAATAATTTCCCATTTTATGTCTTTGTATCTCTGTTTTCCAGTTCCGTCTGATCTATTTTTGTATTTTCGTCTTTCTTCTATTAAATTCAGGATATCTGTTGTTATCCATGGTTTCTTATTTTCTTTTTGTGTATACTCCAGAACATCTCTGGCCGCCATGTCTAGACTGGATTTAATGTTATTCCATTCTGTTTCTACTTTCTTAGTATCAGATATTTTTCCGATATCTTTCAGCAATTCATTTGACTTTTTTTCGAATCTTTCTTGAATATTTTTATCTTTTAGTTTCTCAAAGTCAAAGTGCCTTCTACAGTTTCTTTTTTCAAATTTTTAAATTTAAGTGCGGCCTTCATAATTACGATGTTGTGGTCAGTGTCTATATCTGCTTTTGGGTAGCTTCTAGTCTTTTACTTGACTCCTAAACCGTTGTTTAACAAGAATGTATTTTATTAGATATCTTCTTATATCTCCTGGCATCTTCCACATATATCATCTTCTACCATGATGTTGAAACAGTGTCTTTGTGATGATTATATTGTTCTTGTCGCAAAATTCTACCAGCTTATTTCCCCTGTCGTTTCTCGTGTCTAAACCAAATAAACCTACTACCGCTCCTTCCCTACCCTCACCTGCCACTGCATTAAAATCCCCCGTAAATATTAAATTTTCATGTCCTCTTACGTATTTTAGTATGTCTTCGATATCTTTGTGGATCGCTTCTACCTCTTCGTAATTGTAGCTATAGGTGGGCGTGTATCCTTGTATTATTACTGTGTTTACCGGTTTAGATTCTAATCTACCCATGAGTACTCTTTCGTTCATTTGTAAGTAATTTTTTACACAGTATCCTATCCTTTTTCGCATAACTGTTCCCACAGTTTAATTTTCTTCTTATTCTCCTGTATGAATTACTCTGAAGTTTCCACTCCAAAAATCGCCCACCTCTGACCACTGAACTTCGCTAATTCCTACTATGTCTAATATTAATCTATTCATTCCAATTTTCAGGTTCTCTAGCTTACTTACTTGCTTCATACTTCTGACATTTCACACTCCGACTCGCAAAATGTTCCCGACTCTTTTCTAAACTTTCCAATCACATCCTCCGAAGTAGTCCCCTGCCGGAGATCCAAATGGGGGACTATTTTAACGGCGTCGCCGTGGATCAATGTAGTATGCGTAAGACTACGAATTCCAAGGTCCTGGGTTCGAATCCCGACACGGCCGAGTGCTTGAAAAATAGCAGGTAAGCATTTTTCTCAAAAATTACGCCCTTGCTCGGTTAAATGGAGGTCTCGTGTGTGAGTGTTGTCACGCACGTTAAAGATCCCTACCTTGCCTGGAACTGCAAGGGTTCGGCAAAATTCTAAATTTCCAGGCAACAAAAAACTCGCCTCCTGGCCAATGTAGTACCTTCGGGTGGAGCATTGGAAATGTAAATGCACGGACTATTTTAACTCTGGAATCTTTTACCCCTGAGAATGTCATCATGTTTATTACAATTTAAGTACGCTGTGTACTTGGGAGATAATGTGATGGTTTCCCGTTGCCTTCCACATCGCGGTAGTGTGTCTTATATTGCCATACCGACCCCTATGGTCTCTGCCAATCTAAGTTCCGAAAGAGCCTCTGCCCTCTTTCGGGAACCTGTCTTAATCTTGTTTCTCACTAACGACTCTACTACTTTGGTTGGCCTGTAATTTGGCTCTTTAATTAATTAGAACACGCAAGCCATTTTACCAGTTCTAGTAGTCTAGAACTTCGGCAAGGTGCAGGTCCATTCGAAATGGAAGAAAAGCGCAAAAAATATAAAATAAATTAGTACAAGGCCGTGCTGTATCTAACACTGGTATGTTCGAAGGCAACAAACATATGGAAGATTAATAACACTAATCAAATAGGAATGTTTTAATCGATGAAAGGTACTAACAATTCCGAGTACAGTTCTTAAACCCGAACTACTCGTGACCGTCTCTCGCTCAATCCTACAGTCCACAGACTTGTCCGTCTCGTCACCTCACCACCCTAAGTTTATAAACCCTCTTCTAAAAATTGGAGGGTGGCCTACCTAGCACTCGAAAGTAACCATCGTCCTACATAAACACAAGTGTCTTTGGCTTTTTCGTCTTACACATATAAACAACGAAAAAATTGTTGAACGCATTTGTGTGGAATAGAGCACTGTAAGCTGTGAAACGTGGACAGTAGGAAGAACAGGCAGGAAAGAGAGAAGCTTTTGAAATGTCGTGCTACAGATATATGATGGACATCATGGACAGACAAAGTTAAGAACAAAAGGTAAAGAAAGATATCTGTGAAAAACGGTAAAAAATAGCAGAGATAATATAATAGGGCACGTTCTAAGACATGAGGAAATAGTGCGGAATATATTAGAAAGCAGGGATAGGAAAAAAGAGAAGTAGAGGTAGACCTGGGTTAGACTATTGCACACAGATAGTGAAACATGTAGGCTGTGGGAATTTCAGGGAAATATGTAGGGTTAGTTCAAAATATGAAAAATGATGATGATGAAAACAATCTTTCCGAAATATTGCAATATTTAACGGATTTCCAGAAAATTGCATCATGTTCTTATACTAATAGTATTTATGCCAATTGAGATTTTTTTAATCTTGACCACACCGAGTGAAAAGTAACAAAAATAAACCTTCTTCATTGTGAAGATATAATGGGGTTCTATGTTTACGGATTACGAAATAGATACGGGTTCCTTACGATTGTGTTCATTGTGAATCAGAACTAAATAAGCAACCTACGGCGTTAACATTTTTAAAACCTCATTACAGGGTGTTATTGATGTTGCAGGTGGTTTGAGATTTACATGAGCTATTAAAGTACAAGAACTCTCCACAAAGCTTGTAAATCTTAAAAATCAAGAATTTATTAATTTGCTGTTGTTAAATACATGCAATTGTTATTATACACATATAAAGGAGGCAACTGCACTCTGTAATTACTCTTTTAAAAATGCATTTAGCACTGGTTTGATACAGATCTCAAGGATGACTATTATAAAGTACATACACTCGTGCTGTACATAAACACATCGCTAAAATGAAAAACGACCATTTTATCTGACTTCTGGACATAGTTACGATAATGGATGAATTCCTCTCAGCCTGTTATAAATTCTCGCTGACGTTGCTTGGACTATTTAATTGGTGTAAGCCTACAGCAAATTTACTCTATAAAACATTTCCTACCGTAAAAAAATTTAATCAGCTTTATTTTTTGAACCAAAACTAAAATAAATTAATAAAGACTAGACGTGCCTCCAGGATATAATTCTCCGTCTCCATCACATCAGTAAACAGAAAAAGTAGTTGCAAACTATATAGTAAACACCTGCCCGATTTTCCCACGTTTAGTATTGAGAGTAATCGCCTTTGTAAAACTATGGCACATGGTTTCTCATACTTGTTGAATATTGATGAGAAGACAAATGCATTGGCGTAGCAATTTGTTAATTAATGCAAATTTTATTTAATTTATGTAAGATTTGCTAAAAGATTCAATTATAATTAGGTTTTTAAAGGTGGAAGGTAGTAGAAAGGTATAAAATCAGCATAGAAGTATTTTACTATTTTTCGGAATATGGGTGTTTCTTTAGGTGTAAACGATGACATTAGAGGGATGTTCTCCTAAACATTTTGACACATTTCTAATTTTTTTGAAAAAGCAAGGAATGTCTTACTACAGGTGTATCTATTAGTGCACATTATAAATGCGTATAAAGCTTAAAATAGTTTTTTTAAGCTTGACATAGTCAAATTTTTTATTAAATACATGTGATTAATCCTAAAATTCAAAATTTTCGTACACAGCTGCATTTCTAATTACTTCGAGAGCGAAGTCAAACTTTGACACGCATCGTGAATTATGGTGCTGCGTGAAGTTAGCCGCATTGAATTTTTCAAATTTATTTATGTCATAATTAGGCCACAATTAGACGCCATTTTACGCCACAAAATCTAAATTTTGCGCCGTTTTGTCAAACAAGTTATTAATAAAATAAGATTTATCGACCAAGTTCACGAAACCGCACTTTTTCCAATTTTCAGAAAATCTTTATTCCATAATTTAGCGCCAATTAGGCGCCATTTTGCGCCGTTGGAACGAAATTTTGCGCTCTTCTGAGTAACAAGTTATTTGAAAAAAACTATTTCTCCGAACTATCTAAAAGCGTGAAGTTGGCCGCGACTTTTTTGAATTTTGAAAAAAATTTTGTACCACAATTAAACGGTAATTAGGCGCCATTTTGCGCCGTTGAAACGAAATTTTCGCCCTACTGGGTAACAAGTGATTTGAAAAAAACTATTTTTCCGAACTACCTAAAAGTGTGAAGTTGGCGGTGACTTTTGAATTTTGAAAAAGTTTTGTACCAAATTTAAGGGGTAATTAGGCGCCATTTTGCGCCGTTGAAACGTAAAAAAACTCGCTTCCTGGCCAATGTAGTACCTTCGGAGGGAGCATTGGAAAATCACATGTAAGGTTAACTTCACGCACCTGAATTATGGCATATTCATTTTCAATGCAGCACATTTCACTGCAGCTTGTGACATGCATAATTGAGTTGTATTGTTTTTAAATGTACTGTGGTGTTCTGATTGTCTGGGATGATCACCTTGTCAATACTTCGCAGTAACAGAGATAACATTTATTTACAAATTAAAATATTGATATGAACTTATTGTACGTTAACATTAAAGACATGACACGCACAGGGAATATTTACAAATGTTTTTGGTACGTAATTGCAATTGTCTTTAACACACGCGTGAAGTGGCCAAGCACCGAAAAGCACTAACGACCGTTTTGCATATGATTGTTAGTGCTTATTAGTGCTTCACACTCGGGCCCGAAAGGCCCAACGGTTTTCGAATGATCGGCGTTTAAAAAGAACCTGCCAACTTCACGCTTTGTTGAAAGTACTAACTACCGTTTTGCGTGTTATCATTAGTGCCTCGTTAGTGCTTATTAGTGCTTCACACTCGGGCCCAGCAGATCCAGCGGTCTTCGAATAATCGGCGCCTAAAAAGCGTCTGCCAACTTCGCGTTTTGTTGAAAGCACTAACGACAATTTTGCGTGTGGTCCTTAGCTTTTCGTTACTGCTTATTAGTGCTTCACACTAGGGCCCAGCAGACCCAACGGTTTTCAAATAATTAGCGTTTAAAAAAGGTCTGCTAACTTCACGCTTTGTTACAGCTTTAACGGCCGTTTTGCGTGTGATCGTTAGTGCTTCGTTAGCACTTATTAGTTATTTACACTCGGGCCTAGCAGGTCCAACGGCTTTGAATAATTGGCGTTTAAAAAAGGCGTGTCAACTTAAGATTTTGTTGGAAACACTAATGACCTTTTTTCTTTAACCGTTAGTACTTCAATGTTCTAAGTGGTAAGCAGGGATGTAAATTTACTTTTTAAATAAAATATTATTAGTTACGTATGCATACAGACCATTCGAATGGTCCTTCACCTTGCCGATGTTCTAGATGTACTAGAACAGGCAACATGGTTTGCGTGTTCTAATGAGCTGAAGAGTCAAACTACAGGTCCAACCATAGTAGTAGGGTCGTTAGTGAGGAACCAGACTAAGACAGGTCCCCTAAAGAGAGCAGCGGCTTTTTCGATACTTAGATTGGCAGAGACCATAGGGGTCGTCTGTATGGCAGTCTAATACACACTACCGCGATGTGGAAGGCAACGGGAAACCACCACATTACCTCCCAAGTACACAGCGTACTTAAATTGTAAGGAACACGATGGCATTTTCGATAGGGAATTATCCGCTGAGCAAGACCATGTTATTCATTTTGTGCGGAAACGACCACTTAAAAAGTTATGCATAAAATACTATCCCATTATGTTTATTGGAAATTTTTGTAAAATTTTTTTAATATTCATATTTCCCGCCAAAAATACTCTAAACAACATATGGCGATGCGCTAGAGCGAAAGAAGCCGGTGGCGCCTGTTTTTAAAGTCAGTGGTTTCTCAGCTTTCGAAGAGGAAGGTCACACTTTTCGTTCTTCTTAATTAGCGTTATATTAAGTAAGTATATATTTAATTGCTTTTATATTTAGTTTAATTTCTTATTAAATTAATTTAATTGTTTAGATCAT
This sequence comes from Platerodrilus igneus, assembly GCA_036346225.1. Lineage (NCBI taxonomy): Eukaryota > Metazoa > Arthropoda > Insecta > Coleoptera > Lycidae > Platerodrilus > Platerodrilus igneus. Next base: position 2,037,108 of record JARFIW010001638.1, read on the forward strand.
GGCTACTCCAGTCGCGTTTTGAAATTGTCGCAAGCTCCCGGTCACCAAAGAAACTTATATTTCTTGGGCACAGGCGCAAGGCCTGCTGCCAACTAGTAAACAATGCCGCTCTCACCGCAAAGAAATGCAGTTTGATACCTGCCAACATGGCGTCGAAGCATTTTACTGCCCTAGCGGCGGAACAAAATGCCCGAAAGTTAGTCTTTCGAAAAATACTTGTTTCGAGAACTTGCATCTAGTTCCGTACAATGAGATTTGGTAAGTGGTCAATTGTTTACTCTTGACAGAAATTTATATTTTTTGTTTTTGTTTCTATTTTTAGCTTGCTTTATGGATTTGCTCACAGCGAAGAGTATCGACGCGAGTTATGTAATCCCCAAATTGATATATGTATAAAGAAATAGAGTAATTAAGAAATTATTAAAAATATTAGAAATGCGCTAAGTGAAGTGCAACATTGTATAACAAGGACAATTTTACAGTTTATTAACGTTCATGGAAACGGAAGCGCTACTTTGTAGCACAGACGATAGTGACACTGCGGATGTCAGGTCACAGGCGGTCACCGACGATCACGTACCAAGATTACTTAGAAAGTAAGATCGCAACAATGTATTTATGAAGAGTTAAGAATAAGCAGACATGAGATCTGCAAGTTCCCACAGCAATGTGAGGGTAGGGATATTATAAAAAACCCGGGAGCCCCAGTCGACGACAGTTAATCCATCGTTCAGCTTTAACATTGCAGTTCGTTAGATTACTCATTTTAGTACAATTAATATTAATTTTAATTCAAGATTGTCAAAATTCTAAGTCAATTCTGTATCAATAAGAATAAATTGTAAAGAAATTTGGAAATGGTTTTTTAAAAAGGCCGCTCCCAAGCCACGAACCTTAACTCGCGGTACTCTTGAATGCAGAGACGATGGCTCGGAAACTCTGTTGTCTCCCGAAACAATTGCCGCTAGGTAAATTTATTTAGCATTTGGTTAATTTAATCTCATTTTGTTTATTGATATACTTTAGATACAAATACGCTAGAGAAATAATTGTCGATCACTCTTCAACTGAACAGCATAACAGAGGACAAATTGGTGGCCCTGGAATTGTTGTTCAGATTGATAAGTCAAAGTTTGGTAAGCGTAAAAACAATAAAGGCCGTACAGTCAAAGGACACTGGGTTCTCGGGATGTGCTGCGAGGCAAGCAATGATTTTCGGATGGTTGTTTGTCCGGTTAATAAGCGCGGCGCAGACGATTTAATCCCTGAGACAGAACGGCAAGTTGCTCCCGGATCGATCACCAATACTGATCAGTAGCGCGCTTATTTGTCGCTGCCCAGTCATGCTTATTTGCATAAAGCAATTAATAATAACAAAACACTTTGTTTGTAGTTATTTTTGCGTTTTTTTTCATTTTAATTAAATGTTTTTTTAGACCCTGTTACAGGTGTTCACGCGCAAAGAGTCAAAGCAAACTGGCCTCCAGCAAAAAGCTGTTTTGCTGAAAAAAAGGTTCCAGGAGAAGCATTTGCTGACCATCTCTGCGAATACCTATGGCGTCGCTGGAACAATAGACAAAACGGCGATCCGTTCGAAGCTCTTCTCCAAGTAATTTTCTTTCAATGCAATGATTTCCGAGGTTAAATATTCCATTTCATAATAATTTTATTGTTTGTTTGTATTTTGCTTCCTTGTGAATAAATATTGTTGCAATTTAAAATAATTCTTCGAATATTAGGTTAGGATATGTTAGGTTAGGTTAGGTTAACTTATGATATGTTAGGTTAGGATAGGTTGGAATAGGTTAGGATAGGTTAGGATAGGTTAAGATATGTTGGGATATTTTAGGATAGGTTAGGATAGATTAGTATAGTTAGGTTATGTTAGGATGAGTTAGGTTAGGTTAGGATAGTTATGATATGTTATGGTAGGTTATGATAGGTTGGGATATGTTAGGATAGGTTAGAATAGGTTATGATATGTTGGGCTAGGTTAGGATATGTTAGGATAGGTTAAGATAGGTTACAATAGGTTGGGATAGGTTGGGATAGGTTATGAGATGTTAGGATAGGTTAGGATATGTTATAATATGTTAGAATATGCTAGGATAGGTTAGGATAGGTTAGGGTAGTCTAGGATGGGCTATGTTAGATTAGGTTAGGTTAGTATAGGTTAGGATAGGTTAGGATAGGTTACTGTGGACTAGAAGAGGTCAGGAAAGTTTATGTTAGGTTATGTTAGGTTAGGTTAGGTTAGGCTAGGCTAGGTTAGGCTATGTTAGGTTAAGTTAGGTTGGGTTAGGTTATGTTAGGTTAGGTTAGGTTAGGTTAGGTTAGGTTAGGTTAGGTTGGTTAGGTTAGGTTAGGTTAGGTTAGGTTAGGTTAGGTTAGGTTAGGTTAGGTTAGGTTAGGTTAGGTTGGTCAGGTTAGGTTAGGTTATGTTAGGTTAGGTTATGTTAGGTCAGGTCAGGCCAGGTTAGGTTAGGTTAAGTTAGGTTAGGTTAGGTTAGGTTAGGTTAGGTTAGGTTAGGTTAGGTTAGGTTAGGTTAGACCTTCTATTTTCTAACTAATAATAAATATTCATAAAATAAAACAAAATTCCAATAATTATAATGGGCGAGTATTTTAACCATAACTTTTTAAGGGGTTGCTTGCGCACAAAATGAATAACATATTCTTGTTCAGAGGAAAATTGCCTATCGAAATATATATACGACCTCTAAAAAAAAGTGTCCTAAAACGAAGTCTTACCAAAATGATTGTTTACCAACATTTATCTTACATTTGAATAACATTAATAACTGGTATACTATATTAATGTAAATTAGCACGTGCAATTGCGAATAAAAAGAGCGCATTAGAAAATTGGAGAAGTTTAGCTGTGAGGCCAAAAAAACGATAACGCACATCTTCTATGGAATTCTATGCCCGGAGATTTTTCATATTGAAGAAGGGAATAAAATTAAACTGCCAGTGACGCAAAACGAACACCTTCAAATCCTATTAACTGCAGGTTGTGAAAAATATTCACTTACAAATACATGCACATTTGATTCTGTTGTCAAAGAACTAAGTACCGCGTACTGTGATAGTATATCGTACAGAGAATTTTTAACTATCAATCGTGATGTTGGTATTATATGTTTACTTGAACATGTTAAAGTGGGCGAAAATTTACAAGTTTATAAAATGCATTTAGAAGTAATTTTATCATTGCAAAATTCAATATTTAAGAAATGTGTGTTAATAAAGAGTGTAAATAACATTGAATGTCAACCTAACGTGTGTTATATTATTTCCAAGCTTTTACAAGATTTTCTAAGTTCAATAGATACTTTTGATGCATGTGAAAGACGGTAGTGATCAAATTAAATATATACATATACTTCCAATTAATATTAATATTATTAAGTCACGAGGATACAAAATCATTGACAATGCAATTATAGATGCAGCAATCTGTGAAAGTAGTCTCGAAAATTCTGGTAATGTGCATTGCAACAATATTGTATCCCATACTTTTAGTCTCAGGGGCAATATTTTTATTGGTTGCAATGACTGTGAAGCAACATTTCTGTATTAAATTCCATGCTTCATAAAAGTATTTAACCAAACATTACTTTTAAGATCGATCATACATTTTTCCAAAATGAGTGGGACCAAGGTGGTTGGTACTGGTCATTACGTGCATTCTGTCGAACACTTGATGGAATGTGGGAAATGTATGACGACCTAAAAACAAATGAATATGTGGAAAATTCTCAAAAAGTTCTTCCACATTTAATAATTTATACAATTTAATTTTAAATTCTAATTTGTAACCTTTTTTAGAATATTTTTTTTGTTTTGCAGGATATTTGATTTTATAAGGGCCTGTTTTATAGTTACTGTTTAAACTTCCGTTTAGTAGTTAACCTTGGTTTGTAGTGACCCAAAACTGGTCACCTATTCTATGCTGATTTAGATTTGACCGATACCTATAAAACAACGAATTCCCTTAACCTAAAGTTTAATACATAACTTGAACTTAAACTGATACTATAAAACCGGCCCTTAGAAATCATTTTTCGTTGCAGGGAGTACTTTTAAGTTTTGTAGTTAATAAATATTGATCTATTTTATTAAAAAAAATTGTACTTACTTTCATTTAATTTTGAAGCATCCTACAGTTACTACTAGTTATATTGCAACTTTTTATAATTATTTAGAACAGAATGTAAATTACGGAAATTTTAACCACATTGGTTCTAGTGTTAGAAAGGATTAGTAGGTACATGAAAGTTCGGTAAATCTAAAAAGCTCCGAGAACCGACCTTAGTAGTTTATCATTTTAAATAAAATGCTTACAAACAAAAAGGGTTTACTATTTTTAATACTTACGGTTATAATATTAAAACTATGTAGTCAGTTTGCACACTTTTTTTACACCAATTATTCAAAACCCGTTGGGCCCGCTAGGCACGATATGAAGCACTAATAAGCACTAACGAAGCACCAACGATCGCACTCAAAACGATCGTTAGTGCTTTCACGAATACGTGAAGTAGGCAGATTTTTTTTAAACGTCGATTATTCGAAAATTGTTGTGCTTGCTGGTCCTGGGTGTGAAAGACTAATAAGCACCAACGAATCATTAACGATCACTCGCAAAACGGTCGTTAGTGCTTTCAAGTTGGCAAGCTCGTTTTAAACGCCGATTATTCGAAAACCGTTTGGCTTACTGTACCCGAGAGTGAAGCACTTATAAGCGCTAACGATCACGCTAAACGGTTGTTAGTACTTCCAACAAAGCGTGAAGTTGGCAGGCCTCTTTAAAGTGCCGATTCTTCAAAGACCGTTGGGTCTGCCGGGCCCGAGTGTGAAGCACTAACTAAGCACTATGTATCACACACAAAACGGTCGTTAGTTTTTTTAACAAAGCGGGAAATTGGCGGGAATATGAATCACGAATACGCACTAACTAAGAACAAACATCCACATTCAATACGGCCGTTAGTACTTTCAACAAAGGGTGAAGCTGGCAGGCTCTTTTTGAACGCCGATTATTCGAAAACCGTTGGGCATGCCGGACCCAAGTGCAAAACACTAATAAGCACATACTAAGCACTAACGATCAGGCGCAAAACGGTCGTTAATGCTTTCAACGAATTGTAAAATTGGCAGGCTCTCTTTAAACGCCAATTATTCCAAAACCGTTGGACCTGATAGGTCCGACTGTAAAACACTAATAAGCACTAACAAGGCACTAACAATCACACATAAGACGGTCGTTAGTTCTTCCAACAAAGCGTGAAATTGGTAGGCCCCTTTTGAACGCCGATTAGTCGAAAAACCGTTAAACCTGCTGCGCCCGAGTGTAAAGCACTGCTAAACACTAACGAAGCGCTAACGGTCATACACAAAACGGTCGTTAATGCTTTCAAAGCGAGAAATTGGCAGGCCCTTTTTAAACGCCGATTATTTGAAAACAATTGGGCCTGCTGGGTCCGAATATGAAGTACTTATAAGCACTAACAATCACACGCAAAACGGCCGTTAGTGCTTCCAACAAAAAGTGAAGTTGGTAGGTCCTTTTTAAATGCTGATTATTTGAAAACCGTTGGATCTGCCGGGCCCAAAAGTGAAGCAGTAATGAACACTAACGAATCACTGACGTTCATACGCAAAACGTCTTTTATGCTTGCAACAAAGCGTGAAGATGGCAGGCCCTTTTTAAACGTCGATTATTCCAAAACTATTGGGTATGTCGGGCACGAGTGTGAAGCACTAACAATCACACGCAAACCGGTCGTTAGTACTTCCAACAAAGCGCGAAGTTGGCAGGCCCTTTTTGAACGCTGGTTATTCGAAAACCGTTCAGTTTGCCAGGTCCGAGTGTGAAGCACTAACGAAGCACTACCGAGCATACGTAAAACGGTCGCTAGTGTTTTTTGATGCTTGCCCGCTTTACACGTGTGTCTTTATCACAATGAATGAAATCACTTTAATTTGTATAGTTGAAGAACGAGAATGGATGTTGTGGCTTCACGACGAAGACCTGGGTTTGGTGCTGATATCCATGGTTGTGAATGACTCTGGCTCAGGTTACGCTGAATGTAATGCTGTACCACATGGCGATAATGGCAGTCGGATTTCTATAGGTTTGTACTTAGCATCTAGTGGACAGACTCTGGCGTACAGCCAACCTCTTTGGTTGACAGAAGAGCGGTTTGATAGCGGAATCTTCCCAATCCTGACGTTGGCGTCACGTGCTCTAGGAGGTGGTTCTGATAAAGTCTTAGTTTTGAAAGTGCATCGGTACAAGTTTTGTCGGGATTCTATTCGTAGCGTGGTAGCAAATGTTTACCTCATTTTATCCTATTGAATTTGTTGGTAACAATGAGAAAATCTAAAGGAAAAGTGCACGAGGAACTTGGTAACTTCCGTCTTGCACAATTCTTAAATTCCCTCCAAAAAGCTTTGTGACTTTTTAAAATAACGAATGAAAAGAAATGATTTGCTTTAGCGTTTGGTGCTCTTTTTATACCGAGGTTTTGTTTATATTGTAAATTCGGACGGTTCTATTTGTATTTTGAGGGGTGTTGGATGAGTCGATTATTGATTGCGGGGTGCTTGCAGGCTATTTATTTGCATGCTGCGTGGTTGGTTGGGTACTCCTGCATACCCCCTTCCTAGTGACTACGTTAGTCACGATAAAACGTTATATATTGCTTTGGGAAGTGCACTCCTCTACCACTTCTTGTAATTGTGTTAGAGGAATACAATTTTGTTCTTTTCGACTGGTCTTGTCTGTTTTTGAGTGTTCGTTTTTCATGTATGCTGGTTAGACCCTGTCGATTTAAGCAGTTGTTTTCTTGGAGTGTTTGTCTATGGTGACCGTTTTGTCGTCAATGTGGATTAAATTGTATGGTCCATCGTATGTACTTTGTGAAACGTCTTTGTTGCTTTCGCAGTGCAGAAAAATCTAGCTTAAATGTGTCAACTCTTTGAATATAAATGTTTATTTGCTGCTGTGCTTGGCTCCTTGAACTTGTTGTAGTGGTTGAACGTCGTAACATAGCTGATTTACAAGTGTTTCAGGATGTGTTTGTCCCGTGAATCCGATCAAGGTTTCTAATAATTTGAATAGTTGAAATTCCAGCTGACGGCCTTGATCTGGGGTGCCATCCAATGTTCTATGAATGGTTTGACTATCTTTCCATCTTCAATGTTTTGCAGAGATATTGCTTCTGGCCATCTTGTAAAGACATCGATGCATGTGAAATTGTCTCTCTGATACGGATAATGGTCCGACAAATGTTTGTGTAGGTATACTTGCATCTTAAAGATGTTGGTTTAAAATTTTGCACTTCTGCATCATATGTCTTGTGACTTTGACTTTTTGGCATTGAATACAGCTTCGTGTCAAGGTGCGGTAGTTTGATTTGATACCAGAACTAAACGAGTTTTTGGGTTACCAGTTTCGTGGTTGCCTTCATTCCTGGGTTTAATAAGGTGTGAATTCTTGCAAAAGCTTCTTTTCGTAATTCTTTTGTTACAAAGGGGCGAGCTGTAGTTGTTAAAATGTCACAAAAACCTTTGGTCAGAGTTGGGAATTTGTATCAATCTGTAGGTCAAACTTGAGTTATTGTTTTCCCTGAGATTTTTAACTCTTCATCGTTTTGCTGTGAATCGAACAGCAGTTTGAAATCGATGCGTGTTTGCGACTATTCTTTTCCTTAAAGTGTGTTTTATGTGTGCTGAATATTGGCTTATATAATCCAGATATCTAAACGGCCTAGGCGTACATTTTTCTAATTTCTGTTTAAAAACGAAAGTTAAAGGTTTGTGGTTTGTCTAAATTGTAAAATATCGATACTCTACTATCTGTGTAAACTGTTTTGACAGTTATGTAAACAGTGAGAAATTTTCGGTCACAGCTTAATATTTTGTTTGAACATAATTTTTTTGAAATATCTGAAAGTTGCCATTTTTGATTGTTTCCTAGTTGGATTAGCCGTATCATAATTGTAGCCCGCTTAAAACTTTGTTCATAAAGTGTTGAAAAGGTTGTGCGGCGTTTAGTAATTCAAAGGTCATATAAAAAAATCGATTAAACCAAAGGCGTTGTTATAGCTGTCTTCTTCAGCTACGGGATTTTGGGTATTGGCTCTGGTAAAATCAATTGTAGAAAAAATTTTCCTGTTATGCAATTTTTGTGCAAAATCTTCCACAAATGTGATAAGATACCTACCTGGAATTGTGAGATGGTTTAAGGACTGTAGTCTCCACATAGTCGCCACTCCTTGAGTTTGTCAACTAAATGCCCAATGTAATTTTTGGACGGCCTTGATATTCCTAACGGTACCATTGTAGTGAAATCGTCCAAGGCCATTTTGAGTTTATTAGGAACCAATCTGCGTAGACGACTGTGTTATGTATTTTTGTAGTTACATTCATTATACTCGTGTTTCTTACCTTAATTAGCTGTCAGTTGAATTTATTGCAATCGCAAAGTCTTACTATCTTTTATTAATAAATGGAAACTATAAATTCGTGATAGTTGATTATCGCTCCTGTTTATAATTTATGGACATTAAAACGTCTTAGCTTATCTGTTTTATAGTAAATACCCGTCTTATCGCGTTCTACAAATACACTAATTGGCCTCATTTATTCATGTTGTATAGATAATTAGCTGTGATTTAAGATTTATTAATTCACTTGCAATTTGAGTTTTACGCTACCAGACTGACTTGAAAGTATCTAGGAGAGTGTTAATTAATTACAGTAGCTTCTTTCAAAGAATACACCAACAATGAAGAAATCTAGAAAGACTTGAGTTATTTGTTTAAATTCATGTTTTGCACCAAAATACTTTTAATAAAACCACTCTTTAGAGCGGGTTTTAAATATGGTCTTTTCAATCTGTATACATTGCATTAAAAACTTGTTTTTAACTGATTTTTAAAATTAGAAATTATGGGTGGTTCAATCAAGGAATGAGTTTATATTTTCACTGATTGTGTAATTATTTCGAACTTGCTTTAATCAAAAATTCTGATTTCGCTTATGTACTAGAAAATACTATACTAATCCTATCGTACTACTAGTCTATTATACAGGTAGAAATTAAATATTTTAGAATTTTAATTTTCTTGGCTTTGGGGGTAATTTACTTACAAAATATACTACTCAATGAGCTTTGTATGACTTACTATCACATCATTTTCCCCCAAATTAAAATATAAAATTTGATCAATCCCACTGAGTTTACGTTGAGCGCCATATTTCTGCATTGATGAGTAATTTTTTATTTTTGTTTCAAACTACCTACCATATACAGTTACTTATATTAGACTTATAATACACAACATAATTCTTTTCTCTCAGTGGTCTTTCTCCTCAATATCTAATTTACTTCATAACATCTCAAATTCAACTTGACACTCCCCAAATCTATCCTTTCGTCACCTGAATTCTCTCAACGCCGACTTTATTTTATCTTGTACCTTACCTGAATCCTCAATACTCTATAACTATTCTTCGTTTACTTCTTTAACCTCACTTACTTCTTTATCTTCTTTATTCACTATTTCATATAAATTGCAACTAACGCAGTCTTTCTCGACTTCAATATGCACTATTAAACATATTCTTCACCACATATTGCATCTATCAACAACTTCAATCTATCAATTGAATCCATTCCAAAAATTGCCTCCAACCTCAATCCAGCTACAACCATCAATTCGTGTTAAAATTTTATCTTTCCTAATTCACATCTTAGGATTGCCATGCTATTTATACTTGCAAACTTTCTTTCGGTGCTTATGTTTCTTTATGGGTATCAATTTATTATTTAATTTTTGTACGTGGTTATCGATAAAATCCTCCGGGATTAACGATGCTTTAGCTCCTGTATCTAAAAGTACTTTAATAATTTTATCTTCAATATTTATATTTAAAATGGGTAATAAGTTTTTGTTTACATTTTCATCATTTTCTAAATCAGATTTTATAAATTTTCCTTGATATACACACTGGTTAATTTCTAAGGGTGCGCTTGTTTTGCCTAAAAATCCGATCTCGTTGTTGAACCTCACCGTTCTATTATTGTCATTGTTTGTGCCATCTCTCTGTAAATTTTCATTGCTTTCCCTTCCTAGAGTTACGGTTCTATTTGCAATGGTTCAGGATTCAGTGTTCTCACTTCTCCCGTCCCTCCTGATGGCATTATTCTGGCCCCAGTTGCTTCCATTGACGTTTCCCTTATCAAACGTTCTGCCATTGTACCTTTCTGGTCCACTGCTTCTTTGGTATCTAAAGGAATTTATGAGCTGGCTCTTGGTCCGATCTCCATCCTTCGTGGTTGATCCATCTCATCATACTGTTAAAGGTACTATAGAAATACATCTGTATCCACGATGTTTTGTAAGGCTATGCATTGCCTTATACTGTTGCGAAGTGTTCCATTAATTATTTGATGATATGTTTAGCCTCTAAAGGAGAATCAAGTTGTTTCGCAACACTGAACATGTTTATGGCATACAACTCTCTTGTCATGCCAAAATCGGTACTGTATTTGCCCATAAGTAAATTGTCTCTGACTTTAAATTGCTGGTAATCCCCCTAATAATGTTTTAAAAATTCAACTTCAAAATCTTTAAAGGAATTTAAGTCAATTTTAATAAGCTCTAACCAAATTTCCGCACTAGCTTTTAACATGTTCAATTTAGTTTGCTATCCCAACTGTCCTGTATCAAAGTTTTCACATTGTTTAAGAATATTTTAGGGTGAAGTTTGATATCCCCGTAAAATTTTGAACATTGTTCCAACGTAACACTAGTTAGACTCCATATTTCTAACCCTATCTTCTAGATTTTTAACCTTATTCCCCAAGTCCTTTTTAAGATTTCTCAAATCATTTCTAAATGTTTTAAATCCAGCTTAACCACTTTACTCGATTTCCTTTACTTTCGATCTAAATTTTTAATTTTTCCACTAGTTCCTTTTTCACGTGCGTCCTAATTCGCTTTTATTTAAACAATTTCCTTCTTCAGGTCATCTACATCTTCTACAACCTGAACCACATTCCCTTTAATTTCAAAATTTATTTCGTTTATTGTCTTTGTTTCTTTTAAGCCTGACGTTATTTTGTCACTCATTTCTTTCATCTTCTAATCATAAACTGCCCCCAATTTCACTAGATTCTCTTCAAATTCTACACGTAGCTTCTGAGTATTTTTATCAAATTTGTCTGATTCATTTATTTTATACTTTTCTCATTTTTTTACTCATTTCCTTAATGCTTCTTTAATTCCTTTTACTTATTTTCTCTTGTTCTCGTAGACTTTTTCACTCATTTCCTACAGGTTTTTATGTAAATTTTATAGAAGAGCCATAAGAGACTCTCATACACTATGTTCTTCCTTGACCTCTTAATTCTCGTTTTTCGGTTCCTCCAAATAAATGTCTTCCTGTGAACCCACTTATACCCTTTCAGCTTTCAAACCCTCACAATTTTCGTTCACCAATCAGATATATTGCACCTAAAAAATTTCCAAAAAATTACAATTTCACCTGCAAACCGTTGAGTGGGCCTAAATTTATTAACCTCGCCCCCACCTATCCTACGATTAAAAAAAATCAGTTGTGTTACATGAGGTCTGAAAAGCAACTACCTGTAATGAAAGTGCATTGTATAAAAAAAAATACTTCAGGCGGTAATGGGTTAGGCTGGGATATGTATATTATTTTAATGCAGCCGCTGCAGAAAACCGACTTCACTAAGATGACGCATCTTTGCAAATTCACCTTTTCTGCTACGACTGCACTAAAAACAGTACACCGATCCCAACCTAATATAGAAAATGAACTGATTGTTCGTTTCCAACATATTACTATCTTACGAAAAACTGCTAGGCAGTTTCAAGTGAGCCAGCCATTAATTTGATTACTTTTCATATTTATTTTTTATTTTAATTTTTATTTACTTAATTGTTGAGTTTATATTGCATAGTGTTGTGTAAGTATTTTCAGACTGACATTTTGTTTTGTATTTTATAATGTATTTCATGTTTTAGTTGTATGTATGTATAGTTTCGTTTTTTCAATAAAGTTTTCTTTTGTGGATCTTCTCACATTTTCGCACTCCCTCCTTACGTTGTTTGCGCCTCCTTAAGGGGTCGTGGCAACAAGTTGAGAAACTCGAAATGAGCTCATAACCTGTTGTTTTATTTATTCTTTAGACGATGCAGCCGCTACCGTAAAGACAAAAATAAAAATAAACAGTGTAATGACAAAAAATATAACTGTAAACCAGGTGCAAAACTGACCACCGCTATTTTTATTGCGGAACTGACAAAAATAGTGACAAAAAGAGGTTCTATTTTTTTAAAGACGCTATTTCAGTAATTTAAATTATAACGCACAAATACATAAATTAGAACACTCTTCTATGGAAAACCATTAAAACAAAGATATCTCAACCGTAAATCATCGGTTGTATAAAACTAGAATTTCAAGCGGTGGTCGGAAATAACTTTCTGAAGGTTTTGAGTCCCTGGCAAGAAATTCTATGAATAAATTCATTTTTCCACATTAGTAAACAAAAAAAAAGGTGCAAACTATATACTCAGCACCTGCCCGATTTTCCCACGTTAATAATGAGAGTAATCGCCTTATGGTTCTTCAAATTCGTTGAATATTGATGAGAATACAAATGCACTGGTGTAGTGATTTGATAATTAATGCTAATTTTATATAATCTATGCTAGATTTGTTTAAAGATTTCATTATAATTAGGTTTATATACGTTGAAGGTAATAGAAAGGTATCATATCGGCTATAAGTTTTTGATTACTTCCTTGAAGGATTATGCTTCTAGAAGAGTGTAATCGAATATTCAAACAAAAATGTAGAGATATTTCTATTTTTATTAAGAAAAATCATACGCCTACACTTAGAAATATGTTTATGTAACCTTTCCTTCCGTTTCGAACGGACCTGCACCTTGAAGAAGTTCTAGATTAATAAAACGGATGGAATGGCTTGTAGGTTTCAGTGATCTAAAGAGCCAAACTACAGGTCCAACCAAAGTAGTAAGGAACCAGACTAAGACAGGTCCTCGAAAGAGGGCAGCAGCTCTTTTGGTACTTAAATTGGCAGATACCATAGGGGTCGGTTTGGTATTCTAAGACGCACTACTGTAATGTGAAAGGCAACGGGAAACCACTACATTACCTCCCAAGTACACAGAGTACTTAAATTGTAATTAAGATGATGGCATCCTCTAGGATACAAAATTTTGGAGTTATAATAGTCCCCCATTCGGATCTCCAGAAGGGGACTACTTCGGAGGATGTGATCAGAATGTTTAGAAAAAGATTCAGGAACATTTTGCGAATCGGAGCGTGAAATGTCAGAAGTATGAAGCAAGTCGTTAAGCTAGAGAACTTAAAATTTGAAATGGTGAAGTTCAGTGGCCAGAGGCGGGGGATATTTGGAGGAGGAACTTTAGGGTAATTCATACAAGATCGGAGGAAGGTAATTCGGGTGTAGGATAGTTATACAAAAAAATACCGTATAGAAAACTACTTACAAAGGAACGAAAAAGTACTCGTGATTAAATTAGAACCTAAGCCGGTAAATACAGTAATAATACAAGTATACATGCCCACCTCTAGCTACAGTGAGGAAGAGTTAGAACCGATCTACAAAGATTTGGAAGACATACTAAGATTCGTAAAAGGACATGAAAATTTAATAATTATGGAGGATTTTAATGCAGTGGTAGGTAAGAATGGTGAAGGAGCAGTAGTAGGTTTATTTGGTTTAGGCACGAGAAACGACAGGGGAAATAGGCTGGCAGAATTTTGCGACAAGAACAATTTGACCATCACAAACACATTATTTCAAATCATGCTAGAAGGCGTTACACATGGAAGACGCCAGGAGATATAGGAAGATATCAATTAGATAGCATTCTTGTTAAATAACGGTTTAGGAACCAAGTAAAAGACTGTGAAAGCTACTCAAAAACAGATATAGACACTGACCACAATATCGTAATCATGATGGCCGCTCTTAAATTTAAAAATTTGAGATAAAGGAACGAAAAAAGGCATTTTGGCTTTGAGCAACTAAAAGATAAGAACACTCTCAAAGATTTGTAAAAAGTAAAATAAATTGCTGAAAGATATAGGGGAAATCTCCGATACTGAGGAAGTAGAAACAGAATAGAATAACATTAAATCCAGCTTAGACAGGGCGGCCAGAAACATTCTGGGGTATACACAAAAAAAAAGATAAGAAACCATGGATGACAGGCATATTCTAAATTTAAAAGACGAAAGACGAAAATACAAAAATAGACCAAACAAACAGGAAAACAGAAATACAAGTCATAGAATGAGAAATTATTCGCAAATATAGGAAAGCTAAAGAACAATGGATTGATGAAAAGTGCGAGGAGGTACAAACTAAGATAGAAATAGAAAAAACAGACGAAACATACAAACTAATTAGAATGAATTTTAGGGATATAAAACCGTACAGCAAATATATAAGGGGTGCCGAAGGATACATCATTATAGAAAATGTAGAGAAAGTGGATAGATGGCAAGAATATATAGATAATTTATATGCAGTAGAGGAACTAACAGAACTAGAAAAGGAATCAGACATTGAAGAGGATGACTTGGGATATCCTATACTTAAAGAAGAGTTTGAATTAGCATTAAAGAGTTTGAAAAATGATCCGGCACCGAATATAGATAAGGTGCTAGCAGAAACTCTAAAAAGGCCGCTGGACAAGCAGTAACAGAACGTCTGTTCCAACTTGTAACCTATATTCATGAGACAGGCGAGATACCCAAAGATTTAAAACGTAACATCATAGACCCTGTACCAAAAAAGAGAGGCACAGATAGATATAAAAAATTTAGTACAATAAGTTTGACTTCACACGTATCAAAAATATTGACTAGAATTGTAAAAAGGGGATGGAAAAACGGGCTGAAGAAATACTAGGAGAAAATCAATTTGGGTTTAGTCGAAATGTGAGAATACGAGAGACTATTTGAGCACCGAAGGTGATAATGGAGAAGACAATAGAAAAAGGAGAAATCGTGTATATAGGGTTTATAGATCTAGAAAAGGCATTCGACAATGTAAAATGGAAAAAAATGTTTGAAATACTGAAAAATATCGGAATGAGTTTTAGGGATAGACGGATAGTACATAGCTTATACAAAGAGCAAAAAGCGGTAATAGAATTAGACCAGGAACGCAGAGAAGAAAACATCAGGAAAGGGGTGAGACAGGTATGTGCTCTACTCAGTTAATTTTTAACTTGTACATAGAAGAGGCAATGAATACTGTCATATGCAAGAAGATGTTTGCAATTATTATGCATTGAAAAAAGATTGTTATGCTGAGATTTGCAGATGATATAACGGTTTAGCATTTAGCAAGGAAGTGTTAAAAGCTGTTTTCGATGAGATGGAAGCAGTTCTAACAGAGAAATACGGTATGAAAAATAACAAACATAAAACTAAAGTACTAGTATGGAAAGAAGGGGAAAATAATTAGAAAACTAGAATACAAATAGGTAATGAGAACTTACAAGAGGTTAAGGATTTTTGCTACCTAAAAAGCCAAACAACGCAAAATGGGAAAGACGCGAAAGATATAAAACAAGGATTAGCACAAGGTCGTGCTACATTTGACAAGAAAAAGCCACTGCTGTGTTCAAGAACAACAAACATAGAAACAAGGAAAAATTGCTTAAAACATATGTATGGAGCACGACTGTGAGACTTGGACAGTAGGAGAAGCGGACAGGAAAAAGATAAAAGCCTTTAAATTATGGTGCTCAGACGTATGATGAAGATATCATGGACAGACAAAGATAAGAGCAAAGAGGTTCTAGATATGGTAGGGGAAGAAAGAAATGTGTGGAAAACAGTAAAAATGGGAGAGATAGGATGATAAGCCACATACTAACGCATGAAGGAATAGCGCGGAATATATTAGATGCAGAGATAGGAAAAAAGAGAGGTAGAAATAGACCTAGGTTAGACTATTTGCGCACAGATGTAGGGTGTGGAAATTTCAGGGAAATGTGTAATAGAGGTACGCGTCTAACCAGTTCCAGGACTAAAAACCTAATGATGATGAAGCTTTCCTTATAAAGCGAACAGGGTACGCCAAGAAAAACTGTAAACCTTGATTTTCGAACTCGATAAAATATTTGATAAACATTTGGATTCATCAATTTTTAATGGGCGGATTTTTCCATCCACACAGCTTCATCCCTAGTGGAGAGATGTACAATTCCCGAAATTTGAATAAGGAAGATTGGTCGTGCGATACCTCTTTTTGAATATCTCATCGAGTGCTTTACGACTCTAGCGTTTTGCGTGAATATTTTTATCTATAACGAAAAGGCAGCTTGCAAAAGTCTATTACTGCACGCTGGGTAAATGGCGGTCATTTCAAGCATTTAACAAATCGATCATAAAAGTAAGTAGACTTTTTAAATCTTTGAGAAACTCTCATTTCGTTGTGGATGAAAATATTGATGCGAATTTTATGGCGATTAAATCTTTAAAAGTAAAAATTGTAATTTTCGGGGTTGTACATCTTCCCATTAGGGTGTGACAATACTTTGAAATGTTTATAATCATACTACATTTTAATAGATGCTGTATTGGTTAATCCTACCAATAGGGCATATTTTAAGAAATATAATGTTTAGGTTACATGTATTTTTGATGCAAAGAAAAATTATTTCTGTCTTATATGGTTCTTACTCAAAGGTTGTCAAATTCATTATAGCGCTTTTAAAGGTTAAAAATGATATCACTTTCGTAACCTTATATTTTACAGTAGTGCAGTTTTATGCGCGTTTCTTTTGATTAATAATGTATAATGCTGACGCCTATGGCCTCATCGTCTTGGTTTCACACACAAAATTAGGATGAAGCAAAAAACACAAAGCTCCTTTCACAGGTGCTAGTTAACATTTCAATTAGATAGAGAAAAACTGCAAATAGCAATTTCAATTTACAGTCTTAATAGATATCTCCATTCGTGAATGGAGAGAAGATCATTTTTACAGAGTACTTCGTACTTATCATTAATAACACGTAACTTGAGTTGGTCAGTTAACCTTAGAATCACGAGGTATCAAACTGGTTAATGTGATTAGTCAAGAAGTTCGAATAATACCATACCAGGTGGGTTATTTTTAATTTTAGGAACACCTTGGTTTCCATTAATTCGGCAACTTCTTGTTGGGCAAAAGCATGTCAATTAAGAATATCTAGATTTCTTTTTGTGTCAGTGTCAGTATCTGTACCCTCTGTTTTAAACGAATTGAGTGTAAGAGATTTAGGCTTCTAGTTGTTTCCGAGTAATTTACATCCAAAAATCACTCCAGATATTTATGATCAATTTCTGAAGCTATAACCTATGGTAACGGTAAATAAATAATTTCTTTTATTTCACTGTATAAATTTATAAATGTACCAACAGTACCTTTTTATTATTAGGTTAAGAATTTAAAAAGTAACTTTTTTCGCCGAAAACGTATACCATTAAGCTAAGTAAAGTTTGATATATATAGTTTTTGTTTTGTGCATAATAATGGTGATAGGTACTTGTAATTGTGTAATAGTTCTCTATGTGTTTTTCACAACCAATGTAAAGGCAATAGTACCAGTTATGTAATAAAATACATTGCAAATACCAGAGTAGTATTTGATTTTGGAAACCTTCTTTTCAGCTGGCAGATTTTAAATGTACATATTAGTGTCTTTATGACTAACGCGTATTTTAGGTTAATTTTACCATTATTGTACTAAATTGTCTCGAGTGAATTTTAAGCCAGAATCACTTTCCTGATATGAGGTTTTAGCATCTTTTATATTTCCTCTGAGGTTTTTTGCTAGAAATCCCCGTATTTCGAGATTGGGTGGAGTCCAAGATACTTCCCGATTAAGACGAATTTCACACATGAAAGCATTGCGGAACTTTTTCAAACACTTAAAAACCCCGTCCCACAGAGTTAGTTAATCGGCAAACATTCTCGTTAGTATAGTTGAGGTATTCGGTATTTTATCAAAACAGAAATTTAGCGGAAACTTTACCGAGTTTCTCTGTGTATTACCGAATAGTTCTTCTGAAAGCGAAACTTTACGTAATGTGGCGCCGCCTGGTCTACCTGTGACTAGCATAATGACATTAGAACGCAAACGAAGGATTTAAACACAAAACATGATTGACAGGACCTGCGGTGCGATATCTCTTAATTGACAGGTGCAAGACTTTGCACTTAAAGATTACAATAAGAAATCTCAAAAATGTTATTTACTTAATTTCTAAAATGTTTGCGAAATAACTAGTACAATTTAATACTTATAAATAGCAGTTATGGGGTTTTGAAGATTAGTTCTAAGTGAAGTTGATTTCTGATTGAAATTTTGATTACGATATGTTCTAGTGTGATAGTTGTGATATGAAATAAGTAGTGGTATATACGTGATGTAAACTACTGTCGATATCAATGACTCTCTCTTGATATAAATTACTGCAGTGATCATATAAATTAATAAATAGTGCTTGAACAGTTAAATGTAGTGCTTCCGTAATTAGTAATTAAGAAAATAGCATCGCAGTTTAAGAAGATAATACTTGTACTGCTAGCGATTGAATGAAAGTAAATAATTGTGAGAACTTAAAAAATTCCATTGTAACTACAAGTTGTTACAAAAGGCTTGTATAATCACTTTGAGAAGAAAGAACTGTTGTTTGTGCAAATAGGGCTTTCGTTACATTGGTGGCGAGTAGTAGTATTTTAGTGAACAAAAATAAAAACATTTGAACGATTTCTGTTTGCATGCCAAAAACTCGTACTCATCAGAAAATGAATGGTAAAATTCTCTTCTCCTTTCAAGCATGGAAGAAAACTTTGCAGGCCTGGCAGCAAAACTAGAGGAATTATTCACGAAATTAAATAAAAATGCCATAAAACCACCGCAAATTTTTCAGAAAAGCTCTTAAAGACTTCGCTTAAAAAAGAAGAACGGAGTAATTTCCTAACAGTACAAACGCCGGAGATCACAGTTCCAGAGATGCAAGTGCAGGCTCCAGAATTAAAAAATACCGGGAATGCGAACAGATGTCAAAGTTCACATTTAATAGAAAGTTATCTTAGCAGACATATTTTAACCAATTCGAGGGTGTCACGGTCGCCAACGGCTGGAACGATGGTGAAAGGGCAATCGTGTTGATTGTCGCGTTTCGTGATGGGACCTTGAATATTCTTCAGACCATACCGGATCTTCACCAAAAAAGTTACGCTTAAGTGAAGAATCGTTTTCAAAAGGCTAAAAAATTTGCAAGTTTGAGGAAGATATTGCTCGCTTAGTGAGACTAGTCTACCCAACTGCGCCGGATAGTTTTTTTGAGTTGGTGGCAATGTAGACCTTCATTGATGGAATCTGTGACCAGGAGATCGAGCAAGCATTACGGTTGGCTCGGCTAAAGACTTCACGTGATACGTTGGCTCATGCCTCATAGTTTGAGGCAGCAAATCAAACGATGCATTTGATCTGTAGTAAGATAAGATGATCTGAGGATGAGCGAAGATGAGAGTGGAGGAAGTGGTTCGACGGAAATTACATGACTAGCAGTCGGAGAAAAATGGGACCACGACGTCAGAACCGCGGATTTAGACACAGGCAGAATGAATATAAAGAGTCAAAATTATTGGAGTCGACGGAACAGGGCGAAAGTACACCTGCACAGATTCTGCCTCGAAAATGATCGTCCGCGTCGAGCGGGTATAATGTAATCTTGTTAATCGGAGTACAGTGATCAACGATAATGTACAGCCAGTACAATTGCAAACAGAACAAGGGAATGACAAAGATTATAGGTGTTATTTTGGGTTAGAAAGCCAGAGGAGAACGTCTATTCTGGCAGGATATTAGCCCGTTGAGTAGCACCCTGACAAATGTGACCAATGATCAGCTAGAAATATGAGTGTATGAGACGAGCAACATTTATGGAGAAGATATATTGTTCAGAACGTATTAAAGCTATATCGTGCTGCTGGATCGAGCAAGTACATAGTTTTTTCTAACAGCAACTGATGTAAATTGTGCGCCGTAAAAGTGTTTGTAACAGACGCGACCAAGGCAAAACGCACTGTGATTATTGGTCAGCTACAAGCATAAGTGTATGAGACAAGTAAGATTTCTGGCGATGACACATTATTTGCAACATTCTGAAGCTGTGTTGTACTTCTGAGACAAGCAAGTACTGATCAAGCTTTTTGTTTCTTCTAACAGTGACTGCTTTAAAACTTTCAGTGCGTCGTATGAATATTTATACCAAATGAGGGCAAAATAAAGTTCACTGTAATCAAGCAAGTGTAGAGCCAGACACCCTGTCTCTTCTAACAGCGAAATGTCTTAAATCTTTTAGTGCGTCGTATGGGTGTTTATACCCAATGAGGTCAAGACAAAGTTTACTCTGACCGGTGGTCAGTTAGAAGTATGACGGCATCGGGACGTTCTGAAGCTATATCGTGCACTTGGACCAAGCAAGTACAGAACCGGACATTCTGTCTTTTCTAACAGCGAACTGTTATAAAGCTTTTAGTGCGTCATACGAGTGTTTGTACCAGACGCGACCAAGGTGAAGCGCACTGTAATCTGTGTTCAGCTAGAAGTATGAATAAATAAGACCAACAACATTTCTGGCAACGACACGTAGTTTGGGACATTTTGCAGCTATATTGTGCTTCTGGACCAAACAAGTACAGAACCAGACACTCTATCTCTTCTAACAGCGAACTATTCTAAAGCTTTTATTAAGTCGTACGAGTGTTTGTACCAGACGATGTCAATACGGAGATCACTGTGACCAATTATCGGCTAGAAGTATGAGTGTATGAGATCAGCAACATTTCTGACGACCATACATTGTCTGGGACGTTCTGAAGCTGTATTGCACATTTGTGCCAAGCAAGTACAGAAATAGCAAACTACACCAACACCTTTAGTGCGTCGTACCAGACCAAGCCAAGACGAATCACATTGTGATCAGTGGTCAGCCAGAAGTATGAGTATGACACATCACTTGTAACATTCCGAAGCAATGTCGTACTTTTTGTCTTTTCTAACAGCATATGTTTTAAAACTTTTAGCAAGCCGTAAGAGTGTTTATACCAGAGGAGGTTAAAACGAAGCTCACTATGATCAATGGACAGCTAAAAGTATAAGTTTACGACGAATCCACTAACAATTCTAGCGTCGATGCATCGCTTGGGACATTTTAAAGCTATACCGAGCTTCTGCACCAACTAAGTACAGAACCAGACGTTCTGTCTCTTCAAACAGCAAAACTGTTATAAAGTTTTCAATGAACCGTTCGAGTGTTTGTACCAAACACGACCAATAAAAAGCGCACTGTAATCAGTGGTCAACTAGAAATATGAGTGTATTAGACCAGTAACATTTCTGACGACACACTACTTGGATCATTCTGAAGCTATATCGTACGTCTGTGCCAAACCTGTACAGAAACAGACATTCAGGCTCTTTTAACAGCAAACTGCTCTAAAGTCTTTAGTGCGTCACTCTAACCAATAGTCAATTACAAATATAAGTGTATAAGACCGGAAACGTTTTCGGCGACAAGATATTGATTGGAGCATACTGAAGCTATATCGTGCTTCTGGACCAAGCAAGTACGGAATCTTTTCTAACAGTATACTGATCTAAAACTTTTTGTGCGTCGTACAAGTGTTTGCACACGATCACGTCAAGACAAAGCTCATTGTGACCATTTATTAGCTAAGAGTATAAGTGTATGACACCAGCGACATTTCTGGCGACAATACATTGCTTGAAACACTCTAAACCTATATCTAGTTTCTGAACAGTCGTACGCGTGTTAATGCCAAACGCTGTTAAAACGAAGCTAACTGCAAACAATGGTCAGCTAGAAGTATGAGTCCATGAGACCAGCAACATTTCTGTCGGCGATACATTGCTTGGAATATTCTGAAGCTATATCGTGTTTTTGGACCAAGCAAGTACAGAGCCCGACATTCTGCCTTTTCTAACAGCGAACTGTTCTAAAGCTTTTAGTGCGTCGTAGGAATATTTGTACCAGACGAGACCAATACGGAGTGCACTATAACCAGTTGTCGGTCAAAAGTATGAGTGCATGAGACCAGCAACTTTTCTGGCAACGATACGTTGCTTGGGACATTCTGAACATATATAGTACATCTGTGCCAAACAAGTACAGAAACAGGCATTCGCTCCTCTGACAGCGAACTGTTTTAAAACTTTTAGTGCATCCTACGAGTGTTTATACCAAACGAGTTCAAGACGAAGTTCGCTGTGACCATTGGTTAGCTAGAAGTGTGAGTGTCTGAAATCTGCAACATTTTTGGTAACGATGCATCTCTTGGGACATTTTGAAGCTATATTGTAATTCAGGACCAAGCAAGTACAGCACCAGACATTCTTACTTCTAACAGCAAACAGTTATAAAAATTTAAGTGAGTCGTACGAGTGTTTGTATCAGACAACTCCAAGCCAAAGCGCACTGTGGCCAGTGCTCAGCTTGAACTATGAGTATATGAGAACAGCAACATTTCTAGCAACGATACACAGCTCGAGACATCCTGAAGCTACATCCTGCTTTTGGACCAAGCAAGCACAAAACCAGATTTTCTGTCTCTTCTAACAGTGAACTGTACTTAACTTTTGGTGCGTCGTACGAGTGTTTATACCAGACGAAATCAAGACGAAGCTCACAGTAATTAATGACCAGCTAGAAGTATGAGTGTATTAGGTCAGCACCATTTCCGGCGACGATACATTGCATTGAAACATTCTAAAGTTATATCGTACTTTTGAGCCAAGCAAGTATAGACAAGTAACGGCTCTAAAACTTTTAGTGCGCCGTACGAATATTTATACCAGATGAGGTCAAGACAACGCTCACTGTAAACGATATTCAACTATAAGTATGCGTGTATGAGACCAGCAAGATAACTAGTGATGATACATAGGTTGGGACATTCTGAAGCTATATCCTGCTTCTTGACCAATCAAGCACGGAACCAGATATTCTGTCTCTTCTAACAGCGAACTATACTAAACTTTAGGTGCGTCAGACGAAGTTTAGACGTAGCTCTAAGTGATTATTGGCTAGCTAGAAGTATTAGTGTAGCAGATCAGCATTATTTCAGGCGACAATACATTGCTTTGGAACATTCTAAAGTTATACCGTACTTTTGTGCCAAGCAAGTATAGACAAGTAACTGCTCTAAAACTTTTAGTGCGCCGTACGAATATTTATATCAGATGAGGTCAAAACAAAGCTCACAATTAGAAGTATGAGTGTATGAAACCGGCAACATTTCTAGTGACGATACATAGCTGGGTACATTCTGAAGCTACATCCTGCTTCTCGACCAATCAAGCACAGAACCAGATATTCTGTCTCTTTTAACAGCGAACTGTACTAAACTTATGGTGCGTCGTACGAGTGTTTATACCGGACGAAGTCATGACGTAGCTCACGGTGATTAATGACCAGCTAGAAGTATGAGTGTAGTAGACCAGCATCATTTCTGGCGACGATACATTGCTATGGAACATTTTAAAGTTATATCGTGCAAGTGAGCCAAGCAAGTATAAGCCAGTAACTGCTCTAAAACTTTTAGCGCGCCGTACGAATATTTATCCCTGATGAGGTCAAAACAAAGCTCACTGTCAACAATAGTCAGTTGGAAGTATGAGTATATGAAACCAGCAACATTTCTAGTGACAATACATAGCTTGGGACAATTTGAAGCTATATCCTGCTTCTTGACCAATGAAACACAGAACCAGATATTCTGTCTCTTCTAACAGCGAACTGTACTAAACTTTTGGTGCGTCAGACAAAGTCTAGACGTAGCTCATAGTGATTAATGGCCAGCTAGAGGTATTAGTGTAGCAGATCAGCATCATTTCTGGCGACGATACATTGCTTTGGAACATTCTAAAGTTATATCGTACTTTTGTGCCAAGCAAGTATAGACACGCTTTAAAACTTTTTGTGCGCCGTTTGAATATTTATATCAGATGAGATCAAGACAAAGCTCACAATTGGAATTATGAGTGTATGAAACCGCCAACATTTCTAGTGACGATACATAGCTTGGAACATTCTGAAGCTACATCCTGCCTCTCGACCAATCAAGCACAGAAACAGATATTCTGTCTCTTCTAACAGGGAACTGTACTAAACTTTTGGTGCGTCGTACGAGTGTTTATACCGGACGAAGTCAAGACGTTGCTCACAGTGATTAATGGCCAGCTAGAAGTATGAGTGTAGTAGATCAGCATCATTTCTGGCGACGATACATTGCTTTGAAACATTCTAAAGTTATATCGTACAAGTGACCAAGCAAATATACGCCAGTAACTGCTCTAAAACTTTTAACGCGCCGTACGAATATTTATCCCTGATGAAGTCAAGACAAAGCTCACTGTCAACGATAGTTAGTTGGAAGTATGAGTATACGTAACTAGCAACATTTCTAGTGACGATAAATAGCTTGGGACATTCTGAAGCTATATCCTGCTTCTTGACCAATCAAGCACAGAACCAGATATTCTGTCTCTTCTAACAGCGAACTGTACTAAGCTTTTGGTGCGTCGTGCGAGTGTTTATACCAGACGAGGTTAAGGCAAAGTTTACTGTGACAAATAGTCAGCTAGAGGTATGAGTGTATGAGACCACTAAAATTTTTGGCAACGATACATTGCTTGGGACGTTCTGACGCTATACACTACTTCTGTGCCTATCAAGTACAGAACCAGAAGTTATATCTCGTGTAGTAGTGAATTGTTCTAAAGCTTTTAGTGCATCGCACAAGTGTTAGTAGCAGACGAGGCTAAGACGAAGCAGACTGCCATGAGTAGTCATTTAAAAGTATGAGTGTATGAGACTAGCAACTTTTCTAGCGAAGATACATTGCTTGGGATGTTCTGAAGCGAAGCTATATTGTACGTCTGTGTCAAGCAAGTATAAAACAATCATTCTGTCTCTTCTAACAGCAAACTACTCTAATACTTTTAGCGCGTCGTACGGCTGTTTATACCAGACGAGGTACAGGGTGATGCTCACTATGACTAGTGGTAAGCTAGAAATAGGACTGTATGAGACTAGCAAGATTTGTGGCGACGATACATAGCTTGGAACATCCTGAAGCTATATCGTGCTTTTGGACAAAGCAGGTACAGAACCAGATATTCTGTATTTTTCTAATAGTAAACTGATCTAAAGCTTTTAGGTTGTCGTAGGGGTGTTTGTAACAGATAAAGCCAAGACAAAGTGTACTGTGATTAGTGGTTTTCTAGAAGTATGAAACCAGAAACAATTCTAACGACGACATATTATTTCGAACATCCTGAAGCTATATCCTATGTCTGTGCCAAGCAAGTACAAAAACTCCTACAGCAAACTGCTCCAATACTTTCAGTGCGTCGTGTGAGTGTTTGTACCAGACGAGATCAATGCGTAGCTGACTGTGACCAATGGTTAGCTAGAAGTAGGAGTGTTTGAGACCAGCAACATTACTGGCGACGATACATTGCTTGGGACACTTTCAAGCTATATCGGACCTCTGTACCAAGCAAGTACAGAAACAGGTTAATTTCTCTTCTAACAGCTAACAGGTATAACTCTTCAGGCATCGTACGAGTGTTTGTACTTGACGAGCCCAAGACAAAAGCACTATTTTGAGTAGTTTGCTAATTTGAATGTTTGAGACCCTCATTATTTCTGTCGATTGCTTGGAACACCCTGAAGTTATATCACCCTTCTGTGCCCAAGATGGACAGACTCCTTCTTGCCTTTTCTAACAACTAACTGATCTGGCTCTTTAAGTACGTCGTACGAATGCTTGTACCTGACGAGTGCGTAGACAAAACACACTAAAACTACTACAGTTAAAATTAAATGAACTTCTCAAGTATCTTGAGTTTCTAACTTATTCGCATCCACTCGATCTGTCCTAATTTTGGAAAGCTTTACCATCCCCTGAGAACGCAATCTTGTATACGACGGAAAAATTAATTTAATTGAAAGAACTGTTAGGCGAGCTAGCCTTGATTCTCTTTTTAAAAAAATTATTTGTGATGGAAAGGGTTAAGAATTAAGTAGTTTTCTCTTCTAAAAGATTTTTTGAAATGGTTCTGTTTGTTATTTGAATGGAGAGTGTTGAACTCTATTGCTTGAGATACATTTCAATATTCAATTCAATTCAGTTATAACATAATAGTCCAGTAAAGTTTTATAGGATTCTATAATGACCCTTTTTGCATGAAACAGCAAACTAGACAAATTTCGGAAGAGATCTCTTTACAAGCTTAACAACACCATAGCATTAAGTTAAAAAATGCATTCAATTTACCATTATGTGGTACCCACCTAATATCCAATTTAAACTTAAGGTAGACACAGGTGGCATTCTAAATTGTACACACAACAAAAAATCAGAGTAAAACAGGTTAATTTCCATTATGTTTATGTGGGAACGGTCTGAACCCCTGAGCTTTAAAATACGAAAGTGAATAAGAAACCACCCCCTTTTGGTCTTTGAAATTGCGTGCTTAAATGCTCTAAAGATACAAAAGAAGTTTTACATTTGTGGACGTCGTTAACGAATACCCTAAAGAAAATTTTAACCATCCACATGATGCAATGACTTATTCTTTTTGCTTTTTGTAGGTGGGGGGCATCATTTTAGAGATGAGAGAACCGTGAGAATTCTAGACAGGTGTTTCTTAATCGCTTATCTGGTCTCGGCACTATTAAGCTACCGGATTACGAATATCAATTTTATTTCTTTATTTGGGTTTTTATTGCTGGTTTTTTTACTGGTAGTAATTTTGTTTTGGACGTGAGTTTTTTAATTAACTTGGCATGGAATAAAATTAATCTTTGTTTGTGAAAGGTCGAATATACTTATTGGTGTTTTTCTGCTGGCAAATAAGTAGGTAACTTGTCTTGCAGATTTATCATGGTTTTTTCGATTAGGTAAATAAAAAACATGTTTTGATCGTGTAGCTATTATTATCCGCCATAACACTGAATAATTATTGTTATGGAATTGAACGCATTAGTCTCATTTTGACAGCAATTATCTGCACGCAAATCCTTAGAAATCTCCCTTTCTCCAACGTATTTAACTTAAAATATTGTAAATTGAGCTATTTTTTTTAAACAAAAGGAACCCTTAAATAGGGTTGTTATTGCTATTCTTTATTTGATGTTACAGGATGTTACTGGTAAAATGAGCGCTACGTTAAAAATTTAGATTTGCTTCGAAGGCGCGACGAACACGTAAGTCGAAAGGTGCTTCGACTAACTACAGTGGTGTAGCAGTATGTTTCTACAGAAAAAATAAGAAAAGCAGAAACGAAAAATCGAAACAAAAT
Source organism: Platerodrilus igneus (assembly GCA_036346225.1). Taxonomy (NCBI): domain Eukaryota; kingdom Metazoa; phylum Arthropoda; class Insecta; order Coleoptera; family Lycidae; genus Platerodrilus; species Platerodrilus igneus. The sequence continues at coordinate 2,064,611 of JARFIW010001638.1, forward strand.
TAATAAAATGGCAGAAATGCAAGCAAACTACGATGCGATATTCACTTACGTTGAAAGACCTTTCTTCTTGTTGTAGTTCAGGGGCGTTAAATTACGTCGTTCCGGCAATTTCTTTCGATATTATCCCCTATACGAAAGACGGTTATTCCACATTTATTTCCTAAATTTATCACATTATATCTTACCTTTCTTTGCACTATCATAATTAAAGAAATTTTCAACACTCCTTCACCGGAATGACTGGATATCCTGTTACAATGACCTAATTGCTATCCTAATTCATCAGTAAATGCAAATAAAATTCAACTTCTACTTAACCCCTATTGACATAAAATAATTGCAATATAAATAAAAATATACTTAAAAACGAACTTATTAACCTCACTCTGGCCAGATATTTCTAGATGAAATTAAAAAGAAAACATTAAATTATATCCATCCAATTTTCCCGTTTCTCATTATAAATTACATGACATTTAAACCCCAAATTAAGGAAATTCCTCTAATCACAAACGCATTAAACAGTTAAATACCAACTTTTCCTTTTATCATTTCAACGTCCATTCAAACTACTAAAGTCGATGCTTTAACTAACACCAAAATTCACCAATAAAACTTACATTTAAAATTCACATGTGTATCATTATAAACTGTAGACACAAAATCTCATATTTATTCAATATTTAAATTTCAATATCTAAAACCTTTAGGTTGTCAAGAAACCCCAACATTTTAATTTCCCGTCCTTTCAGCTAACACAGCTCCCTTAACTCAACTCAACACAACACAAAATTCTAAATTATTGAAGAAGTGAACTCTCTAGGTCCTAACCTTTTTAACCAGTCATAATGACATTAATTCCGCAACACGTGAATTGAAACGTATCCTGCTCGTACAGGCGTAAGCTAAAAAATTAATAACATACCACGTTTTCCCCGCGCGAAAGTCCACATTACATCTTGAACTTGAAGTTATGCTTCTTTTCAACTTTCAAATCCATTGCCCTTTACTAGTCGCTCGTAGTACGACATTTTGTCGTTTCCTAATTTTGTGTTGGTAAATAATTGATTAATTGTTTTCAGTTAGGTGTCTAACTACTGTCATTTTTCCCACTATAAAATCCGTTTAATTGCGATCAGCATTTGTAGTATAATGCATCAATTCTAAGATAAGCTTAATGAGGTGATTATTGTCAAGTTACTTTGTATGTAATCCGTTTTGTGTTGTAATATGGTGGTCCGAGCGAACGATATATGTCTATTGTAAATTATTAGTTCATGAGAAACGTATAGGTAGCGTCCTGCAACGTTTAGAATAAGTCACCGTCCTGGATTACTACAATGTATTTAAAAGAAATAATAATATAGCCTTTAAAGTTAAAGTCGTTTACTGCATGATCTTACGATAAACAAAATTTGATATATCACACATAGTTAAGATTAACTATCCGTGATATTTATCATATTAAGTGCGTCCTTAAATTTTCATTCCTATTTAATTTATAAGTGCGTAACGCTACGTGATACAAGAACTATACTCAGGACATGGCCCAACCTAGCTCGTACAGGTCTACAAATTTTAAAAACTTGAATCTCAAAATTTAAGCTAACTTGCTGTTTCGTATTGATTAAAACTCAAACTATAGTGGAATTGAATTGTGCAGTGCGCTTGCGCCTCTTAAAATAAAACGCGTGCGAAAGTGGTTTTGTGACGAAAATCGAGGACTCTTCTTTCGACCTAGTAGCGGGACGGTTGTGCGTGACAAGCTATACACAATAAAGTATAGTGCTTGCAACAGTGCATTCAACTGACTCCCCCGGGGGCATTGCAGCAACATTGAAGAGGACCACACACCAAGGACAATATTGGTGAGTGAATTTATGTCTTCTGTTTGTTTTTTACATGCATACAATTTTCGCATTTAAAGCTCGCGTTTTGTTATACCTTCTCCATACAGTCCACAAAACCTAATAAGACGCGCCAGCACATTTATTTAAGTTAATTAATTTACATTTGGTCCTTCTTCGCGTGATAGAACCGTCCATGGTTAATAAATTAATTCATTTCGTTTTAGCTTGTATGTATGTAAAACTTCGATTAGCAATATTCGCATCATATTTCTATTTACTTAGATATAAAAAATTCGATACGCAAATCTATTAATTAGAAATCATTATTTGATTATATGTATATTACGATTTAGCAATAATTTAGTTAGAGAGCATTATTAATCATTTTACAGATATAGTTAAATAGTTCGTATAGAAAACCTGTTGCAAATGTTGGATTCAAAGTTGTTCTATTGTAAAATTTTGTATACCTGTGTAGTAGGTCACTCCTTTTGGCTTGTGTACAGCTGAAAACAACATTTCAGTTTTATCGTATACCTACTTGCATTCTTAAGGGTTTATAACCATTAAATATTTTAGCTTATTTCTTGTTTGAATGACTAAACCCTTGGGGCATTTTATAAACCTTCTTGTTAAGGGTTGTCATGTCGTTTAAAATACAATAGGAAGCTTTAGGGATCTACCTACTCGTTTCGCATTTTACATTACAAATTGGGTAATGACTTTATTGGATCATTTTCGGTGATTAAATTTACTATAAGATTATTGTGGGTCGTTGTTAATTGAAATAATTGTCGTTTGTTATTTTCATACAAAATGCCTGACACAAATACGTCTGTAACTTTATTAAAGCTCTACGCTGCTAGGATTCATGAAATCTTCGAACTTTCTGAAAAGACACAATACAATGATTCAGTACATAAATTATTTAAGTTGAAATGTCGAATGGTGGAATCTATCTACAAGGATTTTACTGAAAAATATGTTACTGTATTTGTAAACACAGAATCAGAATTGCAACCTGCTTTAGAGAATTTGTATAGAAACGTAGATGACGAATATTATTCTATTCTTTTGATAGAGCAAGAGATATTTTCTGCTGAAGTGAAAACTCCGTCTGCGAATCACACAATTCGACAAGACAATAATTTTACACCTAGAGTAAAATTACCAAAAATTACTCTACCACGTTTTGATAATGACCCTAAAAACTTTAAGACTTTCAAGGATATGTTTGATGTTTTGATAGATAAACAACCGCATTTAACGGACATCGAAAATCATTCCTACCTTCTTTCAAGCTTGTCGGGTGAATCATTGACATTGTTGCGGTCTATTCCTCTTTGTCATGAAAATTACAAATTAGCATATGACACTTTATGTTCTAGATATAATAATAAACGTCTTTTGGCTAATCACCATTGGGGTTTAATAAAAAACTACCCGCCTATGCATGCGGAAAACGTAAAACAACTTTGAAATTTAATTGACTGTTTCACAGAAAACTTATCGATTTTGGGATCATTACAATTTGATGTTGAAAGTTGGGATTTCGTTCTTGTAGATCTTTTATTATGTAAACTCGATGAGGAAACTCGTAAACGATCCGAATTGCATTTCAATTATACTGATGTGCCTACATTCAATTGCGTCAAAGACTTTTTGTCAAAACAATGTGTAGCCTTAGAGAATCTTGTCTCAAGCAAACAACCGAAAGTGCTTAAAGGTACTATTAATAAACAAGGTCTCGCTCGTTCGAATTCTGACTTGAAGCCTAGGACATTCTTAGCTGAGACTAACACTTCTCCTAAAAACAATTCGTTCTCCTGCATCCTTTGCAAGGGAAATCATGTATTGTATTCGTGCGAGCAATTTCTTAAATTGTCTCCAAACAAGCGTCACGAGCAAGCCAAACATCTTCGGTTATGTTTGAACTGTCTTCCACCAAATCATAACATGTCGTCTTGTCCGTCAAAGGTTTTGTGCAGAACTTGCAATAAAAATTATCATACATTGTTACATTTTGTGCCGTCGATTGCTACGTCACCACCTTCTTCAACTCCAACTCGTGAAGAAAATTTGCAAACCAGTTCGTTTAATAATGCTACTTGTACTACAACAGTTGGGTCTGAGGCGACAACTTGTCTAGCTCTGCTACCCACGGTTTGTTTGGAAATTCTCGACAAGAGAAATCAACCTCAAATTATTCGTGCTCTAGTAGACATTGGGAGTCAAATTTCATTTATTACGGAGTCTTGTCGTAAGTCTATTGGTATATCGTTTCGTCCTTCTTCGATTCCTATTTCTGGTTTGGGCCAGACTTCACACCAAACGTTAGGTGTGATATCTGGAACAATTCGTCCCATTCAGGAATATGATTCAGTCCCGACGGACAACAATTTGAAAATAAACTTAATGGTCTTGCCGTCTATTTGCGGTAATCTTCCAAACAAGTATATTCAATCGTATTGGTCTCATTTGGAAATCATAAAACTCGCAGATGAAAACTGGAGACATCCTTCTCCAGTACAAATGTTATTGGGCTCTGATGTTGCCAGTCGTATTTTGCTCGATGGGAAAATTGATGGCAAAGAAATTTCGCCTGTTGCTGTCAACACCATATTTGGTTACATGATATTTGGTACTGTCGATCCCATCTCAACCAATGTTATTCATTCGTTCTTTGTATCTATCGATCCTTGTTTGGATATTAATCTTAAACATTTTTGGGAGCTTGACGACATTCCATCGAAGAGTTTGTCGTCCCCGGAAGATGACCTTGCTCAACAATCTTTTGATAACTCGTTGCATCGGTTACCCAATGGTAGCTTCGGCGTGAGCCTCTCATTTAGAGAAAATGTTCGTGAGTTTCCGGACTCGAAATCTATTGCCATTAAACGTCTATTGTCACTAGAGCGTCGTCTCGAAACTAATCCAGACTTGCGAAATTTGTATGTAGATTTCATGCGTGATTACGAAGCATCTGGTCACATATCGCTTTTATCAACGCCTCCAGCTGACAATAATGCGTATTTTATTCCACACCATGCCGTGTTCAAACTAGAAAATAATAAACCTAAATTGAGAATTGTTTTTGATGCTTCGGCTCGAGCTTCGAATGGTATTTCATTGAATGATACCTTACTCACTGGACCTAAGCTCCAGAATGATATTGTAAAAATACTTTTGGCAATTCGTATTCCCAAGTTCGTTTTTGTCTGTGACATAAAACAAATGTACAGGCAAATATTGATATCAGAAACGGATCGTTCTTATCAATTGATACAATGGCGATGGAATCCTTCAGAACCAATTTCAACCTATCAGTTGAACACAATTACATATGGAGTTTCATCCGCTCCTTTTCTCGCCATTCGCACTATCTTAAAACTAGCTGAACTAGGAGAAAATAGCTATCCATTGGCTGCTCATGCTTTGAAAAACAATTTGTATGTTGATGATGTATTGACTGGGTCGTCCACTCTCCAGGCAACTCATGAACTAAAACGTCAACTCATCGAACTACTACGTGCTGGCTGCTTCGAACTACGCAAATGGGTTAGCAACAGTCCACTACTGTTATAAGATATTCCTACTGAGTATCAACAAGTAAAACCAAGTTTAGTCGCAAATGATCTTAAGTTTACCGTAAAAGTGCTCGGTCTTCAGTGGCACTCGATACCTGATAATTTTTCATTTGAAATGCAGCCTTTAGAAAATCGTCTTTCCAAGCGGATTCTACTTTCGACAGTTGCTAGGATTTACGATCCTCTAGGATTTATTACACCAGTTACTTTTTCACTCAAACAACTCATTCAACAATTTTGGGTGCTGGGGTTGGATTGGGATGATCTTCCTCCTGAATCTATTGTCATATTTTGGAAAAAATTTGTTGCTGAATTTTCATATATTGATTCAATTCAAATTCCTCGTTATATCCCTATTGATGAATCCTGTAGTATACAACTACATGGTTTTTGTGACGCGTCCGAGAAAGGATACTCGGCTATTGCATATTTTCGTTTAGTATTTCCGTCAGGAAAAATATCTGTTCACTTTGTTATGGCTAGATCAAAGGTCGCCCCTTTGAAATGTCTTTCTATACCCAAGCTAGAGCTATGTGCTACCGTTCTTTTGTCTAAATTAGTTCATTTTGTTAAAACTTCATATTCAAATATAACCTTTGAAAAAATCTGTTGTTACACTAATTCTTCTGTGGCTTTGACTTGGATTAAGTCACCTACCTATCGTTTAAAAATGTTTGTAGCTAACCGTGTTAGTTACATCCAAGAACGTATTTCTCCCGAACAGTGGAGTTACATTAGTTCTTCAAACAACCCATCTGATTGTGCTACCAGAGGTTTATTTCCTTCGGTATTGCCCGCGCATCCGCTATGGTGGGCAGGTCCTGAATTTTTGTCGTTGTCTGAAGAAAATTGGCCTTTGCCAAAATTGTTCGTCCCTTCTCTTGAAGCATCTTCTGAGGAGAAACGCATTACTTTGATTGTTACCGTAGAATCAACTTGGCTGGAAGACTTATCAAACAAATTTTCGTCGTTACACAAAATTCAACGTATATCGCATATTGTCTGAGAATCTTTACTGTTAGAAAAGGTACCATCAATTCGCTATTTTTATCGTCGGTGGAGCTTCACACTGCTCTTATGGTTATTGTCAAGGTGGTCCAATTTAGTTCACTTAAAGTTGAAATCGAAGCCGTTCGTCAAGGTGAGCCTTTGCCTAAACATCTGCAACGTCTAGGCTTATTTCTTGATTCGAATGACATTTTAAGAGTAGGCGGGAGACTGATTCATTCCAATCTTCCAGATTCCGCAAAACATCCAGCGGTATTACCCAATAAACACCGTATAACAGATTTGTTGATTAAACAAGTGCACACACAAAATTTACATTCGGGAGTAAACACAACGATGTACTTGCTTCAAGAACGATTTTGGATCATCTCATCTCTGCGCGCAGTTCGTAGAATACTGTCTAAATGTTATCATTGTTATCGTCTTCGCCCTATTCCTGTCAGTCCAGTTATGGGTGAATTGCCGTCATTTCGTGTTTCTCAAGCCAAGGCTTTTAGTTCCGTCGGCATCGATTTTGCCGGCCCTTTTACGATTAACATGCATCGTGCAAGATGCACCAAGACTTGCAAGGCATATCTTTGTGTGATTGTTTGTTTCGCCACTAAGGCTCTTCATTTGGAAGTCGTATCAGACTTGTCGACTGATGCCTTTATCGCTTGCCTTCGTCGTTTTATTGCTCGTCGTGGTCGGTGTCAACACATTTTCAGCGACTGCGGCACAAACTTCGTCGGCGCTAGTCGCCAACTTTTAAAGGATTTCCGACACTGTGCAGAATCGTTAGCCATTTCGTGGCATTTTAATTCCCCGTCTACCCCTCACTTCGGAGGTATTTGGGAAAGCGCCGTTAAATCGGTAAAAACTTACTTATTTCGTGTTGTTAGAAACCAAGTGCTCACGTACGAGGAGTTTCATACTTTAATCACTCAGATTGAAGCATTGTTGAATTCAAGACCCTTGTGCAGCATAAGTTCGGATTCCAATGATCTTTCGTCACTGACACCAGGTCACTTTCTAACTTTAGAGCCCTTGACAGCACCTCCGGACCCAGACTTGTCTCATTTGAAAATCTCTAGACTCTCTCGTTGGCAGTTGATTCAAGCTATGCATCAAAGTTTTTGGGTTCGATGGCACAATGAGTATTTACACCAATTGTATCAACGTGGTCGGTGGTACAAGTCCAAGAGACTCGACGGCGTTGACATAGGTACTTTGGTGCTCATCAAAGAAGAAGACGTTCCTCCTTTAAATTGGAAACTTGCCAGAATTATAGAGCTTCATCCTGGAAGCGATGGGGTACCTCGTGTAGCCACCGTAAAAACTTCACGAGGCAATTTGAAAAGACCAATGGTCAAACTATGCCCATTGCCGTCTCAATAATAAATATTAGTTATTTTAGTGTTCTTATTATAGTTTCGTAAGCATTATTATATTCATTTAGTTCTACATACATACAAGACTCGATCAAATCTAAAATTTTCGTGTTAAGTTTAAAAAAAAAATAGCCCAAAGCTATTTTGGTGGGCAGAATGTTTCGTATTGATTAAAACTCAAACTATAGTGGAATTGAATTGTGCAGTGCGCTTGCGCCTTTTAAAATAAAACGCGTGCGAAAGTGGTTTTGTGACGAAAATCGAGGACTCTTCTTTCGACCTAGTAGCGGGACGGTTGTGCGTGACAAGCTATACACAATAAAGTATAGAGCTTGCAACAGTGCATTCAACTGACTCCCCCGGGGGCATTGCAGCAACATTGAAGAGGACCACACACCAAGGACAATATTGGTGAGTGAATTTATGCCTTCTGTTTGTTTTTTACATACATACAATTTTCGCATTTAAAGCTCGCGTTTTGTTATACCTTCGCCATACAGTCCACAAAACCTAATAAGACGCGCCAGCACATTTATTTAAGTTAATTAATTTACACTTGCATCTCCGTTTTCCTCCTGCTAGGGGTCTTTGAGATCTATAGAGTGTCGCTTAGAAATCTACCATTACATTTGACTTTCTAGTGCTCCACTCGTACGTACTACATTAGCCAGGAAGCGAATATTTTACCTAGAAATTTCGAATTTTTCCGAAGCCTTGCTATTCCAAGCAAGGTAGACGTCTTTTTGTGAAAAATGGTAGCCTATCATTTTGAAAACGGGAATCGAACCCGGGACATTGAGATTAGCAGTCATACGCAAACAGGCGGCTCCGTGGCGTAGTGGTATGTGTGTGACTACTACGCCCAAAGTCCCGGGTTCGAATCCCGACACGGTCCGCTTGAAAATTGTTAGGCGAGCATTTTTCACAAAAATACACCCTCGTTCGGATGAGAGGTAAAATGGAGGTTCCGTGTGTGAGTGTTGTCACGCACGTTAAAGATCCCTACTTTGCTTGGAACAGCAAGCGTTCGGCAAAATTCCAAATTTTCCAGGTAAAAAAAATCGCTTCCTGGCCAATGTAGTACCTTCGGCTGGAGCATTGGAAAATCACATGTAAAGTCATACGCAAACAACGGCGGCTCCGTGGCGTAGTTGGTATGTGTGTGACCACTACGCCCAAAGTCCCGGGTTCGAATCCCGACACGGTCCACTTGAAAATTGTTAGGCGAGCATTATTCACAAAAATACATCCTCGTTCGGATGAGAGGTATAATGGAGGTCCCTTGTGTGAGTGTTGTCACGCACGTTAAAGATCCCTACTTTGCTTGGAATAGCAAGGGTTTGGCAAAATTCCAAATTTTCCAGGTAAAAAAAACTCGCTACCTGGCCATTGTAGTATCTTCGGGTGGAGCATTAGAAAATCATGCATAGAGTCATACGCAAACCTGTTTGATTTACGGAGCCGCCTGGTTAGAGATCTCCTGCAGACTACTTCAGGAACTACCTTAGTAAGTTGCAGGGGTTAATGTGTGGATAGGAAGGTGATAGTTGAAAGTAGAAAAAAAGTCTTGTCTTATTTGTGTTTTGAAGTCGTATTCAATGAGTGTCAGTATCGAACAGTGGTAGAGAAAATGATAAAGTAAGAAGTCCAGAAGCATTGTCTGGTACTTAGGGCAAAGCGAGAAAGATGTTAAAGAAGTTAAAGGTATGTAGTTTGGAACGCATAGTTTCTATGGATCTAGCTTTATTTGTGTTTTGAAGTCGCGTCTAATGGGTGTCGGTATCGCGTAGTGTATTACATAGCAGGGCGTTTCAGAAGCGCTATTTAATGCTCAAGGTCAAAGCGAAAAGAAAGTTAAACTCAAAAAATGCAGTTTTGAATGGAATCTTTCATTGTCAGTAAGATACTATATTGTAGTGCGCCTGTTTAAGGAGAAATGGCATTGTATTTCTGTGATGGTGTGTATCAGCCAGTAAGGGACAGGGTCTATAATTCTTGCCAAGATTGGTATTCTTCAGGGAATAGAATGCAATCATTTAGGGTAATAAGCCTGTTGTGTTTTAGGTTGAGTAGTTGAACAATTTTCTGCAGTTGTATTTGAAGTGGTTAAATTTTTAATAGGATGTGCGAGGAGATATGGAAATGGTTCTGTTCTATTTATTTGGAGTAGATCTATACTTTTAGGCCTTTGGCCCATCCTAGTTGTACAGTTAAAGGAATGTATAAAATGAAAAAATTAAATAAGTAAATACTTACCATGAAAAAAGAAGGATTGGTGATGGTTGGCAGTGGAACTTCCTGCCCCTTCGAAGCCATCAAACTGGTTGTGTTGATGTTAAATATCACACGCTGAGGGCGTTGCAAACAGCTCTGGTTTAAGGTTTTATTTATTAAAAATGTAAAGGAACTTGTGCCAATTTTTAATGAAACTCTATACAGAAAAACGGGGTGGAAGGTAGCTAAGGCTAGTTTCTAACAACCCGTTATATGGTGCCCCTGAGATATTTTGACAGAGTGTATTAAAAGTTCTTCAAAAAGTCCTATTACATTCACGGCAAATTTTATTACTTAAGAAAATCTTGATTTCTAAAGCCATTTTGTGTCATTACAGACATAGCATTGCAACAAGCACGGAAGAAATATTTATTTTAATAATTCAGTTAGTAACTTGAAAGTACTACCTACCCACCGATAACTTTTGCCATTAATGCACTTTAAGTGCTGCTGCTACCCCATAATTAAAATAAGGTTCAAACGGTTCAAAATGGATGAACGATAGTAATTACATTATTCTGAGTAATTTCTTACGTAAAATTGCTTTTAAAACATAAATAATAATTATTATTAGTCTGAACGCTTTTGAAGAAAGTGTGTTTAAACTAGGGTTAAAGTAATAGTGAAAACATCATGGGTGGTATTTATTATATATATTATAGAACGCCAATCAGCTTAAATTAGCCAATATTTGAACAGATATCTTTCTAATCCTTATAACACAAAATGCTGTTAAATTACTACAAGGATAAGGTGGAGACCAATAAATTTTCTCCTGTAGATAATTAAACATTTTTTAATGTCAATATTTTAACGGTAACAACTTAATTATGACAGTAGCTAATTCGATTAAAAAACTGGGTAAATAAATACCCATGATACACGGCCCACTAGTACAATTATAAAAACCGTACAATTATTAAAAACTGTAATTAGCTTAATAATCGATAGATTAATGCATAACAGTATTACTACAGCCCGCATTGCTTACCTACCATACTGTAATGAATCTACTTAAAGTAATTGCAGGCTGCTTTATCCTAGATACAAGTGCTATTCTCGAAAAGCTTACAATGACAGATAATTATATGGTAAGAGAATTATGCAAATTAAATAAAGTAGCATGACCTGGGGATATATTAATTTCATATACTAGTTCTAAATCTGTACCAACAAATACTATACCCCGCATATTGTTTTTTAACTAGTATATTGCATAAAAATCTCAATTATAACCTTAGATTAAGCAATTATTCAAAAGTTTTTATTTAAGAGTTTTACAGCTGTCAAATACAAGTTCCTAAATAATTCGTTAAAGACTACTCTTCAGCAGCTAATGGTAAGGTTAAAAATAGAATACATTGAAAATGTGTTTCTTTTTTAGTAACACTGCCTGCTTTCTTTTTGAAAGTAAAGCAAGTTCGTTGCTTTAGGTGGAACTGTCGATAAAAGGTTGTACAATTTTCAGGAAATTCCTTTGAAATGTTTATAATCATATTTAATTTTAATAGTTTTCCCTTGGTAAATTCCACGAAGAGGGTTAGGGTTATTTTTTTTAAGAAATATAAATTTTAGTTTACATGCATTCTAGATCTAAGAACATTTTATTATTATAATCTTACATTATTCATACTCAAAGGTTGTCAAATTCGTTATGGTAGTTTTAAGGTGAGGAATATCTTCCTTACTTTGTATGCTAAATTAGTGCAATTTTATGATTCATTTGTTTTGATTAATAATGTAAAACGTTTGCGCGTAAAACATTACCGTTTGGAACGAAGAAGGTTTACACGCTAAGTTATGTTGATTCAGAGAATGGTAAAATTGTTTTTCTTGTTCAGGTTAATATTTTATAAAGATAGTCTTAAAATATTAGATAGAGAAAAACAGCAAAAGTAATTTTAATTAGTCTTAATTCATTTTTCTGAATTTTGTGGAAGATGATTTTGTTTTATTTTTATGGAGGGAATATACTTTTGTAAAGAACTTCGCCAAGACCATTGAAAGAGATAACATGTAGACTTGGTACTAGGTAGTAGGTACATTTAACATTTGAGTAATTAGTCAATAGAGTTTGGAATTTTATTCTACCAGGTTGATAAATTTTACATTTGAGACGAATTTGTTTCTTTCACTAGAAAACTCTATGTTGGAGAGGCGTGTTAAGTAAGGACATCTAACCTTTGAACCATGTCCTAGAAGTTCCAGTAGGATCTGGTTAAAAAGAATTGGGTCTAGGAGGTAATTAATTTTAGTTGTTTCCAAAAAACATCTACAGCCAAATGACCTCATAAGGTATTTATATTAAAACTTTCAAAAATATCACCTACAGTAACAGTAAATTAATGAATATTGTATTCTGATCACCATAATCTTTTGTAAATTTCAATATAATTTAATAGCTTGAATAGTGGATTTATATTTAAAATGTTGTTAAAAGTGGGTGTAGGTAAAATATCTAAAAGTAGGGGTAGCTGCTAGTGTAATCGTTCGAGTGGGTGGCGTCTGAAAGCATGTAGGTTAGGCTTGATTATTTGTTTAATAAGTTTAAACAAAAATAATTATAAGTTTCAATAATACATAAAAATAAAAGTGAAATTGAATGAGTTGAATGATTTTAACAGGGGTTTGCAGGCTATTGGAAGCCTGCAAGATGATTCCTTAGGATATGGTGTGCACTAACGAATCACCTTGCAGTGCTCCCCATAGCCTGCAAACCCTTCAACGAGCAGTGCTCTCCATAGCCTGCGTATTCTCCGACGATGACGCTGTCCGACGCTGTATCCAGGGCACGTCATTATAATTCATCAATCCATAGTTAACAAACCACGTATGGACGTTAAGCTCCGTTCCATACTTCACCGATAAGTCGTTATTGTGATTACGTCTGTCAACTCTCCCTTCGAAACGACAACCTCGTAGAGTTCAACGGCAACGTACTCGATTAGGCTTAAGGCACCACTACCACGAAGCCGTCCGAAAAGTTCAGACGACAACCGAAAATTTCTAAACCCTCTATACTTGTATATATTGTCAATGAGTAGTTTTAATTTCATATCATAATTTTTTGTAACTAAACGTTGTCCCGTAAGAAAAATACGAAGCCTTCCGAAGAGTTCCGAAGATCGCCGAAGACGTATGGACCTCTTCAAACTGTAACTATTTTCTAACTAGCGTTGTTTACGTTCTCACTGGGCCTCACAGGCAAATTCCGAAGCATTCCGAAAACTACCGAAGACTCTTACACCCCGTTAAACTGTATATACATACATTTAATAAGTGTTTAAGTTTATTTTGGTTCCACAAGCAACCATGAAGCCTTCCATAGCTTTCCGAATATTACCGAAGACTTCCGAACCGCTCAAACTGTTAAAATCATTTAATTTCACTTTTATTTTTATGTATTATTGAAATTTATAATTATTTTTGCTTATATTTATTAAACAAATAATCAAGCTAAGCCTACATGCTTTTAAACGCCGCCCACTCAAGCGATAACAAATGGCGTCCAACATGATTGGACAGTCTTCACAGATTTCGCAAACAGCGCGCTTGCAAAAACCATCATCATGCCCGAGACGAGGAGTCAAACGAAATCACACGTCTAGCCGGACACCAACCAGCCGCCTCCAACCCAAGAGGTTACACAGTCGCCAACAGTTCTGGAACTGCAACAACCCAGTCGCGCTCAACCAACCAACAAAATGGTCACAATCAAGGCGCTGGTGGAAGACCTGTATCACGTCGCCACAGCCACCTCTGAAGCAGAAAAACCTACATTCTCTGACACCCTTCTGGAGGATCCCGCAGAATTCCTTCAACAGATGGAAACGATGGAGGCGGATGTACCTACAACGACTGCTCAATTCCGAGGCCAAGCAGCCACATGGTGAAAAGCATACGCGATGTTCCAACCCACCTAGAGCGAATTCAAAAGGTTATTTCTGGACAAGTACGACAGTCCAACCATTAGAGCCATGATAATCTCAGAGTACTATGAACAGAAGCAGATGGCGTCTGAACCAGTAGCCGCCTTCCTTGGCACTAAGGTACGACAAGCCCGTCGTCTAAAACTAGACACCAACCGGGACATAGAGCTGTTCACGGACCTCCTCCTGCCGACACTGAGGACCCCAATTCAGTGTCAAGTGAGACGACATTATGGGATCTGGTTTCCTAACTCATAAAGATCAAAGAAAACATAAAAGAGGCAGTAAAAGGGACAACCGCCTCCACGCCAGCAACCAGATTTCGACAAATAACGGAGCAGCTACCAATGTGCTCATTCTGTTCACAACGACATTGGCACCAAGACTGTCCAACCAAGGCATCGGGAAACGACCCACCGACCGAGCAACGCCAGACTACAGTCCGGTCGGACGAAACGAACTGGCGTGACTAACATCACTCACGATGACCCACTACTAAGGATCCCCGTCACCATACAGAAGATAACCTTCGACGCATTACTAGATACAGGAGCATCAACGTGCATGATTAAGGAATATAGAATACCAAAAATACCCACAAGTTCACGGGTAGAACCATATCATGCCTCCGCCTGTCTAGCCGAAGCAAAGGCAGAAATGGCAATCAAAGGCAAATTCCGCACGCCATTCACCCTTTGAAAAGTGACAGACCACGAAACCTTCTTGGTAGTAGCAAACCTCGCTTAGGATATCATTCTGGATGAATCTTGGCTTCAATGCCACAAAGTGGTACGAACAACGCTCCATACATTTCGAAGCACATAACCGTAAGACGCTCCACTGAAACTTAACATGCAGACCACGAGCTAATCACGCAGCCCTCGTCGATCTGTCCAATTATGTGCAAGGCGCACAAATAGTAAGGCATACCTTTGGACGGAAGTCCCAAGAAGAGGTACCTTTTCAATCAAAACTGTCCCACCAAGCAGCAGACCACCATGGAGAGGTCCCACACGGCCACACAACGGTGACTCGCGTCGCCGCCAGCAAACCACCCACGCCAACTGCAACTAACCAGTTTACACAACAATTCTTGCCCTGCAGCCTTCGGGAAGAATTCCAACCAGTGATCGCTGGGTCAACACAAAGAACTACCACAGCCAGCACCAGCCTATTATCACTGGACACCGAAAAAAGCAGACCACGAGCTAACCACACAGCCCGTGTAGTTCTGCCCAATTATGTGCAAGGCGCACAACCAGGCAGGCTACCAGTGGATGGATGTTCCGAGAACGGGTACCCTTTCGACCATAATCATCCCACCCAGCAGCAGGCGATCATGGAGAAGCCCGACGCCGCCACACAAAACGTAAACGCAAACGCCGCCACAGGCTAAGGTATTTTGACAACAAGACTCCGTCGCTTCCTCGCGACAACCTAGCTACGCTACACTCTTTAGCGGCGGGGGAGGGGAGGGGTGTTGACTATATCAACGCACGCGAGCTGAACACAGAACAGACTAACAGAATTGCAGTTGACTATATCAAAGTACACGATCTGAACACAGAACAAACTAAGAATCGCGAGAAATTTCAACTCATTTTTTGTGGTAACCAAAAATCAGCACGCTCATTGGTCAAACAAAATTTTGAGATTCTTTTACATTCAAAAATCGAAAAACACAATTTCATTGGTTAAAGACATTATTAACGTTTTTCAACACAGGAAGAATAGGAAATGGAAGTCTATAAATTGCAAATTCTTCGAAAGACATTCTTTAGTGCTTACTATAGACTAAGAAATCACCTTCCAGTGCTCCCCATAGCCTGCAAACCCTTCAACGAACAGTGTCCTCTATAGCCTGCTATACTACAACACGCAGTGCTCTCCATAGCCTGCGTATTCTCTGACGGTGACACTGTCCGCCGACGTACCCAGAACACGTCATTATAATTCATCGATTATCAATTGCTGATAAACTATGTATGGGTGTTAAGCACCGTTGCGTACACCAGGCGAACCAGAAGCAGGCAGAGAACGCTCTCCGACGTGCGCTCCGTTTAATCCTACCGCACCCAACGCTTCTGTTGCCTCTGCCACTGCACGTACATCCCGAGAAGTTGTTTATTGTAATGTCAACGACTGCATCTGTCAAGTCTACCTCCGGGACAACACCCCCATAGAGTTTAACGGCGACGCACTCAACGAGGCCTAAGGCGCCACTTCCACGACGTCTGCCGAAGAGTACTGAAGATCACCGAAGACGTCTGCGCTTCTTAAAAGAGTAAATATTTTCTAATTATCGCTGTCCAAGTTCTTACTAGGCCTCACAAATTAATTCCGAAGCCTTCCGAAGAGTTTCGAAGACAAACGAAGACTTCTGAACCCTCTGTACTTGTATATATTGTCAATTAGTAGTTTTTCATTTCATATCATAATTCTTTGTAACTTAACGTTAACCCACAATTAAAACACGAAGCCTTCCGAAAAGTTCCGAAAACCACCGAAGACGTCTGAACCTCTTCAAACTGTACATATTTTCAAACTACCGTTGTTCAAGTTCTCACTGGGCCTCATGAGCAAATTCCGAAGCCTTCCGAAGAGCTTCGAAAATTATTCAAGACTTTTACACCCCGTTAAACTGTATATACATTCATTCCATAATTGTTTAAGTTTATTTTTGGTTCCATAAGCAACCATGAAGCCTTTCGAAGCCTTCCGAAGATCACCGAAGACTTCCGAACTCCTCAAACTGTTAAAATCATTCAATTTCACTTTTATTTTTATATATTTTCGAAACTTATAATTATTTTTGCTTATACTTATTACACAAATAATCAAGCCAAACCTAGATACTTTCAGATGCCGCCCTTGTAAGATGTTAGCTTTGAGAATAATAATATTTTTAAGAAAAAGTGGTTTGTTCACTCAAGTACCTGTAGTTAAATAAGTTTAATTTCTAGTGACTTTTAAAATTTTAATTTGGCATCCACCAAATTTAGTTACCTTTAGTCATGTTTTATCTTATTTTTTTGGTACCATTGCAAGGAGGCTATATGTCAATTAAACTTGTTGAAACTGTCACTTTAAATAGTTATTTGTCTACTTTCTGCTAACTTAATCATGCTATTTTAAACCTAGTGTAATTTAAATTTCTTTTACAAAAAACAGTGTTGTTTGTTTTTGAAATGTGTTTGACAGTTATTACCAAACCTAACTTGTGAGTGAACTGAAATATGTTACCTTGGATGTAAATTATTTATCCAGTAAGTATTGTTATTTATAGATAATTTACTACTACAATTGCTCCATTTGTTATTGCTTATCTTAAAAATTCTTTAAAACCACATTAAGTTGGGTTAAATACTTATCTTGACTTGAATAATTAACTAGTTTTTACGGATTTTCTTTTTAGAAAAAAATTATGCCCATGGAAAGTATTATTGTCGATTTGCTTTAAACTTATCTCAGTATATTTAATGCCTAAATACAGTAATATGATAAATTCATTACATCTTAAGTATCTCAAAACAATCTTCGAACTTGAATCACGCAGTATCCAACCAGCGTCGAATAAAAACGACAGACGTTTGCTATTAAAGGCTGTACTAGCACAGCAAGCTGACGGACAATTAATTTCTCGTACACTAACTTCAGATCTATCACAAAATGCTTTTGAGATCAAACAATCTCTAGACGATATTAATAATATATTTTATAAAACAAATCCAGTAGCTACAGATTTAGAATTAAAACGTAGAAAATCTCGTATAATATATTTAAAGCAACGTTTAGACTTGTTATCGTTACTTAAGGGTACTTGAGTGAACAAACCACTTTTTCTAAAAAATATTATTATTCTCAAGCTGACATCTTACAAGTTACAATAAAAGTTACTTATAAACGAATTTTAGTTTCAACAAACACGTATATAGGCGCCATATTTTACGTGCGGCATAATTACCCGCCATTTTGTAACATACACCGACCACGCTTTACGGATGATGCAATCGCTATTTAAGTCAAATTTACATGCACAATTTAAGTAAAATCAAATTACTCACGTGATGGGTACCTCGGAACTTAATCTCAGGATCCAGCGGTGGTTAAATTGGGTTGAGTTAGGTTACGCCATGTTAAACTTCAAATTGCCATCCGTCCTTTACGTAACTTCTGTTGCACTCGTAAGGGGTCGGAAGGAGATAATGTACCAGGTACAACAAAGATAAGGTACAAGGAACCTACATACCTATTCCCAAAGAAAAACACACACCACTCAGATAGTTGTTGCCTCCTTCAGGGCTCGTGGCTTAGTCCCCGCTTTCGACACTCACGCACCTCCGCATTCCTTCTACGCAGACGCGACTGTCGGCGACGACGGAAGTTAACATTATTCACTTAAAAAACGCGGCAATTAACTCATAATTTATATGTAAATCTAAAAATGCTACACAGCCAATTTGGCATGTAACAAATCATAAATCGGGTAAAAGGGCACACCTTTTAAAGGCATATTTTTGTTTACCTTTGTTTTAACACTAAGGCTGTGCGCCTAAAATTTGTTTATATGTTTGGTAATGCTTTCCGTGCCTTGTAGGGTTACGTACCTGTCCCTGCAGTAGCTCCTGAAGGAATGGTACAGTTGTGATGGACAGTTTATGTTCGTAAGTCTGGTAGAATGTGAAGGCCACTAAAGGTTATTAAGGGTCTTTTATGTCTACTATTATTAATAGGACGTCTTTTGCGTAATTTCTTGGTTTATGGCATCCTCAGTCGATTTGTTTTCTGTGAAGCCGTATTGTCTTGGGTGAACTCCTGTGGTTTGTCTGTGGTCCTGTATTCGTTTAGATAGTAGTTTTTCATACGTTTTTCCTAGGATGTTCAAAAGGAATATGGATCGGTAAGAACTTGGTTATTTAGGGCCTTTACCTTTTCCTTTGGGAATAATCACGACATTCGCATGTTTCCAGATGTTCGGAAAAACAGTTTGTCGTATGCATTCGTTGTACAGTGTTGTTAGCGTCGGTGTTAATTTATCTTGTAGCGCTATGCCAATCTCCGCAAGGCTTCTATCCGGTCCGGGTGCTTTCCTGCTCTTTGCTTGGCATAGTGCGTGTTTTACTTCATCGTCTGTGAAAGAATCTAAGTTGTCATCTTTTTTGTTCCATGGTCGGTTACCTACATTGTTTCTGTCAATTACTCCTTGTCGTCTGAGTCGTTGTTCGTTAGTGTCGTCTTAAACGTTGTCATCAAGCAAAAGTGTTTGTAAGAGTAGTTTCGCAGTTTCCTTCAGACTTTTGTGTATGCACCATCTTGTTTTATTAAAGCCGAATAAGTCATCGGTGGTTTGATTGTACTCTGAGTTATTTTATAGGGTATCCCCCAGGCGTCAGTTTTGTAAGTTCTAGGTAATTTACAACTTCGGGTAAGTCGCATGGTTGGATTAAATTCAATAACCGTAATGACTAAATTGGCCCCTCTTTTGCAACCACTTTTTCTACTGTAATGAATATATATTCTGTAGCACCAGTTTTGGAGGATTCACATCTACGCATAGTTGGTCTGTGATATTTGATTCTTGTATTTGATACTGTTATATCTGAAAGAAACAATTCCACAATGGAACAGGAAATTATGATCATTTAATTAGCTTAAATGCTTAACCCAGAAATATTTAATAACAATATAAACTCAGACAACATATTTAAAAAGGAACTAGTCGTTTGTGTTGCCTAATCCATAGGCGGATTATATCCTTTCAGTTGTTAAAATTAGGATAGCGCTTGCGTGATTACGGTCACGAGGTGACGCGCAAGGTGGATGAGCCGTTCTTTACTTGCACGGTACGAATAACCAAGCCGGCCATTGTAGTTGAGGATGTAGTCAAGACTGCAACTTATACAGATGGGGTCACGAGTTCTTTACAAGTAGGGCCTCAGAATAGGCGTGCCGACATAGGTGCAGGAGAGCTGGTCGTCTTGGGGGCACATAGGAGTATTCATTTCTGTGACTCCGGCAAGGCACTAGACCACGCTTCCTTTTAAAAATGGTTCGAGGAGTCGGTATTTGTAAACGCGCATGAAGTAATTAGATGTATAGATATAGAGATTGGGACAACGTTCGTTAACGAAAAACGTACAGCTTTTGTTCCATGTTTTTTTGCATCAAATTTGTAAGCAAGATCCAAAAAATGTGCATCGCAGATCGATAACAAGGGGAAACGTCTTCATTAAGAACAGGTATCAACTCGTTCAGTTCTTATGTTTGTCAGACTTTAAAAGTGCTCACATACAATTTTAATCAAAGATTGCTTAATTATGCTAGATTTTGTGCACGAATAACAACGTGAAATATGATTGTTATGAAGTACTAATAAGGTAATTTTATAAGACACGCGGAACATCCATGTGTTTAAAGTATTGTGATTCTAAAGTCCACTTCCTGTTTTTTAAAAAGTTCATTACAGATGTCTAATCTTTAATAAGGTCATTATACCTGAATAAGTTTAAAATTTTATTTATCCAAGTTAGCTGCACGTGATTTAAATTTTTTATAAAGAAATAAATTAAACTGATGTGAAATACATGTAAACCAATACACAGATCTGTCCATTGGGTATCAGAAATCTTGTTTTGAAATATAATTAAAAATTAAGGTCTTGTTATATCAAGACAGATTTATAAGAAAAACCAGAATTCAATTTATTATTTTGTATTTGTAACCATATTAACAAAAAAAAAAACGATAAGAGAGAAACTATATTAAATTACATTTTTGGACTCAAGCTCTTTTATTCCATGCATAATTAATTTTAATAAGAATATTTTAGAGAAAATAAATTTTTTGAATAATGAAGTTAGACGAATGCTGAAGTAATTTAAAAACACAGATATGTTACAATTGGTTTATTCTAGATGTCCATTTTTAATTCAAATAGCTTTGGTGTGGTAATCTCAAGATTATCCACTCGTAATTATTAGTATGCTTTTTTATTAAAAAGCACATACAGTGTCTTTTTAATAGAAAATTTGTTGTGTACTTTTTCTTTCAGGATCATCGAGATTGAAGAGGTTGTAAGTATGTTCCAGAGGTTTCCAGATGTGTTAGTTCATTAAGTTGTAAGTTTTTTATGGTGCTTATATCCCATGAGTTTCTGTATTTTCTCATAGGAGTATTGAATTTCTTGTGTTGTCCATATAGATACAGTGGCGCTCAATTTCCCTTTTTCTTTTTATGTTAGCTTATTGTAGAGTTTATACCATCCCCACGCCCTTTCTCATTGCTCACCCTTGGGGTAATTCCCAGACTTAGCCACGAACAAGTAAAAAAGGATAAAGCTTCACTTGTATCCAACGAGTGGAAGCGAAAAGTGTTTCACTACTAACCACGTTTTTCTTTTTTCTTTTTCGAATAACTTAATTGTACGAACAACCAAAGTAGCTATTGCTTCTTGGGATAATGTAGGAGACATAATATGAATCCAGGGCTCACCACGTTTACTGTAGAGATGATATCATTCGCAAAATTCGTGTCATGTACGTGTAACGAGTTGACAAACCTGGGGGTGAATTTGTATAGTGAATGACACACTTAAGAAATGCTCTTCTGCTTGTTTTTTAACACCGTTCTACATGCTCGCATTATCAATTAAAACGTCTGATTATTTTTTATTAATTTCTTCTGCTTCTAACTGCCATCGCATCCACTCTTTCTACACCATTTCAATGCTGCATTGAGGTTCGTCCATCTTTAATCATAACTTCATATTTATTGTAAAAATGTGCATGTTAAGATTTGTTCCAGTTTACCTCCAAACTGTACATCTGATATCTATATCTAAGTTTACAATTTTTTGCTCAATATTTCAATATACCCGACAAACCTGAAAATTTTGGTCAACTTTAACAAGCTAATTTATTGCTCTAAAATTGCTCTAGAATTTTATGGTTATAGTTTCCAGATTTATACAGTTTTAAGCAAAATAAATTACTGTGTACAAACCTTGTTTTGGTAAAATATGCCAATTAAAGGAAAAAATGCCTCTGCATACCAGAGACTGAGAATATAAAATCAATTACCTGAAGACAGTTATTTATGATTACTTTACTAATCAGTTTTCTTATCTAGTTATTTTACACCTAAAATCTTGATATGAATCTAAGCAACGGTCCCACGTTTTTCACATAAAGGATGAAGGTCCCAATTAATTTAAATTCTTTACGTTTATAACCTCGCGAGGACACTAATTTCACTATTGGAAAAACACTAAAAATCAATTGCAAAGAATATCTTTGGATGATTTCTTCAAGGCAATAATTAATCTTGCTTCCTTCTTTGGAGAAGGTTGTAAGTGATTTTAATGGGAGTTCATAATAAATGTAAAGTAGTTATTATCTACCATAAATGTTTCTGGATTTAATTAACAAAATTTACTACCTAGTTTATTTATCATTATTACACCTGTATTCTACTAATATAAAAAAACTGAAGAGTGACATCAGTTATAAGCAACGAATTGACAGTTTGACAAAGCTGCTCCAAGTCAGACCATTTTTCACATATTTTGGTAATAAATATAAACGCAATTTATTTAATTTTTAATTATTTACAGAAGTGTTGATGTTATATAATTTACGGAGAATTTTGTTAACTGAATGATAAAGCACCTAAAACCTGCGGTTTGCTCTTCCAAAAAAGCTAAAAAGACAATTAAAAATACAATCTCGGGGTTTTTAACAAAAATCAAAACCTATTTATGCAGAATTTCGTTTTTTATATATTTTTTAATTATATAATTCAGCTGAACATTGATATTTGTCAATTAGACAGGTAAATGGTACTATAGTTCATCGCGTGCCCGTACAGAGGGCGTAACCAGTTTCACATAAATTTACAATAAATATTATTTAAATAATTTATATAATGAGTAACGAAATTAAGTAAGCTAGGCTTAAGACCTATTAATGAATCCTTGATTACAGCGTTTGCTACTCTGAAATACCAATGATGTCGTTTCTGTTTTATTGGTTCTACAGGTCGTAATGGTGATATTGACGCCTAGCTAGTTTAGATTGGCAGTTGAGTTCGTTGTTTTCCTACAACCTAAGGGGGCAAGACAACGGTAAAGATACAAAACTAGAACAGGTATAAGGATTTAACGGACAACGCCACCACTACATGATAAATCACAACTGCACTGGTCTTTTAGATACGATAGTTACGTGCGGCATGCCGTTGTTTTTCCTAACTGCTCCCCACTCCTTGTACGTTTCGCAATCTTATTGGTTGAAACAATGCCTCTTTATTTCGAAGCGTGTGAACACGTCTACACCACAAAATACATAATAATAGTTAATTCCTCCAAAACATTGCTGGTAACACAAAACCGCATAGCATTTTGTAATGAAAACTCACTCTAAAAATCCCCGAGGATAATTACACGACTTATTTTCTAGTTGAAATACAATGTGTAAAACCTATAAATGCTAAAACAATGTTACACAACTATGTGTAATATACTTTAAATTAATGATTAGAAATGCCGTATCAATAACTATTAAAATAAAATCGCTGTGAAGCCAAATAAGGCGTAACAATTGCAACAAATCTTCAAACGAAAAAAAGGTTTTTTTGTATGAGAATTCGTATACATAGAAAACTTATATTTTAAATAATGTCTTTAGGCGCCACCTGGTTTTAATTTGCAGCAATATTTGCGATTCCAGGAAACGGAAATAGGTAGACGCCCGTTCATGAGGCTATATCATCCGAATGCGCAAGAAATCGGTTTGCCGCCACACCCACCACATAAAATTAGTCAAAGGATATAAAAATTGAATACTTGGAACGAACACCTGATTTCACTACAACATTAAGAACAAGATTAATTTTACACATATTATATGTGCGCACACACACACACACCCACACACACACACACACACACACACACACACATATATATATATATATATATATATATATATAAAATACTCATATTTAGACCAGGGTAGAAAATTAAATAATCACATCAAATAATTTTAATCACCGTGTATAAGGAATTTCATTAAATAATACGCTTTATTAAAACCTTGAAGCATAAATAAACTCGGTCGTTTCAGTAAAAATAAGAAATTTAAATTATTTATAAGACGCTTTATATCAAAAGAAACAAATGGAAATTACGTGCAAAATTTATCTTAATTAACTCTATTTCAAATAACCGGTATTGAACAAAACGTACAGATAATATCTATAGAAACTTGTAAAAACCCAATAATGCAAATCCTAGAAGTGTTAGTTAGAAGTAGGATGTTTTTTAAAAGGCAATTTCAGTTTAATTTGTGTAGATAAACATGTCGAGTCTAAGGATATTGGAAACGGTCAGATGCTTTAGCACAAAATACAAAACAGGGTTTATTTAAAAAAGCTCTGAGAATTAATATTATTTTGAACACCTGCATAGTTTAAATATCACATACGGCGTAAATTTTGTAGATAATTAATAGTTTCAAAGAATCTTGGAGAAACCGGGGCTTAATATTCACGAGAATGTGCGATACGGGGTTATTAAACCCAGATAACAGTCCACATGGACTAAAATATAATCGATAATAAAGAATATCAATTTGCACCAATACGAACAGGTTAGAAAAGGAACGAGAAAATGCGTCAAGCAAAGACACATATAGTAAAAGGCGGGATTTAAGCAACGTCACGAGGGTCACAATTGGTTGAAAATAGGATGCAAATATCAGAGGTAGAAACAACAATTTCTGTACAAAATTAATTAGTTTTTCTCGGACATGCTTGCGTGCCGTGTGTTGAAATTTCTGAGATTTAAATGGGACGAGTGAAAATTCGTAAAAATCGAAGCGCGAGCGACAGACTGGGAACATAGAATGAGGAATTCTTTAGAATTACCCGTTTTGAGGACAAAAGCGACGTGCCGGCTTTTTGCTATATATACCGAGATGAATATAAACAAGCCCTCTTAGACTCTTAGACTTTTGACTATTCGATGCGTTAAAAGCTCTTACATCCGCGACTTGATTGAAGATGTTAAACAGTGCATTTTAGTTTGATAAAATAATTTAAAATTTTGCTCGTATATTTTAGTGATTCAAAATAGTTGGTTATTTACGTGCTAACATGAAGGTACTTCAGTGCACTTAGATACAAGGTAATAAAATTTAGTTTCACTGTACCAATTAGCAAAATTTACAACGACAAATGTATACACAAAAGTAGGCAGTTTTGGCGTATATTGGTGAAAGAAGTATGAAGTTATTTGCTATTTTTCGGGGTGTTAATAATTAAATGGTTCAAATACGTGTCTGGATCCACGAAACAAGGGTCAGATATACATAAATGAGTTCCGGAAAAGCCCAGAAACAACTTTAAATAAATGGTGATGGAGAAAATTTTAAAAGCGTTGAGAATTAGAAGCCGTAAATATAATCCTGTTGGAATGGTGTGATTAACTAAAGGGACGATGTACTTTGAAGCTACGAGGACAGTAACCTTCAGGTAAATTATACTATTTTGTTTGACATTTTGTGTGTGTTGAATAACTTTATAATTGATTTACTTTAAATGGACATTAGTGAGATTGTACTAACCATAAAATTTTAATTTTAAGATGAAATTTGCTTGTTGAAGTAGAAAGGGGTATTTAGTTTTGAAGTTCGGTAATATGATGAAAATTTGGGTATGTCTTTGAGCTCAATTAGACGAACCTGGTTAATTAACGTAAAGGGTGGTAGATGCTCCTTTATACTCAGACTCGGTCTGCTTATATTGTTATATTAATTAGTAGGCATCCAACAAGGACTTTAATTTTGGATGCACATTAAAAGGATAATAAAATTAATCTTGAAATTCTTTTGAAAACTGAAATTTATGCTGAGTTTTAATTTTGAAATTTTAATGTATTCTGAATATTGATGTAAATAGAGTTAACGTTGATGTTTTGGTAGGAATGTGTTGTTTTTTTATGAATGAGGAGGTTTATAACATTAGGTGAGCAGCCGAGGCGAAAAGAGGATCACAGCCGTTTATGACGCCCAATCTGTGGGACTAGAATTTTTGTTGAAAGGACCCAGTTCCCGCATTCAAAGGAGGATATCACAGCAAATTTTGGCGACCACAACGTGAGGGCTCGAGTTCCAAATAAAATTTTGTTATTTTATTCCAGGAAACTGGCGATCTGAGAGAGAGTTTCTGTGTGTATAAATTTAAGAGTATTTTTAGAGTGTGTGTGAGTGATTAGAACGTATGCAGAGAAAAGAGTGGTTAAGGAGTCAAGGAGTGGAAATTGGAAGTGACGATAGTGCATTGGGTGAAAAAAATACGAAAATGGAAGAAGCTGGAGGCAGTAGAGATCAGTCGAGGACGGAATCGGGGGATCAAGGAAACGAGATGATATTGAGAATGTTAGAGAGGATGAGTGAAGAATCGAATAAGAAATTTGACCGAATGAATGAGACATTAACAGGAGTTAGGGAAACCCTAAGTGAGAAAATAGATAAGACGAATAAAGAAGTTTCAGAATTTAAAAATAGTCTTACCGTAAAGATGGGGAAGTTGAAAATAGGGTTGAAAAAATGAGCGTGATATTACAGGTCTTCGACAGGAAATGGGACATTTAAGGTCCGAAGTACGCATTTTTGTGAAGAAGAGATTAATATAAAATGACTGAAGTAACGGACTCATGTAGGGATCAGTTAGGCAGGGTAGAACGCGAAGTTAGTAGTATCAAATACAACATGTCAAATTTAACGGGGATGGTCCCAGATTTTCTACAGGTGGAGTATCATTGGACCAACACATGAAGTTTTATGGCGATAACAGGGTAAATCCACAAATTTTTATTAATAGTGTAAGAAATCTAGTGGGAAATTTATTTGACGAACAGACTAAACTAAATACGATAAAGGCTTTATTAAAGGACAATGCGGAGGCATGGTACAATTTAGTAGGACAGGACATAGACACGTATCAGGACTTTGAAAACAAATTTTACAACATTACTGGAGTGATCACAAACAGGATCAGATTAGGGACGACTTGATTACAGGAAAATTTAAGGGAGAGTTTGCAGGTTCTAGGAGCAATATGCCATCCGCAAATACAGTGTGGCCAAACAACTGAATCCACCATTGACGGACAGACAGATAATCAAGTACCTATCACGACATTTTGAACTGGAAATTAGACAACACGTGGCCTTACAAAACATCACAGAACGGGAGACGTTTTGGAATACTTACAGAGATATGACGATGTATGTGTTGGACGGACAAGAGAGATACGAGAACGAAACTTTAACACAGTTAGGTTTGACAACAGGACACAGAATTATCCGAGACGGCCTGACTACAACAGAAATTTTCGACCGAATTGGGAACGACGAGGACAGGAATACAGGAGCAATAGTGCGACTAGGGGACCGACGCCAAGACCTAGTTACACGCGACAGAACAGTTTACCGGAGGTAAACAGGACTGTGACCAGCACGCCGAATAGAGACAGGGACACGGATATTAACACGAGGAGGACGTACGCACAGGTTGTAGAAGGACAACCAGGACCAAGCACGGAAAACAGGATGGGACAGGATTTTTAGAACGCGACAGACCACTAGATTTCTGTGTAAATGTATATGAACATCCACGTGAATTTTTCAAAATTGAGGAGGAAGTAGAGCCAGAAACTAAGGAAAAATTATGTTTGCCAATTATTAATTTAGAAATTTTTGAAAATAATGTAGAAGTATTACTTGATACAGGGGCAGAGGCGAGTTTAATATCGGAGGAATTCGTCAGCAAAATTAGGGATAAGGTTTGTGATAGAATTATGCCTATAAAACGTAGCCATTTAGTAGCTCCAAATAAAAAGAAGTTTGCTGTAGTAAATAGTGTTGTGGTGCTTAGGATAGATATAGGAGGTTTTAGCTGTGAACAGGAGTTTGTAATTGTACCTGGACTGAAGTTTCAGAGCATTTTAGGTGTTGACTGTATGATGAAGTTAGGGGTTTTGATAGATATGGAAAGGAAGGTAATAAGGATTAAGGATAGGGTAGTGCCATGGAAGGGCAGTTATGAAGTCACAGAGGATGACACGGGGTTGAATATTAATGTAGTAGAGGTAGAAGATGATGAAGTAAAACAGATCAACACAATAAGATGTCCAGAGGATAGGAGAGTAGAGGTTCAAGCTTTAATACAAAAACATGCAGAAGTAGTGGGGGTAGAAGCAGCATATCAGGAGCAGGTGAAGGCGAAATTAAGTAAAGATGGCAAGTTTGTTTTTAATAAAGTAGATTTAAGGAATTCATTCCGGCGGATTCCATTACACAAGCAGTCTAGAAGGTACATAGGATTTTCCATAGAGGGAAAAATCGATAATTGTAAAGTAGTATCGTTTGGTTTGTCGGCAGAAAGGGAAACAATAGTAAATGAGAAACAGACATGTGTAGAGACTGAAGAAGAAGCAATATTTAAGAGTGAGGATAATAGGGATAAGGTTATTGTATGTGAGATAATAGGGATGTTAAGTATAGATATAGAAGGGGGAGAGATAGGGATGAAGAGTATTAGGATGGTAAGAAGGAAGACTTGGAGGGTCAAGAAGAGAGTTAGATTTAAATAGAATAAGGGATAGCATAGGTGTGTATAGAAGAGTAGAAGTAGGTGTTTATAGAAAATAAAGCTAGGTATAGGATAAATATGGGAGATAATTAGGAATAGGTTTAGGATGAGAATAAAGAGTAAAGGTAGGAAGAAAATAAGATAGGTTAAGTATAGATATTTCATATAAGATTAGTGGAGAGTTAGGAATAAAGTTAGAAATAGGATAGGTATATAGGATTAGGTAGGATGAAGTAAAGTATAGTGAAGATTAGTTAAAAGTTAGGAATAGGATAGGTATATAGGATGTATATAGGATTAGATGGATGAGTAGGATGAAGTTAGGGATAATTTCAGTTTATAGAATTAGGTGAAAGTTAGGAATAGGATAGGGATATAGGATAGGTGTAAATATTTTTTTTTTTCGATTGGAGACAAAGTAGGTAAGTTAGATAGATAAGGGTAGAGAGAGATAGGCAATTTTTTTTTGTAAATTTGTTTTAGCAGTCTAAATGCTTTATATTTGAATTCGAATAAGTGGGATTATTTGTATTCAAATAGGGGGAAAATACTCATATTTAGACCAGGGTAGAAAATTAAATAATCACATCAAATAATTTTAATCACCGTGTATAAGGAATTTCATTAAATAATACGCTTTATTAAAACCTTGAAGCATAAATAAACTCGGTCGTTTCAGTAAAAATAAGAAATTTAAATTATTTATAAGACGCTTTATATCAAAAGAAACAAATGGAAATTACGTGCAAAATTTATCTTAATTAACTCTATTTCAAATAACCGGTATTGAACAAAACGTACAGATAATATCTATAGAAACTTGTAAAAACCCAATAATGCAAATCCTAGAAGTGTTAGTTAGAAGTAGGATGTTTTTTTAAAAGGCAATTTCAGTTTAATTTGTGTAGATAAACATGTCGAGTCTAAGGATATTGGAAACGGTCAGATGCTTTAGCACAAAATACAAAACAGGGTTTATTTAAAAAGCTCTGAGAATTAATATTATTTTGAACACCTGCGTAGTTTAAATATCACATACGGCGTAAATTTTGTAGATAATTAATAGTTTCAAAGAATCTTGGAGAAACCGGGGCTTAATATTCACGAGAATGTGCGATACGGGGTTATTAAACCCAGATAACAGTCCACATGGACTAAAATATAATCGATAATAAAGAATATCAATTTGCACCAATACGAACAGGTTAGAAAAGGAAAGAGAAAATGCGTCAAGCAAAGACACATATAGTAAAAGGCGTGATTTAAGCAACGTCACGAGGGTCACAATTGGTTGAAAATAGGATGCAAATATCAGAGGTAGAAACAACAATTTCTGTACAAAATTAATTAGTTTTTCTCGGACATGCTTGCGTGCCGTGTGTTGAAATTTCTGAGATTTAAATGGGACGAGTGAAAATTGTAAAAATCGATGCGCGAGCGACAGACTGGGAACATAGAATGAGGAATTCTTTAGAATTACCCGTTTTGAGGACAAAAGCGACGTGCCGGCTTTTGCTATATATACCGAGATGAATATAAACAAGCCCTCTTAGACTCTTAGACTTTTGACTATTCGATGCGTTAAAAGCTCTTACATCCGCGACTTGATTGAAGATGTTAAACAGTGCATTTTAGTTTGATAAAATAATTTAAAATTTTGCTCGTATATTTTAGTGATTCAAAATAGTTGGTTATTTACGTGCTAACATGAATGTACTTCAGTGCACTTAGATACAAGGTAATAAAATTTAGTTTCACTGTACCAATTAGCAAAATTTACAACGACAAATGTATACACAAAAGTAGGCAGTTTTGGCGTATATTGGTGAAAGAAGTATGAAGTTATTTGCTATTTTTCGGGGGTGTTAATAATTAAATGGTTCAAATACGTGTCTGGATCCACGAAACAAGGGTCAGATATACATAAATGAGTTCCGGAAAAGCCCAGAAACAACTTTAAATAAATGGTGATGGAGAAAATTTTAAAAGCGTTGAGAATTAGAAGCCGTAAATATAATCCTGTTGGAATGGTGTGATTAACTAAAGGGACGATGTACTTTGAAGCTACGAGGACAGTAACCTTCAGGTAAATTATACTATTTTGTTTGACATTTTTGTGTGTGTTGAATAACTTTATAATTGATTTACTTTAAATGGACATTAGTGAGATTGTACTAACCATAAAATTTTAATTTTAAGATGAAATTTGCTTGTTGAAGTAGAAAGGGGTATTTAGTTTTGAGGTTCGGTAATATGATGAAAATTTGGGTATGTCTTTGAGCTCAATTAGACGAACCTGGTTAATTAACGTAAAGGGGTGGTAGATGCTCCCTTTATACTCAGACTCCGGTCTGCTTATATTGTTATATTAATTAGTAGGCATCCAACAAGGACTTTAATTTTGGATGCACATTAAAAGGATAATAAAATTAATCTTGAAATTCTTTTGAAAACTGAAATTTATGCTGAGTTTTAATTTTGAAATTTTAATGTATTCTGAATATTGATGTAAATAGAGTTAACGTTGATGTTTTTGGTAGGAATGTGTTGTTTTTTTTTTATGAATGAGGAGGTTTATAACATTAGGTGAGCAGCCGAGGCGAAAAGAGGATCACAGCCGTTTATGACGCCCAATCTGTGGGACTAGAATTTTTTTGTGTAAAGGACCCAGTTCCCGCATTCAAAGGAGGATATCACAGCAATATATATAAAATTAGTAATATTGACTGTTCTTATAATGTATAAGTAAGATAAATATTGGGGATACAGTCAGATTGGGCATGGATTTAATATAAACTTCTTATAACCATTTCAAGCTTTCGAAAATGTTTATTTTCTTCATCAGAATAGATTATAAAATTTACAATTATATAAACATAAAATGACATCTATATGACATGGACAGGTTTTTGCTCATACGTGTACATTTAAAAGTTTCTTAGATACAACGGTCGTTAGGGATTCGAACAACAGACTCATATTTGATTTCTATAAAAAACCTACAAACTCAGGCCGTTATTTAAACTTTAACTCCAATTATTCTTTCAATCATAAAATTAATACGGTATTAACACTAAAGCACAGAATCATTAAAATTTGTCATCCGCGTTTCTTAGAAACGAATCTTAAACATCTTCAACAAATTCTACTCAACAATGGATATCCTAAACCTCTAACCAATAAATTAATTTTCCAAACAAAACACGGACCATCGCATACTAAACAAGATAAACCAAACATGTATAAAACACTCCCATTTATACCACATCTAACACCGTCTCTAATCAAAATATTGTTAACTCCAACATTAAATATATCTACCAAATACATAAATGGCATCCATAGTATCTTCACCATGATCAAGGACAAAACTCCAAAACCACTACAGAACAACATATTATACAGCATTACATGCAGTTGTGGCAAAAGTTACATACGGCAATCCAAGCAGTGGCTCAGAAACAGAATCACTCAACACAGAAGCGATCACAAATTAAATAAAAAATCTTGCGCTCTTGCCATGCATTTAAATGAACATCGCCATAAGGCAGACTATGAAAATACCATAATATTAGAGACAGAAGAAACCTATAAAGAGAGACTCTTTTTAGAAAGCTACCACATTCAGAAACAACCAAACACAATAAATTACAAAAACAATATAAAAAACTTGATAAAAATTATGCTTTTCTATATTCTTTCAATTAAACAAATAAACAGCACGTCTTAATCTATGTGTAATAGATTTATACTACTACACATTCCACTACATAGACTTTTACTATCAATATTTAGATCAGATAACAACACATAAATCGAAGATAATCCACATGTACATACATAAATTAACTTACTAAGTATACTGTTTTCAAAAATTAATTTTAATGATTGCTATTTTCACATTATCAATGTTTTTATTTATAGTAAGCTTTTGAAAATTGTTTAATTCTTAAATGTGTTTATTCAAATTGTACTACACAGGATGAATGCACATTATACAAATAAGTATTTTTAATTAGTTTTCGGTCAAGTCAATGTTAGTAAATTTGAATCATCTCCAAATATGTAAACTTTTTACTCTAATTTTAGAACTAAGTCTAAGGGAACATATTTTCCGAAACGTCAGTTTTTACAAATGACATTATTGTAAACTTCAAATTTGAACGAAATAAAACCCAAAAAAGATTATTTGGTCTTAATTTATACATTACAAACGTCCAGAAATATATAACAAAATATATATATTTTTTGAAAATGTGTATGCCTATATATATATATATATATATATATATATATATATATATATATATATATATACACATATATATAGGCATATACATTTTCAAAAATACATTTAAGGTATCCCTCTTAACTCAACCACATTAGAAACGCTGGTTTAGTAGCAAGAGAAAAACCAAATATGTTATAGGAATAAAAGCTTTACGCTAACAAATTATCCTACCATACCAAAATACAAAGCTAAAGGTTAAGTTTCTCTCATTTCGTTTACACAATAAATCGTACTCTTTATAATAAATACCAAAGTTCTAAACATCGAATAGATGTATTACTTTGAAAATTCACTAAGTTTATTTTTACATTTTAAATTGATTTCACTATATGCTTCACGCACCTTGGCGTGCTCACTTTCACTTTATTGAATCACAGAACAAAATCTTTTTTCCTAAATCTTATCTGGTATATGTACGATTTTGCATCGTTAGATAGTGGATTTATCAGTCGCATTGAAACTTTCCCAACATTTGTGTTGTTTAGAATTTCCCAACAAATAAGGAATTTTGATGTGTCTAACGACTTTAGTACATATGATTTTCTATTATTTTTGCTTTTATTAACCTTATATTGAAATAACAAGATAATGACTGATTTGAACATTTGTGGCTTGCATAATAGCAGGATATTTGTTTAACTTCGCATACATGCTGCGTAATTTTTTCTGTAACACGCTATTTTCCACAGATTAGAATTTTTGCTCAAATTTTCGATTTGAGTCCTCTCTAACCCCGCTTAACGTCTCATTCATTCTTTCAAGCATCCTCACTATCATCTCGTTTCCTTGATCCCCTGATTCCGTCCTCGACTGATCTCTACTGCCTCCAGCTTCTTCCATTTTCGAATTTTTCTCACACAATGCACTATCGTCACTTCCAATTTCCACTCCTTGACTCCTTAACCACTCCTTTCTCTGCATACGTTCAAATCACTCACACACACTCTAAAATACTCTTAAATTTATACACAAACAGAAACTCTCTCTCTCAGATCGCCAGTTTCCTGGAATAAAATCACAAAAATTTTATTTGGAACTCGAGCCTCACTTTTGGGTCGCCATAGTTGCTGTGAAACCTACAAAAAGCCTCACCAGAGTAAAAAAAGATATTCGAACCTCTCGAATTTGGCACCAAGATTTGCTGTGATTCTCGCCCTGTGGAATCTCTTCTGATAATCGCCTCTTTACTCTTTCCACCTCGGCTGCTCACCTAGTTAAAACTTTCATCCTCATTCATAAAAAAAAAACACATTCCTACCACAAACATCAACGTTAACTCTATTTACATCAATATTCACAATACATTAAAATTTCAAAATTAAAATTCAGCATAAATTTCAGTATCATAAAATTTCAAGATTAAATTTGTTATCATTTTAATTTGCATCCAGAATTAAAGTCCTTGTAGGATGCCTACTAATTAATTTAACAATATTTGCAGACCTGAGTCTGAGTACAAAGGGAGCATCTCCCACCCCTTTACGTTAATCAAACAGGTTAGTCTAATTGAGCTCAAAGACAGACCCAAATTTTCATCATAATCAAGAACATAAACTGCTAAATACTCCTTTCTACTTAAACAAAAAAATTTCACCTTAAAATTAAAAATTTGTTGTTTCTACAAATTTACTACTGTCCATTTTTTTTATCAAATAAATTATAAATATATTCAACACACACCAAAACATCAAAGATTGAACAACAAAGCATAAGTTACCTGATGGTTAATGCACTCGTGGCTCCAATGTACATCGTCCTTTGTTAATCACACCATTCCAACTGGGTTATGTTTAGGTCCTCGGATTACTGGTCGCCTTTAAAAAATTTTCTACACCACCATTCATCTAAAATTGTTTCAGGGCTTCTCTGAAACTCATCTAAGTATATCTAAATCTTGTTTTGTGGATCCAATCACGATTACGAATAACATTTGATTATTAACACTCCCGAAAAATAGCACTGAAATTCATACTTCTTTCCCGCTATACCCAAAACTGCCTACTTTTGTTTATTCATTTATCGTTACAAATTTCGATAATTGGTACAGTAATATTCGCAAATATAACTAGACTTTATTACCTTGTATCTTCTTTTCTAAGTGCACTAATGCATAATAACTTGTATCGTAGCACGTAAAGAGCAAACTGTTTTAAAGTATTCAATAATCACCAAAATATATGAGCAAACTGTTTAAAGTATTGAATCAACATCAAAAATCTAAGAGAGCACTGTTTAAAGCATCGAATAATTAAAAATCTAAGAGAGCGAAACTGTTTAAAGTCCGGGTTTATATAATAGCTCGCTTGTATGTCGGTTTTGTCCCGCGACGGCCAGTTTGTAGAATTTCGCATTCTCTGTTCCCTTTCGACGGTCAGGCACAGCGATTCTCCTAAATTTGCACACGTCCAAGTTGAAAATCTAAGAAATTTTCACACGGCTCGCAAACACGTCCGAGAACACTAATTCATTTTGTATAGAAATCGTTACGTTTACACCTCTCATATCTGCAACTTATTTCAACCAATCATTTCCTCGTGACGTTGCTCAAATCACGCCTTTTATTATCTGTGTCTCTGCCTTGCGCATTTTATCTGTCTTTTTCTAACTTGCTTCTAGTGGTGCAAATCGATACTTTTTACTATCGGTTATTTCAGTCCACGTGTATTCTTATTTGAGTTAAATAACCCCGTATCTAGCCTTCCCGTTAATATAAGCTACGGTTTATCCGACCGTTTCCAATATACGCAGAATTTTCATGTTTATCCAAACAAATTAAACTGAAATTGACTTTTAAAAATACGCAGGTGTGTGCTCCTAATTAACGTTTTAATATAATTCTCAGAGCTTTTATTTCATGGCATTTTAACCTTGGATTTTCACAGGCTTTTATGCTTATTATATTATTAATAATGGTTCAATTAACTCCAACTAAAATAATAATGAATGGCATTGACTTCTACCCTTTAATTTTTAGCGAATACGCACTAAATATTAATTTATTATTTGTACACTTTGTTTAATACCCATTACTTAAAAATTGAATTAATTTATATAAATTTTGCACGTAATTTCTATTTGTTTCTTGGGACAATTAAATTAAATATACGTTGAGCATTTTAATTCTGCTTCTTTTTATAGAAAGCGTCTAGTAACTAATTTAAATCCCTTATTTTTAGTGAAACGAATAAATTTGTATGCTCCACGGTTTTTAATAACGCGTATTATCTAATAAAATTCCTTATACACGGTAATTAAAGTTATTTGATGTCGTTAATTAATTTTCTACCCTGGTCTAAATTTGAGTAATATATATATATATATATATATATATATATATATATATATATATATATATATAGCTATGATGCTTGGTGACTGTGGCCGGACTAATATAAGTATGCAATAGACGTTTGCTTAATAGAAAATGTGAATTCGTGCTATTTTCCTCTCTAGCCAGCTCATCGTCAAATATGCTTTAAATTTTATGAATATGAAATGAAACAAAGTGGAGAAACATTTATGAACAATCCTATATACATTTAAAACACATCACACACATTATCTAATTAATCTACTTATATGTTCAAGCATAAATATCGCCTATAAATATAATTTACAGCTTAAGCTTATCACTACTTACATATTAAAAGAATTACCACCTAATCCTTGTTAATAATTAAAGAAGCCCAAATTATTTTATGTGTAAGTCACAAAATTTTCTTTAAAATTCTCACGGATAATTGAAATATTCTGATATTAACCCGTGTCAATGCAGTTGATCAACGACGTTGAACTTAGTTTTTGACGTCTCGAGCTCTGACCTCAAGATTGTTAAATTTAAATTATCCATTTACTACTAATTTTGATACGAAAAGTAAAATTTGTTCTACTTTACTCACTTAATAACACCCAAATGCTTCTTTAAGTTTAAAACAAATTTTCACTTGCGGTTTGGATAATCAAATTTTCGCTGAATTTGCCAGTTTTCGTAATCTTTCTACGCATTACGACTTTAGAAGTATTCTTTTGACTTGTGTTACTTTAATATTTGAATCGATTATTATATCGTTTTCTAAACTGACGTTCACTTTGATCCTGTTTTTCATTGTTCTAGCATGTGCTTTCTACGTGGTTAATTCTATAACTCCAAGAGCGATGCACGTTTTCACAAGAAATTGATATCCTGGGTGCATAGGTAAGTTGTTACGCGCTTATTAGTACTAGTAAAATTCTCTTTTTAGCTCTTCTACATAGATCCACTTGTTCTTTTGTGTAAGCCTAATTGGTCTTTTATGTAGACCTAAATGCTCTCTGGTGTAGGCCGCTGTTGCAGTTATGAACGCAACACTAATGATCTGGTTACTGTTGTGACACTTTTCCAATCAGCGAGTTTAAAATGTTTAGCTGTTTCGTTCCCGCGAATATAAATGAAAGATAAGTATCCCGCATGTGAACCACCCCACTTTCCGCATTTGTTTTTAGCACAGTATTTCTTAATTTTCTTATCTTTTTATACGTAATCGTAATTCGTGCGGTTCCCAAATTAACTGTTCTTTCTGTTTCTGTCTGATCCGTGCGTTTTAACCTTTTAAGTTGTGTAAAATAGTTTTAGCATCTAGGGCACTACGTGTACACATTGTAATTCAGTTAGAAAATAGACTATAATTATCTTCGGTTTGTTTGAATTAGTTTTTATTATTATGTATTTTACGACATAGATGTTTTCCCACACCTCAAAATAAATATGCGTTATTGTTTCTACGAATGAGAACGCGATACGTACAAAGAATGGTGGACAGTGCTTTATAATGCAGTAAAGTTTGCCCTTGTCGTTCCTTTATTCCTATCCCTGCCCTAGCGTTTGCTCTTTAATGCCATAGGTAAATAAAAAATCAACACCACTGCCAATCTGGACTATATAGGAGTCAATCTCACCTACGACCTGAAGAATCAAAGGAAGAGGAACAACATCATTGGTATTAAAGCGTGGCAAACGCCGTAATCAAGGAGTCAAAGAAGGTTGCACAAAGCAACTATCTGATGAATTCAAGAAAAAACCGAGTCCACTTCATCGCATGATTGAGCACCTAAGAAGGTATTGGCCTTAGAGTAATTTAATTATCTAGAAAGACTAAAGGTAAATTAAGGCTAACTTACTTAATTTTCTTACTCATTTTGTAAATTATTTAAATAATATTTATTGTAAATTCATGTGAAACTGGTCTAAAATCTTTGCTTTTTATCCCAGACGATGAACCAGTAGCGATACCTGCGATTTTACTGTTATTTAATTATATATTTTGTGTCTTCTCTACCATTATTTGAATTGAACTTACATCTTTTGAATTTATCTTCTCTTAAACCCTGAATCATTTCAAACCTTTTCATTTCTTAGATACCTTATTCATTTCGAAACCTTATAGTTCCCTGTTCCCTATGTTTAAAAAAAATTTTGTTTGTCACTACACTCAAATAATATTTTTCATTGTTCTTAAATTTTTAACCTTCATTTCCCCATTATTCTTATTATTACATAATCCACCATATTCTTTCGTCGTGCTTGACTACCTTTCGTTTGAACAACCAACAAACCTTTAGGACCTATACCAGCTGATATCGGACTAATGCTTTACCCTTTGAACGCCCATGCGACTGTAAATAGTTATTACAAAGAATATCTATTCGAGGTGTTTTCTTTTGCAAATATATTATTCATTTTTTTAAAATGCCGTTATCAACTGTTTTTCTATACAATAGGGACGTTTGTCCATCTTTTTCTGTTTTTCCTGAACATATTGGCGAGGGGAAGTTACCTTTTGTCGCATTCAGGGCTAATCTCTTATTGTTTTTTGGTAAATTAAAAATTTTTCTACTTCTATTCTTGAATAAACTCTTTATCTTATGCCTGTGTCAGATTCTATTATCTAACTTTAGTTATCTCTCTCGCAGAAGTTCCTCTTTGGGTTATTTATTTAGTGCTAATTCTATTTTATAACAATTAATCTGCATACACTGCACTTTATTCAGGTAACGTAACATATAAGATTCTTGAATTTTGTAAATTTTTGTTATTTTCTGCCATTGTAATACTTTTATATTTGTTCTATTAAACATAATATTTCCTAGGTCATCATATTTTGTTAACATAATATATGCTTACTCTAATACTACTTCCATAAAAACTATAAGTTTTCTTCGCTGTTTTTGCTAACTTGCGACATCTTACTGTTTGCCGTATTCTTCTATTCCCCTATAGTTCGGCATGGTTAAGTTTTCTATATCTAATTCTAATTTTCAAAATTTTATCTTTTTTATTTTTTTAACTTTAAATCACCTCTTATTAAATTGCGGTTACCATTTATATCTGCACATGGGTAACTTTTAAAAAAATTTTATATAATTTTGAAATCTATCTTATACTAATAGATAATCTGCCAGAAACCTACCCAGATCACCAAGTGTTTCTAAAATGTTCAACTTGCGTTAATAATTTTTCAGTGTTGTATTAGTTTCAATTAATTCATTTTTGATACAAAACCCTACTAGCTCATCACATCCTAAACCATGCCCATCTAATAGTTTTCCTTCTCTGCCCTCATCTAAAACCGCATTAAAATTTCCTAACTAGCAATCTAGTTCTCTTTCTATCAGCGTGAATAATCTTTTGAATATGATCGTGTATTCTTTCAATTATGTCGTCCTCAAGATTGATTTGGAAATATATCCGTGAATTAGCCGACATTTAATGAATGATCCTAGTTCTCCCGCACAAAGCTCAACCTCTTCCGGCTACCTGATTTTACTAAACTATACCAAACCTACCAAATTTCTAACTTCCTACCCCGAAAAAACTTCAAACATTTAATGCTCTTATTCGTACAGCTTTATTTGGCTTTGTGACGTCTTCCTTTGATTTCGTTATCTTCCCTAATGACTTCCTATCTTTCCGTAGCATTCGAATGGTGACGGCCTACTGTTGTGAGGACAATCTTTGTCCATCTGGCATAAATATGTTATAAAATTCATATTTCATTCCTTGTAATCCGCTTTCTCAGTTGGTCCGCAAAGATTTCTCAACATTTATTTAACCTATTCCTCTATCTTATTCTATCAATGAGCATCTGATCTTTCGCCTATTCCGCATATCTAATAACAAGCAAATAAAGAAGGCTGCCGAAATACCCTATTACTTCACCTATAACTCTGACGTAAAAAAGATTTCGCCGACAAATTAGGTAGCATGAGTAATTGTCGCAAGTAAAGTACACAAATTAATACATCAAGCCAATAACTTACCGTGTTTTTACAAGAGTCACGGCTGCTCCCTGAGTCTCAGGGTTAGTCCTTCAGCTGGGGTTTTTCGATGCGCTGCAACTGTCCTCGTCGACAAAGCCAAAATAATTTGTAGATATAAGAAGAAAGTAACAAAGAAAGGATCACTTCGCCAAACTCGGAACTCCGTCCCCGTCAAATGTCGATTGTTAAGTCTCCTTTTACAGGCTTAGTTGTCATCAACTTTAATCCCTTTCAGAATGTTGTATGTTCCTACGCTCAAAACTGCTAAACACAGCTGCACTTTTATAACCTGGAAACGCAACGTTTGCTGTTCAACACCACAACGAATAGGTTAATATCCTAGAATGCGTGAGAAACTAATAATCGTGGAACTTAGACGTAAAAGCTTAAATTAAAAATGAAAAAGAGAAACTTTCCAACACAGGATTTAAAATCCCTAAACTTGTTTGGTATAATAATATTGATTTTTAAGAGCGCCAAAATATACAGTAAATTATTATACATAGCACATTAAAGTCATGATATGTACAAAGGAGCTATTTATAAATGTTTTTGTGTGTGTAATTAAAATGCAAATGTCCTTAACACTAGAACTAGAAGCATTTGGTTTGCTAAGCTGTGGTATGCGTTTCTTTCTTGAAGAATTGGAAGTTGCGGTTTTATGATGAAGATCTGAATCTGGTATCGTGTAGGCAAAAATGTCCATGGTTGTTAGTAACCCTGGCCCGGTTACACTGTACCATTTACCACCCTAGAGATTAGTAATTTCCTGCTTTGGTACTCATCGCTGTAAGAAAATCTAGTAACAATTCGGGTTAAACTTTGATTAACAACAATTTGTTAGCTGATGGAAAATGTTCTTAATGCTGGCATGTTTTAACGCCATGTGCTGTAGGATAGTTCATATGCACAATGCTTTGATAGATGGGTCTTAATTTATGAACTCAATCATTTATTATAGATTTGGTAGTCACAATAAGATAATCTGAGAAACCTTATCAAAGAACTAATACTCGTCTTGCATTTTAAGTCCACTCATGATTTAGTTTTGGTTTTCCTTAAGAACATGTAATGATTTCCAGCTTATAGAGATTTATAACCAAATTTTGTTTGTATTATACGTTCAGATGGTTCTATTTGTATTTTAGGAGTATGGTCGTGTCGTTTATTGATTGCGGGGTGTTTTAATTCTGCATGCGAGGAATTTGCCTGCAGCGTGTTGTCAGTTAGTTAGGAGGATGATTGGTTGCATTTTCTTACAACACAAATGAAAAGCAGGCGTTAAATACGTTTACAACAATAACTTGAATAGATCCTTCAAACATAGGGCTTCGATGGATGTGATAGAGGAGTTAGAAAACCTTTATATTGAAAATTTATATTATGCGCTTCTGTTACGAATGACAATTTCTCATGTAACTATGCGAAGGGGTTTTATGATAGATGAGTTTGAAATACAGACATGCAGCCAAATATTGTCTCTATTCTATCATATTATGCCATTTGGCTTCAGATAAATGATGAAAAATGCAACAAAATATTTTGATTTTATAAGCCAGCGCAAGCATGGGTTTCGCATCCTTTGAATTTTGTTCTTGTGCGAAGTCCTAGTTAGAATTTTAATAGTACTAGTTAGTGTATTGCACAGGGTAATTGTGTAATGTGGCGATGTGAGAAAATTGACTTGAGATTTTGATACGCTTTACGTGTACTAAAGTCATATTAGGATATATCAGGTCATTAGTTGACTAGCTCTAGACCTTCCTGCTCCAAAAATAATATAGTGCGAGTATGATGGATTAAGAGAAGTAACCCAAAGTTGTTGCCAAAATTCTATAATTAATGACTGGTATTTGTCGACGTCTTCGTAAAAAGAAACTTAAACAAATTTAGAGGTCGTTTGTATGAAAATGCGTTTTTGGGCCAATTTAATGACAAAGTGCATACAAACACAAGTGGGCCCAGCACGGATCCTTGTGGAACAACTTTTGTTAGTACATGTTGCTGAGGTACGTTTCAATTGATATTGATATTTACTTGATTTTAAGACAAGATTAATGCTGGACTAAGGACTTTTCTCACCTTGTGAAACGCTATATAGGTATACACAAAATTAAATTTGTCAGAAACGTAATCAAAGGAAGATATAAGAAAAGTACTTTCTGATCTAAATTGCACCACCAATGGCAGTGAGGAGCCTTTGCATGTTGTGCAATTTGTTTCGGTTATTAAAATCTACAGATTATTAGAGCTAATAACTCCATCCATTTCGACTATGAATATTTCCTACGACCACATTATCGCATTAGTAGAAAAAGATCCGAAGTTCCTACGATACATGTAATCATGCGTTACAAATTCTAAATAACTAGATAGACTACAATTATTTTAGTACAGTTATTTTAATATGAACACATTTCCGGTTATTT
The DNA here is from genome assembly GCA_036346225.1 of Platerodrilus igneus. Lineage (NCBI taxonomy): Eukaryota > Metazoa > Arthropoda > Insecta > Coleoptera > Lycidae > Platerodrilus > Platerodrilus igneus. Next base: position 2,107,296 of record JARFIW010001638.1, read on the forward strand.
TTATTCACTTTTAGCACTTCACAACAGTTTCACGCGACAAATTGCCATACAATACAGAGACTCTAAATAACAAAGGCATAAGTAGACAATACAAATTAGGGGACATAATTACCAATAACAAATCGAGTGTGCACGTTATTTAAAGGGGAAGCTTTACCCTAAATATGAATACTCTTTTGCAAATGTCATCACTTACATAAGGGTTACTTGTCAAGTGGCTAACTCAATTGTACTCGTTGCTTTTACGAGTAGTTAAGTATGAAAGGGCGCATGTAATTGGAAACAAACATAACACCCTACACTTTTAGATAAAACTATTTAAATTACAAATTCTATTGGAAATGTTGAAATTCAAGTTGAATTTCAATGTACAGTGTTTGAATAAAGGGAATTTCAAAAATTACTTGATCGTTACTTACTTTGGGAAAAATGTACATATAAAGTCAGAGTCAAACCTAAAAAAAGTATTAGAGTTACGTTGAACCCTTTATAAATAAAAAGATATTAATAAAACAAATATTTCAAAGCGTTTAGCCAAAATTCCTTTAAGGTTATGTATGTATTTTCAAATTTAATTTCAAATAAGATGTGTTAGACGAATAACTTCTGGTGCAGCACCACAGCCGCACTGCTTTCCTGCCAATGGTTTTGTGAGGTTTAAGACCAGTTTGACATTGACAGCTATCACTTTGACACTTCCGCCCTTTTGACGGCGACATTTTTTGGTACTTCCGTCTGTATACAAATTTTACAACACTCTATTTAATTCAACTTGTGCAATACTCTATATGTACGTTTTGCAGCACCCTGTATATTTACACCTTTACAATACCCTGTACGTAGCGCATACGAGATCTGTTCAAAAAGTATCGCGAATTTTGTGTTTTTCAAAAAAGTAATTATTTATTCATTAATATCTATTTTGTCCCCTTCAAAGTAATGCCCCTCGGATATAATACATTTATGCCAACGTTTTTCCCACTCCTCGAAGCACTTAAAAAAATAATTTTTTGTGATCTTGTTCAACTCCTTCTTCGATGCCGTCTTTATCGCTTCCATTGGGACGATTGAGCTTAAGTTTCCACGTCATAACCATATACCCATAATTCGTCACCAGTTATGATCCTCTGGGGCAAATTTGGGTCGTCGCGGATCGAGTCCAACAGCTCCTTGGCAATGTTAACGCAACACTGTTTTTTTCAAAAGTGCGCAATTTTGACACGAATTTCGCGGCGACCCATCTCACGCCCAAATCATTGATATAGGTCCTCAGTAACTTTTCTAACGGTGATTCGACGATTGGCCAATACTATTTTCTTCACTTTATCAATGTTTTCGTTTGTTGTTGATGTGGTCGGGCGTTCGGCACGCTTTTTGTTGTTCACATTCTCTCGGCCCTCTGAGAACCTATTGTACTACCGATAGACGTTCCTTTGGTTCAAAGTAACTTCACCATAGGCCACAATCAACATTCGGAATGCGTCCGCGCACTTTTCACATAAAATTTGATACAGATTCTTTGATCCATTTTTTTGGAATAGGCAAAAATGGAAGACAAGCCAAAACATGTCCTACCAAAATAGCTACCAACAATTAACTAAACATTCAAAATGGTCGACTTTGTCAACATAAGTGTGTGTACCAACCTAACGCCACGCGAAAATCGAAAATCAAATATACGTAGCCCGCGGAAATTCAAAATTCGCGATACTTTTTGAACAGAGCTCATACTTCACAGTTTATAGAGAAAAAAGTTGATTGACGTAAGACTTGTTACGTGCAATTTGCACTTTAACATTGTTAGTAGTTTAGTTTTTAATGTACGGAAGTTTCCCGCCATATTTTCAAATACGCGGTACGCGGGAACTTTTAAATAGACTAGGCGGTGCTTCCGGTACGTCCGAGTAGTGCAATTGCGCAGAGTGCATATCCCTATAGGGGTATAGGAATACTAGACAAAGAGTGGGGTCGAGTTGGGGTGACGCCCTGAATCGTGGCTTTTTTGCCTTTGATCTTCGAGTGAAATAGTCGTGCCGGGTATTGTGTCTTATCTTATTATGTAGATTTCCTTTTGATTATCTTTGTTTTGTCGTTCCTATTTAACCTATTCCTTATCGTTCCACTACATTTAGGATTGATACGACCCCCTGGAGCAGCCCACGACCCGATGTCCAGGCTCTACCAACAGCACCGGAGCCGAGGCCTACCGTAGCGTGACTCCCTGCCGGATACCGGATTCCTCACGTGAGTAAATTCTCTAATTTTCATTGTTCTAATTTTATGTAAATTTTCCCGATTATGGCGTAATATAAATTGGCGGTGACGTCATGGTGGTCGCGAAACCTGTAAAAGGGTTTGCACTTCCGGCCGCCAGGGCGTAGCATTGCTTTTTATCCATTGCGCTTGCGCGATGTATCTTTTGAACTTTGGTAACTGTATTACAGGCTATTAAGAACCATCTATCGCCATTTAAATGTACCACCATCTAAGTGTAATACTTTGTTTACTGTTTTACCGACCATATAAACTTTCACCAGTGATAGTCTATAAGAATGGCGCCTTTTAAATGTGGAGGTTAGGAACCGGGGAATTTTCCTTTGTTTTTATATAAACATACGATGTATTAACAAATGTTATTTAAACAGCTTTCTCACTTAAGGAACCGTACTTTTATTCATGTAAGTATTACAAATAAGCATTTACATTGATTAGATACCTTTAAATATAGTTATTACAAAATTATCTATTAAAATATAACTTTTGTTTGTTTTCTTAACCTTAAAAGCCCGTTTTTTGAAACTTTTATGTTACATTCTAAAAACTGCATTATGGTTTATACCTTTACAAGAAAATCTTGTGTTTAAAAACACTGAGTGAAATAAATCGGTTATTATATCTTTTTAAGAAGTGTTTGACTATAGGTTGTTGTTTTTATAGGTTAAATAACATATCACCTGCGTCCATTCTCTATTTTGGAGGGCCTTTCTGTAATTATCAACAAAGTATGTATTTAATTGAACATTGATTTTGCTTTCATACACCCTAAATGCGTTTCTTTAGTGTGTTAATTAATTAACGCTTTAACATTTGCATATTATTCTTTATCGGTGACGTTTCTAACAAGTTCTTACCCCTAAATACCGTACCATACTAACTTAAAGTAGCTGTAACGTTTATTACCACCCGAATTGCCTAACTATTTTATATTTTATATATCGTGTCTTGAATATTCTATTCACAATGAACGTTTCACATTTAAAATCGCTGGAATTAATCTACGAGCTGGAGTGTAGGAATATTATCGCTGCTAGTAATCAAAATGACAGGAGATCTCAACTCAGGGCTATTTTGGCACAGGAAACGAAAAGGCATTGCTATCTTAAAGAAACCCGTTGGCGACTGGCCCCTTAACGTATCGAAAATTAAATTATCTTTAGATGACATATCGGGTATAATAAATAGAACAGATCCTGGTGCTAGTAATATCGAGTTAGGGAGATTGGCTTCGAGAATAACGCACGTCAAACAGCGTGTCGAATTATTATCTTTATATGACGACGACCAAGCGACTCAATCTAAACAAAGTTTGTTGTCCGAGGTGTTATTGCTTGAAGGGATTGTTCTTGAAAGACTTAATCCAAATGCAGACGTAGATATATCGTCACCCTTTTCAAATCTCGCTCTCGTTTCACCCAAACCATTAGGAAAATCTATACCTGTATACAAATGGGGTCTCACTTTTGAAGGGTTTAATTCGCAGGTCTCTCTATCGTCTTTTCTTGATCGTATTAATGATTTCAAAATCTCTCGCGGGTGTACAGACCAGGACCTATTTGTCTCAGCAGGTGACTTATTCGCTGACTCAGCGTTGATATGGTACAGGAACATTCGAGACCAAATTTCTACCTGGGAAGAGTTAGTTGCGTGTTTAAAACGAGACTTCCTACCTTATGGCTATATTAACGACCTTTGGAACGAAATACGTAACCGAACCCAAGGTCCTGACGAAAATGTTGTTTCTTTTATTACCTCACTAGAAGCTTTATATAGTAGACTCGACAAAAAAACCTTCAGAATCTGAAATTATCGATCAATTACTTAGAAATTTAAACCCTTACTTCCCAGAACGTTTGGCATTGCAGCAAATTTCTTCGTTAGCCCACTTTAAAGACTTATGTCGTTCTCTTCAGGAAGTGAAGTCAAGGATTAACAAATATCGGCCACCGCCCGAGAAATTATCTGATCTTCTAGAACCTAATTTAGCTTGCCAAGCTCGAGCTTCCCGTAAAGTATCTACCCTTAACGTTCCTTCTACCGTAACTAATAACTCACTTACCTGTTGGAACTGCAAGCAAAGTGGACATAACTATAATGTCTGCACATACCCTAGAAATATTTTTTGTTATGGTTGTGGTCGCTCAAATATCTACAAATCTAACTGCACCAACTGTAATCCTAACGTATCGGGAAACTCCCGTCGAGATATTTCAAATCAGGGTGTGAATATCTCAAGAAACCAAAATCGCCCTCAACACCAATCATTCAACGGATCCAGACGCCAATAAATTCAAATCATAAAACTACTACTAACGTTGTACCGTCATTAAATTTATCTAATAATAATACCGCTACTATTAATGTACAAAATGCCTTACCTTTATTAGAGGAATTATGCTATACTACCCCAGCCGAGTGGTCTAAGTGGTTACAAACCGTCAATTCCTTTTACCATAAAAAGACTGCTGCCGTTTCACAACTTGTTAAAAAACCTTTTGATAACCGTCCACACTTATCTATTTCAATAGGTTCCTTAAATGTAATTGCTTTATTGGATACAGGTTCCTCATGTTCCCTTATAAATAACGAAGGTTTACATCAATTATCTCAACAAAATATCAAAATTCAAATTATTCCCGAGAAAACTTCCATAAATTTAGCTGACGATAATCAAATACATGTAACCGGTTCCCTTAAGTTAAAAATTCGAGTAGAATCTCTTGAACGTGAGGTTTTATTTTTGATTGTGCCTGCATTAGCTTATCCCTTTCTACTAGGCGTTGATTTCTGTAAACTTTTAATCTGTCACTTTATTTCCAGGATTTTCATGGCAAACCTCTATTAAAACGAATTCTTGTGCATCTACAGGAATATCTAACAAAATTTCTCTTACTGATTCCCAAAATGTAACTCTTAACGTTACAATTGACAAATTTCGCAAACTCAATACCTCTGAACTTGGTTGTGTTACAACGGCAACACACGTTATCTCTACAGGTGATGCCCTTCCCTTTAAGCAACGTCAATATCCCTTATCGCCGGCCTTACAAAAGCATTTACATGCTGAAATAGACAAAATGCTAGAATCTGGTGTTATCTCTCCTTCAAATTCACCATGGACTTCTCCCGTATTACTAGTTCGGAAAAAGAATGACGAATGACGTGTCTGTTTCGATGGCAGAAAGTTGAATTTTGTGACTGTTCCAGACGCTTACCCTCTACCTAGAACTGACTCAATTTTAAGTCGGCTTCGAAACGCAAAATTTATCTCATCTATCGACCTTAGACAAGCTTTTTATCAGATACCTCTCGACTTATCTTCTCGTCAAAAAACTGCTTTTTGTGTCCCAGGCCGAGGTCTTTTCGAATATAATTTTTTGCCATTTGGTCTCTGTAACGCTCCACAAACTTTACAACGTACTATGGATCAAACGTTAGGTCCTATCTTACATCAAGAACGTGCCTTTGTGTTTTTAGATGATATCTTAGTTATCTCAAGTTCTTTCGATGAACATATCGCCACATTAGATGAAGTTGCAGAACGTTTAAACGCAGCAGGTTTTAAGATAAACTGGTAAAAGTCTCAATTTTGTCGTTCATCCCTCACATTTCTCGGTTTTATTATAGATGGGACTGGCTTACGAGCAGATCCGGCTAAAGTCGACGCTATTACTAAATTTAAAACACCTAAGACTGTTACCGAAATCAAACGTTTAATAGGAATGATTAGCTATTATCGCATCTTTCTACCCAATCTTTCAACTATATCTGCACCCATTACCGCTTTAATTAAAAATAAAAAGAAATCCCAAACTATCGAGTGGAATTTAGAATCCCAACAGGCTTTCGAACAAATTAAAACATTAATCACTTCAGCACCTATCTTAATTTCACCTAATTTCGATGATAAGTTTTATATACAAACCGATGCCTCACTTACTGGGTTAGGTGCAATGTTATTCCAGGTAAGCAATGGTTTAGAACATCCAATCGCATATGCAAGTCGTGCCTTAACTTCTGCCGAACAAAAATACTCTGCTACCGAACGGGAACTATTGGGCGTTATCTTTGGCATCAAGAAATTTAGAGGGTATGTCGAAGGTACACACTTTACCGTAATCACCGATAGTGCAGCTCTCACGTGGCTTAATAACTTGAAACAGCCCGCAGGTCGTTTGGCAAGATGGAACTTGCGTATATCCCAATTTACTTTTGACGTTAGGCATAGGCCTGGCAAATTAAATATCGTACCTGATGCGTTATCTCGAGATGTTGTTTCTCTTAACCTTCCAAATTTAATTCTGGATACCTGGTACCTCAATATGATTAAAAAAGTTTCCGATAATCCCGACAAATTTCCTACCTTTCGTGTAACTAATAATAGACTATATAAATTTGTATCTTCGTCCCCGCATAAAATATCGAATATACCTGAATGGAAACTTGTCGTGCCCACTGCAAACCGCAGTGAGGTGCTCAAATTATGTCACGACGATCCCATTGCTGCACACCTTGGTGTTACAAAAACTCTCGCTAAAATATCTGAATTATATTACTGGCCCACACTTAAGCAATCTGTTTGTCGCTACATTAAGAGCTGCAAAATTTGTGGTTCCCATAAGAGTTCTCAAGACGCTCGCCCTGGTTTAATGGGTAACTTTAAGCGTGTATCTTATCCCTTTCAATTAATATCGCTTGACTTACTAGGACCTCTCCCCCGATCGAGAAGAGGTAATCAATATCTTTTAGTCGTTACCGATTGGTTTTCTAAATTTGTTATGGTGCAACCCTTACGTAAAGCTACTTCCGCAGCAATAATTAAATTCCTAGAACAAAATGTCTTTCTTATCTTTGGTGTCCCCCAGATTATCCTTTGTGACAATGGTGCACAATTTATCTCTAAAGATTTTCAGAATTTCGTTAAAAGTTATAAAGTACAAAAAATTTGGTTTAACGCAAAATATCACCCCCAAGTAAACCCTACCGAGAGAGTAAATCGAGTTTTAATTACCGCTATTTCGTCCTATATTAATTCAGACCATACTACATGGGATGAACATATCTTTGAAATTGCTCAAGCTTTGCGTACATCTAAACACGAAGCAACCCAATTCACTCCGTCATTTCTTGTTTTTGGAAGATATACCCCAATCGATGGGAGTTACTATGGTTTAGTGCCTGACGATACTAACGTAATTGAATTTGACGATAAAGTACGTTGGGACAAGGACCAACAATCATTACCTTCTATCTTTAACGACGTTAGAAAAAATTTGTTAAAAGCTTACGAAAAGAGTAAGGACCACTATAATCTACGTAAACGAAATATTTCCTTCGCCTTGGGCGAACAAGTTTGGAAAAAGAACTATGTCTTATCGGATGCATCTAAGAAATTCTCTTCAAAATTAGCCCCTAAATTCATTCTTTGTAAGGTCACTCGTGTCATTAGTCCCCTTATCTACGAACTTCAGGATGCTGAAGGAAAACGCCAAGGCAGGTGGCATATTAAAGACCTTAAGCCATTTTCTGCCGACCCAAATGCTACTTAAGTTTTTCACGTTCCATTCTCCTCACGATTTACCTAATATTTTTTTGTTTTCACCATCAATTAGTAACCTCAATTACTTATTCCTTCTCTCATATAGTATATAATTTCTTACACGTTTAATTTTACTTACCTTAATTTAGCTATCTTTTTCTTTTGGTTGACTTTTCCTTCACCATACCGTTAGATATATCACTTCATTCTCTACACTCCCAAATATAACCCTGTCGTTTTATTTAATCAACCCTCGAACTTTTCCTACTGCATATTGTTCGGTCTTTAGTATTTCTCTTATATGGTTTAATTGTGTGGTAATTGTCGTAACTTTGGTTGTAATAACTCATTGAATTTTTATGATTGGTTTTAGCTGATGTTGAGTGAATGCTTTCTTCTTTGGGCTCACATAGTGTTCGCGACCTATGCCATTGAAAGAAATAGTTCATATTCGCAGTTGCAAAGACTAGGACTATCTATTCCATGTGTTTTTCCTCTGACTTATTGCAGTCGCCCACACTATACTACATCATTATTTCCTTCTTTTTCTACTAAATCTACGTAATTTATAAACATTTTTTTTTCGTTGTTTTTTGTTGAACTTTGTGGTGAGGTGCTATTGCTTTTTATTGTTATCTTATTATATTCTCGGTTGTTTTAGCATATTGGGACAGTGTATCTGTATTTAACTGCTTATTATTGGGCATTTTTGTGTGGTTAGGGTGCTACCGTTTTGAAATACTACCTTAAAACAGTTTGTTTTTGTGTGTTTGTATCTGTAATGATACCTTTAAGTTGTCGTGTCTACCTTTGTCTGATTTTCTTATCGTAGTCGAAGCACTCGTTAGGAAAATGATCGTACTAGTTGTCTTAGCAGTCTAGTGAATTTTAAAAATGGTATACCTTATCTTGTCGGATTAATATCGCAGGTGGTCCTTCAGACTGCGCTGTGTTTAACAGGGACAACTCTCTACCTTCTCTTGGACGCTTGTCCAAAAACTATACTTTTTTCTTAACCCGCTATCTGCGCTATGCCTTATTCTTCTTTCGGTGGACCTGTTATTGTCCCGGAACACCCGTCTGCCACATAAGAATGATGTTCCCTCATTCCGAGCTACTAGTCACATTGGTTGGTTGAGTAGCGCTTTGCTATCCACCTTTCCCTCTGTCGCTTTTGCTCAATGCGAGCCTTTCCTCTACTTTCTTCTACCTGGAAGTGTCTCTTATGCACTCCAAAAAACCAACCTCCTTCTTTTTACCGTTCCTGTTTCTCTACTGTCTTTTCATTTCTGTTAGTCACCGTGTGGTTGCGCGGGAGGTTTTCACAGACACCTGAACCTCGTCTCTGCGAATCTTTCGTGACGTCATGCGGTGCCGCTGTCTGTGCATGGGCACTGGCAGTGAACGTATGTATGAGTGTGTGAATGTGTGAGTGGATGTGTATACAGGTACCGTATATACCGTGTGGATATCGGGTGATTGTATCACCGATATCAATTATCGCTGGGTGCAGGAATGCACCCAAATGTCTTTGCCGGTCCCCCGTGCTGTTTTTGTGAACGGACCTGCTTCACAGGTTTCTCTTTTTAGAGGGCACGGGTTAATCCCATTTCAACGGCTCTACTGGAGCCACTCTATTTGTTGTTATCTATTGTCTTGGGTAATAACTAGGCCAATATCTTTGTCTTCTTTATTATCTTTGACAATACCCTTAGTTTTTAATATCGTTATCTTACTGATTACCTTTAGAATAATCTTAGTTTAGTCTCGTTATCTTACCGATTACCGTTAGTAATAATTTTGGTTTAATTTCTCGTTATCTTACCGACTACCGTTAGGAATGACTTCGAGTTATTTCGCGTTATCTTACCGGTTATCTTTAGTAATAACTTTTTTAAATTCATGTTATCTTACCTACTATCTCTTATAATCACTTTAACTTAATATCGTTTTATCTTATCGAGTATCTCAAATAATAACTAAAGCTTAATACCGTTATCTTATTCATTACCTTTGAGGATAACAACTTAAGCTTAATAACATTATCTTATCTACTATCTTTAACATCAATTTGAGATCTTATCTTATCTTTTTATCGTCCTAACGTGTGGTATATATGAACAGACGTGGGAATTATTTTTTTCTCCTGAAATTTAAGTGAAAAAGCTAACCCGATTTAGAAATGTAATTTGTCAGGTTAGCATATAAGGATTTAGTAGGTGGTACTTTGGTAAATTTGTTGATTCACAACTATGTCATGGACAAGTTTTAAATGTGCATCGTTGGAAAACCAAAGTACCAGTAACAAAATTTGCTAGAGTGCAGAGTGACGCACTCCATGAACATTTTAAATTTGGGCACTTCTTGCCAAAAAGGAAGAATAGTTTGATGCAACACTCATGTGTGTTTGCACATAACAACTTTTGTGTTAGCTTTAGTTAGATAAGTTTAGATAGGTTTAGATAGTTTAGGCGACTTGTCGCACCCGTTTAGTTTAAGTAGTGTTTCATGCTCCCCGACAAATTTGTGCTGTCGGTAAGTAGTGTAGTCACAGACTATCGGGCTACCTATTCCGTTTCCTGGTACCTCGGTAGACGTGTTATCGGTGCCGGGTATTGTGTCTTATCTTATTATGTAGATTTCCTTTTGATTATCTTTGTTTTGTCGTTCCTATTTAACCTATTCCTTATCGTTCCACTACATTTAGGATTGATACGACCCCCTGGAGCAGCCCACGACCCGATGTCCAGGCTCTACCAACAGCACCGGAGCCGAGGCCTACCGTAGCGTGACTACCTGTCGGATACCGGATTCCTCACGTGAGTAAAGTCTCTAATTTTCATTGTTCTAATTTTATGTAAATTTTCCCGATTATGGCGTAATATAAATTGGCGGTGACGTCATGGTGGTTGGCTACGCGAAACCTGTAAAAGGGGTTTGCACTTCCGGCCGCCAGGGCGTAGCATTGCTTTTTATCCATTGCGCTTGCGCGATGTATCTTTTGAACTTTGGTAACTGTATTACAGGCTTTTAAGAACCATCTATCGCCATTTAAATGTACCACCATCTAAGTGTAATACTTTGTTAACTGTTTTACCGACCATATAAACTTTCACCAGTGATAGTCTATAAGAGACTCGAACACAAATATTCTACATGCAAAGTATGGCCCTTACCATTAGATCACAGAGTCAATAGTTCACTTAAATGGTCAATTCTTCATATGTAAATAATTTTTACATTAATTATTAAAAGGAACGATATGTTAGGTTTAAGTTCTATAAACAGTAATTTTGAAGTTGTATTAAATTATTTTACAGAACTCATAACTTGGTCCAACCCTGAAAAGGTTAAAATATTGCCTACGATTAAAGTAACACCCATACTTTAATTTTTACTAAAACTTTAGAGCCATTCCGAATGAACCTGCACTTTGAAGAAGTAGTTCTAGATTACTAGAACGGGTGAATGGCTTGCGCGTTCCAGTGATTTAGAGCCAAACTACAGGTTAAACCAATATAGTAGAGTCTTTAGTGAGGAACCAGCCTAAGACAGGTCCCCGAAAGTGGGCAGCGGCTCTTTCGGTACTTAGATTGGCAGAGAGCATAGGGGTCGGTATGACATTCTAGACACACTACCGCGATGTGCAAGGCAACGGGAAATCACCACATTACCATGTGATCGGAAAATTTGGAAAAAGAAGCGGGAACATTCTGCGAGCCGCAGCGTGGAATGTCAGAAGTATGAAGCAGGTAGGTAGGCTAGAGAACTTAAAAATTGAAATGGGTAGATTAGCACTGGACATAGTAGGGATCAGCGAAGTTCGGTGGCCAGAGACGGGGGATTTTTAGAGTAGAGACTTTAGGGTAGTTCATAGGAGGATCAGAGGAAGGAAATTCTGGTGTGGGAACAGTTATGCGAAAAAGGATAGAGCACTTTGTAGAAAACCACTTACATAAGAATGATAGATTACTCATGGTTAGATTAGAAACCAAACCGGCAAATACAGTAATAATATGTTGCTGTGATAAGGGGTTGTTTAAAGGTGTACTTTATAGTAAAGGTCGTTTAGGAATTAGAAATTACCATAGGAAGCAGAAAACTGCATTTATTTAGTAAAGAATTGAGAAATGTAGATAGTTTGTAAATAGTAGACAGTCAACACCCTGTATATAAAGTATAAGTAGTTTTAAGCGACGCAAATAGACACACGAAGACGCATAGTTAGCGTAGGAATAAGGAATACATGCATTAAGTAAATAGTAAATATTTAACACCCTGTAGATAGTTTTAGTTAATTTAGGCAATGCAAATAATGATAGTTTTTAGTGGAAGCACGCGTATTTATAAGTAAACATAATAAAGTGTAATTAAACACGCATTCAAAAGAGTTCCAAACAATTAGGTTAATACGGAAATAAGAAATAGAGCTTTGAGAAGTATAGTGTAAATGCGTACAAGTAGTTAATAATTGTGATAAAGAAAGGTGATTAAAAATTGCGTAAATAACAGACAGATATGAAAATTAAAAGTCGAATTGCATCAGTTGCTTATGTACAACATGGAAAAGCGATTAGATTTGTCAAAACACCGCATGTTTAATAACAAGGCACCTGCGAGCAGGCCACAATTATTTGAAAGCAAATAATGTTACATCAGAAACTACTTTAAATGCAAAGATTTGATTGGTTAAAATTAGCGACGAGCTTGTAGGTCATACCCACAATGATATATTAACAGGGACAGTGATAACGAACTCAGTTTTCAACTCAACAAAGGCCGAGGTGCGCCACTCTGAAACAAAGTGTGATACGTAATAATAATTTAAAGTGAAAAATTGCATAAGTGCGACTAAGATGAAAATTATGATTGCCGATTAAACGTAAGTAGATTTTGGGGAATTTATTTTAAACTAAAACACAATAATAATAGGGCTTCGAGTCCGGGGAGGATAAACTACGAATCTAAGTTCGGGGAGAATAGAAGGTATTCTAAGTCTGGCGAAATTGATGAGAATAAATTCTGAGAAGAAGTAATAAATCGAAATGAGACGACAATAATTTGGGGTGCATAAGTCTAAGTTTAATAATGGTAGTCCAAAGGGTGATGGCAATAATTTAAATGCAATGGTTCAAGCGTGTGGATAGACAATATTTCGAATGGGCATGTAATAATTCTGAATTGGAGGAAAATAATTTTTATCCAAATGGATGGTAGAATGCATGGAAAATATTAGCTAATAATGGATGCGTCAATTGCGAGAAGGAAATAGCGAAGAAAATAGACTAGGTTAGATTTTTAGTTATAAGACATTTTTCTATTTTTCTATTTGAATATTGAATTTACTTAATATAAATGAATGTGACGAAGTCAACAAAACAGAAGACTTGCATACGTATAAAGTGCGCTATATGATAAGAGGTTTTGAATGTTCCACACTTCTTTTTAGAAAAACAATAGGTTTTTTGGTGACTTTAGATTTGATTAAAAAGTATATGATTTTTGATAAATGAGATTTACTACATTAATTAATTGAAAAGTGTATTTTAAATAATTTACAAAAACTGTACATAATATTTGTTTCATTATATAAAATTGAATTAACTTCATTTTATAATTCCAAATAAATGCTAGTCGAGGTCATAAGATAAAGTTAATAGGAGTGATTTGATAATTTAAACAATAAAGGAGGAGCTATAAGTTGAATACGCCATTGATAACGAGTAAGGTAGTAACACATCAAATTTTGTTATTGGTCGAGAAGGTCGGTTCAAGATAAAATCCAGTTAAGTTCCTGGAGGGAGTTCATAGCAATATTTATATGACAGCCCAACGTCCGAGATTGATAAATCCAGTTAATTCATAGCAATATTTATATGTCGACCAAATGATGGGGCGCGAATAATTTAGGGAGCATAGCAATAATAATATGGCTACCCAAGCCTGGGGCACGAATTAAAACACAATAAAATACAACCCGAGATTAAGAGGCACGAATTAAACCACAATAAAGTACAACCTGAGATTAAGAGGCACGATTAAATTAAAAATAAATTTAAAAATACGACCGTGAAATTTGAAATAAATTAATTAAACTACACCGGACGTTTAAAAAGTTTCAATTAGCGAAAAATCAATAAATTTGTACAGTAATTAAAGTTAGGTAGATTTATTTAGTATTTAAAAGTTTAGAGTAAATATAATAATGGATAAAAGAATACGGGAAACAAGGGAAGCTCTAAGACAACAAGGAGTGGAAATAGGATCCCAGGAGAGCGTGATAATTCAGGAAACCAGTTTCATTAAACAAAGACGAACTTCACAAGAAACCAAAATGATGGAGATCTTAATGGCATTAAACAATAAGATGGACAGGAGTGAAAAAGTCATGAAGATAATTACAACAAAAATGGATGAAAACAGCGAGAAATTGGCGAATGAAATTAAATTTCTTAGTAATGGACTGAAGGAAACGAACCAAACGATCGCTGAAATGAGGGAACAAATGCAAGAAAGAATTGGGCGAGTTTCTGAAGAAATAGAATGCGTATGGGACCATATTACATTAGTTAAAACAAAACAGGAAAAATACGAAAGCGAGTCCAACGATAAAATTACGGATTTAAATATTAAATTAGGTAAAATTGAAGAAAATTGCGAAACGGAGTTCAGATCAATAAATCAAGAGATAAATAATTTAAAAAGTAATCCAATAAATTTTAATAGAAAACCAATTAGGCTAATTCAAACAAACCTTTCAATTGAACAATTTACTAAATTTTACGGGAACGGAAAATTAAATCCGAAGTTATTTCCGAAAAATTTTAATATGTTAATACGGGATTCTACAAAAGAGTTATATAAATTAAATTTAATCAAAGCGATGCTAAGGGGAAATGCTGAAAAATAGTATAATTTAGTTGAGAATGAAATAGAAACCTTTGAACAGTTTGTGCGGAAATTTTTACGTCAGTCAATTCTGGAGTGACAATCAGCAAGATAGGTTTCGGAATAACCTGAGTATGGGAAGATACGATTCGGAGAAAGGAATGACGCGAGAATTATATGCGATAGAGAAATTTACTGTAGCGAAGCAATTGGATCCTCCTTTAGAAGATAAACATATTATAAGATATTTAGCAGGCCACTTTAACGCTGAAGTAAAGCGATACATAACGACGCAGAATATAGTAGATAGGGATACGTTTATTGGTTATTTGCAGAGATATGATGATTTGGAAATTGATTATAGAATACAAAAGAATGTTAGGGATCGACGCATGAATTTTGTAAGGACGCAGAGAAATAATAATGAGACTCGGAGTAATTATTAACGGAACAATTATGATTATAATCGTGGAAGAAATTGTAATAGGGGGAACTATGGCAATTTTAATTATCATTTTAGGCAAAACAGGAATACGGGTCAGATACCAAGGCAACGAATGGAGAGAACGAATCACGAGGGAAATAATAAAGGAATAAATAAGCAAGAAAATATTGATCAACGGACACAAGCAAGGGATATTAATAGCACGTAAATAAGAAATACGAATCGCACAGATACAGGGATAACGAGTCAGGCAGGACCTTCAACGCGAAATCAGGATTTTTGAGTACGGACGAACCAAGGAAAATTCTACGAATTAACGGATACAGAAACCAGCGCGAGTTTATTAAACATGAAATGGATAATGGATTAGGAAGATTTGAAAGGAACTTATTACCAATAATTAATTTAAAGGTAGAAAATAAAATAGTTAAAGTGTTAATTGATACTGGAGCAGAGGCATCACTTGGTGCGAAAGAATTTGTTAAACGAGAAAAATTGGGGGATTAAAGCGATACCTATAACAAGGTGTAATATGGTGGCACCAAATAATAAGAGATTTAGTGTGATAAATGAAATGGTAATTCTGAGATGTGAAATGGGAGATATGAAATGGGAAAATGATTTTATGGTAGTACCTGGACTGAAAATAGATGTTATATTTGGGATGAATATGATAGATAAGTTGGGGTTGAAGATAAATGCGGAATGCAAAAAGATTGAGTGTAATGGGAAATATATTAAATGGTATGAAGAAGGGAATATTGAAATAGAAGACGATTGCGTGAATATTAATCAGTTTAGTGATGAAATAGATAATGGGGGTAATGAAAATGAAGATATTAAGTGTCCAGATGATTTAAGAAATAGGGTGAATATATTATTGAATAAGCATTCAGAATTAATTGGGTCGAAGTCGAGAATTGCCACGGGTTATGTGCACAAGTTGGAAATAATAAATGCAGAGCCGTTTAACACTAAAATATATCCTATTCCAGTAGTATATAGGGATAGAGTGAAGGAAGAAATTGAAGAAATGTTACGTGAAGGTATTATAGAAAGCTCCAGTACGAATTTTATGAATTCATTAGTAGTCGTCGTAAAGAAAAGTGATAATAGTATTAAGTTGTGTATAGATACAAATGAAATCAATAAGCGAACGAAGCCGCAATACAATTGTCCACCAACAATAGATAGAATATTAGGGAGAATAGGTAATAGGAAAATTTATAGCAGATTATATTTAAAAAGTTCATTTTGTTTGATTCCATTAGCACGAGAATCAAGGAAGTATACGGGTTTTTCGGTAGAAGGAAAATTATATCAATTTAGGGTGGTCCCGGTTGGTTTGTCCTCGAGTACGGATGCATTAGAGAATGCGATGAAGAATATTTTGGGACCGTACGAGGAATTTAGTATCCACTATATGGATGAAGTATTGATATTTAGTGATAGTGTAGAGTAGTGGTTCTCAAACTGTGGGTCGCGACCCCCAGGGGGGGTCGCGTGGTATGTCCAGGGGGGTCGCGGGATAAGGAGGAAAATCAAAAAAACAAATCAGTCATAGCTGTAGTTTTTATTAATAACAAAATTTATAGGCTACACAAATTTGTAATACACATACAAGTTGAAAAAGGCCTAATACTATTTAATGGGAAACATGAGCTTGTTTGGAATTAACCAATTTTTTTATGTCCGGAATGAGTTTTGTAATACACAAAAGAATGTCATTTTCCAGGGTCAAACGATTTCTTGATTTTGTTTTGATATTCACCATTATGGAGAAACCTTGTTCACAGTTATAAGACGTAGAAAATGGCATCAAAGTCTGTAATGCTTTTGTGGACAGTTCTGGGTATTCATTTTTAATACCTATCCAAAATTTGTCGATACAAGCACTGTTAAAAGTGAGTTTTGCTGACTGATCACTTGAAATTTCGATCAATTGATCATGTTGACGAGCAGTTAGCTCAGCTTTTGTTACGACTTGATCACTGAACGGATTGACTACCCACAAAACCCCACTCGTATCCTTATTTGGAATGTAATCTGTCAACTGTTCAATCAAACCTTCGAGATGAGAAGATACTAGTAAGGAGAGAGATGAAGTGTCAGGGGATGTACAGTAGGATGTAGACAGAAACTCTATAAACTCTTGAGTTAATGTAAAATTTTCAAAATCTTCTTTCTTAACTCTTGCGTTCCAAACACTGAGTTTTTTTACAAATGTATTTACTCTGTCTTGAGCATATAGCATATTTTTGTCTGGTCCTTGTAGGGATAAGTTCAAAATATTAAGGTGAGAGAAGATGTCAGCCAAATAAGCAAGCTTAACCAACCACTTTTCATCACTGAAAAAAGTGGAAAGTTCGGGTTTACTATCAACCAAAAATAACAACATTTCTGACTTTAATCCAAACAGTCTTCTTAATACATTACCACGGGATAGCCACCATACTTCAGTGTGAAATAAAAGATGTTTATGCAAGGCTCCTACCTCTTCACACAAAATATTAAACATCCTACTTTGCAGCGGGCGACTTTTGATGTAGTTCACTATCTTGACAGCTTCATTTAAAACTTGCCGTAATTCATCTGGCATTTTCTTAGCTGCCAAAGCTTGCCTATGTAAAAGCAGTGGACCCAGCTTGCATTCGGTATAAATGATTTCAACCTGGCAATCAAGCCACTCTTCTTTCCCGTAAGGGCCATTGCTCCATCACTACAAATTGAAACACATTTCTTCCAATCAAATTCAAAAGGTTCAGTTGCTTGAACGAACACCTTATAAAGACTTTCACCTGTTGTACTATTCGGCAGGGGCTTACAAAACAAAATATTTTCATGAATAGCATCACCGTAATCGTACCGGATGAAGCATAAAAACTGAGCACAGTTGGCAACATCTGTTGACTCATCCAACTGAATTGCAAAAAAAGTACTGTCTTTTATTTGCTTCTTTAGCTGGTTCTGAACATCTTCAGCCATGTCACATATTCTTCTTGAAATAGTATCATTTGATAACGGGATTTTTTTCTATTTTTCAGCATCTTGAGGACTGATTATATTTGAAACCATATCAATTGCAGCAGGAAGAATTAATTCTTCAGCAATTGTATGGGGTTTCCCTTTTTTAGCAATCTTCAGTGCTACCTCGTATGAAGCTTTAAGAGCATTCTTATTAACATTAGCAAGATCCGTAATGTTTACCTGTTGACTTCGAATGGATAACAGTTTTCTTTGGAAAAATTCCACTGGTTTGTCTTTCAAAGCAAAATGTTTAGTTTCAAGATGGCGTTTTATTTTCGAAGGCTTCATGCTTTCAGCTGACAACACTTCACTACACACCACACATTGAGGTTTGTTTGCCAGTTCAGTGAAACCGAATTGTATGTACGACTGGTCATATTTGCGGAATTTTGTCTTTCCGCACTCACTAGCACTAGCATCACTACTTGACGACGGTCTTTTCAAAACTTATCCATTGCTACTTTTTCTAACTGTATTTGCTCGCAATACTACTCACAAAGTACACACACAGTGTTCAGTGATCGACTCAAGAAGCCAGACTGTCGTGTCGTCTGCCGGGCACCGGCTAGCAGAGAGTGCGCGCGCAAACAGGCCCCATGAGTCATCATTGCTTTGTCCTTGTTCGTGCCACGAAGTGAGTTATCCCACTTTCTCTTATTATAAACAATTCAAGTGACAACAATTTGTATTTATTTTTACTAGTTAATAGTATTTTTATGGATAAAACTTAGCCAATAGTGTTTTTTTTTCATTTTTGTTTATATTTAAAAAATAGGGGGGTCGCCGAAATACTAGGTCTAAAAAGGGGGTCGCAGTGGCAAAAAGTTTGAGAACCCCTGGTGTAGAGGGACACTACGTACATTTATATAGGATATTGTTAGAGCTGAATATAGCTGGTTTGATTTTGAATTTAGGAAAGTGTGAATTTTTCAAAGTAGGGTTAGATTTTTAGGATATAGGATAGATAGTAAGAATAGAATTAGGAAATACGAATTGAAAGGACCCAGGTTTAAAAGGATGATTAAGAAATATAAATTAAAAGGACCCAGATTCAAGGGGGAAGTTAGAAGTTAGAAATAAATTTGATTTAGTTGAGATACCCATGCAAAGAAACATGAATGAGATGTAAAATAAATTTATGCATAGGAATACATAGGATAATAGAATAGGATTTGGATATAAGAATAGGTATAGGTATGAATAGGGTAGTATAATAGGACATAGGTATGAGATTCGATGAATGTAAATATGGGATTAATAAAGGAAGAGTTAGTTTTATGAAACGAAATAAAAATATAACAATTTTATACCAATGTGAGTTTAAGTTCACGTTGGGCGCCAAAAAGGGCATTGTTCTAAAATTTTATATTTTAATTTGGGGGAATTATGCTGTGATAAGGGATTGTTTAAGGGTGTACTTTATAGTAAAGGTCGTTTAGGAATTAGAAATTACCATAGGAAGCAGAAAACTGCATTTATGTAGTAAAGAATTGAGAAATGTAGATAGTTTGTAAATAGTAGGCAGTCAACACCCTGTATATAAAGTATAAGTAGTTTTAAGCGACGCAAATAGATACACGAAGACGCATAGTTAGCGTAGGAATAAGGAATACATGCATTAAGTAAATAGTAAATATTTAACACCCTGTAGATAGAGTGTTAGTTAATTTAGGCAATGCAAATAATGATAGTTTTCAGTGGAAGCACGCGTATTTATAAGTAAACATAATAAAGTGTAATTAAACACGCATTCAAAAGAGTTCCAAACAATTAGGTTAATACGGAAATAAGAAATAGAGCTTCGAGAAGCAAAGTGTAATTGCGTACAAGTAATTAATAATTGTGATAAAGAAAGGTGATTAAAAATTGCGTAAATAACAAGCAGATATGAAAATTAGAAGTCGAATTGCATCAGTTGTTTATGTACAACATGGAAAAGCGATTAGATTCGTCAAAACACCGCATGTTTGATAACAAGGCACCTGCGAGCAGGCCACAATTATTTGAAAGCAAATAATGTTACATCAGAAACTACTTTAAATCCAGAGATTTGATTGGTTAAAATTAGCGACGAGCTTGTAGGCCATACCCACTGACGAAGTAGGAGATCAATGATATATTAACAGGGACAGTGATAACGAACTCAGTTTTCAACTCAACAAAGGCCGAGGTGCGCCACTCTAAAACAAAGTGTAATACGTAATAATAATTTAAAGTGAAAAATTGCATAAGTGCGACTAAGATGAAAATTATAATTGCCGATTAAACGTAAGTAGATTTTGGGGAATTTATTTTAAACTAAAACACAATAATAATAGGGCTTCGAATCCGGGGAGGATAAACTACGAATCTAAGTTCGGGGAGAATAGAAGGTATTCTAAGTCTGGCGAAACTGATGAGAATAAATTCTGAGATGAAGTAATAAATCGAAATAAGACGACAATAATTTGGGGTGCAGAAGTCTAAGTTTAATAATGGTAGTCCAAAGGGTGATGGCAATAATTTAAATGCAATGGTTCAAGCGTGTGGATAGACAATATTTCGAATGGGCATGTAATAATTCTGAATTGGGGGAAAATAATTTTTATCCAAATGGATGGTAGAATGCATGGAAAATATTTGCTGATAATGGATGCGTCAATTGTGAGAAGGAAATAGCGAAGAAAATAGACCAGGTTTGATTTTTAGTTATAAGACATTGTTCTATTTTTGTATTTGAATATTGAAACAGAGGACTTGCATACGTATAAAGTGCGTTATATGATAAGAGGTTTTGAACGTTCCACACTTCTTTTTATAAAAACAATAGGTTTTTTGGTGACTTTAGATTTGATTAAAAAGTATATGATTTTTGATAAATGAGATTTACAACATTAATTAATTGAAAAGTGTATTTTAAATAATTTACAAAAACTGTACATAATATTTGTTTCATTATATAAAATTGAATTAACTTCATTTTATAATTCCAAATAAATGCTAGTCGAGGTCATAAGATAAAGTTAATAGGAGTGATTTGATAATTTAAACAATAAAGGAGGATTAGGGTGCATAACAATTTACATGCACACTTCCAGTCACAGTGAGGAAGAGGTAGGAGCGATCTACAAAGATATCGAAAACATACTAAGATACGTAAAAGGAAATAAAAATTTAATAATTACTGGGGATTCTAAAGCAGTGGTAGGTGAGCGTAGGGAAGGTGCGCAAGTAGGTTTATTTGGTTTAGCCACGAGAAACGACAGGGGAAATAGGTTGGTAGAATTTTGCAAAAAAATCATTTAATTATCACAAACACATTAATTCAACATCATGCGAGAGGACGATCCACGTGGAAAATGCCAGGGGATATGGGAAGGCATCAAATAGAGTACATTCTTATTAGACAACTGTAGAAGTTATCCAGAAGCAGATATAGACACTGACTGCAACATCGTAATGATGAGGACCGCCCTTAAATTTAAAAATTTGAAAAAAAAGGAATGGAAAAAGGCACTTTAACTTTAAGAAACTAAAAGATAAAGATATCCACGAAAGGTTTGAAAAAAAGTCAAATGAATTGCTGAAAGATATTGGGAAAATTTCTGATACTAATGAAGTAGAAACGGAATGGAATAACATTAAATCCAGTTTAGACATGGCGTCCAGAGATTATCTGGGGTATACACAAAAAGAAAACAAGAAACCATGGATAACAACAGATATCCTGAATTTAATAGAAGAAAGACGAAAATACAAAAATAGATCAGACGGAACTGGAAAACAGAGATACAAAGACATAAAATGGGAAATTATTCGCAAATGCAAGAAAGCTAAAGAACAATGGATTGATGAAAAGTGCAAACAGGTACAAACTAAGATGAAAATAAAAAAGACAGATAAAGCATACTAACTAATTAGAATAGATTTTAGTGATATAAAACCGTATAGCAAAAATATAAGGGACGCGAGAGAAAAATGTAGAGAAAGTGGTTAGATGGCAGGAATATATTGGGAATTTATATGCAGGAGAAGAGCTAACGGCATTAGAACAGGAATCAGACATTGAAAATTGATGACTTGTGATACCCCATACTATGAGATCAGTTTGAATTAGCATTAAAGGGTCTGAAAAATGGTAAGGAGCCGGGTACAGATAAGGTGCAAGCAGAAACTCTAAAAGCCGCAGGACAAGTAGTAACAGAACGCATCTTCCAACTTGTAGACTATATGTATGAGACAGGCGATATACCCAAAGATTTCAACCGTAACATCATAGTAACTATACCAAAAAAGAGAGGCGCAGATAAATGTAAAAATTTTCGAACAATAAGTTTGACAGCACACGTGTCAAAAATATTAACTAGAGTTATACAAAGATGAATGGAAAATTGCCTTTACATTACAAACATTATATAAAAAAACAAAAATACCTGATTTGATACAGCGTTCACGCCTTTTTCATGTTTAATTTGACTGCAGTATAATGCAGACTACATTCAGGAATTAAATGTATAGATATTTTTGCATCTAAATAAATATATGTGTGTACACAGTTTTTTAAAGCATGACAGTGGTTATACTCAAACGATTTAGAACTAATGTCTGGAGATACATCAACGAAAATATAGATATTTCGGCGATTTTCGACGGTTTTTCGTTGATAACACGAGAACGAGCAGGGAAAAGTCTTATTTTGACTAAAAATTCGTGTTTAGCACACCAAGATACGTAAGGAAAATTACTTCCGAATCTAGTTGAGACAACTGATCATGACAAGAAACGCAGCGCCACAACATCTTCGGGAGCTTATCTTCTGCGACTGCAAAAAAAAAGCTGCAGAAGCGTTTGCAGTTACAAGAAGATTGAAGCGCTCCGTAGTTAGCATCCACTGCGAAGGAGTCTTGTGATACAAGTCCCTGAGTTCGCATTAAGCCTGGATTACTCATCCACAGATGACATGTCAGACGAAGATGAAGTAAACGAAGAGTTATCGGTGCCCGTCTCGGATATTCTTAAAAACCCTCCTGAAATCTCAAAAGACGACGTCTTGGACCAACTAGGACCATCAAACAGGGCAAAGTTAGATAAAATAAATATATCCTCAAAACGCATGTCAGATTTTCAAATAATTTTCAGCGATGCATTTACACATATGTTTCTTTTTTAATATAATAATAGTAATAATGATAAATTAATTGTCAGTTATTTAATTTTTTACATACCCACACCTGTAAAAAAACATACAAATAATCTTATTTTTTGCTCAAGTGGTTGAGGGGGGTCACTTTAGAGTTCCCTGAGACCACAAGACTGCCAACTGCGAGGTAGCGAGAGGGTTTCCAAGCAAATGCTAGGCCTTCAGAAACTGGAACGGTACTGTAACTGGTGAAATTTTACTGAAAACCGTGTAACTGGAGAAAGTGGCCAAATTGTGAAAAGCCATATCTCCGAAACTTTCGCTCCTATAAAAACCGTTTTGGCCTAAAATTGTTAAAACTTTAACCTACTTTAAAAATGGATATTACAATCTTTGACGAAAAGCCAGTCCTTCCAGGTCAAAATTAACAAAAACTGAAAAAAGGTTAAATTTTTTGAGTTGTTTCTTATTTTTAAGAATGATTCGGTCGGCTGCCGAGGTCAAAAACTTGGATTTAACTATGCCTTAAATTACAAACATCATATAAAAAACCAAAAATACCTGATTTGATCCAGCGTTCGCGCTTGTTTCATATTTAATTTGACTGAATTACTAGTGTTACAAGTGTCGAAGATCACCATGCAGTCTAATGCAGACTACATTCAAGAATTAAATGTATAGATATTTTGTAGTGTTTTAACTTTTTTGAATCTAGATAAAAATATGTGTGTACACAGTTCTTTAAAGCAAATTCATACCTAATATCTCATAATACATGACAGTGGTTATGCCCAAAAGATTTCGAACTAATGTTTGGAGACACGTTAACGAAAATACAGAAATTTTGACCATTTTCGACGGTTTTTCGTTGATAAGAAGAGAACGAGCAGGGAAAAGCCATATTTTGACTAAAAATTCGTGATTAGCACATCGAAATACGTAAGGAAAATTACTCCCAAACCTAGTTGGGACAACTGATCATGACAAGAGACGCAGCGCCACAACATCTTCTGGAGCTTATCTCTTGCGACTGCAAAAAAAGCAGCAGAAGTGTTTGCAGCTACAGGAAGGCTAAACTGAAGTGCTCCGTAGTTAGCATCCACTGCGACGGAGTCTCATGCTACAACGTCCCTGAGCTCGCATTAAACCTGGATTACTCATATACAGATGCCATGTCAGACGAAGATGAAGTAAACGAAGAATTATCGGTGCCCGTCTCAAATATTCTTATACACCCTCCTGACATTTCAAAAGACGACGTCTTGGACCAACTAGGTACATCAAAGAGGGCAAAGTTCGATTAAAATAAATACATCCTCATAACTGATGTCAGATTTTCAGATAATTTTCATCGATCTATTTACACATATGTTTCATTTTTAATACAATAATAATAATGATAATAATTAATTGTCAGTCCCTATTTTTTTTACGTACCCACGCTTGTAAATAAAAATACAAACAATCTTATTTTTTGCTCAAGTGGTTGAGGGGGGTCACTTCGAAGATCTCTGGGACCCTAAGAGAGCCAACTGAGAGGCAGGGAGAGAGTTTCCAAGCAAATGCTACGCCTTCTGAAACTTGAACGGTACTGAAATTTTTGAAATTTTACTAAAAACCGTGTAACTTGAAAAATTTGGCAAACTCCAAAAAGCTGTTTCTCCGAAACTATCGATCCTATAAAAACCGTTTTGGCCTTAAATTGTTGAAAATTTAACCTACTTTAAAAATGGATAACAATCTTTGACGAAAAGCCGGTCGTTCCATGTCAAAATGAACCAAAACTGAAACAAGGTTAAAATTTTTGAGTTGTTTTTTTATTTTTGAGAGTGACCCGGTCGGCTGCGGAGGTCGAAAACTTGGATTTATCATTATCTTTACATTACAAACATCATATAAAAAACAAAAATACCTGATTTGATGTCGCCTTCACGTCCTTTTCATGTTTATTTTGACTGAATTACATGTGTTACAAGTGTCGAAACACAATGCACGAATTAAATGTTTAGATATTTTTGTCGTGTTCTAACATTTTGCATCTAGGAAGAAATATGTGTGTACACAGTTGTTTGGTCTCTTTGTCGCACGTTTTCGTGTTTAATTTTAAGTCGTTGTAAATTCGTAGTTATAAATAAGATAACAAAGCTGGCATCCCTTATCCCGTTATATCTTGTCATAAATCTCCTTTGTGCCTGTGGAAATTAAGTTGGACTAAAGGGGTAGTGATCGACACTTGCTCATAGACATCGAAGTGAAACGTTTGTTGATTCGGTAAAGTAAGGTAAGTCATCAGTGTCTCCAAATGTGATTTTATGGATAAATTCTAAAACAACACAGTGATAGTGCGTACGTAACACGCCCAATAAATAGCCATACAATCCACTGCGTTGAAGAGTAGAAACGACAATTATAGAACAATAGAATATGGCTGAGGTAAGTCGATATATAAAATTGTAAGACCCCTAGCGCGTTAACTACAGTTTTTAAAAGCAACTTCATACGCAATATCTCAGAATACACGACAGTGATTATGCCCAAACGATGTCAAACTAGTGTCTAAAGATACATCAAGAAAAATATAGGAACATCGGCGATTTTCGACAGCTTTTTGTCGATAAGTAGAGAACGAGCTGGTAAAGATCTTATTTTGAGTGAAAATTCGTGTTTAGCACATCAAAATAGCTAAAGAAAATTACCTCTCGAACTAGTTCAGACAACTCTTTTTGTTGACCTGTGTTATATGTTTGATATAACCCAATGGATTCTTGATTATTTTGACAATTTGATCGGTACGGGTTTAAGAGATTAATTAATCTCAATATAACTTAAATGTAACATACTTTTAAAGCAGTCATATTAATAATATGTGTCCAACATATATTTCAGTGTAGGAAGCAGAACAATTTAAATTATTACTACTGTTATATTATAATTTCATAAATATTTACTTAAGAAAGCTTTTCCCGTATAATTTGGGCCCGCCCAACCCAAAACCAAACTTCGTTACTGATACGTTTTTCTCTTTTTATTCATTAAACGAGCATTTAAACTAAGGGCGTAATTTGGAAAATATATAATCAATCGTTTCCAATTTAATGTTAATTTATGCAAGAACATTTAAAGGCCTTTACCAATCGTTAACCTCGTGTCATGTAGTTGAAGACAATCTTTTATTATTTTATTGGCCATTTTAAATCGAACATGGTACTTTTATGATTATTACCTGTTATGACTTTCGAAGTTCATTAAAAGTATTCTTTTTGTATTCGGCAATGTTGTATTTAAATTGCATTCAGAAACTAAATGTAAGGGTTTGGACAGATAATTATACAGGAAAAATATGTTCTGATTTTAGGATGTAATTTGCAATGAATTGCACTTTTTTGCAATGAGATTCAAGGAAATTTTAGTGTTTCGAGCGTGACCTGTCTCTCGTTTGTCATTATGGTGAAAGTAGGCAGTTTACAGATGGTATAATTAATTATATCTAGAAATCCACCAAACCTTTAACGGTGTGTGTAACGCAAGTGCGTTATTTAAGCACACATTAAGTAATAGAAAAGAATTTAGGAATTTCAGTTAGTTAAATGAGGTTTTATCTCGAAAGAGGCCCGAAATATTTATAGAAACTTTAGTAGTTACTTTAACAGGTCAAGCGCCAAAGCCTTTACGAGTAGAAATTACCCCTGGGGTGCCACCCAATGTCATCTCGTAAAGACATAAGACGACCAGGAAACATTTGCCTTAGAAGTTCCATTGTACGATAAGATGTATGGACCACCGTAGCACTATCTTGTTGGAACCTAATGTTTTCATTTTCATGGTCTTGCAATAATTCATCCCCTTTCGGTTTAAAAATAAATTCAATCATGTGACAATACCGAGCAGAAGTCACTGTTACAACTTTACCATATTCTTCGAAAAAATAGGGACCCCACATACCAAAATCTCCAACAGCGCACCACACTGTTACTCGGAAGCTGTGGAGTGGTCGTTGGCAAAATTTTCGAGGGTTTTTCTCTGCCCAATTGCGAAAATTTTGTTTATTAACAGAAATAGAGTTGCGTACAGAAGTATCCATAGCAATCCGCCGCCCTAGAGCCGATTTCAATGACAACCTTATCCTTAACGTCTCTCCCCGTCTCCGAACGATTCTAACATCAAGAACTCACGTCTACATCGGCTATAAATCATGCAGAATAAGTGACTTAGTGTCCATAACAAAGATTTGGACATTCTTCCAAGATCTGCCGTTCCACCACCACCTGCGGACACTGTGCCCAAGACCATGTATTAAGATCGTGTCCTAACCGAAAGTCCTTGCAACCCATCTGTTCCAATTGCCAAAGAATAAACCGCCCTTATAACCATCCTGTGACCAGTCCCGACTGTCCTGTCTACAAGCAATCTCTTGAGATTTACAAATTACGCACCGATTATAGCTATTAACCCCTCCACGCAATTTGTTCCTATGTCTATGCATAATCCTCACCTAATTCCGTTCTACATATCAGTCATTCAAGCCAACCTCCAACACTCTCGCTCCGCAACACACGAATTAGCCCATGTACTTACCAAACAAAAAATATCCCTAGCCATCTTCCAAGAACCATACCTAGTTAACAACAGAATTCTCAACCTACCTCTGCACACCAGATCCCTTATACATCCCCACCCGTCAGATCCTAACCTTACTACAGTCATCATCATTAATGACCCCCAAATAGATGTCTCCCTTATCCTTTCACAATCTACACCACAAATACTGACAGCTGAACTGCACTGGAAGACTGGGACACTATACGTCATTTCGGCATACTTTCAATACAGCAAAAACATACAAACTTATCTACAACAGTTAGACAATACCTTACAAACACATTAACAAAAACCGACGCTGATATGCGCAGACGCAAACGTACGATCTACACTATGGTATAATGACACCACTGACGAAAAAGGCACACTCCTTGAAGATTTCATCTTTCAACATAACCTATCCATTATAAATTCTCCATCAAATATCCCAACTTGGGAATACCAAAACCAAAATCCAACATAACATTACCCTAGCCACTCCATCAGCTTCTAATTTACACGTCCCCTGGAACGTTTCCCATCTTATAAATTCCAGCGATCATAATCCAATAACTTTCAAAATCTTTCCCAACCTCCCACCGCGACAATTTTTTAAATCATCTTACAATACCAGCAGCGCAGATTGGTCCCGTTTTCAAAAATCCTTAAAAAATTGCATTTCAACTCCCCAATCTGTTCAACCACAAGATTCCCATCCTACACTACTAGCTAACTCCATTATCCAATCCATTTACCGTGCCGCAGCCACTACTATTCCGACGAGACGCTACGTTACACGCACGACACCCTGGTGGAGTCCCACACTACAAAAAACCAGGAAAAGACTTAACACCTTACGCCAGAAAACTCAACGTTTACGAAGACTCGCAGTCCACAATGACCATTTTATATTACTGGGCACAGAATTTCATCAACTACGTTCATCCTTCAAAAGAAGCATCTATGAAGCCAAGAATCATTATCTAAAGAACATCGTTCACCATCCAAGTGCCGATCCCTTGAAAACCTATCGCAAGTTAGTTAAATCCCCTCCAATTCAAATCCTAACAACAGCTACTTCACTTCCTTACCTCACCATCCAAAAAACTTTATCCCTCCTTCTAAACACCGTAATTCCTCCCAAATCTATGGACGTCCCCTCCTTACATCAATACCAAATCATCAACAATTGTGCATTCCCTCCAAGCACCCCCTCTGATGATATTCTCGAGACTGACCTTCTAGACTCTATCATCTACAAATTAAATCCTTATAAATCTCCAGGTTCTGATAATATCCCCAACATAATTATCCAAAAATCATGGCCAGTCATTCGTCTACCTATCCACAAGCTATT
Source organism: Platerodrilus igneus (assembly GCA_036346225.1). Lineage (NCBI taxonomy): Eukaryota > Metazoa > Arthropoda > Insecta > Coleoptera > Lycidae > Platerodrilus > Platerodrilus igneus. The sequence goes on from JARFIW010001638.1 coordinate 2,136,526, forward strand.
CCAAAAATGTCTAACTACCGGTACCTTTCCTGACACCTTCAAACATGCAAATATCATTCTTTTTCTAAAACCAGCAAAATCTCTCGAAGATCCACGTTTCTACCGACCAATCGCCCTCCTTTCAACCATCGGTAAACTCCTAGAAAAACTAATGCTACACAAACTCCAGTTCCACATTGATAACAATTCCTTAATTTCCAACAACCACCACGGTTTCCGACAAGGACACAGTCCTGAACAAACTACCCACTCCAAAGTCCAATAATCACAATTTAAATATGTTCTAGCAATTTTCCACGAATTTCACTCTGCTTTTGATTTACCTCTGGTGGCCCAAAATCTTTAACCAACTAAAGATGCTAAATTTTCCCTCCAATATTTTCAAAAACATCCAAACATACCTAATTTTCCGTACAGCAACCCACCAAACAAACTATTTCTCCTCCACCACGAACCTATCATAATGCTGTCCTCAAGGATCTATTCTTTCCCCACCCTTTGAACCTAGCCATCAACCCTCTCCTTGACCTCAACATCCCTAATACAGACACATTTGCTTACGCAGACTACCTCACATTCCTTATCCACGGCAACTCCCGTCTTCAACTACAATCAACTGCAAAAATCCTAATGGTCAATCCTTAACAAACAACCCATCTCCCCTGCCAAATCTAAAATGCTGCTGCTAAAAGGATTCTTCGACCCTCGCCGAAACCCTACTATCCACATTTTAAAAACCCCCCTGACTTTTTCCGAATCTGTGCCATACCTTGGCATTCACCTAGAAACCCGACTGAAAATACACACCCACCTCCAAAAATTCGATCCAAAACCAAGATGCTCCTGTATAACATACAACAACCCCTACCGAAATCAATCCAACTAACGCTACTTACAAGAAGACTAATCCTTAATAATATCATTATCCCCATCATCCGATACGCTGTTGACTCTGGGTATCCCCTGACAACCCCCCACTAGCGTAGTATCCTAAATCTGATCATACGCCCTTACCTTATATACGTCTCCCGAGCATTCCGCACCACCTCTACTGCAGCCTTATACACCATTCTCAAAATCCCCCCCCCTCTAGACATCCAGTTACACCACTTCGTTCATACCCGCAACCTAAAATTTCTTCGTACAATCCATCTTCACAATGAAACATTATTCCCAGAGACTTACCGTAAAATCCCTACTTTCGATATCAAGACCCGTATTTACAACTCCCTCGTTCGTTCCTGGCAAGAATCATGGTACCACTCCGAAACCGGCAGATACACCCACCTAATAATTTCTACCATTACCGATATCCTCAGCCAGCCGCACAACTATCCAATTCCTGACTGATCATGGCAAAATCCGCTCCAAATTACACTCCCTTCACTTAATCCCCTCTCCATTATGTCCATGTAATCATCTTGATTCCCTAGAAACTCATAAACATCTCATACACCATTGCCCCGATCTCACTCCCATCCGAAACAAATTCAAACACACCATCCAACTAGACCTATATTCCCCACTACCTAATTTAAAATCCCTAGTCACACATTTTCCTCTTACTCTCCACGACTTCATACAAGAAATTCTAGATAACAAACCACTTATACCCCCACCCTAACCCCAAACCTGTGATTTAAACTTTAATATCAAGTGGAAACTACATCTGAACCCAACATCTCCATCCACCCTGCCCTGGATCAACTTCAAGACGTCAGCAGAAGATCATAAGCGAGTCACACAGAAGGCCACCAGAATTTTTAGTTTCATTTGTTTTACTTTATTTTTATTACTATAAGATTGTACAAGCTAGGATGGGCCAATGGCCTGAGTATGGCTTAAAAGAAATAAGATTTTCATTCATTCTTATTAACAGTTTCGGCCAGGTGAAAATGAGCCTCATCACTATAGATCAAAACAGCAGGAATACTCTGCACAATGTCACGGCACAAATTTTTTCGTGTGTCAAAGTCTCTGTCACTTAACTCGTACACTAACTGCATCTTGTATGGGTGCAATTCAAGGTCTCTATGGAGTGTTCTTCTGACACTACTGGCAGATAATCCCAGTGAAGCGGCGTGTTTACAAACAGATCGCTGGGGGGACTGTTGAATTGAAGTCTGTACTCTATCCACGTTTTCTGCTGACGTTGAAGTCCTAATTCGGCCTACTGGATTTCTTTTTTAATGCCGAAGATGTCCCTTTAAAATTGGTTACCCAATTCCTAATTGTTGATCCAGTGGGGATGGGATCGATACGACCAACTGATTCACCATTTCGAATAAACTCTTCCACCACGAACGCTCGATGTTGACCCGACCAAGTTATTGCTCACACTGAAAACTGCATGGCATGGAGCGTTTGACGACGCCATCCCCCTCCCCTACTCTCTCCAGTGTTCAGCTAATGACCTTGTGAGATCGGAAAGCTAATTTGATTCACCCAGTACTAATCCGATATATTTACTTCTAGTAGTAGCGATACATTTTCTGATGTACGCGGATGTTGCTGAAATATTTCATAAAAAACAAAAGAGAAGAAACCAATTGGATAGTAGCATTGAGGATAATACAAGCAAAGAAAATGCTGTTGCTTTAACTTCTTCATGCAGAAACACTACAGAGGTATGAGAGTTTGAGAAGTATATTTTCGCTGCCACTGCATCAGAAATTCGCACTATCACCGAGGCAATATATCAGTAATCTGAAGAAATATTGAATAAGCAAGATGTAACTACTGTTAGTAGGAATTTATCTGACTCAATATGGGGGCCACCAAAGAGGGCCCATTTACAATTTGATAAAACTTTTTATTTCGGGGTTCAGTCCGATTGATTTTCAGCTTTAGAGGAACAAAACATCCTACAGTTACTGCTTGCATTTATTGATTTTGGCATCATTGATTAAATAATTGATCAGACAAATCTCTATGCGAGCCAGCTTATTACAGAAATGGACGTCTCATCCGAATCACAAACTTATTTATGGGAACCAACTTCCAGAGCGGAAATAATTCATTCCATTGGTTTGTTAGGTTATGTGGGAATAGTCCGCATAAATTCACTGCGCAATTATTGGTCCACTGGATTTTGAAAAGTTAAGTAGCATCTAGCATCATGAGCCGAAATCGATTCGAGTTATTGCTAAAAATGTTTCATTTTTCAAATAATGCCAAATGCCCCGAAAGAAATCGACTTTATCAGATAAAACCAATTTTTAACAAAATTATAGAAAACTTTCAAGATGTCTACACATCTGCAAATATGTTTTGTGTTGATGAGATTCTCATTCCGTTTCAAGGGTGGCTTGGAATAAAGCAATATATTCCTCAAAAATCGCACAAATATGGGGTACAATTTTCAAGTTATGTTGTGATAAAGGATATACTTGGAACTTTTCTGTTTATGCCGGACAAGAACGGAATGCTAATTTTTCCGTGCCTACATCAATTGTGTTCAAGCTGTCAGATAAACTTCTTGGCCAAGGACGAACCTGCATTGTCGATAACTGCTATACAAGTCTCAAATTAACGAATATACTTTTGGACAATTCCACCCACTCTGTAGGAACTTTACTAAGTAGTCGAAAAGGTAACCCAAAAAGTGTTATTCAAGCAAAATTGAAAAAAGGTGAGATATCATGTGAAGAAAATGAAAGAGGGGTATGCATTTTGAAATGGCATGATAAAGGAGAGGTGCTGTTCTTATCAACTTGTCACACGCAGTCGACAGTTAAGGTGAATAGGCGTGGCCAAAAAATATATAAACCGCAAGCTGTTGTGGCATATAATGAAGGCAAAAGCTCTCTTGATATTTCAAACCAGATGTCAAACTATAGTACTGCACTCAGAAGGACTATACGGTGGTACAAGAAAGTAGCAATAGAAATTATTTAAAGTACGGCCGTTGTAAATGCTAATATTATCTTCAAGGAAGTGACTGGGTACAAAATGTAAATCACCGACTTCAGGCCTAACCTCGTTGAAATTTTCTTAAGTTTTAAGATCGCTCCGTTTTACTTGTTTCACCATCAAATAAGAAAAGTTTAAAGTCTCGTTCCTTTGCTAGAAAAAACAGAAAGTATTGCAAAGGCTGTTATAAGCAGAAGCAAAAAGAAATCATTTCAAGAGATAAAGCAAAAAAAGTAACTACCTATTGTCGTGATTGTAGTGATCAAACCACGATTCTGGTTGGACTAGAACGTTGTAACTTTAAGACACACATATTTGTATTGTTTATTTATTTCATTTGAGGCTAATACACAATTGGTTTAGTGCCCTTTTATGTAATTAATGATCGAGTAAATGGTACTCTTATCTGAAAAAATAATGCAGCTATTGAAAACCTGCTATTGGTATACTATACTACCAGATCACGGCGGACATGCTATATAATAGTTTTGTATTAAGATTTAGCCGCTTGGCCCATACACAGTCCAACATTTTATGTGGTTAAGCGGGCACCTGTGTCATCCATGGCCTCGGTATTAACAGTTTCTAGCGGACACCGGTATCTGCCATGGCGCTTCACCTGTTAATAACCTGGCTATTCTCGTATGATACTGAACTAGGATAAAGAATTAAAATAGTAAAGCACCTAGTACATCTTTATACAACCACTAATAAAGATCGAAACTTTACGCTCTGTGTATGAAACTAGAACCATTCAGATAGGATTCAAAACTTTTAATAGTGCAGTGATTCGTACTATTTATTTAGTCAATTCTCATTGGTTGATAATTATTGCAAATATTATAGTGTATAGTTAGATATTCGAGAGTATTTTTGAACAGCACATTAATCACTTCCAGGTTTCAGAATGCACTCGGTGATGTCAGAATTTACCCGTTGTAGGGGCGATTGATTTGTTTACAGGTTTTTAACGGAAACTTTTGCTTCAGATTTCAAAAAACGGAAGGTCGGAAAAGCTTCACTGGCGCTATTATTAAAGGTAATGTTTTTAGTTATATGCTATTTTAAGTTATCTGATTGCATCGAAGCATTAGTAATTATTTAACGTTATTTTCTTAATGTTCTAAGAAAGTAATTGAATTAATGATCGCATTGTTATGCAGATTTTTGTTTGTAAATTTAATGCCACGATGTGTTTAATTTTTAAAAGCACGTTTTAACATGATGCAATCATAATGAATAATTCTTAACTTGTGCTTACTAGATTGAATATATTTTGTTAACATGCATTTATATAAAGATTTAGCGCCTGAATGTGGGTTTCTGTTCCTGTAAAATTTGATATGTATTTGTTACAGGCATATTTTATATTTTATAATTTGTTTTAAGGATTTATTATGATTATGTAAATGTTATTTCAGTTTTAGCTGAGCGTTTATAACTGCATAATTCATGTATCGTTTGTAGGACCTAACCATCAGTTAGTTTGAAGAGTCTGACGCATTATAACCAGCAATTCTATCGGTATCTAATATTGAGATTTATTATTTTGTTGTGATGTGATTATAGCGAACCTCTGCTATGACCCCGTATTAACGCGTTTGCATTCTGACTATGTAGGAGACGGTTGATTCAATTTGTACCCTTTGTTTGGTACTATCATAACATATGTTCATGTTTTAACTTTGTTTGTTTATAAATATTTGATTTTTTGAATGTATTTGTAGTAATGTTTATGCAACGATAGAATGTAGGTTAGCCATTGTAAACCATATTGCCAAACAGGCTGGAAACTGTTAATGGTATGTACGATAAATGTGCATATTTGAGCCTTTGTTGAATTTACTAAAATTTTATGACCGTGCGGGGTGGAACATTGGTAGCCAAGGTCCTAATCTTCTTGGTGTTCTTTCTCTTCAACTCTAGGCAAATAGTAATGGCTCAGCCGTCTCTGTTACCCTCTAGAAAAGATTAGCTAGACTACACTAACATTTCTTCGATCTCATATGTAGAATGTCTGAGTAACAGTTAACATCCCGTAATATTAAAAGTACACAGGTTGTTCGTTCACCGCCCCATCCTTGGAGAAGTGTATTTATGCAGTTAGAAACGCAGGGTGATTGAGGTTTTATTTGCCGATACTCTTTCCTCAGCGTTAACCCAGGGAGTCCGGCACTGTTTGCTCTTATAATTCATGTTTAATTGATGGCAACCGAATTTTGAGGTTATCATATAATAATTTAAGTAGGGTTGTTAACTATTGTAGTATTATTTCAAACCTTCTGCCTTAACGCCATCTTAGTGTATATTTAGGTTAAGTTACGGTCACACAACGTAGACGTCACTAGCCACAGCCATAGACGACTAGATCACGAGGCCAAGTATTGTCAAGAGAGGGCGTTCGTTCTTCCGCAGGTCGTTACATTACAATAGGTTTTAGAATAACTCGTGTTAATTTTAGAGTTTTTGTTATTTTTAAGTTTCTAGAGCAGTAATTGTAGTTAACAAAACTACGAATATAAATTTAAAGATATTTTTATTCCCAATATTCTCATCATCATCATCATTAGGTCTTCAGTCCTGGAACTGGTTAGACGCGTACCATCATTGTTTACCATTCTGAACTAATTTACAGATTTCCCTGAAACTTGCATAGTCTGCATCTATCACTATCTGATCTAGGTCTACATCTACCTCTTTTTTCCTATCTCTGCTTGTAATATATCCCATACTATTCCCCAAAAATGCATTAGAACGTATTCTTCCCTTCTATTTCTCCTATTTTTTTCCATAGATATCCTCGTCCCCTACTATTTTTATAACCTATTTGTTATTAACTTTGTCTGTCCATGCTATCATCTTTATACATCTGAGAAAAGGCTGCTACCGTTTTTCTGTCTGCTATTCAGACTGCCCGTATTTCATAGGCATACTGTGCTGTGCTCCACAGATATGCTTTCAACAATTTTCTTCTTGTTTTATGTTTGTTAGCTTTCATCATAGGCGCTGTTCTTTCTTGTTAGATGCAGTTTGGTTCCCTTTTGTTGTTCTACAATTATATACCCTATTTCTCCGACATTCGGTGGTTGTGAAAGGGGGTAAGCAGCCAGTGGCTGCCAAGTTTCACCAGCACTTAAGCATTTACTGATTTATTATTTTTTCCAAAATAACTTTTCGCACAGTCATCATTAGTTGCAGATATTTCACACTCAACAGCTGTGGTTGTTTATAATAATCATCAGATTAATCTACGCTTATTTTTTCGTCATTAAGTTTTACGTCTCAAAACTGGTTGGACACGTACCTGCACTTAATTATATTCAGATTTAGCCTACACAGTTTCCTGAAATTCTCACAGCATGTATGTAGCTCGGTTCCCCTTCTATTGTTTTCTAATTTTATGCCCTACTTAACCGAGATTCAGCGAACGAGGATAAGCAGCCTGTGGCTGCCAAGATCCCCAACACTTAGACATTTGCCGATATAATAGTTTTCCAGTAAATCCTTTCACACAATTAACATTATTCGAGAATATTGCCCGATCAATTCTTGTAGTTGCTTATAATAGTCATCATGTTTAAGTACAGTTACTTTCTTCGTCATCTTGGGACTGGTTGGATGCGTACCTCCATTGATTTCTATTCTGAACTTGCCTACACATTTCTCTGAAACTCCTACAGCCTACATCTTTCACTATCTGTGCGCAGTAGTCTAACCCAGGCCTACCTCTTCTTCTCTTTTTTCCTGTTTCTGCTTCTAATATATTCCGCTCTCTTCCCTAATGCCGTAGTATGTGGTCGATCATCCTGTCTCTCCTATTTTTACCGTTTTCGACATAATCAAGCAAACGAGCGGTACCAATCTTTTCGTTATAACATGGAGAATCAGTATTTGGATGGTGGACAATAACCACTGATGGCAGATTAAACTTATACGCAAAAAACAAAATGGCCGCCGCTCTGCCGTACTTGACACTGGTTTTTATGTTCAATCTCGTAAAATACAATATTTACGACAAAGTGACCTATTACAAAAAGTATTCAGTATTAAATTCTACACAAACAACGTTCTTAGGGATTTTTTGTAAGGTTAGCCTTTAACATAGAAATTTAGCTTTTAAATAAAGAATTAACTCAGTCGCTGGAAATCTCCAATATAATTCATACATATAAGCATTTTGTAACTATTTACATTTAACATATGCATTTTAAATGTGTATATATTTAATATTAAACTAATAAAGATCTATTTATGTTATAGATAACTTGAAGAAGTAACCAGAAAAAGCCTAATAATGGATGTTGCATATCAGTGTAGTTTGGCGAAGAAAAGCAAGACAATCAAACTTGTAGATTGCATAACTGAAAGACAGTGTTATGGTGATGAACAATGTGGAAATATTGTAAATCAGTTTCATGATGATTTTAGTGTTGATTCTATGCAAAAACAAAATATTGCATGCCATAGGTCGTGTTATCAACGTATGACCCATAAAAAGCATATTGAACTATTAAGAAAGAAACACGAGAAAAGATTAAATGAGCCATCGACAGAGGCATGTGCTTCAACATCTGAAAGTTGTTCTATTAAATTTACAAAATCTCAAACAAAAAACTATGTAAAAGAATACTGTTTTTTTTGTGACAATCCAGGCTCTAGAAGACTTAAATTAAGAAAAGTATCGACTAATACTGCAGGGAAAAACTTGCACCAAGCTGTTCAACTAAGTAATGGTGACATTTTACGAGTACGGCTTGGTGAAATAGTAGTCGGACAAAGACATTGAATTCTCTCGTCCAAACCAGCCTAAAAAGCCTCAAAGAGTTTCAGTGAAATGCACTAAAGACAAACTGATTGCTGAAGCAGAAAGATGTGGCGATGAAATGATGAGAGAGTTATATGTATTTCTTGAATCTGCAAGCATAATAAGAAATCACATTTTTATAGCAAAGTCGTGGCAATTTGATGGTGTTATTCCAGAAAGTCTCACAGAAATTGTACCACAAGAAATTAAAATGTTCTTTCAATGGTGTATCGCAAGAAAAAGTTCCATTAATGAAAATCAAATTACAAAGAACGAAGATGTAAAAGGACGAGCGAGCAATATGTCGCAGATGCCCATGTCAAACTGCCTTTCTCGGAGACAAGTAGAAAATAAAACATCTTTAAGTTTCCATCACAGTCGAGAGCAACCACTTCAGGTGGCTTGTGGTTTATACATTGCGCTATGGATAATATTGACTTTTGTGAAGACACCATTGACGGAAGAAAGACATTTCATGGAACAGCTGTAACTGTTTACCAAGATGTAAAAAAAACTGATCTACCTACTCCAATATCATTGGCTTCATCAAATAATTTACCATTACCATCTCTTGAAGATGCCTTACCAAAAATGCTTTTTTGTACAAAACCTACAAACTGGAATATATGTTGTCCAGTACCTATCGTCTTTAACATTGTCCCCCAATATGGAGAGTTACTTCACAAAGCAATATATTTTGACAGTGTTTCATTCCTGTTACGAAGATCCATATTGAATGGTAATGATATATCTATCTCCTCTCCCACATGGAATGGGTATAACAGCTTTGTAGTAGATGTGAAATGTGTTTCCAGAGTTTCCTTGCTACCAGTAATTCCAGAGCCTCCAACTAATAGTCCTGTTCAGTTAACAGTTATGAGGCAACTTGTTAAACTAAACGAATCCATGAATAAAACGACAAACAAGGTCGTTGTTACAGCTGACATGGCACTTTATAAACCTTTAAAGCAGCTTGAAATGGCAAAAGAAGATTGCAAAAGCAAATGGATATTGAAGTCTGGAGATTTGCATATCATAATAGCTCAACTTAGAACAATTAGTGAGTTCATATGTGGAAGTAGAATACCAGAGCTGTGGGTGGAATGCGATTTGTACTCTTCGGTGACTATGAAACAAATACTAGAGGGAAGACACATAAGGAGAGCTATTGAAGCCTATTTAACAACTACGACCACATTATATTTTCTTCTTCTAGAAGAATTTGCCAAGGAACAACCGGGGAAACTTACCTTGTTACAGCCTGTACTGGATGAACTGGCAGAGAGTTTACAATCTAACAATGAGACCAATATTAAACATAAGCTCGTTCATTGAAGAAAATGGGATAGTTGCAGAAATTAAAAGATTGGTGAGTTCTAGGAAATCAATGGAACCAGTTTTCAAGATGGCGTGCTTATATATGGATATGGTGCAGTCTATGTTGTGCTTTGTCAGAGCTGTTAGAACATCTGATTAGAATCTTAGCTTTGCTTCTCTTCATGACCTCTTGAAATATTTCTTTGCTCTTAATAGAAACAATTATGCACGGATGATTTCACTGTTTGCTGAGACGGATGTATTACAATCAACAGATCCAGACATCTGGATAAACTTCATAGAGGGCAAATGGGTTGTCAATCGTAATGTTGTACCCTTTTGTGCCCTAGGTGCAGATGAAGCCTTAGAGCACCAAAACCGAAAATTGAAAGTGCAAGGAGGACTGGTGTGTATAACACAAAATCATAGTGCAAGAAATCGTTTCTTCCTTGCAAATCCAGAACTGAACAGAATATCAAATGCGACGGAGATGTTGCTTGAGATGAAAACTGTTGGATAAGCAAAACACCATGGGCTTCTAGATACAACCCAAAAACGCCAGGATCGCAATGTTTTGCAACTCAAAGATGCATTTAAAAATTTCACTGGCCCTTTTCAGTGTAAGAGCCCACAAATGACCCACATTCTTACTCATAGAGTGGACCCGCAGAACGTGCAAGATTTTGTAAGTAACGTAGAAGAAGTGGGTCAAAAGTTGAAGGAATTTTTATGGCAGAGCGTGTAAATAGCAACACAAAACAATTTTGGCCTACGATGAAGAAGTATTCAGCAAAAACTTGTAAAGCGTCAGCAAAAAAGATTACAGTTGCCCTTAAAGATAAAATTGTATTCATGAAAACAGATCTCTCACTTATGTCCAGGCTATTGATAGCATCTCGAAGCCGAGATGATATTAACATAAAGTTCAATATAAGTAACTATGAATTTTCACCCTCCCAAAATCATTGTTTGCTAATGATGGGAAAATGCATTATTGTACCAACAAATCCAAACTTGCAGCGATTTTGGAGTCATTACCATCAAATAAAAAACAGATTGATAACAGTTCACCACTATCATATCACTATCACAAGAAACTGAAAAAATCGCGGCTATAATTGATGGAATGGCTCTACTGCACACTTACAACAAGCCTAGCACAGTAAAAACGTGTCATGATCTAGGAATGCACTTAAACAAGTGGATTAGTGACAAATTCAAAGCATACAATTCTGTACATGTTGTGTTTAACACCTATAAGGACAATTCATTAAAAAATTTAATAAGAGGCAGTTGGCAACTCTGCAATGATCCAATCCGTTACCAAATAACATATAAAATGGTAGTTAACAAAACTTCAATGAAGAATTTGCTTGTTCATAATAAAACAAAGACGAGCTTACAGAGTTCGTATCTGGTCACATATTGCAATGGGGTGTGAGCAATAACAAGAAATATATAGTTAGTTGGAGGGATCAAGTTGCGTCAACAGATGGAGCAGATGTGTCAAGCCTACGGACCACACAGGAAGAAGCGGATACAAAAATCATACTTCACGGAGTATATATATCACAACAAGGATTTAGAACAACTCATGTTTATTCGCCAGACTAAGATGTTTTGGTTTTGGCGTTAAGGAGATTTCCTAAAATGACAGCACAATTTGGAATATTCCTGGACAAGGAATGAAAAGGTTTGTTGACATAGCTCCTATCCACAAGTCACTGGGATTACTCAAAGCTGCTGCTCTCCCTGGACTTCATGCCTTATCGGGTTCAGATGTAACTGGATCATTTGCCTTTGAAACTTAAGTGGTGGAAAACTTTCGATTCTGTCAATGATGACCTACTAGAGGTCTTATCAAAGCTTGGTACAACACCCACTTTTCCAATCGATGTCAGAAGCGGTTTGGAGTTATTTGTTTGTCAATTATATATTCCAAAAACACGATGACTGAGATTGGAAATGTACGATGGTGGCTTTTCACAAAAAAACAAAGCTGCTTTAACTCCTGCACTTTTACGAGCTCATCTTCAGGCGCTTGAGCGGAATCAAGATATCAAACCAAACGCAGACATACCGTCACCACTCAGTTTCGGATGAACAAATATTGGAGGAACATTTGAACCAATCCCGTGCACCTTGCTTTGTGTTCCAGACCTTATGGCAGAGCTTTGTAGTTGCACGTGCTCCTTATGTCGTTGTTGTCCACCATGCACTTGTCTCATGTATGGACTAAAGTGTACAGAAATGTGTAGAAGTGAAGGTGATCGAAAACTATGTGAAAACTCTAATAAGGATACAGAAGACATAGATGGATGCAATGAATCAGTTATAGAAAGTGATGACGAGATTTATGATGGAGATTGTAATTATTGATAAACTGTTCTCTAGTGCAATACAGTAGATATATGTTTGGTATTTGTAATTAACTTTGAGCTCTAACACTGTCACTGGTTAGGCAATTCAATTGTAAATAAATTAAAGAAATTAAAAAGCAACACTGCACTTTTTGGAAAATAAAACCATAAATGCTTTAATTAAAAACCGAATTTCTATGTTAAAGGCTAACCTTACAAAAATCCCTAAGAACATTGTTTGTGTAGAATTTAATACTGAATACTTTTTGTAATAGGCCACTTCGTTGTAAATATTCTATATTTTACGAAATTAAACATAAAAACCAGTGTCATGTAAGGCAGAGCGGCGGCCATTTTGTTTTTTGTGTATAAGTTTAATCTGCCACCGGTGGCTATTGTCCACCATCCAAATACTGATTCTCCATGTTATAACGAAGAGATTGATACCTGTCCTATGCTTGAATCATCAAAAATCCCACGGATTTACACTAGCAAGCCAACTACACTCAAATTTCTTTTCTTTGCTCCTGTATGAATTACCATGATCCCTACTATGTCTAGTGATAACCTATTCATTTCGATTTTTAGGTTCTCTAGCTTACCTACTTGCTTCATACTTCTAACATTCCACGCTCAGACTCGCAAAATGTTCCCAACTCTTATTCTGAACTTTCCGATCGCATGCTTCGAAGTAGTTTCCTCCCGGAGATCCGAATGGTGGACTATTATAACTAGTCGGCTCCGTGGTGTAGTTGGTATGCGTGTGACTACTATGCCAAAGGTCCCGGGTTCAAATTCCGACACGGTGCGCTTGAAAAATGTTAAGCGAGTATTTTTCAGAAAAATACGCCCTCATTCGGATGAGAGGTAAAATGGAGGTCTCGTGTGTGAGTGTGGTCACGCAAGTTAAAGATCCCCACCTTGCTTTGAACAGCAAGGGTTCGGCAAAATTCAAAATTTTTAGGTAAAAAAAACTTGCTTCCGGGCCGATGTGGTACTTTCGGGTGGAGCATTGGAAAATCAAATGCAGGGGACTATTTTAACTTCGGAATCTTTTACTCCAGAGAATGCCATCATTTTAATATAATTTAGGCACGCTGTTTACTTATTTTTAATAAAATACAAATGCCTAGCTATTATTATTCCATTTTCCCCTTGTGAGAATAAAATTTTATTTAAGTGTCGATATTTACACAACACTTTGGGACAAAATCCAACAGCTAATGTATTCAATACTGGCACAACTACATAAAGTGCTCGAAATTTACTTAAATTAGTGAAAAATGTCACCTGACACTTTAATACAAAATTGCTGCTACCCTCTCCAGTTACTTTACTTTCATAAGTTATTGAAATTTATTTGCAGTACTTTAAACATACAAAGCTAATTAAATTAAAAATACTGTTTTCCTATTGTGCCACTATACCGGGTGTAACAAAATAAGTGTAAAACATTTCAGGGGGTGATTCCTCATCGTAAAAGAGATAGGGTCTTTCATATAAAGAAACTTTATTGGAGCATCCCTTGTTAATATACAGCCCCTTAAAAAGGGTATATAAAATTTGTTTTTCATTTTTTTTACAAACACTAAAAAGTTACAAAATTGAAATTAAGGTGACATTTTTTACTATCAAAAATACAGTTACTCAATAATTTATTTGGTTTACCCCATGGTTGTAAGGGGTGGAAAACGCAGCCCCTAAAATTTGTATCCAATGTAACTTTTTGTCTTAGTATTTGTTTGCCATTTAAAAATTTATTTCCAATAGCTTATTTTATTCTAAACAAAAAATGTCTCTTGAATTTTTTGCCCAAAATGAACCAGTTTGCAGAAAAAAATTATTTTACAAACAACTACAGAGATACATCGTCATAAGACGAAAATGCGAAACTAATTTATCTAGTAGGCCGCTATTAGTGATAGTGACAATTAAATTGTTATCACGCTGTCAGTTTGTAAATTTTTGAAATTGAATTAATAATTGTGTGTCGTTGTTCTGTTCTTAATTTGTTAGTTTAATAATTCACTTGTTATTAAAATGGCATACACAAATGCGGAAATGGCTAATATGCATTACGTTTACGATCTGTCGCAGGGTAATGGGATAGAAGCTTGTAGAAGGTATGCTGAAATGTATCCTCAACGGCAGCTTTCTTCGCATAGAATATTTGCTCAACTTCATCAACGATTACGAGAATATGGTTCATTCGAAAAAAGAACGCAGGACTGTGGACGCCACCGAGAAGTTAGAACACCACAGCTTGAAAAAGAAGTACTTAATTTGGTTGAAAAACAACTCACTAGCAGTACTAGAAAGAATGTTTTCGAGTTAAATGTTGATGATATGACGGTATTTCGAATTTTAAAGGAACAACTCTTATACCCCTACCATCTACAACGAGTACAGGCATTGTTACCGCGAGATTTTCCAAGCCGCCTTGAATTTTCCAATTGGATGCTGGAAATGATTAGAAGAAATCTTGACTTTCTGAAAACGATCGAATTCACAGACGAACGTAATTTTCTCGGAACAAGATTATTAATTTTCATAATAACCACATACGGGCTGATGAAAACCCTCACGCTATTGTCCAAGCTAACCATCAAGAATATTTTTGTCTTAACGTGTGGGTCGGAGTTATTGGGGATTATTTAATTGGCCCTCATTTTCTACGTCCTCGATTAAATGGCGAGGCATACACTCAATTTTTAAGAGAAGTGCATCTAGTACTGCTGGAGGAAGTTCCTTGTGGTATCAAAAGGGTTATGTTCTTTATGCATGATGGGATTCCCGCCCATTTTAGTCAAGCAGCACGTCAGCATTTAACTCAAACATATCCAAATCATTGGATAGGTCGAGGAGGACCACAGAATTGGCCCGCTCGATCCCCGGATTTGAATCCTCTCGATTTCTATACTTGGGGCCATTTACAAAGTTTGGTTTATCCCAGTGGCGGATCCAAGGAGGGGCACTGAGGGTAATTGCCCCCCTGAAATTTGCGAAGATTCGCATGTAACACTTTATGATAGTTCGATTTAATGATTAATTAGTATATTCAGCATAGAGAACGGTGCTCTTACATGACGGAGACATTTATTTGTAGGAGAAGCAACGCGATGAATAATTCTTAATTTTGATTTGAAAAAATTCCAAACACCACCAGATGCGCACAGTTTTAATTTTGCAGCAACCGGTCTACAAGTTTAGAAATAGCATTCAGTAAAACCAACACATTGTCATAGAAGTAGTGGAACGTGAAACCTTAATATGCAAACTTCGATTACTCGAAGATTTCGATTACTCTAAATCTCATGGCATTGCCGGCAATATTTCCATACACAAGCATGTAAAAATGTTTTGATAACTCGAATTTCGATTAGTCGAATTCTTCAATGTCTCAAAGTATTTAGCATTCACACAGAACATTATTTACTGTAATTTACTTTTGATAACTCGAATTTTTAAAACTACCCGTTCAACCTGCCTGACAATTCTGCCAAACTCTTTGGCGCCGCAGTGGTATGGTCTTTTAATCCTCTTGTTCAGTTTATCTCGTTCTCTCGAAATTATTAAAGTATGATTGACAGTAAATACGAAAATACAGAGATATTGAGAAGGTAAGTAAAATTTACGGTAAACATATTCGTATAAAACATCAATGCCATTGAATTACATTTTAAAAATCAGTTTGTTAGACCGAATCCTATTTAGCAATGAAGCTTGGGACGATGTTACTTCAGGCGCGATAAACAATTGTTTTAGGAAAGCAGGTTTAACTAAATTTGATATTCTACATCGCGATATAATATGGCAAACTGAAGATGAATTTCCACTTTGTTGTATTTTGTATTACATTAAAAAACATTGATGTTTACACAAACTTAATTTAAAATTTTCTTGAAGTAGGATTTCTCCACATACATTGATATTCAAAATGATGTTGCAGATCTGTTTGTAATACACATAGCTGGAATTTGATAACGCGAATTTTTGATAGGTCGAAGTTTTTTTTCTTTCCCTTCAGATTCGAGTTATCAAGGTTCGACTGTATATGATGATAAAGGGATAAAAAATACTAATCGTGTTAAAGGTAATTTTTTACATAAAAAATTATATCTTGCGTTACTCAATTATATTATTGACGTTTTAGTGTAGTTCGGTATTGTTCATTGAACGTTGGTGACTGTGAAGTGGTGGGGTTAATAGGTGCGTTGCTATAGCTGCTATCAGTTGCTGGCTGCTAAATAATACCCGACATCATAGATTAGTAAGGAGGGATAGATAGGCAACTCTGTCGTTCCCGCGAAAACGCGTTTTAAACAGCGCCACGGCGACCTGGGGCAAAACTAATAGCGGAATGGCGCTTTATTCAAATTAAAATGACATTTTCCAATAACAACAGCACTTGCGAATAAATTTGTTTTAGCATTAAATCTAATAGTACTAATAATTGAAAGCAATTTGTATTTTAAACAAATGCTTTGCCCTATTATTAATATTAAATTTAATACTAAAACAAATTTATTTGCTTGTGTTGGTTGTATTACAAAGAAAATAATTTTATTCCATAAATTTTAACATTATTTTATGTGTTAAGCGAAATAAAAAATTGTGCACATGATAATGTATTGGGTGTTTAACAATTATTCTACTTTTAGGTGGCTACGAAATCAAACTCAAATGTCAATTTTTTCTTCGCTCTAAATTATTGAACACATAAAATTTGAAAGGTTAATTCTGCTATGCCAAGTGTAATTGACATTGGTGTTTGATTCAACAGTCATCCTGGACTACAATAATTGCTGATCACCCATTACAATTGAAATCTAGTTTGTGAAATTTTTCTTTTAAATTCCAAATACTTAGGGCGATAGTAAAAAAATATTTGGTCCAACCAAACTGCTAAACATACCTACTAAGAAATATAAACCCCTAATTTACTCAAATGAAAGTAGTACACAAAAATCTGCATTGTTTATTTACAAATAATATACTATCAAAATTACATAACAAATATATTGAGGTTTATGAGAAAGTACTATTAACAACGCACTGTTATAATTTTCTTTTAAAAAACAATATTCAATGGGATATAGTGATACTAACGTTTATATATATATATATATATATATATATATATATATATCAAATTATCCTAATAGAAAGTTGATTAAATGAATATAAAACAAAGTGATACAGTGGTAATTAACAAAAATTGAACAGTAATCTAAGTATTAAAACATTTACAATAGCATTTGAAATTTATATGAAATTATACATTAACTGGATATAAAGCATAGCAGACTAGTAAGCAAATGCAGTAGTTATTTACAAACATGAAATAAAATTGGATTGTAACTGTTGGAAAAAAAACTGTCTAATTGCGTATCTAGCAACAGTTCAATGCAGGCTAATTAACAACACTATATTTGGTAATCAGTGTGTGCTGTTTTAACCTCTGACTTTACTTCTGTATAAATGTTATTTTTTTACTAAAAAATACATTTTTTGTACAAGCTTTCTCATCCCAACCAATTGCAATATTTAACATGGTAGCAGAGCGTGGTTCTATTTAATCGAACGCTACATAACTGCTGGAATCAGGAAAAACATCGTTGAAAATAATACGAAGGAGTATCAGCAGCAGCGGAAGCATGGAAACACATGGCATTGAAATATTGAGAAGAATCGAAAATTAGCGTACTTGGCAATTGGCAGTAAAGAGTTTGCTGCATGGATTTTAAGAATGCAGCAATTAAAGGTTGTGTCTGATGACTCATTTTCCACCGTCAAACTAATAGATTCACTCTCAGACGAATACGAAAGTTTGAGGCAAGCGTGATGGGCCCGCTCAGTTCTGACATCTGAGGACAAGAGACAACAACCGTGCATTGAAAAACAAGAGGTAGTAGCGTTAATGGGAAGCAGGCCCAAAGCACAAGGAAAATCTTCTAACGTGCAAGCATGCAGTAAAAACCGTCAATTAGAAAAATTAAACGAATTTACTGGAAATACCGAAACCAGCAAGAGAGGTACATCAGATTTTTTAAGTGCTATAAATGTGGAAGATCATTTTCCGCAGAAATGCAGAGGATAACCAAAGCAAAGTTATGCAAACACTTCGAAAAGAGTCGTAAATGACGATTTATTTGTGAGATATTGTCTTGTGAGAAACAAGATTCCTGGGTGGCTGATAGTCCCGCAACTAATCACATTAGTAATCCTAGGGTAAATTTTTCGTTTTTTGAGCACTTTGGTGAACAAAGCAAAATTTACATTGGAAGTAACACTACCATGGGCGCTTTGAGAAAGGGCACAATTAACTTTTAGTCGTTCGTTGATACATGGGTATCACGCACGACGAAAGACGTGTTGTATATGCCTAGCGCACGCCAGAATTTACTATCAGGAACAACTCCGACGAATAAGGGACTACCTTTACATCAACAAAGACGGGTTATGAGTTTGTTCGAGACAGTGTCGTAAAACCATACATAGTGGAAGTGAACGTAGCTTCAAGAGATTCTCTTCGCCTTTGGTATGAATTGCTGGCCCATCAAGACAAAACTCACATAAGGAAAACACTAATACCAGACACGCTGACTTCATCAGTGATGAACAATTTTGTGGAGCTTGTGTGGAAAGAAAGCAACAACAAAGTATTTTTTATGAATGTACACAACATGCCAAGGCCCCAGTCGAGGTCGTGCATGTGGATTTATGTGGTCCTAAGGAATGTGAGTCAATAGGAGGCGCAAAATTTATCCTATGTTTCACCTGTGATTGCTATAGAATGTGTATGGTTAACTTCCTAAAAGAAAAATCAGAGGCTATCGAAAGAATAAAGGAAGTGTTCGAAACTGTTAAAACTGAACTCGGAAAGCATATAAAGATACTCCCTGTATGTTTGTCGTGGTTTGTTTAGCATTATACTTAATCTTCTTTGGGACGTAAACCACTTCCCAAAGAAGATTAAGGAAAAAAGCATATAAAGAGTATATAATGCGATGAAAGCCTAGGATTCAATAATAGTGGTGTACATAAGTATTTAAAGTCACAAGGAACCTACTTACTTGTTTACAACCCCTATTCTCCAGAACAAAATGGTTGTTCAGAGCATAAAAACAGAACTGTTGTTAATTTAGCTCACACGATGCTCTTATCTAAGGATCTACCAAAGAAATTATGGGCAGAAACGATAAACACGGCTATCTACATTTTAAATCGCACCGGACCTAGTGGAGTTGAAGGAAAAACCATTGTGAAACCCTCCTTTAAGCGTGAACTACATAGTAGCAAAAATCAAAAAACACCAAAACGACTGATGGTAATGATTATGGAAATTAATGAGCCCAAAGGTTATAGAGACGCTGTGCAGTCCCGGGAGAAAAACAAATGGATAGCCGCCATGGATGACGAAATGAATTCTCTCGAAAAGAATCTAACATGGAAACGAGTCGAACTACCAGCTACTCAGAGAGCTATTACAAACCGTTGGACGTTTAAGACTAAATGCAATGCTGAAGATGCAGTCACCCGATACAAGGCACACCTAATCGCTCAAGGATTTAACCAACGAGAGGGTATCGATTATAACGAGATATTTAGCCCTGTTGCTGGACGACTCTATCATCAGCATTTACGAACGAACAGCTGGAACTATATCAATTCGACGTGAAAACAGCATTCTTGTGTGGAAAAATTAAGGAAGAAATTTTTATGCAACAATCGGAATGATATGAGGACAGAACTGGTCGTGTTTGCAAGTTGCATAAAAGTTTGTATGGGCTGAAGTAATCCTCGAGGTACTGGAACAAAAGACTGCAAGATGTGTTAATCTCATTCAATCTAAAGGAAAGCTCAGCGTATCCTTGCTTATTTTACAGAATTTCCAACAACAACCTAATTGTGGCTTTCTATGTTGTTGAGGATTGGTAGCTACAATGAAGATGGTCACTGTAGATCCTGATATGGTCCGCTTGAAAAATGTTAGGCGAGCATTTTACACAAAAATACATCCTCGCTTGGATTAGAGGGAAAATTGCTTGGAACAGCAAGGGTTCAGCAAAATTCCAAATTTTCCAGGTAAAAAAAACTCGCTTCCTGGCCAATGTAGTACCTTCGGGTGGAGCATTGAAAAATCACATGTAAGAGCTTCTTAAATCAATTTTAAAAGGAATTTGAGAGCGTGTTTGAGTCGAATATTTCTCGAATATCAAAATTGAAGGCTTAGACAACAATTCAATCTTTATAAATGAAGAAGGGTATACTAATGATATCCTTTGAAGATGTAAGATGACAATGCAAATCCCGTATTAACTCCAATGGAGAAGTGTGAAGATTTTGAACCAACGGATCTCTTTGTACGAGTATGCCCTATCGCGAGGCAATTGAATGCTTAATGTATATAGCAGTCGCTACATGACCGGACATTATGTTTGTCGTCAATTACTTTCCTAGGTACATAGAAAATCCGGAAATGCGACACTAGGTTGCAGTAAAGCAAATTTTTAAATATCTAAAGAGAACAACTGCTGTAGGTTTGAGCTACAGTGCAAATAGTTCGTCAAACATATTTGAATCTTTTTGCGATGCAAATTTCGATAGTGACCCAAGAAGAACTCACCAATCTGTTAGTGGAATAGTCATCAAACATAGTAATGCGGCTATAGTTTGGTATAGTAACAGTCCGTGGAGTGTCTCTTTATCCACTACCAAAGCTGAGAACATTGCAGCAAGTGAGGCAAATAAAAACATCATACGGCTATGCAGATTATTTAGTGAAATTGCGCACTTAGATGGCATACCCATCGTTCAAATTGGTAACATGAGTGCGATTAAGTTAACGAAAAATTTCATCTTCCATAAGTGATCTAAGCACATCGATGTAAGAGCGCATTGTATTCAAGAGCAAGTTTCAAGGAAGGAATTAACGGTTGAACATGTAGCCGGCAAAGATCAAGTTGTGGATATTTTAACAAAACCCCTCCCACATCCTAGATTTCAACTACTTTGTGAAAAATTAGGCTTATCTGGTTATTAGTTTGCGTATTAAAGAATTTAAAAGTTTTAGGGAGAATGTTGGAAATATAACTGTCAAATTGCTTATCTAGCGGCAGTTCAATGCAGGCTAATAATAATAGGTTTTTGGTAATCAGTGTGTGCTGTAGTTGCCCCTGATTTTACTTGTGTAAATCTCATTTTCTATAAAAAAAAAATATAATTTTTGTTCAAACTTTCTCATCTCGACCAATTGCAATATTGAACAGTAACAATTAAGAATGTGCTTATTTAAATAAAATACACGCTATGCAATGCAGAAGCAAAGTGACACTTTATTTTGAGTCCACGGACCAGACAAAATAGTTAGTGCGACTTGTAGCATACTGCAACCTAAATCATTGTATTGGAAAGCTGATTTCCCTGATGACTCGACCATATCATTGAACAGCGTTTCGCAGGGCATCAAAGTTCCCCTGGCATCAAAGTACAATTTGCCTTTTAATCAAACAGGTGTAGGGAAAGATAATTTCTAAGAAAAGATTTTGTCATTTATGTTAGTTTCTTTGTATCCTTGATTTTACTATTTTTGCCTTTCAAAGACAAATACCTCTGATAGGCCAATTTTTTTATTATATCATTTTCCTTCAGAGAATACTCCCTGTTCCCTTTTAAAATGGAATTAATATTCTTAATATAAGTATTTATGAAAAAAGTTAAAAGAATTCAATGTACATCTCAAATACATTGTGTTCAGCACAAAGAAATGGGTTAAAGAGCTTTTGCTTAAAAAAGTTTTTTAAATTTTGTTTTAGATTAGTATTTAAGATATATTTATGGATATTAGAAGTAAATAATTTTGCCATGCATGTAAACATCCGACGAAACTGCGTTCTTGTTCTAGTTAATGATTCTGACCTGTATTTGAATTCTTTGATCAATGTGTGTTCTTGTGAAGATGATGGAGACTGAAGTTGGTTGATACAAGTACGACAGCCTCCAATTTTCATTTTTAATTTTCGTGCTACATATCCTGCTATATATACATGAGTAGCAATAATTCCAGTATCTTCTATATTTTCAATAGTAATGTGGTCAACGTGGGTGCCATCTTTTCTAGAAGAAACTGGATCTTCAGAATCGCTATCGCTGCTTAGTAAAGATTTTAAAGATTCTAATACAACATTATCATCTTCCTCACAGTTTGCAGAAGGTGAGTGAACCGATGTAAAATTATTAATTGTAAGAGTTTTAAAAGAAGAAATAAACGAATAACATGATGGATTTATATTACGAACCCCATGGCTTCTTATACAGCCAAAAAAATTTTCTATTGGATCTTGATTAATATTTTGTGGACAAAGGTATTTAAATCCTATATTATTTAGCTTTTTCCATATGAATGTTAAACCTTTAAGGGTTTTAATCCAATTTTTTACTGAGGGAGGATTTCTTTCTCCTTTAGAAGTTATAAATCGCATTGATTTAAAAACTTTAATGGCTTCAGCCCAAAATTTTAAATGCGGAGATGCCTCTGTAGTGGCACAACGAAGAATTTTACCATAGTCAGCTCCATAATGAGATCCATTGACACTGTCAAACACCTGATCCATGAATGAAATGAATTTTGACGTTTCCTCTGCCGACATTGGTAATGCTTCTTCACGACCTAAAAGAATTGTTAACTACAATGTGTAAAATTGTCATAATGTAATATCACCATGTTTAGCAATCCATCGCATTGTTGAAGACACTCGATGTGAAAACACTTGTGCTGCATGCTTGACCTTCATCTTCTTCATTTTCTCCTTGTAGATATGGGCATCCGTTAATTTATAACACATCCTTGTATTAAAATCGCCCTCATCCAATTTATATAAACTAACTATGTCATTCCATTTAGCCACAGTTGTTTCACCATTAATTGTACACCGAGCATTGTTTACGAGCAAATTTTTCGTATGCCTTTCAATAAGTGGGGAGGTCATAAATTGAAACAATTTCTTGACCACCAATCTCAAAAATATCCAAAAGCACATCATCATGCCTCGGTGAAGCAGCTTTCAATTTTCCTATAGCATTTGTATTAGTTGAATACTGGTCACAAACTACACAGACGACTATGAATCCGGCTTCTTGCAATGCTAATACTGTGTTCTTAATTAAAACATGTAGCTTATTTGAATTAATTGGACCTTAAGAAAAATGGAATGAAATAGGCTGTTTCCATTTTTTCCTCAAACCTCGAAGCATAAAAACTAAAGCATGATCAGCAAACCTTAATTTCCTATCATCATCTACATGCTCAAACCCAACAATTTGATCCCACTTCTTGTCATAAGCCAATGATGGTGCGATAGACATTTCATCAAACATCAAACAACAGTGCCTGTCAAGAAAGTCAAGTTTTTCACAAGAATTACTGAGTACTTTCATTAATTTTGCATTAATTCCAACTTTAAGATGAATTTGGTTTAAGATATTCATCAATGTTTTCCTAGAAGGCAGCGCAAATGTAATCCTTAATGCTTTATATGCTTTAGAGCTTTGTTTTAATAAGGAAAGTGCAAAAATTTTATCACCAAAACTGAATCGCCTGCCTCTAGCTCGTTTCTGCAGCATTCGCAGTTGACAGTTAATAAACTGTAATGCTCTAGCACTTATTCTTGTTTTTACAAATTCCTGCGATTCTGCATAATGCAAAGCCTCAGTCAGTCGTTCTTTATTAGAAGCATTTTGGAACTGCAACCTTTTAGCAACTCTTTTTAAATTTCTCGCTACTTCATACAGCTGTCTAGCTTTAGGTGTCAACTCCACAGCTCTAGTAACACCGACACTTTTTAAAAGTCCCTTTGAAGAGGCAATTTCTGAAAACAAAAATAAATTTAATGTAGTTATAAAATCCAAACATACAATTTTTAAATACAATCTAATACGGAAGATTGTGAAAAAGCAATAGAATTTTCAAATAAGGTTTACTACACTGTATGAGCTGTGAATATTTTTTTGGCGAGGTAATAGTCAAATATGATATCGATACAAATACCATAATGATTGTTATTATTCCGAATTAAAAACAAAACTTTCTAAATAAAAGAAATACAATTTACCCAAATTACATTGTACAAAAATTCAACGGCAATTGCTGTCAAAAATATCAAGAAAGGCAATATTTTAAAATCAAAAACTTCAAGATTGCCATTTCCCCATCTACATTAAATTAATATTGCCACTTGACAGGTTTTAAGATAGTGAATCAATGTTAAACTTTCATGGTGCAACATTGACAACTAATTTTATTTTTAAAAAGTTGAATATTTATTATTCTATTGTTTCTCATGAAATATTATTTTAAAATACTTCCAGAAATTATATTTTACTTAATAATTAATGAGAGACCCCCCCTAGCAGTATGAAATATTTTTATTTACATATGTATCTTTGTGTATCTATTTTTATAGATACATATCATAAAGTTCTAGTTACCTCTTTTGCAAATATTAAAATATATACTTAACAAACCTTTGCAACTCTTTTGTGTAACGGCTGAAGCAGTAGAAGGTGTATTAATTTCGGTAACACTATTGTTCATTGCTAGCACTTCCAACACATGGCTTGTAGATGATGCATTCGATGTCGTGGTACTAATAGAAGTTGGTGATGGTACTATAAATAAAATGGCTTGTAACTATTCGAAAGCAAAATGAAATTACATATCAGTTGAAACTTTCTTAGTTATTGACCAGCATACTGTGTGTCCAGACTGCAGTAAATTTGGAACAGCATTGTATTTCAAATTGGTTCGATTTCTATTATCGCAAAATGTGTCTTCTTCAGAAAAGTGTTTATGACATACTCTGATTGAATATCTAAGCTTGTTTTCCACGTTTATCAAATCATTACAACAAAGTGCTTTACACCACCGTCTACGAACCTGAAAAGAATTGAGTTGTCACAAGCATTCTTCATGGATATAGTTCGAATGTGTATGTATCTAATTACTTATTGGATGGATAGGCATTAAAATAACCTCTACAAAATATATAAAATAACAAAATGCCAAACAGTTTTCGTTATTGTCTAAAGCTACTACCACTAACATATAGTTGATCAAGATTGAACACAATCGTTATTTATTATCATTGGGTAAATTTTGATGTTATAAATTCATCTACCATCCGATAATTTTTCTACTCTAACATACAACCCGTTTCTACAAATATGCAAACTTATTTCAATGTAATTTATTATAACAATTTTTTACATGATCCTACACGAACAAATTTAAATATTACTTTACTTCCGTGCTAAATATACTATGGATGTATATTTTATGAATAACTACAAATTAAGTCTTAAAATCTACTTACCTCAGGATCACGCGGTAAACAATGCAACTTAACATCTTTGCTGGTATTATTACAACCAGGAACACAACACTTGGATACCATTGTCTTAAACAATATAATGACAAATAGAAATAATTAAAGCTACACAAGATCACGCTAAAATTATAAAACTAAAAAAACCAATATTATTAAAAAACACAATAATTTAGAATGCGAAATGGCTACTTCTAGTACAACGCACTATGGAAAGAACCGAAAGAACGAGCAACTCATAAATGGTTATGCTGATATTATTGTAAACAAACTAATTACAGACGCATGCGCTAACTACTGTGGCGCTTTTGCGACCTGGGGCAATACTACAAAAGTGTCAAATTGCGGTTCTGCAGAACACCAAGAGTGCGCACCCCATGCCCGACATTCGAGTTTTGACTCTATAGTTGACGGTTTACTACCGTTCCTTACGGTAGCTCGATTTGTGACATCTTTGTCTTGTTACATGATTTATATTTAGTATATAATCAGTCAGTATTTCCTCAATAAGTCTCCAATTATCAGAAACTCAGCAGTCTTATTCGTAATAATAGTGTTATATAAATATTATAGTGATAGCCGTATTGCGTGTCTCTTCCATTCCAGACCATTAGGAAAGATTTTGCATCTCTTATTGTTATTGTCTACTTCATGTTAGGCAAATCGTAAATGTAGTTGCTGGTGTGGTACGGTAAATTGGAAAGCACGTGTTATGTTTATGTATAGCGTACTGTACAGATTTAACAGAGTCTTGAGGTTGAAGTAGATAATTGAGTTCTCGTTTTTTTTTCAGACGAGGACAGGATACCTACATATTAACCTACAGCCTACCTATAAGTATAATAAGAAAATAATGAGCAAACGAAAAAATATTAGTTCGAAATCTATAGATTTCTATTTAAAAAATCAACTTCAGATTCGTACGATACTGATAGTTTTGTAAGAGACGTAGTGATTCCACCTGAATCGATAGATTATTTATGCATTATACAAAAAGATTCTGATGCGTCAAGTTTAAACATTCAACAAAACACACAATTATACTCGGACGATTTAGGTCTTTTTGTAGGTAAAAGCGTTGACGACTTCCAAAACTGCTATCTTCTTGAGCATGACTGGAGCCGCCCTGCAAAGTATGCTTTTTCTTATTCAATACAGAATAAAAATGAAGGTGGTACAACAAAGCAAATGAAACGATATTTATCATGGCACCATGTTGAAAAATTTCACTGGTTAGTATATTCTCCATTACGCCATGGACTCTATTATAAATATTGTGTTCTATTTGGTCAGGAGAAGGGAGGTCATAATAAGACTAATCCTTTGAAACATTTGGTTACCGAAGCGTTGACAAATTTCAGAAAACTTACAGGCAAAGACAGTGATTTATTGAGCCATGAGAAAAATAAGTATCATACAGATAATGTTCAAAAAGGCAAAGCTTTTCTTAAGAGTTATCATTGCCCTGAGGCTGATATTAGAAACAAGTAAGACCAGGAGCGATTGAAACAAATAGAAGAAAACCGTGCAAGACTTCGTCCTATAATACAATCACTCATCTTTTTAGGTAGGCAGAATATTCCTTTGAGTGGTCATCGAGATTGTGCATTAATGGATTCCACATCCGAATCAAATGAAGGAAACTTTAGGGAACTGTTTCGCTTGCGAGTTGGTGTTGGTGACAATACACTTAAAAAACATTTGGAAAATTCTTCATCGCGTGCCACATATACTTCAAAAACCACTCAAAATGAGTTAATTGAATGTTGCGGAAAAGAAGTTCAAGATGTGAATTAAGGAAGCTAAATTCTTTAGTGTAATCTTTGACGAAACAACTGATTTGTCGCACACAGAACAAATGTCATTTAATCTTCGCTATGGATATCTAGGTAAAATCAGAGAAGATTTTTTCAATTCGTTGATGCATATAAAGTAGCACTAGAAAACGACGCTCCCAACTCAGAAACAAAACTAACCGGACAAATCGGACCAATTATAATCAAACTGATAAATAACATTTCTTTAAATATGGACCATTGTGCTGGAATTGCAACTGATAGCTGCAGTGTAATGACTTCAGAAACCATTGGCTCAGTTACAGAAATTCTGCTCTTTGCCAAAAATGCTGTAACATATAAATTTTCCTGTAATTTATTCATTGACTTTACCGCGGTGCATATATTAGTTTAGTCTTTATTTAACAACATTTATATAATTGATTTATTCGTTATTGCATATTTAATAACCGATAAACTTCAAAACACACTTCAAATTGAATTACAATAACAATTACAATCTACTCCATACTACATCGCCCTTTGTGATAAAATTTATACAAACCATTAGCGTGTTCCTACATCTTGAACTATCTAAGATTTTCAAGTTGTTCCGACGATTAGCGATCGATTGTCACTTTTCGTTTCTTAGTTGAACTGAAAGGTCGCTTGGTGTTGAAAAACACTCAAGATGTTCAGGAAAATCAAGTTTTCCTGGCAAAGGCGCCGTAATAGACGGCACAGTATCCTAAAAGTTGTCCCAGACAACTGAAGTAAAGTGTAGTGTACAAATCTTTATGGCGAACGGTTTGTTTAAAAGAGTAAACTTATTAAAATTAATTATTTTATTACAGTGCAACTTCGATAACTCTGGAAATGTAGATAATTCCATTATGATTTTGATGTAATTCCACGTAATTTCGATGAAGGCTTAGTTCATCGGAAGATTTTTTATTTAGTTTGGTTTAATTAAATTTTATGGAACTCGTTTAAGATGTAAATGAGTAAGCGATTTTGTTCGACACATGGCCGACTTCACTATGCACAGCTGTACCTAACGTGTTCAGTTCAGGCATATGTCACTTGAAGGTTAGAAGTCGTCGCTACTATCGGTAAGAATGCATTCGTTTCTAAAATAATGTTGCCGTAACAAAGTTCATTACGTAAATTTTGCATGTAATGATTTCCTTTTGAAGCTTGTAACTGCTTTAGGTTGCTGTATGCAATTTATTATGACTCGTATGAATAATTTTGTTAATTAATTTACCAAAAGCTCATTTTGATAAAGTATAAAGTACAATGAGTACGACGATTTTTTTTGGTGATTAATAGTGTGTTCAACCTAAGACATTATATCTCACCGGTTGTACAGATGTAGACGTACAATCGTCATAGTTATCTTGTTTATCACAAATTGAAATGCCAACATGTTGATTTATAGGACGTAAGTCCTGTATGATGAAATTTGAACTTAGAGTATTTTATCAACTTATTATATTTACCAAAAGTTAAGTAAATTTTCTAAAATACTGTGAGGTCGTAGTAGCGCTACATTGACTATCTAATATGAAAAATAATGTTTATAATTAAATATCTGATTCAAAAATTACATTTATAAGAATTAAATTTTATTAAGTACACTTATAATTTATAATGTTATTTACTTGTCTTAAAAGAGAAAATAGAGTTATTTTTTTTGACTTCACTTCTTTTCTCAGTAATCATTAAATTTTCCAAATTTTGTTAGGCATTTACTAGGTAAACTTACCCGAAAGTGTACCACGATATAGTGGAAACAAATTGAACTTAATTCAAAGATTACATACTCATACTGGTCCGTAAAATCTATAGGGCGTCTATGTTGGTAGAAATTATGTTTCAAAGTCGCCCTACTCATCGTTAGATCCTTGAAGAAGACGATCAGATGTAAGTATGATATTTGTGACGATCAAACTTTGTATTTAAAGTGGTTAGCGGTTACTTAGGTTTCTAAATTTTCCATTAAGCAAATTCATTTAGTCAGTTGCTTTATAAAAAATTTAGGTGGCGTCCATTATCTTGTTTCTTTCAACCCAAATATACCCACTGACCCATTCTCATGCGACCGTGGGCCAAAACTCAGTTAGCTAAAAGTCTTAAGAGTGTTCTTTTACTATAAGCCAATTTCCATCCAAACCTTACCCTGGGCTTGATACAATTACATAAGAATTTTCGATAGGTAAAATAAAAATATATAACAATGCATCCAGATGTCACTGTTACAACCACGCTTTAAATAATTCTATATCACAATCCAATAACGTCCCCACTATTAGAAATTCTGTTGGAATTATTAAATCAACTATTGCGTGTTTCAAACAGTCAGCAAAGAGACATTTGATTTTGAAGCAAGGACTAAGTGGTCAGCTTAACAGTTTATGTGAAACACGTTGGGTTTAGCGGCATGATTCTTTTATACAATTTTAAGTTTCTTGATGCTTTACACGACATTTCTTCTTGGACCAATAAGAACAGCAGTTCTACGGCTTCATTATCACAAAGTGATTTTATTGTAACCCTTGTAGCAACAACGGATATACTAAAGTCGACTGTGCAACTGAGTAGAGTATTACAATACCCACAAACTTCTTTATACAAAGCGTCTCAAATAGTGAATGATACAGTGCAGGTATTGGAAGAAAAGAGACGAAACTGTGATAAAACATTTGCACATATATATTCAAAAGCTGTAAACTTAGCTTTCCAACTTGGTGCAGAAATTCTTTTGCCTCGGCGTATGACTGCACAGCACCATAGAGAAAATTATGCAACAGATGATACAGAAGAATACTACAGGATATCATTGTTTATTCCTCTGATTTGAAAGTATAATAAACGATCTGAAATCTCGCTTTCCTCAAGAATCGTTGGAATGTTTCGATCTTAATAAACTCCTGCCCGACACATTTCTGAATCAAGAAAATATGAACGATTTATCCATCGATTGTTGGGGTACGAAGAGGCGCAAGCTGAGTTGATATTGCAGGGAGAAAGCGACTTTTGGCGCCAAAAATGGGAAAGACGCGAAAAACCGTTTCCTAATGATGTAATGGAAGATAAAGACGTTTTCCCTATAATTCGCTCGTTATTACTTATACTTGCCAGACTGCCAGTGAGCGATGCTACTGCAGAGAGATCTTTTTCGACTTTGCGAAAGTTAAAAACTTGGTTACGCACAAGAATGACTGAAGATCGGTTAACTGGACTATGCTTACTACATACTCATAGGGATATTGAAATCGATACTGACAGTGTTATTCAAAGATTTGCAAAATCGGGTATTTGCAGAGTTGAATTTACAATTTGATTCTTTTTGTGTTTATTTAATTTTTCAGTTTCGTTGTGTAGATTTAAATATTACTGTGTAGTTTCGTATGTAAGTTTTGAATAAAAATTGTTTTGAAATACAATAAGTGCCCTCCCCTAAAAGCTTTGCCTGAATCCGCCCCTGGTTTATCCTACTCCTGTTCACGATGTAGAGGACTTAAGAAACCGCATCATCGATGCGTGCAGGGTAATTAGTATTGATGGGACTCGAGCCGATTTTTTGTACTCGAGTAATTTGACTATTCTATTTGACTCGAGTAGAAACTCGAGTCGAGTTAAAACTCGATTCGATATTGAACTCGAGTTAAAAAGCCTAGTAATGGGACTCGAGTCAATTTTTTTTACTCGAGTCAATTTATTTACTCGAGTGACTCAAATATAAATTTGATTGAAGTATTCAATCAACGCTAAAACCCAGACACAACATAATGAGTAACTACTATGCCGATTGGCAGTGCCGTGTCTTTTATTGCTTTATACGTATATAAAATTAAATATGGAATATCTTTTTTTTATAAAAAAACATTGTAATCTGTAATAAATAAATACACATTCTCTTTGTATAGGTGCAGCCACAGCTAGTGAACAATAACGTTCTGTATATAAAATATCGATAACAGAAAAAAGAAAATTGTATCTTTTCGAGATATGATTCACTTTCATTCGAACTAAACCACGGAGGGAAGATCAATTGGAGCAACACGGTAAATTCACAAACTTTGAGTGTTAAAAAGTCGAGTTGAGTGGAAAACCTACCCAACTAAGATTGAAAAAATCACAATTCGATAGTCGTTTGTAATCGAGTTGCAAATCCGTTCGAGTTACAAGGGACTCGAGTTACGACTTGACTCGAGTTGGGCGAGTCGACTCGAGTTTCAAGTTAACTCGAGTTTCGAGTGGACTCGAGTTGCATAGTCACTTGCCTCGAGATTCACATGAGTAGGGTTGTCACTCGATTAATTTTCGACTCGAGTCCCATCACTAAATTAGACAGACTTCAGGAATATTTAAGCGAATACGTGGCTCAATGCGCCGACGTCTAGACGCATGTGTAATGACTGAAGGTGGACAAATTGAACATTCACTATGATTTTTACATGTTGTATGTTTTGTTATTAATAAATTAGTTTTGTTTATTCATCTTTAATCATACTTTGATGCAGGTAGTAACTACAGAATAACAATAATAATCCAGTTCGCATTTATGACGATGTATCTCTGTAGTTGTTTGTAAAATAAATTTTTTCTGCGAACTGGTTAATTTTGGGCAAAAAATTCAAGAGACATTTTTTGTTTAGAATGAAACAAGCTATTGGAAATAAATTTTTAAATAGCAAACAAATAATAAGGCAAACAGTTACATTAGAAATAAATTTTAGGGGTTGCGTTTTCCACCCCTTACAACCATGGGGTAAACCAAATAAATACTGAGTAGTGTATTTTTGATAGTAAAAATGTCACCTTAATTTCAATTTTGTAATTTTTTTAGTGTTTGTAAAAAAGTGAAAAACAAATTTTATATACCCCCTTTAAGGGGCTGTATCTTAACAAGGGATGCTCCAATGAAGTTTCTTTATATGAAAAACCATATCTCTTTTACGATGAGGAATCACCCCCTGAAATGTTTTACACTTATTTTGTTACACCCTGTAGAACTCGGTGAGCGATTTTAGGACTTTAAGCACGCTATAATTGATACAGACAAGTATAAACCAGCCAAAAAAATGTGACAACAAGAAGGCGACTACATAATACATACATTGCCAACTTTTTTTATTTATTAAGGCTGACTTGACAATAATAAATAAATCTGGTACTACCAGTTTCAACTCCAATTAAGTATAATTAAAATAATCTTTAATTTAATTTATATTATTGTCACGGCAGCTTTTTCTTAATATTTATTTGGACGTTGAAACATGAGCGTGTTTTTTAACGGCGCCGATGATCAAGTTTTAAACAAGGAGCACTCATTAGCAATTCAACGACGTAGCGCCGCGCCGCAATAAACTAATTTAATAACAAACAGGTCTCTTAGTTCATCATTGCTCCTTCGCGTACAACTGGCGCTACCTACCAGGTCCTACTACATCTAATCACCATAATCTACCGTTCAAAACGTAAGACAGGTTTCTAAAAAAAGATGAAATCAAGCCAAACCAACAAGTACAAGGGCGACAACTATATCAACATAGGGATACTTTTACGCTCTCTTTAAACAAGGACAAACCCATAAAAGCAATTAGTGTAACAGAAATGTAGAGCAGAATACATGATTGCAGTGTAAAGGCACGGGGCAATGAGGTTTATCGCTACTTGCGTATCTTCAAGCAACAGTGAGAGACAGTATTATTACGGAATATTAAGTAAGTAAAGGACGGTTTAAAACATCATGTGATTATTCACGCGCGTGAGGTCACCGTGTGCTGTGATGCGCTGACTGTTTTGGGAAGCTATGAGAAGACTCTTTCCCACGCTTCTAGATGGGCTTGTAAGGGGGCTACGGGGTTGTTGCTACCGCGCGCGACTAGCACCTGCCGTTAACACGTGCTAACACTGCTAACTTTATGAATGTTGTTAAAGCAGGGTCGGACTTGCTTGGGTTCCGGTAAACAATTATTATACAAATAAATATTTATGAAGAGCCATTATGTAAATAAAGTCTAAATTAACGTATATTTATTACTGTTAATTTTATTAATATTTCGTTAGTCATCACAAGATCCAGGAATGAATTTCAAATGCGTTAGTCTGTGTTTATTTTTCTATAGGAAAGGTCATAGCATACGTTTGAAAGGTTAATTTTTATGAAACTCCTTCAATTAATGGCAAAATTTTTATTTGATGTAATTTACAATGGTAGATCAAGGCGATGGGGTTTGGTCCGAGTAATGAACCCGTGTAAACGACTGCGAAATTTTTTTTATATTTCCTATAAAAAGTACTTATTTGGACTCGTGTATCTAACAGCTATTGAAGATGTGTGAAGTTGGCCGCAACAAAAATACATGTGTCATAAAAATTCGACCCTATGTGCGCCACTACAACCAATCTTTGTGCCCTCTTAAAAAGAAAGATTTTTCTGGCCTAATTCGCGAAATTTTGCGTTTTTTAATTTTCAAAGAAGTTGTATTCCACAATTAAACGCCAATTAGGCGTCATTTTGCACCGCTGAAACATTATTTTGCTTGGAGCTACCTGAAAGCCCCAGTTTGGATGCAACTATTTGAATTTTTTAAATACCTTTGTATGTAATTAAGCGCTAATTAGGCGCCAGTTTGAGCCATTAAAACAAAATTTAGCGCCCTCCCGTGTCACAAGTGATTTCAAAAAGACTTTTTCGAAGCTACCTAAAAGCGTGAAGTTGACCGCAACTTTTTCGAATCTTCTAAAAATTCATGTATCATAATTAGGCGCAATTTTGCGCAAAGACGCACTTTTTTTAATTTTCGGACAGTTTTATTTCACAATTAAGTGCCAATTGGGCGACATTTTTCGCCGTTGAAACAAAATTTTGTGCCCTTCCATGTAACAAGTTAATTTGAAACAAACTATTTCTCTGAGCGGCCTAAATGCGTTAAGTTGGTCGCAACTTTTTGAACTTTCTAAAAATTCTTGAATTATATTAGGAGTTAATTTGCGACGTTGAACCAAAATTTTGCGCCCTTCCGTGCAACTAGTTATTTGAAAAAACCATTTCTCCGAGCTACCTAAATCGTGAAGTTGTCGTAGCTTTTTTGAGCCTTTTAAAATTTTGTATCACATTTAAGCGCCAATAAAGGTACCTTTAGTGCCATGGAGATTTAGCGATTTGGATATTTGGGGAATTAGATGTTTTACTTTTAATCGTCTAGGGTATTTTCTGCTTCGGGTATTTGGAGAAGTTTGAAAGATGACATTTGTTATGGTTTTGGGTTACTGGATGTTAAGTTTTCAATGTTTCTTACTAAACTATGAGTATCTAAAAAATAACGGATTTGTTATTCATTTCAAATATGTTTAATAGGCAAAACGCAAAATATATAACGGCGAACTACACGCAAAGGTAAGGTTAAGATTATAACAAAACAAACAAATCACGTGCTTTCCTGAACAAACACGCATGCTCCAATTTCAAAATAGTTAGAAAACTTGAACTTGAACCAACTTTTGGGAGATCGGAGATTCGGTGATTTTGACGTTTCTCGGCGGTGTCACGTGATCACTTTAACCAATAGGATCATTCTCCAACTATCCAAATCGCTAAATCTCTGTAACACTAAAGTCACCTTTAGGTGTCATTTTGTAACGTTCGAACAAAATTTTGCGACTTCCCGTTCAACAAGTTATTTGGAAGAAAACTATTTCTCCGAGCTACCTCAAAGCGTAAAGGTGGTCGCAACTTTTAGAACTTTCTAAAAATTTTGTAGCATAATTAAGCGCTGCTAAGCGTCATTTCACGCGGTTCAAATAAATGTTTGCGTTCACGCGCGTAACAAGTTATTTTAAAATAACTAATTCATCGAGCTATCTAAAATCGTGAAGTTAGTCGGACCTTTTTCGAACTTTCTAAAAATTTTGTTTCATAATCGATCGCCACTTTGGCGGCATTTTTGGCCGTTGAAACAAAATGTTGCGTCATGCTGTGTAACAAATCTGAAAAAGCAAGTACGATGAGATGCCTAAACACGTGAAGTTGACCGAAATCCTTTATATTATTGTATCATAATTAACAAGCAATTAGGCGCCAATTTACTCCGTTGAAACAAAGTCAACCCCTGTCGTGTAACAGGTTATTTGAAAAAGATTTTTTCTCCGATCTAACTAAAAGCGTAAAGTTGGCTGCAACTTTTATGAAATTTCTAAAAAATTTTGTAACGATTAAGAGCCAATTAGACATCATTTTGCACCGTTGAAACAAAATTTTGCGCACTTCCGTGCAAGAAGTTATTTCACAAAACTATTTCTCCTAGCTACCTAAAAGCGTGAAGTTGATTGCAACTTTTTTTAACTTTCTAAAAATTTTATATTTCAATGAATCGCCAAATAGGTTGCGCTGCAGAAACAGAATTTTGCGCTTCTGTACAACAAGTTATTTGATAAACGCAATTACTTCTAGTTACCTAAAAACGTGCTTGGCGGCAGCATTTTTGAACTTTCTAAAAATTCTTGAATTATAATTAAGCGCTAATTAGGCGTCAATTTGCGCCGTTGAACCAAAATTTTACGACGTCCCAAACAACAAGTTATTTGAAAAAATCATTTCTCCGAACTACCTAAGTCGTGAAGTTGTCGCAGCTTTTTTGAACCTTTTAAATCGCATTTAAGCGCCAATTAGGCGTCATTTTACACCGTTGAAATAAAATTTTGCACCATCCTGTACAACAAGTTATTGGAAGAAAAACTATTTGGCCGAGCTACTTAAAGGCGCGAAGTTGCCGCAATATTTTGAATTTTCTAAAAAATTTTGTATCACGAAAGCGCCAATAAAATGATATTTTTCGCCATTGAAACAATTTTGCGCCTTGCCATGTAACAAATTATTTGAAAAAAACATTTCTCCGACCTACCTTAAAGCGTGACGTTGATCGCAGCTTTTAGAACTTTCTAAAAATTTTGTAGCATAATTAAGTGCCTAAGCGTCATTTTGCGCCGTTAAAACAACAGGTTGCGCTCACGCAAGAAACAAGTTATTTTAGAAAACCTATTTGTCGAACTACCTAAAAGCGCGAAGTTGGTCGCAACTTTTTTGAGCTTTTTGAAATTTTTCTATCATTATCGCCACTTAGGCGTCATTTTAGGCCGTTGAAACAAAATCTTGCGTCCTCTCGTGTAACAAATTTGAAAAAGCAAATACGATGAGCTGCCTAAACGCGTGAAGTTGGCCGAATTTTTTTGGATTTTCTAATAATTCATGTATCATAATTAACAAACAATTAGGTGCCATTTTGCACCGTTGAAAAAACTTTTGCCCCGTGTCGCACAACAGGTTATTTGAAAAAGATTCTTTCTCCGAGCATGAAGCATGAAGTTGACTACAACTTTTTTGAATTTTCTAAAAATTTTGTATCATAATTAAGCGCCAATTGGGCGTTATTTTTCGCCGTTGAAACAAAATTGTACACCCTCCTTGTAACAAGTTATTTGAAAATAACTATTACTCCGATCGTTCTAAAAACGTTAAGTTGGTCTCAACTTTTTAAACTTTCTAAAAATTCTTGAATTATATTAAGCGCCAATTAAACGTCAATTTGCGTCGTTGAACCAAAATTTTGCTCCCTCCCGTGCAACAAGTTATTTGAAAAAATCATTTTCCGAGCTACCTAGATTGTGAAGTTGGCAGCTTTTTCGAACCTTTTAAAAATTTTGTAGCACAGATAAGCGCCAATTATGCGTCATTTTGCAACGTCGAAACAAAATTTTGCGCCTTCTCGTGCAACAAGTTATTGGGAAGAACACTATTTCGTCGAGCTACTTAAAGGCGCGGAGTTCCCGCAACTGTTTTGAATTTTTAAAAATTTGTATCACGAAAGCGCCAATGAAATGACATTTTTCGTCATTGAAACACAATTTTGCGCCTTAACGTGTAACAAGTTATTTGAAAAAACTATTTCTCCGAACTACCTTAAAACGTGAAGTTGATCACAACTTTTAGAACTTTCTAAAAATTTTGTAGCATAATTAAGCGCTGCTAAGCGTCATTTCGCGCCGTTAAAACAAAAGTTTACGTTCACGCATGTAACAAGTTATTTTTAAAAAATTATTTCTTCGAACTACGTAAAAGCGTGAAGTTAGTCGCAATTTTTTTAAACTTTCTGAAATTTTTCTATCATAATCAAGCGCCACGTAGGCGTCATTTTAGGCCGTTGAAACAACAACTTGCGCTGTCACATGTAACAAATTTGAAAAATCAAATACGATCAGCAACCAAAAGCGTGAAGTTGACCCAAACCCTTTATAAAATCTTCTAATAATTATTGCATCATAATTAACAAGCAATTAGGCACCATTTTGCATCGTTGAAACAAAGGTTACCCTCCTGTCGTGTAACACGTTATTTGAAAAAGATTCTTTCTTCGATTTAAGTAAAAGCGTAAAGGCGGGTGTAACTTTTATTAACTTTCTAAAAATTTTGTATCATTATTAAGCACCAATTAGGCGGTCATTTTGCACCGTTGAAACAACAATTTAGCGCCCTTCCATGTAACAAGTTATTTGACAAAACTATTTCTCCGAACTACCCAAAAGCGTGAAGTTGGTTGCAAGTTTTTTGAACTTTCTAAAAATTTTGTAACATAATTAAGCACTGCTAACCGTCGTTTTGCGCCGTTCAAACAAAAGTTTGCGCTCACGCATGAAACAAGTTATTTTTAAAAAAATATTTCTCCGAGCTACACAAAAGCGTGAAGTTGATTGCAATTTTTTTGCATTTTGTAAAATTTTCTATCATATCCAAGCGCCACTTAGGCGACATTTTAGGCCGTTAAAACAAAATCTTGTGCCCTCCCAAGTAACAAATTTGAAAAATCAAATACGATGAGCTACCTAAAAGCGTGAAGTTGACCGAAACCCTTTATAAATTTTCTAATAATTATTGTATCATAACTAACAAGCAATTAGGCGCCATTTTGCACCGTTGAAACAAAGTTTACTCATCTGTCGTGTAACAGGTTATTTGAAAAAGATTCTTTCTCCGATCTAACTAAAAGCGTAGTTGGCTGCAACTGTTATGAACTTTCTACAAATTTTGTATCTTAATTAAGTGCCAATTAGGCGTCATTTTGCACCGTTGAAACAAAATTTTGCGCCCTTTCCTGTAACAAATTATTTGACCAAACTATTTCTCCAAGCTACCTAAAAGCGTGAAGTTGGTTGAAACTTTTTTGAACTTTCTAAATATTTTGTATCACAATGAATCGCCAATTAGTTTGCGCTGAAGAAACAAAATTTTGCGCCTTCCATACTACAAGTTATTTGAAAAAAGCAATTACTTCGAGCTACCTAAAAGCGTGCTTGACGGCAGCATTTTTGTACTTTCTAAAAAATTTTGTTTAGTAATTAAACGCCAATTGCGCGACATTTTGCGCAGTTGAAACAAAATTTTCCGCGTGTAACAGGTTATTTGAAAAAGCAATTAATCCTATCTATCTAAAAGCGTGAATTTGGCCGCAATATTTTTAATTTTCTAAAAATTCTTATATCATAATTAAGCAGCAATTATGCGGAATTTTTATGTTGTTAAAACAAAATTTTACCTCCTCCCTTGTAAGAATCTATTTCTCCAACTACCGAAGAGCATTCTAAAATTTTGAATCAAAATTGAGCGCCAATTAAGTGTTATTTTGCGCAGTTGAAATAAAATTTTGCACCCTCCCGTAGAACAAGTAATTTTTAAAAAGCAATACTCCGAACTACCTAAAAGCGTAAATTTGGCGGCAACTTTTTTGAACTTTCCAAAACTTTGTATCATTTTTAAGCGCCCGTTAGGTTTCCTTTTGTGTCGTTGAAACAAAATTTTGCGCCCTCCGTGCAAAAGTTATTTGAACAAACTTTTGCCGCGCCGCCTAAAAGTGTGAAGTTGCCGAAACTAATTTTAATTTACTAAACATTTTTGTATCATAATTAAGCACCAATTGGGCGATATTTTGCGCCGTTGAAATAAAAGTTTGCGCATTTATGAAAAACGATTTCTCAGAGCTACCTAAATGCTTGAACTGATTGTAATTTTAGACATTCTAAAAATTTTGTATCACAATTAAGCGCCAATTGACGTTATTTTGTGTCGTTGAAACAAAATTTTCGCCCTCCCGTGAAACAAGTATTTGAAAAAAATAGCTATTTGTCCAAGTAACCTAAAATATATAAATTTTGTGTCATAGTTATGCGCCAATTAGGCGTGATTTTGCGCCGTTGAAGCAAAATT
The DNA here is from genome assembly GCA_036346225.1 of Platerodrilus igneus. Taxonomy (NCBI): domain Eukaryota; kingdom Metazoa; phylum Arthropoda; class Insecta; order Coleoptera; family Lycidae; genus Platerodrilus; species Platerodrilus igneus. The sequence goes on from JARFIW010001638.1 coordinate 2,176,347, forward strand.
TTGCGCCCTCCGTAAAACAAGTATTTGAAAAATAGCTATTTTTCCAAGTTACCTAAAATATATAAATTTTGTGTCATAATCATAATTCTGCGCCAATTAGGCGTGATTTTGTGCCGTTGAAACAAAATTTTACGTCTTCGCGTGCAACAAGTTATTTGGAAGATACCTAATTTGCCGAGCTACTTAAAGGTGAGAAGTTGCCACAACTATTTTGAATTTTCTAAACAATTTTATATCACGAAAGCGCAAATAAAATTACATTTTTCGCCATTGAAACAGAATTTTGCGTCTGTCTTTCCGTGCAACAAGTTATTTGAAAAAACCATTTCTCCTAGCTACCTTAAAACATGAAGTTGATCGCAACTTTTAGAACTTTCTAAAATTGTGTAGCATAATTAAGCGCTGCTAAGTGTCATTTTGCGTTGTTGAAACAAAAGTTTGCGCTCACGCATGAAAAAGTTATTTTTAAAAAATATTTTGTTGAGCTACCTAAAAGCGTGAAGTTTTTGAACTTTCTGAAATTTTCTATCATAATCAAGCGCCACTTTGGCTGCATTTTAGGCCGTTGAAACAAAATCTTGCATCCTCCCGTGTAACAAATTCGAAAAAGCAAATACGATGAGCTACCTAATAGCGTGAAGTTGACCGAAACCCTTTACAAATTTTCTAATAATTATTGTATCATAACTAACAACCATTAGGCACCATTTTGCACCGTTGAAACAAAGTTTCCCCTGTCGTGTTACACGTTATTTGAAAAAAATTCTTTCTCCGATCTAACTAAAAGCGTAAAGTTGACTGCAACTTTTTTTAACTTTCTCAAGATTTTGTATCATAATTAAGCGCCAATTAGGTGTCATTTTGCACCGTTAAAACAAAATTTTGCGCCCTTCCGTGTAACAATTTATTTGACAAAAATATTTCTCCGAGCTACCCAAAAGCGTGAAGTTGATTGCAACTTTTTGCATTTTGTAAAATTTTCTATCATATCCAAGCGCCACTTAGGCGTCATTTTAGGCCGTTAAAACAAAATCTTGCGCCCTACCATGTAACAAATTTGAAAAAGCAAATACGATGAGCTACCTAAAAGCGTGAAGTTAACCGAAACCCTTTATAAATTTTCTAATAATTATTATATCATAATTAACAAACAATTAGGTGCTATTTTGCACCGTTGAAACAAAGTCACTCCCCTGTCGTGTAACAGGTAATTTGAAAAAGATTCTTTCTCCGATCTAACTAAAAGCATAAAGTTGGCTCTAACTGTTATGAACTTTCTAAAATTTTGTATCATAATTAAGCGCCAATTAGGCGTCATTTTGCACCGTTGAAACAAAATTTCGAGCCCTTCCGTGTAACAAGTTATTTGACAAAACTATTTCTCCGAGCTACCTAAAAGCGTGAAGTTGGTTGCAACTTTCTTTGAACTTTCTAAAATTTTGTATCGCAATGAATCATCCCAAATAGGTTGCACTGCAGAAATAAAATTTTGCGCTTTCCCATACAACAAGTTATTTGAAAAAGCAATTACTTCGAGTTACCTAAAACGTGCATGGCGGCAGCATTTTGAACTTTCTAAAATTCTTTAATTATAATTAAGCGCCAATTAGGCGACAATTTGCGCCGTTGAAACAAGATTTTGCACCCTCCCGTGCAACAAGTTATTTGAAAAACCATTTCTCCGAGCTACTTAAATCGTGAGGTTGGTCGCAACTTTTTGAACCTTTTAAACGGCGTCATTGTGCACCGTTGAAACAAAATTATACGCCCTCTCGTGCAACAAGTTATTTGGAAGATAACCATTTCGCCGAACTACCTAAAGGCGCGAAGTTGCCGCAACTGTTTTGAATTTTCTAAAATTCTGTATCACGAAAGCGCAAATAAAATGACATTTTTCGCCATTGAAACAGAATTTTGCGTCTTCCGTGCAACAAGTTATTTGAAAACCTATCTTAAAGCGTGAAGTTGATCACAACTTTAATAACTTTCTTAAAATTTTGTAGCATAATTAAACGCTGCTAATCGTCATTTTGCGCCGTTGAAACAACAGTTTGCGCTCACACATGAAACAAGTTATTTAAAAAAAAGTTTCAGCTACCTAAAAGCGTGAAGTTGACCGAACCTTTTTATGAATTTTATAATAATTATTGTATCATAATTAATAAGCAACTAGGCGCGATTTTGCAACGTTGACACAAAATTTTGCTTTCTCTCGTGTAACAGGTTTTTTGAAAAAGATTCTTTCTCGCGCGAAATTGCCGCAACTATTTTGAATTTTCTAAAAAAAATTGTATCATGAAAGCGCCAATAAAATGACGTTCGCCATTGAAACTAGTTATTTGAAAAAACCATTTCCCCATGAAGTTGATTGCAACTTTTAGAACTTTCTAAAAATTTGTATAATTAAGCGCTGCTAAGCGTCATTTCGCGCCGTTTAAACAATTACGCATCAATTACGCGGCATTTTTATGTTGTTGAAACAAAATTTTACCCCTCACGTGTAACAAGTTATTTGTGAAAACTATTTCTCCGAACTACCGAAAAGCATTCTAAAAATTTTGAATCAAAATTGAGCGCCAATTAGGTGATATTTTGCGCCGTTGAAATAAAATTTTGCAACCTACCGTAGCACAAATTATTTGAAAAAAGCAATACTCCGAACTACCTAAAAGCGTAAATTTGGCGACAACTTTTTTGAACTATTTAAAACTTTGTATCATTTTTAAGCGCCAGTTGAGTTTCCTTTTGTGTCGTTGAAACAAAATTTAGCGCCCTCCGTGCAAAAGTTATTTGAAAAAACTTTTGCCGGGCCGCCTAAAAGTGTGAAGTTGCCGTAACTAATTTGAATCTACTATACATTTTTGTATCGTAATTAAGCGCCAATTGGGCGACATTTTGCGCCGTTGAAACAAAAGTTTGCATTTAAAATAAGCAATTACTCCTACCTACCTAAAAACTTGAATCTGGCCGTAATCTTTTAAATTTTCTAAAAATTCTTATATCATAATTAACCATCAATTGGCGCCATTTTACGTTGTTCAAACAAAATTTTTGCCCCTCATGTATAACAAGTTATTTGTGAAAAACGATTTCTCCGAGCTACCTAAAGACGTGAAGTGGTTGTAACTTTAAGACATTCTAAAAATTTTGAGTCACAATTAAGTGCCAATTGGCGTTATTTTGTATCATTGAAACAAAATTTTGCGCCCTCCCGTGAAACAAGTATTTGAAAAAATAGCTATTTTTTTAAGTTACCTAAAATAGATAAATTTTGTGTCATAATTATGCGCCAATTAGGCGTGATTTTGCGCCGTTGAAACAAAATTTTGCTATATCTCCGAGCTACTTAAAAGCGCGAAGTTGACCGCAACTATTTTAAACTTTCTAAAAATTTAGTATTCTAATTAACCACCAATTAGGCGTTATTTTGCGCCGTTGTAGCAAAACTTCGTGTTATCCCATGCAAAAAATTATTTAAAAAAAACATTTTTCTGAGCTAATAAGAGACCACAAATGTCACACACAAATGATGTTGGTGCTGGTAATCCAGTTGGTGGAGCTGGGGCTGGCGAGTTGATCGCAACTTTTTTATACTTTCTAAAAATTTTGTATCTTATTTAAACGCCAATTAGACGTTATTTTGCGCCCTTGAAACAACGTTTGGACCCTCTCGCTTACCAGTTATAAGAAAAAGCTATTTCGCCAAGCTAACTAAAAACGTGAAGTTGGCCGCAAGTATTTTGGATTTCCTGAACAAGTTTTTATCATAATTAAGCCCAAATTAAGCGCCATTTTGCGCCGTTGAAACAAACTGGTTTTCAAATAATTTTTTATACCTGAGGGCGCAAAATGGCGCCTAATTAATAAGTTGCGCCAACTATACACTTTTAGGTAGCTGGGAGAAATAGTATTTTTAAAATAACTTGTTAAACGGAAGGGTGCAAAATGTTGTTGCAATGGCTCAAACTGGCGCCTAATTGGCGCTTAATTACATACAAAGGTTTTTAAAAAATTCAAATAGTTGCGGCCAAACTGGGGCTTTCAGGTACCTCGAAGCAAAATAATGTTTCAGTGGTGCAAAATGGCACTTAATTGGCGTTTAATTATGAAATACAACTACTTTGAAAAGTAAAAAACCCTAAGCTTCCTAAATAAGGCCAGAAAAATCTTTCTTTTAAATAACTTTTACCAAGAGAGCTTAATATTTAGCTTGTAGTGGCGCAAAGAACGCCCAATAATGAAACAATGTTTTAGAAAAGTTAAAAGGGTTGCGGTTAACTTCACACACCTAGTCTGGACGTGTTTGAATGTGTCTGTGAAGTTATCACGACTATATACTAGTATAAAGACACGTCTCAGAGTTCTGTAGGTCTTGCATCAAAAAAAAGTTCCACATTTATAATACCAAAAAGGGCATACATTTAAATTACCAAGAAAAATAATGAAAGTCTGAATTAAAATTATTTATTTTCCAAAATCATTAAACTTCCATAAATATTTTTAAATAACGATTTTTTTGATATAGATTTTATTTAAATTGTCAAAATATACTTTATCTAGATGCTTAAAATCGCAACATACTTATTAATTCACCATCTTCAAAGCATTCTAACTTTTACTGGCCGTCCTCGCTTCTATTTCTTTATAAATCGGTCAGTCTTGGAGGTTGGTAGCGCTCGCTGCTAATGGTTACGGCAAAAATGTGCTTACAAATGTATTGCTTCAAAATACAGGGCAGTTGCAAGCAATTGTAGTTAACGATCCACAGTTTTGAAGATGATTCTTCACGAAACTATAAGGCAAGCGAAAATTGAAGATGACGATTTCTGTTGTATTTGTTTATGTCGCCATTAGTGATTGAGGCAGTTGATGAGAAAGGGACGAAGTACATGAATGCTTCCTTGCATTTGCGGTGCTTTATTTTGAACAATATCTCCCTGACAAGGTACTACGTCAGCAAAGCGAATCGTCGGTGCTGTGGCACACAATGTACTGTACTGATGAGCTAAATCACGTCCAACCGACCAGTTGCGGTCAATGGTGACAAACATTTTGGTAAAATCGGTCTAAGACAACGTTTGGCGAAGGGTGCCTTGCTTTTACACGTTGTTGGTAGTTTCCAGAGCACTATTCGTCGACGGATAGCTTGGGAATCGACGTAATACTCGTGCACAGTCCACTCCAAAAACCTACTCAAATTCCGATGTAATTAATAGTGCACAATCTGCCATAAGAGTTTTTGGAGAGGAAGCAAAATTGCACTTTTACAGCAGTGTCGTTGTATGTCTCGTTGCTGGTCAGTGTTAACTCAAATGAGTGAAAGTGATGATCTTTGTCTTTTGTGCCAACTATCAGATAGGGGAATCCTTTCCGCGCCAACTTGTACGTGTACATTCATTGATTTCTATTCTGAGCTAGCCTGCACATTTCCCTGAAATTTGTGCCGTTGAAACAAAATTTTACGCTTTCGCGTGCAACAAGTTATTTGGATACCTAATTTGCCGAGCTACTTAAAGGCGAGAAGTTGCCGCAACTATTCTGAATTTTCTAAAAAATTTTATATCACGAAAGCGCAAATAAAATTACATTTTTCGCCATTGAAACAGAATTTTGCGTCTGTCTTTCCGTGCAACAAGTTATTTGAAAAAACCATTTCTCCTAGCTACCTTAAAACGTGAAGTTGATCGCAACTTTTAGAACTTTCTAAAAATTGTGTAGCATAATTAAGCGCTGCTAAGTTTCATTTTGCGTTGTTGAAACAAAAGTTTGTGCTCACGCATGAAAAAAGTTATTTTTAAAAAAATATTTTGTTGAGCTACCTAAAAGCGTGAAGTTTTTTGAACTTTCTGAAATTTTTCTATCATAATCAAGCGCCACTTAGGCGTCATTTTAAACCGTTGAAACAAAATCTTACGCCCTCCAGTGTAACAAATTTGAAAAAGCAAATACGATGAGCTACCTAATAGCGTGAAGTTGACCGAAACCCTTTACAAATTTTCTAATAATTATTGTATCATAACTAGCAAGCCATTAGGCACCATTTTGCACCGTTGAAACAAAGTTTCCCCTGTCGTGTTACACGTTATTTGAAAAAAATTCTTTCTCCGATCTAATTAAAAGCGTAAAGTTGGCTGCAACTTTTATGAACTTTCTAAAGATTTTGTATCATATTTAAGCAGCAATTAGGTGTCATTTTGTACCGTTCAAACAAAATTTTGCGCCCTTCCGTGTAACAAGTTATTTGACAAAACTATTTCCCCAAGCTGCCTAAAGGCGTGAAGTTGGTTGCAACTTTTTTGAACTTTCTGAAATTTTTCTATCATAATCAAGCGCCACTTAGGCGTCATTTTAAACCGTTGAAACAAAATCTTACGCCCTCCAGTGTAACAAATTTGAAAAAGCAAATACGATGAGCTACCTAAAAGCGTGAAGTTGATCGAAACCCTTTATAAATTTTCTAATAATTATTATATCATAATTAACAAACAATTAGGCGCTATTTTGCACCGTTGAAACAAAGTCACCCCCCCTGTCGTGTAACAGGTAATTTGAAAAAGATTCTTTCTGCGATCTAACTAAAAGCATAAAGTTGACTGTAACTTTTATGAACTTACTAAAATTTTGTATCATAATTAAGCGCCAATTAGGCGTCATTTTGCACCGTTGAAACAAAATTTCGCGCCCTTCCGTGTAACAAGTTATTTGACAAAACTATTTCTCCGAGCTACCTAAAAGCGTGAAGTTGGTTGCAACTTTCTTTGAACTTTCTAAAAATTTTGTATCGCAATGAATCATCCCAAATAGGTTGCACTGCAGAAATAAAATTTTGCGCTTTCCCATACAACAAGTTATTTGAAAAAAGCAATTACTTCGAGTTACCTAAAAACGTGCATGGCGGCAGCATTTTTGAACTTTCTAAAAATTCTTTAATTATAATTAAGCGCCAATTAGGCGACAATTTGCGCCGTTGAAACAAGATTTTGCACCCTCCCGTGCAACAAGTTATTTGAAAAAACCATTTCTCCGAGCTACTTAAATCGTGAGGTTGGTCGCAACTTTTTTGAACCTTTTAAACGGCGTCATTGTGCACCGTTGAAACAAAATTATACGCCCTCTCGTGCAACAAGTTATTTGGAAGATAACCATTTCGCCGAACTACCTAAAGGCGCGAAGTTGCCGCAACTGTTTTGAATTTTCTAAAAATTCTGTATCACGAAAGCGCAAATAAAATGACATTTTTCGCCATTGAAACAGAATTTTGCGTCTTCCCGTGCAACAAGTTATTTGAAAACCTATCTTAAAGCGTGAAGTTGATCACAACTTTAATAACTTTCTTAAAATTTTGTAGCATAATTCAACGCTGCTAATCGTCATTTTGCGCCGTTGAAACAACAGTTTGCTCTCACACATGAAACAAGTTATTTAAAAAAAAAGTTTCAGCTACCTAAAAGCGTGAAGTTGACCGAAACTTTTTATAAATTTTTTAATAATTATTGTATCATGTTTAATAAGCAACTAGCCGCGATTTTGCAACGTTGAAACAAAATTTTGCCTTCTCTCGCGTAACAGGTTTTTTGAAAAAGATTCTTTCTCGCGCGAAGTTGTCGCAGCTATTTTGAATTTTTTAAAAAAATGTGTATCACGAAAGCGCCAATAAAATGAAGTTCGCCATTGAAACAGAATCTTGCGCCTTCCCGTGCAACTAGTTATTTGAAAAAACCATTTCCCCATGACGTTAATTGCAACTTTTAGAACTTTCTAAACATTTGTTAGCATAATTAAGCGCTGCTAAACGTCATTTCGCGCCGTTGAGACAATTACGCAGCAATTACGCGGCATTTTTATGTTGTTGAAACAAAATTTTACCCCCTCACGTGTAACAAGTTATTTGTAAGAAACTATTTCTCCGAACTACCGAAAAGCATTCTAAAAATTTTGAATCAAAATTGAGCGTCAATTAGGTGATATTTTGCGCCGTTGAAATAAAATTTTGCCCTACCGTAGCACAAATTATTTGAAAAAAGCAATACTCCGAACTACCTAAAAGCTTAAATTTGGCGACAACTTTTTTGAACTATTAAAAACTTTGTATCATTTTTAAGCGCCAGTTGAGTTTCCTTTTGTGTCGTTGAAACAAAATTTAGCGCCCTCCGTGCAAAAGTTATTTGAAAAAACTTTTGCCGGGCCGCCTAAAAGTGTGAAGTTGCCGTAACTAATTTGAATCTACTATACATTTTTGTATCGTAATTAAGCGCCAATTGGGCGACATTTTGCGCCGTTGAAACAAAAGTTTGCATTTAAAATAAGCAATTACTCCTACCTACCTAAAAACTTGAATCTGGCCGTAATCTTTTAAATTTTCTAAAAATTCTTATATCATAATTAACCATCAATTGGCGCCATTTTACGTTGTTCAAACAAAATTTTGCCCTCATGTATAACAAGTTATTTGTGAAAACGATTTCTCCGAGCTACCTAAAGACGTGAAGTGGTTGTAACTTTAAGACATTCTAAAATTTTGAGTCACAATTAAGTGCCAATTGGCGTTATTTTGTATCATTGAAACAAAATTTTGCGCCCTCCCGTGAAACAAGTATTTGAAAAATAGCTATTTTTAAGTTACCTAAAATAGATAAATTTTGTGTCATAATTATGCGCCAATTAGGCGTGATTTTGCGCCGTTGAAACAAAATTTTGCTATATCTCCGAGCTACTTAAAAGCGCGAAGTTGACCGCAACTATTTTAAACTTTCTAAAAATTTAGTATTCTAATTAACCACCAATTAGGCGTTATTTTGCGCCGTTGTAGCAAAACTTCGTGTTATCCCATGCAAAAAATTATTTAAAAAAAATTTTCTGAGCTAATAAGAGACCACAAATGTCACACACAAATGATGTTGGTGCTGGTAATCCAGTTGGTGGAGCTGGGGCTGGCGAGTTGATCGCAACTTTTATACTTTCTAAAAATTTTGTATCTTATTTAAACGCCAATTAGACGTCATTTTGCGCCGTTGAAACAACGTTTGGACCCTCTCGCTTACCAAGTTATAAGAAAAAACTATTTCGCCAAGCTAACTAAAAACGTGAAGTGGGCCGCAAGTATTTTGGATTTCCTGAACAAGTTTTTATCATAATTAAGCCCTAATAGAGCGCCATTTTGCGTCGTTGAAACAAACTGGTTTTTCAAATAATTTTTATACCTGAGGGCGCAAAATGGCGCCTAATTAATAAGTTGCGGCCAACTTTACACTTTTAGGTAGCTGGGAGAAATAGTATTTTTAAAATAACTTGTTAAACGGGAGGGTGCAAAATGTTGTTGCAATGGCTCAAACCGGCGCCTGATTGGCGCTTAATTACATACAAAGGTATTTAAAAAATTCAAATAGTTGCCGCCTAACTGGGGCTTTCAGGTACCTCGAAGCAAAATAATGTTTCAGTGGTGCAAAATGGCACTTAATTGGCGTTTAATTATGGAATACAACTTCTTTGAAAAGTAAAAAACCCTAAGCTTCGTAAATTAGGCCAGAAAAATCTTTCTTTTAAATAACTTTTTACCAAGAGAGCTTAATATTTAGCTTGTAGTGGCGCAAAAGAACGCCCAATAATGAAACAATGTTTTTAGAAAAGTTAAAAGGGTTGCGGCTAACTTCACACACCTAGTCTGGACGTGTTTGAATGTGTCTGTGAAGTTATCACGACTATATACTAGTATAAAGACACGTCTCAGAGTTCTGTAGGTCTTGTATCAAAAAAAAGTTCCACATTTATAATACCAAAAAAGACATACATTTAAATTACCAAGAAAAATAATGAAAGTCTGAATTAAAATTATTTATTTTCCAAAATCATTAAACTTCTATAAATATTTTTAAATAACGTTTTTTCTGATATAGGTTTTAGTTAAATTGTCAAAATATACTTTATCTAGATGCTTAAAATCGGCACATACTTATTAATTCACCTTCTTCAAAGCATTCTAGCTTTTGCTGGCCGTCCTCGCTTCTATTTCTTTATAAATCGGTCAGTCTTGGAGGTTGGTAGCGCTCGCTGCTAATGGTTACGGCAAAAATGTGCTTACAAATGTATTGCTTCAAAATACAGGGCAGTTGCAAGCAATTGTAGTTAACGATCCATAGTTTTGAAGATGATTCTTCACGAAACTATAAGCCGAGCGAAAATTGAAGATGACAATTTCTGTTGTATTTGTTTATGTCGCCATTAGTGATTGAGGCAGTTGATGATAAAGGGACGAAGTACATGAATGCTTCCTTGCATTTGCGGTGCTTTATTTTGAACAATATCTCCCTGACAAGGTACTACGTCAGCAAAGCGGATCGTCGGTGCTGTTTCAAACATGTACTGTACTGATGAGCTAAATCACGTCCCACCGACCAGTTGCGGTCAATGGTGACGAACATTTTGGTAAAATCGGTCTAAGGCAACGTTTGGCGAAGGGTGCCTTGCTTTTTACACGTTGTTGGTGGTTTCTAGAGCACTATTTTTCGACGAATAGCTAGTTGAAACTCCTACAAACCAGTTAAAACTTTTAAGAACATATTTGCTGTGAACATTTTTCAAAACTCACCGAGTTCGAAGCATTATGCCCAGTTTGCAATGAACAACTCAGATGCCTCATTAAACTTTTCTTGAGACCAACTTAACTAAATCATGTTGAAGCCGGCAAGAAGTTCATACATTTTTGTAAAAGGAATGGGCTTGGGAATCAACAGAATACTCGCGCATAGTCCACTCCAAAAACCTACTCAAATTCCAATGTAATTAATAGTGCACAATCTGCCATAAAAGTTTTTGGAGAGGAAGCAAAATTGCACTTTTTCAGCGGTGTCGTTGGATGTCTCGTTGCTGGTCAGTGTTAACTCAAATGAGTGAAAGTGATGATCTTTGTCTTTTGTGCCAACTATCAGATAGGGGAATCCGTTTCGCACCAACTTGTACGCGTACATGCATTGATTTCTATTCTGAGCTAGCCTGCACATTTCCTGAAATTTCCACAGCCTACATTTTTCACTACCTGTGTGCAATTGTCTAATTGGCCTATCTCTACCTCTCTTGTTTCCTATTTCTGTTTTTAATATATTCCGTACTATTCCCTCATGCCTTAGTATGTAGCCTATCATCCCACCTCTCCTATTTTTTATTGTTTTCTACATACTGCTTTCTTCCCCTACCATTTCTAGTACCTCTTTTTCACAGTCGTACAGTGCTGTGTTCCACAGATATGACTTAAGCAATCTTTTTCTTATTTCTATGTTTGTTGTCTTTGATCACAGTAATTGCTTTTTCTTCTTAAATGTAGCTCTTGTGCTAATCTTTGTTATATATCTTTTGCGCTCTTTCCATCTTGCGTTATTTGGCTTCCTAGGAAGCAGAAATCCTAAACCTCTTGTAAGTTCTTGTTACCTATTTGTATTCTAGTTTTTAATTTATTTTCTTTTCCTTTGCATACTAGTACTTTAGTTTTATTTTTGTTAATTTTCATACCGTATCTCGCTGTTAGAACTGTTTCCATTTCATTAAGTTAATTTCTTTCACTCGAGCCCTTTGTATTTTGATTTGCTCAAAGCTCAGAAATAATAGTTATGGGGTACGAATATCTCGCCGTCCTCCGTTTGTTCCTAACGATTCTCGGAAAAACCAAAAAGATTTTTTGATATCGCTATAGATTGTTCTAGTGGTTCCCAATATTGTTCTAAAAGGATAAATCAGTAAGTTGAATTATGGCTCAAAAATGTGAAACATGCAATTTTTTATAAACCTCCTAACGGGTCAACGATAAACGTAAATCATTTTCTTAGCTCAAAATTATAGTTTTAGCTTATTCATCTCCGTTCTCTCAAAATTACCAGCGCCTGACGTCAAGAGTAAATACTTGTTTCCATTGTTCCAACCGAGCCTTCTTGTTTCGAGTTGTTCAAGGCTTAGAAATAATAGTTATAGAGTACTAATCTCTTATCATCATCCCTTCATTCCTAACGATTCTCAAATAAAACAAGAAGAAAAATATGCTTAGAACTGGCGCCCTTCTTCTTTGAAAATTAGGCATTTCGATACCGCTGTTCGAGTTCTTCCAAAGATTGTTCTATGACTCTAAATCCGTAAGTTAAATTAGTCCAAAAAGTGAAGTAGAACATTTTTTGATAAACTATCTAACAGACCAAGGGTTAACGTGAATCATTTCCTTGTTACAACCAAGCACCTTGTGTTTTGAGTTTTTCCCGACTTAAGAATTATAGTTCTAGCTTATGAATCCCTGTCTTTCGAAATTCGAAAAAAGATTGATTTTCCAGCACCCGACATTAAGGGTAAACACTTGTTTTCTTTTTTGTTCCAACCGAGCCCTTTTTATTTTGAGTTGTTCGAGGCTTAGAAATAAGAGTTATAGAAAAAAAAATTTCTTGCCATTATCTCTTCATTGCAAACGATGCTTAAATAAAGCAAAAACAAAATAATTTTTGGTATTGGCGTCTTTCATTTCTGAAAATTGAATATTTCGATCCCGCAGTTCTAGTTGTTTCCACTATTGTTCTAAAGGGAAAAATCCGCAAACGGTGCTCAAATAAAACAACAACAAAATAATTTTTGGTACTGGCGTCTTTCATTTCTGAAAATTGAACATTTCGATTCCGCAGTTCTGGTTGTTTCCACTATTGTTCTAAAAGGAGAAATCCGTAAGTTGTATTACAAGTCGGAAAGGTGATATAAGAAACGTTTTTTGATAGATAACTTACCGGACCAAGAGGCAAACGTTTACCGTTCCTTGTGCCAATCCAGCACTATGTGTATTGAGAGTTGTTCTAGTATTAAGAATTATAATTCCAGCTTATAGATCTTTCTTTTCTCAGAATCCGAAAAAATCGATTTACCAGCACTGACATCAAGAATAAAAGCGCTTGATTTGTTTTCGGTTTAATCGAGCACTTTTTATTCTGAGTTGTTAAAGAGCACTTGTGTACTTGCTTCCAGGTCTACGACCCAAACAATCATTTGCCTCTCCTTCTTGGACTGTTACCTACGTCTCAGCGTAAAACAACTGATGATGTTTAAACCGATCTTTCACCCTTCTTCTGCACCTAGTATGGTAGTATTAGTTTTAATTACTTTGAGGCAGTTGGATAGTAGTTAGGTCAGGATATGTACAATACTTTTCCCTAAGTATCCCTCGAATTTTGTTTATGATTTCTCCGGTAGGTGTTTTCTTCCATGTCATAAAAGAAGGACAAGGGAAGTTTGTGACAAGGAATACAGCATCAGTGTCATATGCTCAATTTCGTTTTTTAAAACTAAATTTCTCATCCAACACAAAATTCCTGCAACCAATTATGCAGCCCGCAGTTAGGGGCTGCAATATAAAAAAACCCTCTCTTAAGGTTTCAAAATTCTTGATTTTAAAATCAAGGCTGACACTTTACTAACAAAAGTCAAAAAACTTTTGTCTTAAAATCAAAAGGCAAAGGCCTGTCATTTGTCACACCGGCAAAACGAGCTTGGATTACCACGTCTATTATGACTTTGGCAGACTTCCAAGACCAAAACGGAGACATTACCACCTGCAGCAACCAGCGGCAGCGACTTCTTCAAAGAAACGACTGCGAATAACGCCACATATGTTAATGGGTAAAAAGTAAAAACTGCGTTTCCAGTACTGCTACCAAAATGGTATTATCAGACCATCGTCTATGAGAAGACCGAGGAGAAGGAGTTTATCCAGGTTATGATCATGTGTTTATAGGTACGCACGTATATTTGCGTATGTCCTGAATCCTGTCTGGTAAGAAGCATTTAAACCTCTGTTGGTGGGTGGAAAGCACATCTCTATTTAAAAAGATAAGAGGCCTCACAAGAAAAATTTAGAAATAGTCATGTGAAACCGTTTTTATGCGTTGAACGACAGATTGCACCATTCAATTTTCGGTCGAGTCTCCGCCAATACAATCCAAAAATCGATGGGGTTATAATATTTTTGGTTTGTGTAACCATTCTGGCATTATGCATAATTTGGAAATTTACACTGGAAAAGTTGCTCATAACCCAAACATTTCTTATACTAAAATGCGTCCTAATTTTGTACGTACTAAGTACGAAGGAATACATTTGCACAACAAAAATTATTTGTTGCTTTTTTGGTAAGCAACTGGTTTACATAGCCCGACCTGTTTGTAAAGATTCAAAAACAGGAATTGGTAAAGGTACGGTTTGACTATCCAAATTTCCTGGTTTAAGCTTTTTTCGTACAGCCTACGGCAGAGGTGTATAGGAAAAACAGATGGACGGCGTCAATCTCAGAGCTGGTGGATGCTTTCCTGGTGTGTGGAAATCTCTTGCCGTTCGCTGAAGTTTGTTTGGGTTTTCGCCCAAACATATTTGACGGTTTTTGCACCATGATTTTGGCACAACATTATAGTTCCCATAGGTATCCGTCTACTGAATGCAAATCTATCTATATTCAGGCGAAAAATAATAACAACATTAATGAAAAACAAAATTAATCCACCATACATAGAACTGCGCCTTCCTATGAAGATCGACCTCACGTGTTACATCACGTCACGTACATAAATTATTAAACAGAATTGTTTACAAATAACGTTACGTAATTATAATATAAAGGTTTCTTTTGAAAGAGTGGAATGTCGGTCTTTGTGTAATCATCCCGCATCTCTCATTCCACGAATGTTTTAATTTAAAGTTTCAATGAAAGCGAAAGTCTGGCATTTTTGGGAGGTGAATTGTGGTCTTTATAAATTTATTTATGAAAATGTGCTAAAGACTCGTTTAGAGAGGTATAATTAACCTTTTTTGGTCGAAAATATTTGGGCCGAACTCATACTTTTTTCTTTGAAAATCGATGCCAGATTACGTTTGCGTATTAAGAGTGGGTGAATTAAATAAAAAATTTAAAGGTTAAGTTCTTTGTTAAACGGTCAGAATTTAGATGTAACTACCTGATTAGGTTTTTAACCCATCACTTAATTTATAAATTAATTGAAAGTAGAAGTGAATGTAGTTGTTACGCAGACTAAAAGATTTCCTAAATAAATTGTTCTTATGGGGGGGCTTACTGAGGGCTTACTCAAAGGTAATAGGTAAGATAAAGATATTAAGCTTTAGTTATTATGAGAGATAATAGGTAAGATAACGATATTAAACTAAAGTTATCATTAAAGGTAATAGGTAAGATAACGATATTAAAGTAAGGTTATAATCAAAGATAATAAATAAGATAAAGATATTAACTCAAGTTATTATCAAAGACAATAGGTAAGATAACGATAGAGTGGCTCCTTGGAGCCGTTATACAGGTAAGTTAAGATATATAAGTAAAAAAAATTTTACTCTAACGAATGCATCCACTGCGAAAAGAAAATCAGACAAACTTGAAACAACAACTTAAAAGTATCACTACAGATACATTCACAAAAAAAACCAACTGTTTCAAAATAATTTTTTTTTTAAACGGTAACTCCCTAAACACACAAAAATGCCTAATTATAAGCAATTAAATACAGACACACTGTCCCAATATGCTAAAACAACCGAGAATTTGATAAGATATCAATAAAAAGCGATAGCACCTCACCACGAAGTTCAATAAAAAACAACGAAAAAATGTATATATGTTATGATGACTTAGTAAAAAAGGAAACAAATAATGCTATAGGATAATGTGGGCGACTGAAATAATTCAGAGAGAAAAACACATGGAATAGAAAGTCCTAGTTTTGTGCAACTGCGAATATGAACTATTTTTTTTACAATGGCATAGGCCGCGTTTCCTATGTGAGCCCAAAGAAAAAAGCATCCACTCTAACATCAGCTAAAACCAATCATAAAAATTCAATGAGTTATTACAACCAAAGTTACGACAATTACCACAAAATTAAACGATGTAAGATAAACACTGAAAACAAAATAATATGTTGTAGAAAATGTGCGAAAATCAATTAAATGAAACGACAGAGTTATACTGGGGAATCTAGAGAATAAAGCGATATATAACTAACGGTAAGTTCAAGGAAAAGTCAACCAACCGCAAAAAGATAGGTAGTTTAAGGTTAATAAGTTAAACGTGTAGACGGTAGGTGCTGTATAAGAGAAGGAATAAGTAATTGAAGTTAACTAATTGATAGTAGGGACAGAAAACATTAGGTAAATCGTCAAGGAAATGGAACGTAAAAAAATTTTAGATGTTCGAAGGGTTGAACGATTTTAAAGATAACTTTATGCCATCTAGTGTGGTTTAAATCGATATGTAAAGAGATAACAGTAATGAAAACTCGATTTACTGATAAAATTGTTGAGGAACAGAAAGATATCTTGTAACACATATACTTGTTAGGATGACAAACCCTCGATTGAGTTTCACCTAGACTAATGAAGAAAAATTCCAACATCAATCTTAAAAAAATGATTCACAATTTGCTAGAGCAACAAACTTACCTCCGAAGTCTTGTTTAGACAAATAATGCTGAGCGACCAACTCTTGATGAGTTTCGTCTAGACTTACATACAGCTGCGCGACCAACTTAGAAGAAAAATCTCGCCTAGACCACATAGATCTTAAAATGCTGTGTTGGAATATCAATATGTCTAAAAAAAATATGTTATCAAAACAAAATCATACTCGCTACACAAAAGAAATATTCTACGAAACATTTATAGAGAAAATAGTATTCCAAATTATTGAAATATTCCTTCGATATCGCGGGATTTATCAACAACTATCGTAAATGAGCTTAAATACAAAACGTTAACAACAACTTCATTATTGCAATGTTTAAAGGAGCAGATATAAAGAAATCCAGTTTATTACAGCGTTTTGAAAGGTAAAAGATATACTTAGATAATTGCGTTAGCTGTATTTGAAGCCAAAATTTTCTTTAAAAGGAATTTGTAGGTTATAGTTACTTGTTTAAATTACTAAGAAAACACTTTTAACACGATATCAGAGCAAGATAGTGTTTAAGGGAATAGGTGTAACAAAATTACGTTACTATAACGTTTTAGAAAATAGAAGATATGCTAAAAACTCAATTAATTACAAAATCTATATTTCGGGAAGGAAATTTCTTTATGAAGGTAATTGTAATTTATAATTGATTATTTAGGTTATAAAGAGACACTCAAAATCATAGAAAAATACAATATTATATGCGTTATTTAAACGGTAGCTTTAAAAAGTTGACCCAAAAAACAAGTTAAGATAGGCTTGTTACGTGCCAAATTGGCACTAAACATTGTCTTAGCTTAATTTTTATGTGCGGAAGTTTTCGCGCCTTTAAATTTAAAAGACTCGGTGCGCGTATTTCCGTCACGTTAAAAGTGGGCTGGACGAATAACTTCGCGCCGACGCGTGAAAGAACTAAAGTGGGGAGTTTCCAAAGGACGCTTAAGAAACGGGGCTTTTTTCCTTGGACCTTCGTGAAGAGCGGTTTGGTCAGATATCGTTTCGTGCCTTATCTTTATTTATGTAGATATACTTGCCTGATTATCTTTGTTTGTCGCCCTTATACCTGTTCCTGTCATTCCCTACATAGGTAGAGGTAATTTGTAGCCGTTGGCTGAACCGCATTCCACGCCGGAGCACCATCTTTTAACACTCCGGAGTGGAGCCCTGAGATCGAGTCGAAGCTATTTGGATGGACGTAGGCGTACCCTCTGTTAATTGCCTTAAAAGGGGCCATCAGTAGCCCTGATGGACTTCAACAGAAGCCAACTTTAACCCAGGGACATATTCATGTGAGTATTTCGCTGTTATAAACTATTGTCTTAAATTTATATTTCCCGATAATTGCGTATTAAATTTGTGCATTGGTGACATCATTGACAGATGGGCGCGCCGAAATCTGTACAAATATTAGCGTTACCAATCGCCCGTGGCGTCGCTTTTCCCGCGCTTGCGCGATGTAATTATGAACTTTTTAAACTGTAAGAATTGGCTTTTTAAAGTGTAAGAGGCTAAGAAAAATTTCAGAAGTAAAATGATTATTTTAACTAAAATTAATGTCAGGTTAAGAGATTTTTTCCTCTTTTTCTTCATAATGGATAGAAAATAAAACTATTTATTTACAGTTAGAATACTTACAAACAAAATTATATAATCCAAACAGGTGTTTAAGTGAGGTTATGTTGATTTAACACTTTTTCAAAAGGTTATTCTAGCTTCCTGGTAAATTAAATTAGGTCATTATCTAAAAGAATTTAAATTAGAAACACTATTTTTATAATATTACGAGAATTAATTGGATTTGCAATACATTTTAAAAAGTATCCACAAAAATCAATAATCAATATGGCAGCTCATGCCAAATTAGCATAGCAACTGCTATTTCATTTCAGATGATTGACATAGTAACTTTCAGTGTTACCACTCTAAATTTTATAAGTTAACAGATATTAAAAATTCAAATAATTATTTATTTTTTTAAGTGAAAAACCTACAAATATAGTTAATCAATACATTCTAAGATATAAACCAGAAGAAAAGAAATTTTTATTCAACCTAAACACGTCGGATTGCGCCACTATTATACCCCCGTCGCTACGGTACGCGAGCCACTACAGTGAGTTGGTAGCAATGTTAAATACTTCCAAAATGATGCGTGAATAAGGAATTGCGTCACGCAATTATATAAAATTACTCCATCACATAAAAAACCACAAAGTACTTACATAAATTGTAGGGCTTCTCCAGTATTGCTTCATGATAACGGCAGCGGGGCTCCGTTGATCCTTTTTGGGCGTGGGTGTTTGTTGGGCCGGTTGAAACCAAATTCCAATTTGTCTTCTTCCTATTTGTAGAGGTCGACAGGAAACGGGTATAAGGAACGATAATCAAAAATAAGGCAAAGAAACCTACATAACAAAAAAAGAAGACACGATAAGACACAAAGATAACTACATTCGTTGGCGTCTCGGTCACTAGTCCAGACACGACTCCCGGAAATTCACCACCACCCTTCTTATCACACCGCGTCGGCGCAATCTCGCGCAAACGCACTGTCTGAAGTGACGGAAATATTGGCGCGAAATCCTTACAAATTAAAACTTATAGAAATGTTTACGGCCGTTTTCGGCACGTATCATACGTTCAAGTATCCACAATTTTAATATGTTACTATTTATTACTGAAGAAGAATAATAGTGAAGAGTAAACGCAAGCCCTTTCCTAGATTGATCTTATAACGGAACAAATTTCCTTTCGTTAATTAAAAATTAGACTACTAGTTTCGGCACCGATACTACCACTATTTTTGTGAAAAACATTGACTGAAATTACATAACTAAGTATGATAGCAAGAAACCTTACAATGAAAAACAAAATTATAAATTCTTAAACACTAACATTTTCAATAATACTATAATTTAAAAAAGTAAAATAAACCCAGCTATGACAATATATTTGCAAATGTATGTTATTTAGATCTTATACCTACAAATCAACAACACGGCGACAACACCAAAGTAAGAAGTAAAATGATTAAAGGAGATTATAACAATTTACAGATTGTGCAACGCGGTACGTTAAATAGAGATGCAAAAAGAAAGAAAATTAATCTTAAATGGACAAATTATTGTTGAAGGGATTTGTATATTTAGATTTCTTGCACAGTAGTGTTCATTAAGCATGACATTTTAATAAAATTTTAGTTTTTTAAAAGGAAATGCTCGCAAATGCATAGTTTTTCTGTGGAATGTATATAATTTAATTTATAACCATGAAAAACAGAAAACAAGATATTTATAACAGAGAATTTACTAATATGCATATTCCTTAACATGATTATCTCAAATATAGAACAGTTTTTTAAAAATTGTAGTAGAATGACAAAATTTCAAGGATATACGTGTACGTATAATACTAAGCAGACCACAGACACTAGTACAATAGACAATGTGGTCTGTACTGTTCTGTTAGGAGTTAATCTTTTATGGATAAGATAAGACAATAGAGGAGGGTGGAAAGAAGGGAGGAATGAGGGTGCTTTAAGAGATGTATTGGAGGAACGGAAAGAAAGTGAGAAGGGATAGAGAGAAGAGAGAGAGGAGAGAGAGAGAGAGAAAAGCTGTGTTCAATTTCTGGCCAAAATACCTTGTTTATAGGAAGGTGCATTGCAACAGCGTTACTTTAAATATACACCAGATACGAAAGAAAAAACTTTATTTTAGACGGACAGAATAAAGACGAACGCATTCTGTATATTAAGATGTTACTAACAATGATTTTTTTTTGTTTCTAGAAAATATAATTTTAAATTGGGCAGTTAGTATAACCAGTAGTAATTAAATACATTTTTTTAAAATAAATTGGGACGATTAATACAATACCAGATAACGCATTAATCATTAATTAGGATAAACGTGTCGACAATAAAATCGGAACATTTAACCGCTAAAACAAATGATTTACTGAAACGTACAATTCACTAACAGATATGTCGTTATATGTAATACAAGAATGATAAATATGTGAAACTGAAAATAGCAATTAAAATAAAACGTGGGTCTTGATGCAATAAACAAACCTACATATTATACCCTCAGGAAATAAATTAATGCGCGAGGAACGCAATAACCGCTAAAAAATTTAATTTGGGCAGTTAGTATAACCAAAAGTAATAAAATACATTTTCTTAAAACCAGATAACGCATTAATCATTAAATAGGATAAACGTGTCGACAATGAAATCGGAAAAACATTTAAACCGCTGAAACAAATGATTCCATGAAACGTACAATTCACTAACAGATAAGTCGTTATATGTAATACAAGAATGATGCATGCCAACTCATTAAAATTTGGCTACTCTATTTATTTTCCAAATAATGCGTACTATTTACGACACCCTTAGTATTAGTTACGGACGTTGTTTCTATGTTTATAGAATTTCAAAATATACTAGCATATTGGAGCTACCACGTTTTGGTCCAGACACCCTTCAGCCTTCTCCCTATCTCTGAATACGGCTCTGTCACTAAAAAAAAGCTGGCACCAATTTTAATTTCAAAATACATACTGATCTTCAATAGATCATACGGAATCTGCATGCGAATCCTCCGTCTGTATTAATTCAAACATAAAACATCTTCAGCATATTTAATTACCAATACCATCAGAAATCACGGTTCTCAACATTTAAATTATAAATTTACCCTCATGCAAGATCGTGATTTGCCTTAATCTTTTTATGCTAAAAAGCTACTATTATAGGTAGCTCGATTTAATTGGACTTCCGCCCAAGAACCGTGGGAAACAACGGCAGGTGCTTGAAAGACCTCTCTTAACATATTCCGATTAAACAAGGATACATATAGTTACCAGCAGAAAGAACAACTATGATTTCGTTAATGTTGCGTGCGATATAGAAACGAAATACGAGATTGGCAAGAATAAACAAATAAATAGTGATGGTCTGGATCTGAAGTATTTTAATTAAAAAAAACATGGAAGTTGAAATTGGTATATTTTCACTGACGGACTTACGCAGTCATGCATGGAAGTGATTGTAATTGGTAGATAATTGTGGGAAAGGTTGTGTTCAATCAGTTAACGGAAGCACTAATCAAGCGGTTGTGGAGGCACGGACGTTTTGATTCTCACGCTGCACGAGCCCCACGCCTAGCACTTATACAATTATCAAATCTCCGTTTTGTTTGCTCACTTTATGATGTTGGTATAGCAATTTGATGTAGATAAATGAAATTAGATAACGTTAGGTACTTGTTAGTGCCTGTTACATATTAATGTCACCTCGTCCCTGTTTACCACACAATGTTTTATGTACCTTTATTATAAATATATAATAAGACCATGAGTAAAAAGTTTGAAAGCAATTTGCTGATCAATTATCGTAGATTACGTAATATTACCGCTATGTACCGGTCGGCAGCTCGCTAACGTTAACTGTATTTAACAATAAGTTAGACGCTAATTAATTTTTCCATAATAACAAACATAAGCCTAATTTAAGATTGACCAATCGTTACGTTAGCCACAGATAGACATACGTCAAAAATGAAGTGCATGAAGTTGGTTGCAACTTTTTTGAATTTCAAAAATTATTTGTATTAGAATAGGCGAAATTTTGTGCTGCTAAAACCACATTTTGCTCCCTCTTATAAAATAAGTTATTTAAAAAGATTTTTCGGCCGAGTTCAAAAAGCATTTTTGTATTTTCAAAAAGTTTAATCCATAATTAAATGCCAATTAGGTGCCATTTTGCGCCATCATCATCATTAGGTTTTCTGTCCTGAAACTGGTTAGACGCGTACCCTCATTGCTTCCTATTCTGAACTAACCTACGCATTTCCTTGAAATTTGCACAGTCTGCATCCATCGTTATCTGATCTAGTTCTACATCTACCTCTGCTTGTAATATATTCCAAACTATTCTCCAAAAATGCCTTAGAATGTATTCTGCCTTTCTATTTCTCCTATTTTTTTCCGCAGATATCCTTATTCCCCTACTATTTCTATAACCTATTTGTTATTAATTTTGTCTGTCCATGCTATCATCCTCATACATCTGAAGCACTACATTCCAAAAGGCTGCTACCGTTTTTCTGTCTGCTTTTCTGACTGCCTGTATTTCATAGGAATACTGTGCTGTGCTCCACACATATGCTTTCAAAAATTTCCTTCTTGTTTCTATGTTTGTTGTCTTTGATCATAGGCGCTGTTTTTCTTGATAGATGCAGTTCGGTCCCCTCTATGTTCTACAATTATATTCCCTATTTCTCCGACATTCAGTGGTTGTGAAGGAGTGTAGTGCTATGTGTGTGACTACTACGTCCAAGGTCCCAAGTTCAAATCCCGATACGGTTCGCTTGAAAAATGATAGGCGAGCATTTTTCACAAAAATACACCCTCGCTCGGATGAGAGGTAAAATGGAGGTCCCGTGTGTGAGTGTTGTCATGCACATTAAAGATCCCTACCTTGCTTGAAACAGCAAGGGTTCGACAAAATTCCAAATTTTCCAGATAAAAAAAACCTCACTTTCTGGCCAATGTAGTACCTTCGGTTGGAGCATTGGAAAATCACTTGTAATGTTGTGAAGGGAGGTAAGCAGCCTGTGGCTGCCAAATTCTCCCAGCACTTAAACATTTGCCGCTTTAATATTTTTTCATTATATCTTTTCGCACAGTCGACATTAGTTGCAGATATTTCACAACCAACACCTGTAATTGTTTATAATAATCATCAGATTTATCTGCGCTTATTCTTTCGTCACTGGTTTTAGGTCTCAAAACTGGTTGGACACAAACCTCCACTTATATATATTCTGAGCTAGCTTACACAGTCCCCTGAAATTACCACACAACCTATATACAGCTCGGTTCCCCTTCTATTGTTTTTTAATGATATGCTCTATTTCACCGAGATTCAGTGGTATGTGAACGGGTACGTCCAAGGTCCCGGGTTCGAATCCCGATACGGTCCGCTTGAAAAATGTTAAGCAAGCATTTTTCACAAAAATACACCCTCGTTCGGATGAGAGGTAAAATGGAGATACCGTGTGTGAGTGTTGTCACGCACGTTAAAGATCCCTACATTGCTTGGAACAGCAAGGGTTCGGCAAAATTCCAAATTTTCCAGGAAAAAAACTCGCTTTCTGGACAATGTAGTACCTTCGGGTGGAGCATTGGAAAATCACATGTAAGATACCTGAAGGGGGTTAAGCAGCCTGTGGATGCCAAAGCCCCAGCGCTTGAACATTTGCCGATATAATATTTTCTCCAATATATCGTTTCGCACAGTCAATATTAGTTGCAGATATTTCACAACCAACACCTGTAGTTGTCTATAATAATCATCAGATTTATCTGCGCTTATTTCTTCGTCACTAGGTTTCCGTCTCAAAACTGGTTGGACACGAACTTCCACTTATTTATATTCTGAGCTAGCCTACACAGTTCCCTGAAATTATCACACAGTCTATATATAGCTCGGCTCCCCTTCTATTGTTTTCTAATAATATGCCCTATTTCATCGAGATTTAGTGGTATGTAAAGAGGGTAAAAAAGCTTGTGGCTGCCAAGATCCCCCTCCACACTTAGACATTTGCCAAATTAATAGTTTTCCAGTAAATCCTTTCACACAATCAACATTATTCAAGAATATTGCCCAACCAATACTTGTAGTTGATTATAATAGTCAACATGTTTAAGTACATTTATTTTTTTTGTCATTAGTTTTATCCATCTTGGGGCTGGTTGGATGCGAACCTCCATTGATATCTATTCTGAGCTAGCCTACACATTTCCTTGAAATTCCTACATCCTACATCTTTCATTATCCGTGTGCAGTAGTCTAACCTAGGTCTACCTCTCTTTTTTCTTATCTCCACTTCTAATATGTTCCGCACTATTCCCTCATGCCGTAGTATGTAGCCTATCATCCTAACTCTCCTATTTTTTTCCGTTTTTCACATGTTTCTTTCTTCCCCTACCATTTTTAGTACCTCTTTGTTCTTAACTTTGTCTGTTTATGATGTCTTTATCATACGTGTGTAGCACCACATTTCAAAGGCTTCTACCTTTTTCTTGTCCGCTTCTCCTACTGTCCAGGCTTCAGAACCGCACAGTGCTGTGCTCCACATATATGTTTTAAGCAATATTTTCCTTGTTTCTATGTTTGTTGTCTATAAACAGTAGTTGCTTTTCTTGTTATGTAGCACGACCTTGTGCTAATCTTTGTTTTATATCTTTTGCGCTTTTCCCATCTTGCTTTATTTGGCTTCCTAGGTAGCAGAAATTCTTAACCTCTTGTAAGTTCTTTTTACCTATTTGTATTCTTCTTTTTGATTTATTTTTCCCTCTTTTACATACTAGTACTTTAGTTTTATTTTTGTTAATTTTCATACCGTATCTCTCTGTTAGAACCGTTTCCATTTCATTAAGAGCAGCTTCTAAATCTTCCTTGCTAGATGCTAATACCGCTATATCATCTGCAATCTAAGATGATAATCTAAGCATATCAATTTTGTTTCTGCATAGTAATTACAACTGTCCTCCTGCATTTGATAATATTCATTGCCTCTTCAATGAACAAGTTTAAAATTAATGGGGATAGGGCACATCCCTCTCTCACCCCTTTCCTAATGTTTACTTCTCTACGTTCCTGCTCTAATTCTATTACTGCTGTTTGCTTTGTATAAGCTATGTACCAATCGTCTATCCTTATAACTCATTCCGATCTTTTTGAGTATTTCGAACATTTTTTTTCATTTTACATTATTGAATGCTTTTTCCAGATCTACAAACCCTATATGCACGCTTTCCCCTTTTTCCATTGTTTTCTCCATTATCCCTCTCAGAGCTAAAATAGCCTCCCGTGTTTCCCTGTTTCGCTTAAAATTAATCTTCTCCTAGTATTTCTTCAGCTCTTTTCCCATTCGTCTTTGTACAATTCTAGCTAATATTTTTGACACGCGTGCTGTCAAACTTGTTGTTCGAAAATTTTCACATCTATCTGCGGCTTTCTTTTTTGGTATGGTTACTATGATGTTATGTTTGAAATATTTGGGTATCTCGCCTATTTCATACATATAGCTTACAAGTCGGAAGAGACGTTCTGTTACTGCTGGTCCAGCGGCTTTTAGAGTCTCTGCTTGCACTTTTTCTGTACCCAATGCCTTACCATTTTTCAGACCATTTAATGCTAATTCAAACTTATCTCTAAGTATAAGATATCCTAAGGCATCATTTTCAATGTCTGATTCCTGTTCTAATGCTGTTAGTTCCTCTCCTGCACATAAATTTTCTATATATTCTTGCCATCTACCCACTTTCTCTACATTTTCTATAATGACGTTTCTTCCCGAGTCCTTTATATTTTTGCTATACGGTTTTATATCCCTAAAATTGATTCTAATTAGTTTGTATGCTTCATCTGTCTTTCCTATTTCCATCTTAGTTTGTACCTCTTTGCACTTTTCATCAATCCATGGTTCTTTAGCTTTCCTGCATTTGCGAATAATTTCTCATTTTATGGCTTTGTATCTCTGTTTTCCTGTTTCGTCTGATTTATTTTTGTATTTTCGTCTTTGTTCTATTAAATTCAGGATATTCTTTGTTATCCATGGTTTCTTATTTTCTTTTTGTGTATAACCCCAGAATATTTCTGGCCGCCATGTCTAGACTGAATTTAATGTTGTTCCATTCTGTTTCTACTTGCTTAGTATCTTATATTTTCCCGATATTTTTCAACAATTCATTTGACTTTTTTTCGAATCTTTCTAGAATATCGTTACCTTTTAGTTTCTCAAAGTGAAAGTGCTTTTTTCCGTTTCCTTTTTTCAAAGTTTTAAATTTAAATGCGGTTTTCATAATTACGATATTGTGGTCAGTGCCTACATCTGCTTCTGGGTAGTTTCTACAGTCTTTTACTTGATTCCTAAACCGTTATCTAACAAGAATCTAATCTATTTGATATCTTCCTATACCTCCTGGCGTCTTCTACGTACATCGTTTTCTAGCACGATGTTGAAATAATGTGTTTGTGATGATTAAATTATTCTTGTCGCAAAATTCTACCAGCCTATTTCCCTGTCGTTTCTCGTGCTTAAACCAAATAAACCTACTATCGCTTCTTCCCTACCCTCACCTACCACTGCATTAAAATCCCCCGTAATTCTTAAATTTTCATGTCCTTTTACGTATCTTAATATGTCTTCCATATCTTTGTAGATCGCTTCTACCTCTTCGTCACTGTAGCTAGAGGTGGGCATGTATACTTGTTTTATTACTGTGTTTACCGGTTTAGATTCTAATCTAACCATGAGTACTCTTTCGTTCTTTTGTAAGTAATTTTCTACACAGTATCCTATCCTTTTTCGCATAACTATCCCCACACCCGAATTTCTTTCTTTGCTCCTGTATGAATTACCCCATAGTCTCCACTCCAAAAATCCCCCGTCTCTGGCCACCGAACTTTGCTGATCCCTACTATGTCTAGTGCTAACCGTTGGAACAAAATTTTGCGATCTTTAGAAAAAGTTATATTAAAAACGTTATAACTTGGGTTAAGTTCAGGAAGCAGCACTTTTTTTAATTTTAAAACAAATTATGACATATTAGTCGCAGATTAGGCGCAATTTGCACTGTTAAAACAAATTTATGTGCAAGCTTTACTAGTAAGTTATTTAGAAATTTGAGCACGGACCGTTACAGTTGCGGCCACTTCCCCAATGCTCTACCCGAAGGTACTACATTGGGTTTAAACGCCAATTATTACGTGCTTGGTATAAATCTGAGTTCAAAATTAATTAATCTTTAAATATAAACTAAAGTTTGGGTATAAATAACGATACCCATATCGTTGATTTTGAAGTATGTCTGATCAACAAGACGCTAGCAAAAAGTAATGGGTGGACCGTAATACCGGATAGTAACCGCTGATTCTGCTTACCGGTGCAATCTGAAGGGTCAACTTAAAACTATGCAAATCTAGCTAAATTAGTATTTAGTACTGGAATCGAATTTCTAAGCATACGCCAGATTTATTAAAGCAAATCCTGCTATTTGTTCCTACACTATAAATTTTCAGTATCGTCCGCTCTAGTGTAAGTAATTTATTCTAACTTCAGCCTAAATTCGTCCCTAACGTTCACTATCGTTTCATAACTGACTTATTCTAGTAGGTTGTTATGAAAGCTCTCAGCGTTTTGTGATACTGTTTCTCGTGCGTCTATTACTGAATAAATATACAACGTACTTTGCTTGTTAATGACACATCTTGTAGAAAATTTTTGCTGTATCTGATGGTATGAGTTGTTTTTTAACTATTTAGTAGTTGTATATTTCTGTAGACCTATTTAAGCATGTCGAAAGAGCAATTTCGAACGATATTTTATTTTAACTTTAAACTAGGGCAATCAGCAGCCGAAACAGCTCGACAAATTAACCAAGTGCAGGGGCCTTATAGTGTTGGAACAAACACCGTGCGGCAATGGTTTCAGAAATTTCGTTTGAAAGATGCACCCGTAGCGGTCGACCTACAGTAATCCAGGACGAGGATTTGAAGACTCTGGTAGAAGTTGACCCATCACAAACGGTTCGTGGGATTGCGGAAGAACTAGGCATTAGTCACAATGCTATTGCAGATGGTTTAAAACGCATTGGAAAGGTTAAAAAGCTCGAAAAGTGGGTGCCCCATGATTTGAATGATCGGCAGAAATTGACACGTTTTGAGGTTTGTTCATCTTTGCTTTTTCGCAACCAAAACGACCCGTTTTTGGATCGAATTGTCACGTGTGACGAAAAGTAGATTCTGTATGATAACTGGAGACGTTCGGGACAGTGGTTGTACACCGACGAGTCATCCCGGAACTTCCCAAAAGCGAAAACCTACCAAAAAAAGACTATGATAACAGTATGGTGGTCGGCGGTCGGTGTCATCCACTACGACTTTTTGAAACCAGGCCAAACCATCAAAGTAATATCGTACGGTGAGGAAATCGACGAAATGTACCAACAATTGCGTCAGCAACAGCCGGCCCTAGTCAACAGAAGAGGTTTGATCCTGCTGCACGACAACACTCGCCCACACGTTTCACAAATCACTGTCCAAAAATTGAACGAGTTGAGCGTCGAAGTTTTGCCTTACCCAGCATACTCCCGAGACTTTGAACCAGCCGACTACCACCTATTCAGACACTTCTATAACTTTTTCACCGGTAGAACCTTCGCCAATCAGGACCAGGCAAAAACGGCCTTCGTCGACTTCATTGAATCTTGAGCACCAACTTTTTTTGCTGACGGCATAAATCGACTAGTTTCGCGAACGAGGGCTAATTTTTGTGAAAAATGTTCGCCTAACATTTTTCAAGTAGACCGTGTCGGGATTTGAACCCGGTATCTTGCAAAATAGTCACACGCCTACCAACTACGCCACGGAATCGATTACAAGAATTTCGTATTTGATAAGAAATTTAGTTTTAGAAAACGAAATTGGGTATATGTCATATGTCACCAACTTCCCTTGTTTTTGTTTTACGATATGGAAGAATACACCTTCCAAAGAATTCATAACGAAAATTCGAGAAAATACTTAGGAAAAAGATTTGTGCATATCCTGACTCTGGCTACTATACAACAACCTCAAAGTAATCAAAACTAATACTATCATACTAGATGCAGAAAATGGGTTCAGTATCGATTTAAACATTTATCAGTTGTATTAAGCTGAAAAGTAAGTAATACAACTAACAGTCTAAGAAGGAGAAGCAAATGATTATTTGAACAGTGTAAAACGGGCATTTTTCGTATTTTAATATTTTACGCTCCCTTTCTGTTAGCGAACTTAAAAATACATCGTTTCTTTGGGATCGCTGTTTGTATAAAGGAAATACTTCAGAATATTTTAGAATTGTATGCAATTTAACTCGCGTGTATTAATTTTAAAAGATAGATAAATTGAAGATTAATTCTCATTAATAAATAAATTCCAACTTATCAAAAACGATAAACAGCCTGTAATTAATTGTTAGATACGATTGTGACATTCACGTTTTAGATGTTCCTTATGTTATTAGCGAGGTAGATAATAGTCGATAAGCGGTTATAATAGCGACGAATTGTGGAGTCTGTTCTTTGTTCCTGTTTAATAAGTACGTTAAAAGTGCTGTTCCTTTTTGCTTTAAAAATAGTGAGAATTAATGCGGGATTAATTCTCGAATTGTTCATGAACAAACGTGGCCCGATTCTAGTTGTTTTTCTTGTGAAATAAAAGGTGTATTTTAACTGTAGAATGTGTTTACTCGACCGCACGGGTTTTAAGGTCATTGACAGACGGTTTTATTGCTTACGCGTTACTTTACTAATTGTTTTTGTTGCTTTTCTGTTGGAAATAAGTGATAGAACTTGTCTTACTCGACCGCACGTGTTTTACGGAACATTGACTTAGTGATTACGCGTTGCTGTGCTAATTGTTTTTTTGTTGATTTGTCTTTTTATATTTGGAACTGTATGTGCGATCTAGTTTTCGTGGTCCCTTTTTTTTATGAGAGTAGCGCATACTTTGGATTATTTAAATACAGTGATACTGTAGTTTCTGAATTTTCGAACAACAAAGAATCTAAAATAGATCATGGCTTGCGTGAGTTTCGTTATTCAAAAGCATTAGATTTTTTTTTGTTACCATATGTAGCAAATAAAACACCTCACGTTACTGTTAGTTTAATGCAAGAACTTCTCAGGTGACATGCATTACATCGTGCCTCGAAAGCCCGTGATTCTAAATTCTTATTACTATTTTTCTTTACCATTTGTGTTACAAAATATTTCGGAATTATTGTCTCAGGAAATAGAATTAACAAGAAATTTATCAATGCTACCTGGTTCCATCAGCGTGATAATGTCTGCTGCTAACCCCAGTGATTAGTGATTAGTCTAACGTGTGATAAGTTTCATCAAAACCCTCACAGTCAAGGGCGAAGTGCTTCGCTAGTGCAGAACATCGTTGAATCTCACACTTCCGTTGCAAGGAAGCGTTGCTGAAGGACTTTTGTAAGTTGAACTATTTCCTACTGGTTATTACTTTAATTATCTATCCGTTGCTTTACCATATCTTTGTCGTTCTGATACCTTTTACAATAGACTTGCATGCTATTTTAAAACATAGAAAAAAAGAAAGAAAGAAAAATCAATACTACTAAATTACTCATACCAATTGTGTCTTACCTATTTATTTACTGAATTACTCATATCAATTGTGTCTTACCTATTTATTTTTTTTAATATTTTGTCTGATTTATGTTTAATTGGTGTGTGAGGAAACGTTTCTACTACTCCCCAATATTACCTCACTTTGTACGAAACATTTTTCTGTATTGCTTTTACCGTTGTTATATAATATAGTTTATCTAAACAGTTTCTTTTATTTACATTCTACAAAGTACTGAATAACTTAGACGTTTCATTGCTGCTATGCTTATTCTTTTTTTTCAGGTTTGCTTAACTAATTTTTTTTATTGCAGGTATTATCACTAACTCTTTACGGCCGCGTACATGGTAGGTTGGTCTGCTTTTTACAACCCCCCCTACTCTTCGATTGAGCCCGGTCATTTTTTTTCTCTGATTTTCTTTTTGTTACGCACGGCTACGAGCCAACGTAGCATAACTTTGGCGCCCGAACAGGGACTGCCACGAATTACGTAACGTAACACGTGGACCTGGAAGCAAATACACGAGTGTACTTTAACAACTCAGAATAAAAAGCGCTCGATTGGACCAATAAGAAATTCAAGCGTTTTTACTTTTGATGTCAGTGCTGGTAAACCGATTTTTTTTTAATTCTCAGAGAAGGTGGACCTATAAGCAAGAATTATAATTCTTAATCCTAGAACAACGCAATACACATAGTACTGGATTGGAACAAAAAAATTGCATACGTTTGACCTTTGGTCCGGTAAGTTATCTATTTAAAAACTTTTCTGGTATCGCTTTTCTGACTTGTAATACAGCTTAGGGAATTCTCCTTTTAGAACAATGGTGGAAACAACTAAAACTGCGGGATCTAAATTCTCAATTTTCAGAAAAGAAAGACGTCAGTACAAAAAAATTTTTATTTCTTCTATTTGACCACAGTTTGCAATAAAGGGATAATGGTAAGGAATTCGTATTCTATAACTATTATTTCTAAGCCTCGAACAACTTAGAATAAATAGGGCTCGGTTGGAACAAAGAAGAAAACAAGTGATGTCTGGTGCTGGTATATCAATCTTTTTTCCGATTACGAAAGACGGGGATCCATAAGCTAGAACTATAATTCTTAAGTCGAAAGAAACTCAATACACAAGATGCTTGGTTGGAACAAGGAAATAATAAACGTTTACCGTTGGTCTGTTAGATAGTTTATCAAAAAGTGTTTTGCTTCATTTGTTGGACTTATAATTTAACTTACGGATTTAGAGTTCTAGAACAATGTTTGGTAGAACTCGAACAGCGGTATCAAAATGCCCAATTTTCAAAGAGAAAGGGCGCCAGTTCAAAACATATTTTTCTTCTTGTTTTATTTGGAAACCGTTTGGAATGAAGGGATGATGATAAGAGATTTGTACTCTATAACTATTATTTGTAAACCTTGAACAACTCAGAACTAAAAGAGCTTGGTTGAAACAAAAAAAACAAATATTTACTCATACGTCAGGTGCTGGTAATTCATTTTTTTTTCGTATTTTGAGAGAACGGAGATCAATAAGCTAAAACTATCGATCTGGTTGAAAGGGACGTTGAAAACGGATAGTGTGGCGCCGGGCTTATAATGCATTCACGTGGAGCTCGACACAAGAGCTGACTCACTTAGTTGTTCTCAAGCCGGGAACGGTAACGGTCACCGTTAAACGGTGTAACTAACCGTAGTTGTGTTGAGAATTATCCTTTTTATTTTACCAGATAACGAACCAGATGTATTTGTTTATGGTGATGTTCGTTTTTAAATGATTACGATATTACGCAGCTGCTACACAATTATCATGGTACGTAAAAACAGTGTGAAGGCGAAGGCGCTGTATAAATAGTACAATTAATTATGAACTATTGTATGATTCTAAAATCTAAAATCTAAATATAAGGCATACATTTTCATTTATCTGATCTATCTGCATTTGATTTCAGACACATCATAAGTTCAAGATTAAAGCTAACAGGAAAAAGAACTTCAACGCAAGCAACACTGTCAAACTTTTTTAGTAAAAAGGTGAATAGAGATAATACTGTACCATCAAGTAGTAACATTAACGCAAAGGACACTGAGAGTGTGTGTGAAGTAGTTAATGTTATCCAGAAGCAGAAAGCAAATGTTGAAGATCCACCGAAAGTATCAATTACCATCTCAGAAGGTCATCAGACGTTAAAGGGAACCGAAACGGAACAGGGAACCGTTTATCACATAGGAAATTTTATTGGTAAAATTTTGGATAATTTCACCAAAGAGCAACTTTTGGTTAACTACTGGAAACCTTCAAAAGATTATATTTTCCCTTGTGTTGTGGTGTTAAGGCTTTATAAGTATTTTGGTTGTAGTGTAGTATGCCAATCACAATTAATTTAAGTCCTTAAACTATTCCCACCTAGAAACCCTCCATTATCCCTACCTTTAGTGCAACGACATAAAAGGGTTGGTAATGTACGAGTGGACGACAATTCAACTTCGTTCTCGCTTGGCTTTGGTTCGTGATTTAGTTCGGTGCATCGAGCATCAGTAATTAGCAACAATTAGTGAACAATTATACATACAGTCCATAATTATCTGATAGCAGTGCAAGTACAATCAACCACTACAACCAGTGAAAGGTAGGTGATATATTCCTTTAAATTATCATTTCCTTTGTGTGATTGTAAATGCAAATTAACATTTTCATTAACATTTTTGGTCCTTCGAGCCGGATATTTGGCTTATTAATTGGTTTATTATTGGCATTTATTATTGGCATTCATTTTAACTACATTGTTAATTGCTCTTCGCTTAAATTAGGGGTTGACCGCATTTAGAAGAAAAGTGTAGTCACACCACCAGTTTCATAGTCAATTGTGTAAAGTAACTTATAGTAGATGCAATCTCGCATTAAATTTGAAATTTTGTACTGATACAGAATCTTATAAGGCCTTAAAATGACAAATCTTTGTAAATTTTAGGGATAGTTAACGTAAGAATTTGTAGTCAGAAAAGTGTTTAAGCAATACAGTTATTTTAAACTTGTAATTCAAGTTCGCTAAAGAATTCAGGTATTCGTAAAACCGGGTAGAATAAAACCCTTTGCTCTTTGTCATATTGAAACTTGCAAGCTCCCGTTAGGCACGTTGTAGTAAAAATTCTTTAACAGGTAGTTCAACATTACCCTTGGTATATCCTATTATTAGGTGAACAAACCCTTCATTTTTGTAGCTGAAATCAATATAAAATCGATATTAGTAACCTTGTTCGTTAGGATGGCACATATTTCATCGGATAGGTTGATAGTGGATTTAAAGGCCGCACTCGATAGATTATCTGATATATCTGGTGCGATAGATAAATTGGAGCATATTAAAGGCAATTGTATTTCTGTTAATATTATGGCTGAAAGCGCCTTTGATATCAAAAACGATGTAGATACATCTTATAAAACGTGCATATTGGATGAGGACAACTCGGAATTATTAAATGAAGTTACAACATTAAGAATTGAAATAGATAGGTCTTTGTTAAACATTAAAATTATTAAGGCACAATTTGATAATATATCCACTGCTGAAAAATGCTTGACTGAAAATATTACTAGCATCGGCTCATGTACTAATATTCGTCTCCCTCGGATAGAAATGAAAAATTTTCTGGAAAAATAGAACATTTCAAGAGTTTATTCAATTTTTAATAATTTAGTTCATGAAAATAATCAATTGCTACCGATCGAAAAGTTCTATTTTTAATTGATGCGTTGGATTTTAAGTCTAGAGAACTCATTAGACATTTGCAAATTTCGAATAATAATTATATGCTAGCTTATTCAATTATTGTGGAAAGGTTTAATTCAAAACGTTTAATTGCAAACACGCATTGGAATGCTTTAGAATCGTCACCAAAAGCAAAATTTAATTCACATACAGATTTAAGAGAATTGCTTAATTGCTTTACGGAAAATATATCAAGCTTACGTCAAACTAAGATTGATTTGCTCGACTTCGTATTGTTTAATTTGTTATCAAAAAAGGTAGATACAAATCTTTTGAAAACATTTGAGTTAGAAAATACATCAGACATTCCATCTTATGATCAATTAAAATTATTTCTAGAAAAACATTGCAAGGCATTAGAAATTAGCAATATGGTTGTTTCCGATACACCGTCCAAATTTAATACGTCCATTAAACAAACCATATCATCTAGTGTACCTTCTAAACGTTCCTTTGAATATTCAAAACCCCAAGTTCGAAAGTCATTCGTAACAACTTCATTCGCTCAGAAATGCAGTCTTTGCAGTGGTACTCATAACTTATACCAATGTGAAATGTTTCTGAATAAATCGCCACAAGACCGTTATAACTTTGTTAAAGACAAACACTTATGCATTAATTGTCTTCGCAACTCTCATATGGTTACACGCTGCTCTTCCAAACTTGTTTGTAAAAAGTGTGCAAGGGGTCATCATACTTTATTGCACTTTGAAAACCCTACAGTTGCACAGAAACCTGCAATCACTCAGGCAACAGATCAACTTCCCGAACCCACCTGCAACACTACTACAAGTACGTTGTTATCATCTAGATCGTCCAACACAATGACGTTATTAGGCACCGCAAGAATTTCAATTACAGATGGGTTTGGTAAAGTTCAGACAGTAAGAGCACTTGTAGATAGTGCATCAATGGAAAATTTCATGACTGATAAGTGTTGTCGACGCTTAGGTTTAAGAAAATCGAATATTTCAATGAAGGTTGAAGGCTTAGGTCTATCTGCTTCTCATGCGTATGGACAAGTATCGTGTAAAATTAGTCCTCAAGGTAAAACTGTTCCAGAGTACAGTATTGATTGTTTTGTTTTACCAGACATTTGTGGAACCCTTCCTTCATCAAGGATCTCACCAAATAGTTGGCCTCACATAGTTGGATTAGATTTAGCAGATTCGGACTTCGACAAACCTAGCCATATCGATTTATTGTTAGGTGCAGATTTGTTCGCGCGTGTTTTATTAAACGCAACTCGCATTGGGTCACTAGAAGAACCCGTGGCAATTCACACTACCTTTGGGTGGATATTAACAGGAAGGTTCTTTCTTCTGTTACATCTCGTATATCATTAGCTGCACTTGTAGAAGATGCTAACATTACTCGATTTTGGGAACTGGAAAATATTCCAGATTCTAACAAATTATCTCCTCATGCGGAAATTTGTGAAAGGCATTTTGTGGACACTCACAAGCAGGATGACACCGGTCGTTTTATTGTTTTGTTACCTTTCAATGGTCCTGAACCGCTATTTGCTGGCTCTCGGAAATAGCACTTCGAAGATTTCTTTCACTAGAACGCCGTTTGAAATAAATCCTCAACTGTATAATTCGTACAGAGAATTTATGCAGAATTATATCGATAGTGGTCACATGTCTCGTATTGTATCGGATTCAACTCGATCGTCTACATTATCGCCGGTATATTACATACCACATCACGCCGTGTTCAAACCAGACAGTACAACTACAAAACTTCGTGTCGTATTTGATGCTTCAGCCAGCGCTCACAGTGGAGGGTCTTTAAATGATCATTTACTCGCAGGCCCCTCTTCAAAAAGATATCATGGAGTTGTTATTACACTTTCGTTTACATTCTGTAGTTTTAACTGCGGACATTAAGCAAATGTATAGACAGATTCTTATTTCTACTAGCCATCGAGACTATCAACGTATAGTTTGGAGATTTAAGTTCTCGAGTCTGTTATCGATTATCAGCTAAACACTGTTACATACGGCATCACATCATCACCATTTTTAGCCATGCGTGTAATTCAAGAACTTGCAAAAGTCAATCGTTACGTTTTCCTATTGCTTCCAAGATTTTAGCATCGGATACGTACGTGGATGATTTGATTACAGGGTGTGATTCGATAGAGGATGGCAAACGACTCGTGTATGAATTAAACCAAATTTGCCAATCAGGTGGTTTTATGTTGCGAAAGTGGAATAGCAACGTGCCAAGTGTCATTGGCCATTTACCTGATTCCGTTCGGTATCAGCAAACATTTTGTTTGAAGAGGTAAACAATACTTCTCAAAAATTTTAGGACTGCAATGGCAACCATTGAGTGATATGTGTTTTACAATCTTAATATCGTTGATCGGCCTTGTACCAAAAGGAATATGGTTTCGGAAATTGCAAGGATCTTTGATCCTCTGGGGTTATTATCACCATTGGTCTTCTTCGCAAAACATTTGATTCAATCTGTATGGATATTAGGAATTGGTTGGGATGAACTCCCTCCCCAACAAATTGTTTTAAAATGGAATCTGTATCTTCAACAATTACCCGAGTTATTGAAAATTGAAATTCCTCGACGGATTCTTTGCGATAACCATCAAACTGTACAAATTCATGCATTTTGTGATGCATCGGAAGCTGGATATGCAGCAGCAGTTTATCTCCGCTGTGTCGATGAGAAAGGAACATCCAAGTTTCATTGGTCTGTGCCAAATCTAAGGTCGCACCAACCAATCGTATATCATTACCTCGATTAGAATTGTGTGGTGCAGTGTTGTTGTCGAACTTGGTCGAGTATGTGCAAAATACGTATAGAGATAATTTAGTATTGGACGATACATTTGCGTGGTCAGATTCCACAGTAGCATTAGCATGGATTCGATCTTCGTCGTATAATTGGAAGACCTTTATTAGCAATCGTGTCTCGCATATCCAAGAACGAGTGGCTCCATCATCGTGGCATCATATTAAATCACAGGATAATCCTGCTGATTGTGCATCAAGAGGATTATTAGCTGCTGAGCTTGTTAATCATCCTTTGTGGTGGACGGCTCCACCATGGTTACTATTACCTAAAGAGAATTGGCCTGCTCATATGGAACCAACTCTTACAGATCACACTCAGATGCACATTGAAAAAGAACTTTATCCCTTAATATACACGTTGCAGATCATTTCGTAGACTCGATGGTAAATCAATTTTCAGATTTGCGAAAAATATGCAGGATTCTGGTATATATTTGTCAGTTCATTCGTAACTTGAAAGTTCGTGCAAATTTGGATATTCGAAACTTAGAACAATTATTGGTCTCCCCCGAACAGTATGCACTTCATTTATTAATAAAACGGGTTCAAGAACAAGTTTTCAGTCAGGACATTGATATCATTCGAAAGGAAAACTTAGTAATAAACAACTTCGATCTCTCAGTCCTTTCCTTGACAGTGATGGGTTGTTAAGGGTGGGCGGCCGGTTGCGAAATGCAGACGTATCTTATGATACAAAATTTCCATTGCTACTTCCTCGGTCACACCGGGTGACAGAGCTCATTATTCGAGATTGCCATACGAAATATTTACACCCTGAACTTAGAACTACTCATTTTTGTTAGTACAAAACTTTTGGATTCTGTCTGCAAAAGGGCTATTCAACAGTGCCTAAACTCTTGTATTCGATGTTTTCGTCAAAACCTATTTCGCTATGCCCTCCTATGGGCGACTTGCCCCGCTAGACTTACTGCCGGTAAAGCGTTTCTACATACTGGGGTAGACTACGGTGGACCCTTTTCTATCACCATGAATCGTATTAGAGGTGCCAAATCATTGAAAGCTTATGTTTGTTTATTTGTTTGTCTTAGTACAAAAGCGATACATCTGGAGTTGGCATCAAACCTATCTAAAGAAGCCTTTATTGCAGCTTTACGGCGGTTTGTAGCACGCAGAGGTAAATGCTTGCAAATTCATAGTGACTGTGGAACAAATTTTATCGGAGCATCTCGGGAACTAATCGAATATATGAAGCAGTCATCTGAAACGGAAGGTATTCACTTTGTTTTAATCCTCCGTCGGCTCCTCACTTTGGGGAATGTGGGAAGCTGGGATAAAATCTGTAAAGTCCCATCTCAAGAAGGTGGTAGGCGAACAAATTCTCTCGTACGAAGAATTTAACACCATTCTAGTTCAAATTGAAGCCATCTTAAACTCCAGACCTTTATGTCCAATGAGTAACGATCCCACTGATTTTTCATTCTTAAGTCCTGGTCATTTTCTGAACGTAGAACCAGTGTCTGTCATTCCCGACCCTAATGTCTTAGATCTGAAACTATCTTCCTTAAATCGTTGGCAACTGGTTCAACGTATTCAGCAATCATTTTGGAAACGGTGGCATTTGGAGTACCTCACACACTTCAACAGAAAACCAAATGGTTTTCTGCTAATTATTCGTTAATGGTGGGAACGTTGGTGTTGATTAAAGATACTCAAGTGTCTCCATTACAGTGGAAAATGGGACGTATACATACGTTGCATTATGGAAAGGACAATGTTTGTCGTGTGGCTACCGTGGCAACATCCCAGGGACTATTTAAAAGGCCCGTGGTAAAATTGTGCCCTCTCCCATTCCAGAGGCAACTTAGTATTATAGTTAGTATATTAGGGTAAGTTAACTTTTAAATTTACGGTTATATATATATATATTTTTTTTTTTTGCTCGTTTAGACACACTTAGAAAATAAGTTCCTAATACTTATTTTGGTGGGCGGTATGTTAAGGCTTTATAAGTATTTTGGTTGTAGTGTAGTATGCCCATCACAATTAATTTAAGTCCTTAAACTATTCCCACCTAGAAACCCTCCATTATCCCTACCTTTAGTGCAACGACATAAAAGGGTTGGTAATGTACGAGTGGACGACAATTCAACTTCGTTCTCGCTTGGCTTTGGTTCGTGATTTAGTTCGGTGCATCGAGCATCAGTAATTAGCAACAATTAGTGAACAATTATACATACAGTCCATAATTATCTGATAGCAGTGCAAGTACAATCAACCACTACAACCAGTGAAAGGTAGGTGATATATTCCTTTAAATTATCATTTCCTTTGTGTGATTGTAAATGCAAATTAACATTTTCATTAACATGTGGTAATAAAAAGTGGGAAAGATAGTTACAGGCGGCCTTCAGTTGAACTATTTTCTCAATTCTTCTTAATCTTCTTTGGGAATTAAATCACTCATAGTTTTTAAAATCATCTTTATTTATGTTTCGATCCATGGAGTAGCTACTGATGGCTGTAGTACAATGGTGTCTGAAGCAAATGGGGCTGTTTCTTTCATTTTAAAAGAGTGTGATAATGCTATCTATTTTGACAACGATCCTAGGTCATGGATCGAAACGTAAATAAAGATGATTTTAAAAACTATGAGTGGTTTAATTCCCAAAGAAGATTAAGAAGAATGCTAAACAAACCACAACAAACATACAGGGAGTATTTTCTCAATATGAGGGGTTAGTGCTTTCGGAAATTCAGAAACGACTATTTTATGTTTATTGTGCATTGTTTGCTTCGCACACAGTTGGTGGAATTCCCCTCAAAAATTTCGTGATAAAGCCAGTGACAGATATAAACGTTTGCTAGGAAAAGATGGATATATAACGACTCATGCTCAGAATGCTTATCACAGGGTATCGATGGAAAAGGAAAAAAATTCCTCAAAAGGGTTAACAAACCAAGTCTTCAACTGGAATACCAAATCAACAAACATCAACAAAAAGAAGTTTTAGAAAATAGGGACTCAAATCTATTTTAAAGTGTATATTATTCCTTGGTGTTCAAAACGTCCCCTTCCAAGGACATCGTGACGATGGAGATTTAGGTGAAACTGCCAATGCTGAAGGAAATGATGGTAATTTTTGAGAGTTAGTTTGTTTCAGAGCGAAAGCTGGAGATTTAGTTCTTGCCAAACATATTGAAACTGCGCCTGGAAATGCCAAGTATATAAGCAAGACTGTACAAAATGAACTGATTAGTTGCTGCGCTGAAGAAATAACTAAAATCATAATTGAAAGAGTTTTAGAGAGTAAATGGTACAGCATAGTTTACAGATGTGTCACATCAGCCACAACTTACATTTGCAATTCGTTACGTATATAACTGTGATATCTATAAAGATTTTATTGAGTTTTTAAATCCAAAAAAAGAAACGCTACCACAAGAAGATGGATCGTGTAATCTTGAAGTTGCTGACAGTTCACTAACCGGTAAGGCTATAGGAATGTTAGTCTTAAATTTTATGAAAAGACGCGGTCTTCCGAAAAAATATTGCGTTGGGTAGCTACTGATGGCTGTAGTACAATGGTGTCTGAAGCAAATGGGGCTGTTTCTTTTATTTTAAAAGAGTGTGATAATGCTATCCAGTGTATTTGCTTTAATCGTGCTCTAAACGTGTCCATATCAACGTCAGCGAAGATTATTCATGTGAAACGATGTTTAGGTGTCATAAAAAGTGTTGTTGCTTTTTTCAACGCATCTTCAAAGCGTAATATTGCGTTGAAAGATATTTTAGAAAGACAGCTGATAGGGCTATGCGAAACCAGGTGGATTGAAAGACACGAGAGCATTTTTCTTCTTCAAAAATGTCTGAATGTAATCAACAACGCGCTCGTGAGGGTGTCACAGTGGGATGAAACCGATAGTGCAACAATGGCACATTCTCTTCATTTATCACTAATGGATGCTTCTGTTATTGTGACTGTTATTTGCCTGACAAATATTTTATCAGTGACGTCGCCTCTAAGCAGGTTGTTTCAAAAAAGAAACGTTGACTTAAATTTTGCAAGAAATGCTATTAAAGAAACCATCAAACTACTCAAAGAAAAAAAAGAAAACAGTACAAATGTATTTAATTACCTGTTTATTGAGGCCGAAAAGTTAGCTTTGTTATTAAACTCAAAAATAAGTATTCCTAGAATAGTGAACAAGGAAACAAAACGAGATAATTATAAAACTGAAAATCCTTAAGACTGTTATAGGGTCGTAGCATTCATTCCAATATTAGATCATGTCCTAAACGATATCAAGAAAGATTTTTTCTGACAAATCATTGATGGCCTATAACTTGTCTATGTTCATTCCAGCCGAAGAAATGAAAGCTGATTTAACAGCTGAGGATGTCAAGAGCAAGTTATTAGAGGTTGCAAAAGAATATTCCTTTGTTACGAAATCGAAAGAAATGTTGGAAGGGGAGTTCCTCCATTGGTCAAAAAGATGGAACGCATCAAAAGAATTTCAGCCAGAGGTACCAAAAAAATGCTTTACAGGCTTTAAAAAATGCGACGAAGAAGTACACCCAAACATCAATAGGCTCCTGCGGATTCTGTGTTCTTTACTAGTAAGCGTCGCAACAGCAGAGAAATCTTTTAGTACTTTACGTCTAGTAAAAAACTGGATGAGGAGTCCTATGACTGACACTAGGTTGTCTGGTCTTGCTCTTATGTATGCTCATAGCGATATTGTTAAGTGCAC
Source organism: Platerodrilus igneus (assembly GCA_036346225.1). NCBI lineage: Eukaryota > Metazoa > Arthropoda > Insecta > Coleoptera > Lycidae > Platerodrilus > Platerodrilus igneus. The sequence goes on from JARFIW010001638.1 coordinate 2,218,332, forward strand.
TTTTGATGATGGTTAATTATGCTTGGGCGTGATGGTGTAGCTATGGTAATGTGATGGTAGAGTTTTTAGTAGCGAGAGGTGGTACTTAACTCAGATCCTAGGGACCTAGAGATCTAGTATCGAGCGGAACAACAACATGACGAAATCAACAACAATATCTAATGAACAATAAATAAACTTAAAACTAAATGACATGTTAACAAAATGTGAAGCAGTAAAAGGGTTAAAGGACCATCCGTACTAAAATGTCTCAGCAACCATAAAAGATTAAGTCACCATTTTGATGGTTGGCTCTGAGCCGAATTGCTCCAGAGTAAGGGATGAACTAGGATCATACACAGACTGACTGACTGACTGACTCTCTGGTGCTTCGTCTTTTATAGCTGCTGATAACAAGAAATGGGTTCTCTGCCGAAGGTTGTGGCAGGCGATAAAAATGTATGTTTAATGGTGGTAGGCCAAAACTTCCCTGAGTTTTAGGACATTTGCAGGAAATCTAATTGTGATTGTTACAAAGTAAAGACACAGTAAAGTCCTGACCAAAAGATTAAATATACAAAAACATAAGTGTGGTGAGGTAATTTCAAGAACATGACAATTGATAAGCATGATGCAAGTTTTCCTAGAACAAAGGATGTACGGCTTACTGATTTTGTTACAATGTAATATTTGAAAAGTAATCTAAAATAATGGCTTTGCTATATACAACAATATTGTAAAGGAAATTGGTCATGATTAAGTAATTGATAGATTTGCAAAACAAAATAGAAGAAGGCCGAATCTTGTTTTATAAATATTTTGTAAAGTACATACAAGTTTCTGATTATTTCTTGATTTTGTTTTTTTATACACTCTCCTAAATCTATCTCTGTTTCACTTCTTCTATCCTGATAATGTACGTAACGTATTACTTGATTGTCCCCCCCCCTCCATTAAGTTTTTCTAGATTCGTCCTTGAATCAATGTCTGTCACGTCCTCAATTTAATGACATAAAACTAATTACTAATGCCACCCTGTGTGAAGTAAGCACCCCATTTTTTAAAAATCATGATGTTGAAAGCTGTTCCAGATTGTTCTAATCTTGTACCGCATTATTCTATTTCGACATTATTTTATTCCAAAAGTTCCTCGAAAATTTGGAAAAAAGCCATTCTGTTACTGGTATCCCATTTATCGAAAATCGCGGTTTTGGCCATCGCTTAACATTATTCTAGTTGTTTCAAACATTGTTCCAAAAAGACAATTCCGTATCTAAACGATTCTTCAAAAAAACAGCAAAAAAAATTTTTGCTGGCACCCCATTTTTTAAAAATCGAAATTTTGACCGTCGATTAAGATTGTTCTAAGTGTTCCAAACATTGTTTCAAAAGGACAATTCCGTATCTAAACCATTCTCCAAAAAAACGCAAAAAAAAAACATTTTTTGACAAACAAGACTGCCGTACCAAGAGTAAACATACCTTTCCCTTCTTGCTTCAATGGATAACTTTTTGTTTCGAGCTGTTTTAAGCCTAGAAAACATAGTTCTGCAGTATGAATTTCCTATCACCAGCGGTTCTCCCAAAAATTGATGTTTTACTATATCGACAGGAGTAAACATAGCCTTCCCCTTCTGTTCCAATTGCTAACTTTTTGTTCTGGGCTGTTCTAAGCCTAGAAAACAGTTCTGCAGTATTAATCTTCTATCACCAGTGGTTCTCCTAAAAATCGATGTTTTTACTATATCGACAGGAGTATACATAGCCTTCCTCTTTTGTTCCAATGGCTAACTTTTTGTTCTGGGCTGTTCTAAACCCAGAAACATAGTTCTGCAGTACGAATCTCCTATCACCAACGGTTCTCCCAAAAATCGATGCTTATACTATATCGACAGGAGTTAACATAACCTTTCTCTTTTGTTCCAATGGCTAACTTTTTATTCTGAGCTGCTCTAAGTTTAAAAAACATAGTTCTACATTATGAGTCTCCCATCGCAACCGGTTCTCCCAAAATCGATGTTTTTACTGTATGGACAAGAATAAATATAGTTTTTCTCTTTTATTCCATATAGTTAACTTTTTGTGCTGACCATATAGTAGTCATCGTTTTCATTGCAAAAATAAGAAGGAAATTATGAATGGATGTGTTTGATAAGGATTTTAAGTCATGGAACGATACGCCAAAAAACGTTTATACCTATAAAATATAAGTGGCTTTTTCCTAACGAAAAGAATATCTGGCCAACCACAACGAGAACGAACATATAAGTTATATTTAGGAGTACATGTTTATAATAAAATATTAATAGCATTTAATAATAATAATAATAAAATAAGTCATATATTTGCCAAGATTTTGGTGTAATGTATTTCAAAACAGTTTTTCTACTCCCGTGTACATAAAGTTCCACTTCACAAATCAAAATTTATACGTGAAGTATTATTTCACGCACCGGTATCCTTGGGTTAAGGGTTTTGTGGTTGAAAAGTGGTTTGTGATGTGAGGAAGGCTTTGATAATGTTGAAAGTGTTGAACAGGAAATTAGCTTGCTGAAGATGGACTAGGATGTTTGGCCACAATAATAGATCAAAGGCGTACCGGAGAGCAATCGGTCTTTAGAAACCAGAATCGTCAGCGGACTTATTAGATTTCAATATTAATGTAATTGTGGCGTATTTTAGGGAGTCGAAGAAGCTTCCGATTAATAGACGTTTTCTAAATTATGTATGGATAGAGGATCTTAGAATCGACCAGTATTTTTGAAGGATAGAATTTGTGATCTGATCATCTCTAGGTGCATAGTTGGGTTTAAGCTTGATACAAAGGAGTCAATAATTTCTATCTTTAGGTCGGTATCCAGTTATGAATTAGGTGGGATTGTAAAGCTATTGATAATTAATTGTTGTTAATACGTTAAAGAATCTGGTATGTAGGATAGTATTGCAGAATCGAGTATGATGAGGACGGTATTTTCTATAAAGGGGATGCAATCGGTTATTGATAAGGCAAAAATTTATGAGAGACGTCTTTCGTATGTTTTTCAAGGGTTTATGTCTGGATCGTTTATGATGACTTATTAGTGCTGTAACTTGGTTTTCCTAATGCTCTTTACATAAATTCCTTTGTCTGTTAAAAGATTGTTCTTGTGATGGTATTGTAGCACTAATCGGTCTGTTTGTGACCAGAAGAATACATCGGAATGTTAACAAAGGATTTGAATACACAAAAGATGATTAACGGGTACCACGGTGCGAGATCGCTTGATCGCCAGGTACAAGACTTCGCATTTAAGGATTACAATAAAAATCTCGAGAATATGTATCATTTGCATATTATGGGTTGTTATATATTAATCTAGAACAATTGGATAAGGTATGAATTAAAGTTAAGGAATTCTGGAGTTCAGTTCTAAAAGAAATAACAAATAAACGATTATATCTACAAATCAAAAACTCGTATTCAACAAAAAATAGATAGGGAAATTCTTTCGGTATGGAAGAAGATAAATTAAATGAGACGGCTAACGACTGGAAGGATAGTGAAAGGGCAACCGCATTGGTTCTCGCATTACGAGGTGTGGCCTTGAACATTCTGCAGACCATACGAGACCATGACCAAAGAGGCGACAGGGCCTTAACATCTGTGCTGGTAATGAAGTATGGCGGCTTTCATCTACAACAAGTTTACTAAGCTCAAGTGAAGAACCGTTGCTAACAGACTAACATAATTGGGTTCGCTTTTCAAAATGGTGGTGTCATCGAATAAAGATGTATGTTTAGTTGAAAAAACATGTGAATACAATGCACTTTTAGCGGAGTCTTTTCGACAGTCACTCCTGTGCTGGGTTAAACGGCTTTTTAACCACTGACTCGTTTGCCCGATATAACTAGCTGCAATTATAGTTAATAAGGTGTGGTTCTCGTAGCAGTGCTATAGAGTAATAGCTTTCTATGACTAGATAAGGGAGTTCTAAACAGGCAAAAAGTGTTGCACATTTATTTGTAGGGCAAGGAATTTAGGGACTGGATGTTTGCGTGTCTTTGTCGAGGTCTGTTATTTTCCAGTGTTCTTAGTTTATTTAATTGCATTGCCTGCTTGTAGACAGGAGCAGTCAACGCGCATAGTCGGTTTAAAGGAAAGCAGTTATTACAGGAAGGGAGTTGATGTTGGAAGAGGACAGTTTTTGGTGGGGTGCTGGAACGTACAACGACAGCAGGCTGTCGAGGATATACATACTTCGGCCGAATGGCCAAATCTTTGGCAATTGTAGCACCTGGTATCTACTACAAGGTCACAGATTCTCGTGCGGGGGAGCATGTTGTAAAACAGGTTATAAAGCGTATGAATGGGTGTTTCGCGTGGTGTCTGAGTCAGTGGTTATGCGTTTATGCTTGTTTCGTTTTGGTCTGTTACCTTCTCCAGGATTTCTTCTGTGGTTTTTAGTTTTGCTGCTGTTACTTCTTTAGATAATACTGAATCATTGACAATAAGTATGATTTCTTAAAATATTGTCAATATGTAGGTACATCTTTTTCTAATTTTATTTGGTTCCCTTGCTTATGCTATTAAGTAAAAGTGGTTGAGATCTAGGTAAGTCTTCCTCTTCGCTCTCATCCCTTGTAATACAATCTTCTGAAACGTATACTTTCTTTGTTGATAATATTGTTATGGTTGTTGCAAACTTGTGTGCCATCTGAGCAACAATGTCTTGTTAGTGTTGTTTGGAAGTTACTTTTTTGTGTTTTCCTTTGGTAATCTTAGAAATTAAAAATCTTATAAAATCTTTTTTTTTATCTGGTGATATCTTTTTTCCTCAATAGAGTACTAACTATTAAGGAAATATCTGCCCCGTAGGGTTTACCGATTCTTCGATAAACACCACAAACCGCGCTATAACTGAGAGGTAGTTAAGAACCCAGTTAACAGTGTTGTAAGTGTGTCGAGCGATTCGTTACTTCTGGATAACTCTAGGGAACGTAGCACTGAATTTTCAAGTATTTATTTCAACTGTAATACTAAAAAACTACGGAACAAGTTAAAACACGTTTTTTTATCGTATTGTCTTACTTAATGTCTACAAACTTGTCCTATCTAGGTTATGCTCCATTGGAAGACGCTTTTTCTTAGTGGATGCCTATCTGTATCGCCCTCTTAGTGAGATAAAGTTCCTTTTACAAAATGTTGTTAAGCAACAAAAAAAAAAGAAAAAAATCCTCTCGCTTCTTCACCTAACTTCTATTACAATGAAAGTGTCATAACATTATTTGGAAAACGAATACAAATTCCTAACAAAAGTAAATAAATTTACGTTGCAACCTCCTAAAGTAAACAAATATGCAACATTTTTGTCATGTAACCAAGTATACTACTTCTATCAGATCCTCAACCCTTTTAACTTTGAATATTCAGTTTGTTGTAATCTAATAAAGTAAATACTATAACCTCAAATTTTGGTGGTCGACTTCTTGTTTTATAATAGTCTATGTTACTAACACTGTTTTACAAATAAGATATTAATTAAATTCATTTAGAGCTCGGGCGTGTTATTTGTTCATGAGGCATCTCTCCAAGCCAGGATGATATTAAGTCATGTTTTTGGGTAACGAATTACTAAGAAAGTTGTCTGGAGCAATACCTGTACAACCCTTTTTGTCTTCGTTTATCGGGGTCGTTGTCGATTTTCGAAATCCGCGGACTTCGTGCACGTTAAACTCTAGCTAAATTTCTAGCCAGTCCGTTTTCCTTGACTAACCCATTAAATGGATTACCCTATCAACTTTCTGTTTTTTGCTTAATGGATAAAAATCTGCGTTTTGGTGATTTTCAAGCTCTGCTCCTTAATAATCTCTCTCTTGCTACCTCCAACTTTCATTCAAGAAATGCGCTTTCTCCGAATGTTCCCCTTTGCTTGTTCATAACCCTGCACGTACTTATTCTGTTATTTGATGGCTTTAGCGGTCTGTAAGTTGCTATACTGAAAACATTTAACATTGGGTTTGTTTGTATTAGTATCTGGCTGGTCATACGTCGGTAAATTTACCTTTCCTTTAGCTCACCTGCTGTCTATAGGTGGTTTAGTTATATTGTAGCAAAGTTAATTTTATTTTGCCTGGTTACAATTTAAGTAATAGTTGCATTTCTTTAGTGAAAGGTTTTCGAACTTTTCTCAAATACGGCGCAATTATATGAAAAGGTAAATTTTGACATAAGTATTAATAATAGCACGACTATCCAACCGTTAATTATTTTAAAAGCTTACAATTAATAACCTACGCTTTCTCAAAATAACACAACAACATTACAGAAAACGTTCTGTGCAATTGATATGTTCGTTCAGGACTGTCTATGGTTTGCGTCTTTGTAACTCGATTTTTATTTGCGGTTTTTAAATAAGTTATTGTCCTGAATTATTGCGCGCTATAATGTGTGTAAAAGAAACACAATCATAACTCTTTATTTGGATTATAACTTTGTTATCTGCACTACTTCTATACGAACCAAAAATTAAGATGTCAGGCTTAATTAACATTAACTATTCGTATAAGATGTATGAAGTGGAACTTTATACACGGGAGTAGAAAAACTGTTTTGAAATACATTCACCAAAATCTTGAAAAATATATGACCTATTTTATTATTATTATTATTATTATTATTATTATTATTATTATTATTATTATTATTATTATTATTTATTCATTATCTCGATAAATTATACAATAGTATATACATATGGTATAGTATCGGTTATTATACTATAAGGAAACATTTCAATTTATCTTATAGCTAAGGTATTGCGTACAATCCTGCAGGTATGGAGTATCACAGCTTTAATAATTAACGTTGCAAGTCTCAAAGGAATCCCAATACATTCTAAATATTTTCTGAAATTTTTGCTAACTAGACCATCCACAGATACAATGATAGGTATCATGTTTACAATAGTCAATTTCAGTTGTTTTTATTTCGAAAGCAAGTGCATTATATTTATTAATTTTGTTGGTTTCGGTTTGAAGAAGGTTATTTGAAATTGGAATGGAAATGTCTATAAGGTATGCTATTTTTTTAATTTTTTCTATAAGTAGTATATCCGGTTTATTGTGCATTACAGCTTTGTCCGTATATACCAATCTATCCCAATACAAAACAACATTTTGATTTTCTAGTACTGATTCTGTAATATATCTATAGTAGGGCGTTTGCTTTACTGGTAATTTATGTTTTATTGCCAAATATTGATGAATAATCCTGCATACGTCATTATGTCTTTCAAGATAAACTGTATTAGCAAGTTTTGTGCAGCCGGAGGTGATATGTTCTATTGTTTCACCTTGATTTTGACACAAACGGCATTTATCCACGACATTATTTTTAAGATGTAACGTTCGTAATTGCGGGTTCTCATAATTTTGTCCTGAATGGCCAAAAAAGCCTTCGGTTTCGAGATGCAGGTGACCTTTGTAAGGAAAGATATTGATAATAATTTATCTGTATCTTCTGCAAGTAGTTGACATGCATATCTACCATGCAATGTTTTCTGTTTCCAGCTGTCGACGCAATCTTGAATTGTTATGGTATCATAATTGTAGTCGGTTTTATTTAAATTTAAAGGTGTATAACCATTATCTAAATTAACTATTTTTTTAAAATTGAATCTTCAACTTCCATGAAATATTTGCGCATGTTTTGTATCTGTCTATTGCATAGTTTAGTAATATTCAAAGTCCTCTACCTCCTTCTTTTCGGGGTAAATATAGTCGTTCGATAGAGGAGTTTGGATGTAGACATCTAAATTTGGTTAATGTTGTTCTAGTTAGCCGATCTATTTCTTCCAAATCGGTGTTACTCCATTTAATTATTCCAAATGAATAACAAATTGACGCAACAGCATATGAGTTAATGGCATTAATTAAGTTTTTGGCGTTTAATTGCGTATTAAGTAATTTAATTAAATGTCCTTTATATTTTAATTTTAACTCTTTTATTATTATTATTATTATTATTATTATTATTATTATTATTAAAATTATTATTATTATTATTAAATGCTATTAATATTTTAGTATAAACATATCCTCCTAAACATAACTTACATGTTCGATCTCGTTGTAGTTGGTGAGATATTCTTTTCGTTAGAAAAAGCCACGTAGATTTTATAGATATATACGTTTTTTGGCGTATCGTTCCATGACATAAGATCCTTGTAAAATACATTCATAATTTCTTTCTTATTTTTGTAATGAAAACGATGACTACTATATGGTCAGAACAAAAAGTTAGCTATATTAAACAAAAGAGAAAAACAATATTTACTCTTGTCCATACAGTAAAAACATCAATTTTAGGAGAACCGGTGGCAATGGGAGACTCATAATTCACAACTATATTTTATAAACTTAGAACAGTTCAGTATAAAAAGTTAGCCATTGGAACAAAAGAGGAAGGCTCCTGTCGATATAGTAAAAACATCGATTTTTGGTAGAACCGCTGGTGTAGGAGATTAATACTGCAGAAGTATGTTTTCTAGGCTTAAAACAGCTCAGAACAAAAAGTTATCCACTGGAGCAAGAGGGGAAAGGATGTTTACTCTTGGCCCGGCAAACTTGTTTGTCAAAAAAAATTTTTTTAGTTTTCTTGAAGAATCGTTTAGATACGGAATTGTCCTTTTGGAACAATGTTTGGAACAACTAGAACAATTTTAATCGAGGGCCAAAATTTCCATTTTTGAAAAATGGGGTGCCAGGAATAAGATGTTTTTACCGTTTTTTTGAAGAATGATTTACATACGGAATTGTCCTTTTAGAACAGTGTTTGGAACAACTAGAACAATCCTAATCGAGGGAACAAAATTTCGATTTTTGAAAAATGGGGTGCCAGCAAAAAGATGTTTTTGCCGTTTTTGAAGAATCCTTTAGATACGGAATTGTCCTTTTGGAACAATGTTTGGAACAACTAGAACAATCTTATTCGAGGTCCAAAATTTCCATTTTTGAAAAATGGGGTGCCAGCAAAAAATGTTTTTTGCCGTTTTCGAAGAATCGTTTAGATACGGAATAGTTCTTTTGGAACAAGGTTTTGAACAATTAGAACAATGTTAAGCGATGGCCAAAACCGCTATTTTCTATAAATGGGGTGCCAGTAACAAAATGGGTTTCTTCCAAATTTTCCAGTAATCTTTAGCAACAACAAAATATCGAATTGGAACAATACAGTTCAAGATTAGAACAATTTGGAACAACTTTCAAAATCATGATTTTTAAAAAATGGGGTGCTAACTGCACACACATTATTTTCAGTCGTTTGATTTCAGTTGTTGTTTGCACCTTATTGTAGAAACATTTTAGCTATTGTCAGAAAATACTTTCTATTTTTTTTTTATATAAAATTATTTGTCTAAGAGTTACATGTTAAATGTCTTCTAAACTAAGTAGTAGAAAACACGAATGCACATACTTCTTGAGCTTAATAACAGCTTTTCAATACAATATACCAATTATATTTGTGTAAGGCATCATAAATTAAAGTAAAAGTAGCAATCATATAATCCAAATTACAATAGTTTATTATACTAATTCCGTTTTAAGCAGGCGGTATTTAGCAACGCTATCTTCTATTAATTACAGTGTTTTACGTGTTTTAAAACTTATATAAGCACCTTAGAAATAAATGATTTCTAAAGAAGTAATAATAATAATGCTTGCTTGCTTGCTTTGAACCACGCGACTGTTAAACCAAGAAATAATATCGTGGGAAAGTTCAGAAATTCTTACATCAATCCTGCGTGTCTTAAAAGTGCAAAAAATTATAGCTTCTACTTTGTTTTGCATTATTTGTCGGTAGTTACAGATGAGGAAAAAATATATGGCGTATTGGTTGCGAAATTATGGATTGAAATAGTTTTTCTTCAGTTCGAATTAATTACCATGGGAACTCTTGATTGTTAAAGATAGCGATTAATAAATAACTGAATTTTAAATCGGGAAGTTGTTGGAGTTACCATAGTTCCCACGATCTTATTCTTGCTTCAGTCGAATAACTCCTTTCATTTCCTTTAATTATGAATGGGTTTGATAGTTCATAGGCAGAAAAATGAAGAATTTGTCAGTGTTTGTTTACGACGGATATGTTTTCTCGTCATTTAAGTGGTAAACTAATTCAGAAGACAAGGACTATTTGATACCAATTGATGTATAACAATTATTGATTGGGATATCAGAACACACCATGCCTCTGGTGAGAAGACATTCAGTGAGAAAGACCCCAAAGAAGCATTGCTTTTCAATTGAGAAAAGCAGATCGCTCACGTCCATTGCTAACGCATTTTGAAAAACTAAAAAATGTTACAGTATCGTATGCATAGAGTCAAATTGTATGCATGCATGCGTTAGTTGTGGACGATATCACTTGAACCGACTTCCACCTCCGCCTTGGAGAAGTTGTACATTACCAGAACGGATAGCATGGCTTGCGTGTTTCAGTGAGCTAAAGAGCCGAACTATAGGTTTAACCAAACGAATGAAGTCTTTAGTGAGGAACTAGAGTAAGACAAGTCCCAGAAAGAAGGTAGCAGCTTTTTCGGTACTTAGAGTGGTAGAGACTGTAGGGGTCGGTATGGCATTCTACGAAACACTACTGCAATGTGGAAGGAAACGTGTTACGTTTATTTTCAACATACATTAAATACCCCGTTTTCCCTTTTTATTCTATTCCGGTTCTACTTTTAAATCCTTCAAAATAATTCATAATAAATATGCTTTCTAATAATTCCTCAACTTAAATCTACTTGCTTGGAAACGACAAATTTATGCTATAATTAAAGAGTTTATATCCTGTTTTAGGTACTCGTTAACTTGTTATACATTACGACGGGGTATAATCGCTTTCTCTTGGGTTTCCAATCTCAAGGCGGGTCGAGCCTAGGTCGCATACTATTATTTGATAGCGTGTTTTCCAGTTTGAATTGTATTTGATAACGCGAGGATTGTAGTAAAGCCTTGCTAGAAAACGATTCTTTTACTCTATTCCTTCTGTGCTATGACAACTTTAACATTTCTTTTGTTGTTATCTCTACACTTTCGTGCACACACTGTGTGGTGAGTATTTTATTTAAAAAAAAAGGATGAACTTTTTGGGTGAGAAGACGCACAGTGAGAAAGACCCCAAATAAGCATTGCTTTCGATTGAGAAAAGCAGATCGATCACGTGCATTACTAACGCATTTTGACAAACTAAAAAATGTTACAGTATCGTATCAATAGAGTCATATTGTATGCATGCAAAACCAAAATATTTCTTGGTTTATCTAAATGCGTTAGTTATGAACGATATCACTTGAACCGGCCTCCACCTCCACAATGGAAAAGTTCTACATTACTAGAACGGATAGAATGGCTTGCGTTTTTCAGTGAGCTAAAGAGCCGAACTATAGGTTTAACCAAATTAGTGAGGTCTTTAGTGAGGAACTAGACTAAGACAGGTCCCCGAAAGAAGGCAGCAGTTTTTTCGGTACTTAGAGTGTCAGAAACCATAGGGGTCGGTATGGCATTCTAAGACACACTACTGCGATGTGGAAGGCAACGTGTTATGTTTATTTTCAACATACACTAAATACCCCGTTTTCCCTTGTTAATTCAATACCCGTTCGAAAAATTCCGGTTCTACTTTTAAATCCTTCAACATAATTAATAATAAATATGCTTTCTAATAATTCTTCAACTTAAATCTACTTGCTTGGAAACGACAAATTTATGCTATAATTAAAGAGTTTATATCCTGTTTTAGGTACTCGTTAACTTGTTAGACATTACGACCGGGTATAATCGCTTTCTCTTGGGTTTCCAATCTCAAGGCGCGTCGAGCCTAGGTCGCGTACTATTACTTGATAGCGCGTTTTCCAGTTTTAATCGCATTTGATAACGCGAGGATTGTAGTAAAGCCTTGCTAGAAAACGACTCTTTTACTCGATTCTTTCAGTGCTATGACAACTTTAACATTTCCCTTGTTGTTATCTTCACAATTTCGGGCACACACTGTGTGGTGAGTATTTTATTTAAAAAAAAAAAGATGTACTTTTCGGCGTAAATAAATTAATCTTTATCCGTAATTATTGTAGCTTCTTTCGTCGATCTATTTAACTACCCGTGGGATTGCTACCCCTTTTTGTTATGGAAGGACACCACTGTGTTTTCGCTGTTGGACAAGATAGTCTGATTTGTTGCCGCCCCTTTTTGGTGTAGAAGGGTGCACAGGTGGCGTGGTCCCAGGCAGCTACCATATTGGTTCGTATCTATTTATATCTGAAAATTACTGGACTATGTTAAAATATATGGCCGTAATAATTGAGGCATTGCGTTTTGTTCCGAATGACCCAGATTGGTGGTGACAAAATGGGTATTTTCGGTGCGAGTGGTATGGGTTGGTAATATTGACGTAGTTAAAAATTGGGTTTTCCTTTTTGGGATTTCAAACTGTAGTTTTCTTGTTAAATTTGTAACTTTATTTTTTACTTAAGGGATATGGGTTAGTACGCTTTAGGTGTGGAGCTTTAAGTTTACTGTGGGAATTACGAGCGGCTGCTTTTGAGTTTGGGTTTTTTTGCTGTTGTTATTTAAAAAGGGTAGCGATCTAAAAACTGCAGCTCGCCATTTTTGACGTACTGTTGTTGTTCTGCCGAACAGATGTATATTGGGGTATTGAATTTTTTGTTGAGGGTTTGGGGAATACTGTACTTTGTATATATTTTGTTTTAATTAGAGGTTGTATGATTATTTTTATGAGTGTGTAATTTTTTTTTCAGGCCTTTCTTTAGTTTTTGTAGGTGTTCTACCCCGCCCACTGGCTGATTGAGCCCGATCAGTTTCTTTCTTTCTTGTTCTTTTTTTTTTGGCTACGACTAGGTATGTAGCAAACGGGAACCAACGCATTACCTCCCAAGTACACTGCATACCAAAAACGTTATCTAAAATGATGGCATACTCTAGGGTAAAAGATTTTGGAGTTAAAATATTCCCCATACGGATCTCGGGCAGCGGACTAGTTCGTACGATGTGATCGGCATATCTTACAAGAAGAAAAGGAGAACCGGGAACATCTTGCGAGGTGGGTTGTGAAATGTTAAATAAATGAAACATGTAGACAAGCTGGACAATTTAAAACTTGAAATGTATAGACTAGCATTAGATAGCGTAGGAGTTAGCGAAGTTCGGTGGCCAGAAGCAGGAGACTTCTGGAACAGATACTTTTGGGTAATTGATACAGAATCAGAGGAAAAAATTTAAATGTGGGGGTAGTTAAGAGAAAAAAGATAGGGCACTGTGTAGAAAACTACTTCCAAAAGAACGAAAGGGTACTCATGATTAGATTAGAATTTAAATCTGTAAATACAGTAATAATACAAGTATACATGCCCACCTCTAGCTACAGTGACAAAGTGGTATGGTCCATTCGCTTTAACTTTAGGATGACGTCACAACTAAATAAACACGACATTGCCAATATTAGCTTCAATCATAATATATTTAATGAAAGATATAGGAATATTCCCATTGGCAAGAAGAATTGGTGGCAACACCGCACAAAACTGCCAACCTTTATTTTGTTAAATGACAGTATTCTTCAAGTGCAAATCTAAGTTTTTATTTGCATACGGTTGTCTACACTTAATTACTGCATTTGACGTCATCTTAAAGTTAATCTGAGACTATAGAAGTGATCTACAAAGACATCGAAGACATACTAAGATTTGTAAAAAATTTAATATTTACAAAAGATTTTAATGCAATGATAAGTGAGAGTAGAGAAAGAGCGGTAGTAGGTTTATTTAGTTTAGGAACGAGAAGCAACAGGGAAAATAGATTCGTAGAATTTTGTGACAAAAACAATTTAACCATCACAAATACATTACTTCAGCATCATGCTAGAATACGATTCACATGGAAGATGCCATGAGACATAGGCAAATATCATATATATTGCATTCTTGTTTGACAATAGTTTAGTAATCAAGTAAAACGTCCCAAAAGCAGATATAAGCACTGACCACAACATAGTAATTACGAAAGTCGCGATTGAACTTAAAAATTAGAAATAAAAGGAAACTGAAAAAGGCACGTTGACTTTGAAAACTAAAGGAGAAGGATATCCACAAAAGATTTTAGAAAATTGCTGACAGGCATCGGAAAAATTTCTGATACTAAGGTAGTAGAAGTAGAATTGAACAACACTAAATCCAGCTTAGACATGTCGGTCACAAATATCCTAGGGTATAAACTAAAAGAAAATAAGAAGCCATGAGGACAAAGCATATTCTGAATTTAATAGAAGAAAGGTGAACATTCTAAAACAGACCAGACGAAGCAGGAAAACAAAGAGACAAATCTAGAAAATGGGAAATGCAAATGCAGCAAAGCTAAGGAACTATAGATTGAGAAAAATTGCAAAGGGATACAGTCGAAAGTGAAAATAAGAAAGACAGACGAAGCATACAAAGTAATATAGCAAAAATATAAGACGCACTGGAGGAGACATCATTATAGAAAAATGTATAGAAAGTGGTTAGATGGCAAAAATATACAGGGAATTTATATGCAAGACAGAAAGTAGAAGCACCAGAACAGGAATCAGAAACTATAAAAGCCGCTGGACAAGCAGTAACAGAACTTTTCTTGCAACTTGTAAGCTATATATGTATCAGACAGGTGAGATTCCAAACGTAACACTATAGTCACTATACCAAAAAGAGAAGTGCGAATAGATGCGAACATTTTCGAACAATAGGTTTGACAGCACACGTATCAAAACTATTAACTAGGACGGAAGGAAAAAGAGACTGAAAAATACTAGGAAAAGATCAATATGAGTTTAGACGAAACATGGAAACAGGAGGGCATTTTAGCTTTAAGGTTGATAATGGAAAAAACAATACAAAAACGAGAAAGCGTGTACAAAAGGTTTATAGAACTGGAAAAAGCATTCGACAATGTAAAGTAGGAAAGAATTTTCGAAATACTCAAGACGATGGGAATGAGTTATAAGTATAGACGAATAGTACAAAGCTTATACAAAGAGCAAACAGTGGTAATGGAATTAGAGCAGGAACGTAGAAAAGTAAATATTAGGAACAGGGTGTGGCAAGGATGTGCCATATCCTCGTTAATTTTTAAACCGTATATCGAAAAGGTAATTATTACTCTCAAATTCAGAAAGAGATTTGGAACTATTTTGCAGGGAGAAACTATTGATATGCTTAGATTTGCAGATGGTATAACGGTATTAGCATCTAGCTAGGAAGAGATAGAAGCAGTTGTTACTGAAATGGATACAGTATTAACAGAGAGAGATGCGGTATAAAAATTAACAAAAATAAAACTAAAGTACTAGTATGTACAAAAGTAGAAATAAGCCAAAACGAGAATACAAAGAGGAAACCTGAATTTACGAGGTTAAAGATTTTTGCTACCTACGAGGCCAAATAACGCAAGATGGGAAAATTGCAAAAGATATGTGATAAAGATTAGCCCAAGCATTTAACCAGCATTTAACAAGAAAAGCAACTACTATGTCCAAAGACAGCAGAAACAGAAATAAAGAAAAGATTGCTGAAAGCATATGCGTGTAACCCAGCACGGTACAGCTTTGAAACGTGGACAGTAGCCGAAGCGGAAAACAGAAAGTCTTGGAAATGTCGTGTTACAGACGTATGATGAGGATATCATGGGCCGACCAAGTTAAAAACAAAGAGGTTTTAAAAATGGTACGAGAAGTCTTACATTTAAGCGTGTTTCTTACAGTCCCACAAACGCGGTATACTAGACGCAAAGGCAGTTGGTAACGCTAATTTATAATACAGAAGTTAGCGCGCCCATCTGTCAATGACTTCACACAATATGCAATTTATTACACGTAATGACGAAATATATCAAATTCATGAAACAGTTCATAAAAATCGAATACTCACATGAATATATAAGCGTCTCACAGGATAGCCTCTTTCAGGGTTGCTAGGAGCCCCCTTCCGGATTATTTACAGATGGTGCGCATTTGCGCCCTTCGGGATTGCTCCAGCCAGCTACTCAGGGTTCCCATTCGGAGTGTTTAAAGATGGTGCTCCGGCATGGACTGCGGTTCGGCCAGGTTGCTTTCCAAATTGCGTCTTCTTTCCTAATATGTAGCGGGAACAATAAGGAACAGGTTTATAGGGAACGATAAACAAAGAAAAGCAAAAGAAAATTTACATAATAAAAAATGAAGATACGATACTAGACACGACCACCCTTCTCGATGTTCACAGGCAAAGTCCCCGTTTTCTAAGCGTCTTCCGGAAACTTCCCCACTTTTTCTTCCCCCACACGCGTCGGCGCGAAGTTCGTCCAATTCACTTCTGACGTGACGGAAATACACGCCAAGTCTTTCAAATTTAAGGCGCGAAACTCCCGCACATCAAAATTAAACTAAGGAATGTCTAGTGCCAAATTTGGCACGTAACAGAAGAAAAAAATATGTGGAAAACAATAAAATATAGGAGATAAAACAATAGGGCACATAGTAGGACATAATGAATAGTGCGGAATATATTAAAAACATAGAAAGGAGAAAAGGAAGGTAAAGGTAGACTTAGGTTAGACTATTGCAAATAGATAGTGAAAGGTATAGACTGTGGGAATATCAGAGAAATGTGTAAATTAGCTTAGAATAAAAATCAATAGAGGTACGCGTCCAATCGGCTTCCAGATGGAAAAGAGTAATTGTATTTAAACTTGAGGATTATCGTAAACAACTACAGGTGATGATTTTGGAATATTCTTAAGAAATGTTGACTGTTTGAAAGGAGTAATTGGAAAACCATTGATTTACCAAATAAATGATGGGAGATTTTGGTAGCCGACAAATTGCTTAACTCCCTTCGCGTACCGCTGAATATCGGTAAAATAGGGTATATTTTTAGAAAACAAGAAAAGGGAGAAAAAACAAAAGATATTAAGAAATGATTAGCACAAGGTCCTTCAGTATGTAACAAGAAAAGGTAGCTGCTTTGTTTGAAGACAACAAACATAGAAACCAAAAAAGACACCTTGACAGCATATGTCTAGAGCACATCACTGTACGACTGTGAAACGTAGACAGTAGAGGAAGCAGACAGGAAAAAGATAGAAGCCTTGAAATGTGGTGCTACAGGTGTATGATGGAGATATTATGGAGAGACAAAGTTAAGAATAAAGAGGTTTTAGAAGTATTAGGTGAAGAAGGATATCTGTAGAAAATAATAAAAGAATAGGAGATATAAGATTATAAGATACGTTCTAAGCTATGAGGGAATGGTGAGGATATATTAAAAACAGAGAAAGCAGAAAAAGAGAGGTAGAGGTAGGCTTAGATCAGACTATTGCACAAAGATAGTGAAAGATGTAGGCTATAGGAATTTCAGGAAAGTGTGTAGGTTAGCTCAGCGTCTAAGCAGTTCCAGGACTGAAGATCTATAATGATATCAATAGAAGTGGTTCCAGCCCTTACGTTACTGTATTTTTTCCGTACGGAGTATTTGGTAACCGGTTCTAACGCAACTAAGCTACGGTGTCTCTTTGCGTTTAGATATTCTGGCGGCAATTATCCGTCTGCAATTTGTCAATACAATTGAACTCACTCCCAACAGACGTCTCTACGTTAGCGCAACAATTCATTATAGGTACCTTACGAACACTTCCCGACCATGATCTAGACACTAACTGCGACACTGTAACCTTAAATTCCTTAGTAGCAAATCGTAGTCCACGCAAAGCACCAGACTCGGACCAAATCACCAATCTCATCCTAAACACTTCTGACTCCTAGTTAGAGAATCGGACCTCGTCCTCTTTCTCAAGCGTTTAATATTAGGTACGTTACTCAACATTCTTAAATCAGTTTCTATATCTCATATCCTCAAACCTATTAAACAACCTGATGACCCTGCATTCTACAGACCTATTGTCCTACTTCCCACTTTTGGAAAACTGGTTGAATATATCGCCCTCCTACATAGAAGTGCACTCCCTTACATCTCCCGATCAACATAGATTCCGTAAAAGCTGTAGTGCAGAATGACTATTCAATATTTCATATCCACCGTCAAATCCTATTCACACAAATACGTTATCGCCCTTCTAGTAGACTTCCGCTCAGCTTTCGAAACCTCCTCTGACGGCTTAACCTGTTAAACCAATTGAAACTCACTAACTTCCCCATCTAGTCTATTCTGGATCATAAAATCCTACTTAGCCTCTCGCACACCACTACCAATTTCCACACTCCCGCCAAACCTTCAACCCAAAGTTGCCCTTAAGCTTCCCGTCTCTCTCCTACCATCCGAAACCTCATCATTAATTCACTATTAAAACTAAATATCCCTAACATGTCCACTTATACATACGCGGACAACCTAGTCTTCTTTATCCACGGTGAACTCCGCTATGCCCTAGAATAAACCTTCTTCTATTGAGCGATATCAAATCCTGATTATCACTCCACAAATAACCCTTATCGCTCACCAAAGCTAAAATGCTCCTGCTTAAATGACACATCGACCTATGCTGAAGTCCTAAAGTTTACATCCTTAACCGCTACAATCTTGTCAACCGTTCCTTACCTGGGCATCTGCCTTAAAAACCCATCTAAAATCGATTATCCATTCAGACGTACCAAAATTAAATTCATCTTAAACAACATATAACTAGCCCTCCCAAAATCCGTACAACTTACTAAACCCACCCGCAGATTAATCCTCAGTAAGATTATAATTGCTATCATTCGCTATGCTGTAGACTCCTGGCTTCCTCTATCCCCACATCATTCCGAGACTGCCTCAATACGATCATTCGTCCAAGAGTATACCAAACTATCTCCGCAGCATCCCTAAACACACTGCTCCAGATCTCACCCTTAGAAATTCACATGCACTGCATAATCCACCTGCAAAACCTCAAATTTAAAGGCCTCATTATTCTCCACAAATGCACACTTCACTATGACAGTCAACGCAGTTTAGCCACTACAGGGACTAAATACCGTGTCCATAATTCCCTCCTACACCTCTGGATCCTATTCCCTGTAGGCAGACACAACCACGAAATTTTCTGGGATCACAGACATCTTTGTTCCAGTAGACCTACTATCCAATTCCTTACAGGACACGGCAATTTTAGAGAAAACTTCTCTATTTTAACATTGTTTCCTCACGAATATGCTCTTGCTCTAACCAATCCATTCCAGAAATACCCGCTCACCTTATATTATCCTGCCCGATCACTATTCCCTCTAGACAAAATTTAAATTAGCAATCAACCTAGATCCTTATTCCCCTGTCCCAATCATTAATATTATCGTAACACATCACCTGAGTGAATTCGATTTTTTCCTGGCCAATGTAGTACCTTCGGGTGGAACATTGGAAAATTACATGTATGGTCAACTTAGGTAGGGCGGCTCCGTGGAGTAGTTGGTATGCGTGTGACTACTACGCCCAAAGTCCCGGGTTCGAATCCCAACATAGTCCGCTTGAACAATGTTAGGAGAGCATTTTTCACAAAAATACTCCTACGTTTGGATGAGAGGTAAAATGTAGGTTACGCGTGTGAGTGTTGTCACGCACGTTAAAGATCCCTACCTTGCTTGGAACAGCAAAGGTTCTGCAAAATTCAAAATTTTTCAGGTAAACAATACTCGCTTCCTGGCCAATGTAGTACCTTCGGGTGGAGCATTGGAAAATCACATGTAAGGTCAACTTAGGTAGGGCGGCTCCGTGGCGTAGTTGGTATGCGTGTGACTACTACACCCAAAGTCCCTGGTCCCGGTCCGCTTGAAAAATGTTAGGCGAGCATTTTTCACAAAAATACGCATTCGTTCGGATGAGAGGTAAAATGAAGGTCCCATGTGTGAGTGTTGTCGCGCACATTAAAGATCCCTACCTTGCTTGGAATAGCAAGGGTTTGGCAAAATTCAAAATTTTTCAAGTCAAAAAAACTTGCTTGCTGGCTAATGTAGTACCTTCGGGTGGAGCATTGGAAAATCACATGAACTTAGGTAGCTCGAAGAAAGAGTTTTTCAAATAACTTTTTACACGTGGCGCTCTAATTTGCTTCAACGGCAGAAAATGATATTTAATTGTTACGATACAAGAATTATTAGAAAAGCCAAACAAGTTGCGACCAACTTGCTTTTAGTTAACTCGGAGAAATATTTATTTCAATTTATTTCAAATAACTTACTACAGTAGGGCGCAGCGCAATATTTTACTTCTGCGGCGCATAATGTGTAATTGGCGCTTAATTATTATACAAGAACTTTATTACAAATTCAGAAGTCTGCGACTAACTTCGTGGGTTTAATTAACAGGGAGAATTTTTTTTTTCAAATAACTTGTTACACTGGAGGACGCAAACTTGTTTTAACGGCAGAAAATGGCACTTAATCGGTGCAAAATGGCGCTTAAATAGCAATTAGTTATGAAACAAAAACTTTTAGAATAACCAAACAAGTTGGGACCAACTTGCTTTTAGGTAGCTCGGATGAATATTTTTTCAAATAACTTGTTACACGGGAAGGCGTATCATTTTGTTTCAACGGCGCAAAATGGCGTCTAACTGGCAATTAACTATGGTACAAAGATATTTAGAAAATTCAAAAAATTTGTGGCAATTTCTCGCACCCTTGGAGAGAATTTCTAAATAACTTGCTAGTAAAAATGGCACAAAATTTTATTTTATCGACAGAAAAGGGCGCCTAATCAGCGCATAATATGACACAATTTTTTTTTAATTAAAAAAATTTGGCTGCGTAAATTTAGCCCAAGTAATATGTTTTAAATACAACTTGCTTTTTAAAAGGGCGCACAATTTTGCTGTTGCGCCGCAAAAAGGCGCTTAATTATGAAATAAAACATTTTTTAAAATTGTGAAAAGAAGCGGCTTCATGAGCTTGACCGAAAAATCTCTCGGTTTAAATAACTTATTTGCCAAACGGACGCAAAATTGAATTGCGCTACAAATGTTTCTGGAAAATCAATGTGTTGCGGCAAAGTTCACGCTTTAGGTAGCTCGAAAAAAGTTTTTTTAAATAAATTGTTATATGGGAAGGGGTGGGCGCAAAATTGTTTCAACGGATCAAACTAGCACTTAACTGGCGCAAAATGGCGCATAATTAGCGACCAGTTATGATAGAAGGATTTTTAGAACATTCAAACAAGTTACCGCCAAACTTCGCGCTTAACTATATGAAAATTCAAACAAATTGCCGTCAACTTTATACATCCAAAGAGGAATTTCTAAATAACTTACTAGCAGGACGCCAAGATGGCACAATTTTTCTTTATTCAAAAAGGTACGGCTGCATGAACTTAGCTAAAATAAGAAAGTTTCAAGTATAACTTGTTTTTCAAGAGGACGCAAAGTTTTGTTCTAGCGATGAAAAAAGGCGCTACGTTGTGGAATAATGCATTTTTGAAAATAAAAAAAAGGTGCGGCTTCGTGAACTTGATCTAAAAATTCTTATTCGCCAGGAGGGCATAAAATTTTTTTTTAGCAACACAAAATGGTGTTTAGTTGGCACTTCATTATGGTACAAAAGTTTTTATAAAATCCAGAAATGTTGCGGGCAACTTCACGGGCCGCTCTGTGGCTTAGTTGAGTCCGATTTCCGATACGGACAGCTTGAAAATTGTTGGACGAGCATTTTTCACAAAAGTACACCCTTGTTCGGATGGGAGGTAAAATGTAGGTCCCCTGGTGTGAGTGTTGTCACGTTTATTAAAGATCCCTTCCTTGCTTGGAATTGCAAAATTTCGGCAAAATTCAAAATTTCCAGTTAAAAATCCGCTTCCTGGCCAATGTAGTACCTTCGGGTAGAGCATTGGAAAATCAAATGTAGTGACCAACTTCACGTTTTGAGGTAGCACGGCCAAATAGTTTTTTCAAATAGCTTGTTGCATGGAAGGGCGTAAAATTTTGTTTCCACGGTGCAAAATAACGCCTAATTGGCGTTTAATTGCGATACAAAATGTTTTGAAAATTCAAAATAGTTGCGACCAACTTCACGCTTTTAGGTAGCTCGGAAAATAAATTTTCAAGTAACTTGTTACACAGGAGGACGCAAAATTATTTCAACCGCGCAAAGTTGCGCTTATTTGTCGCAAAATGGCGTCTAATTATCGATCAATACAAGAATTTTGAAGAGTCAAACAGGTTGCGACCAACCATGCCGCAAAATGGCGCCTAATTGGCGCTTAATTCTGACACAGAATTTTTAAGAAAATTCAAGTGTGTCGCTAATCGCGCGCATTTCGGTAGCTCAAAGAAATAGGGTTCTTCGAATAATTTGTTATAATGGAAGACATGCGATTTCTTTAACTACACAGAATGACGCCAAAGTGACGTTTAACTACGAAACAACACCACACACTCAAAATAAGAATTTCTAGCAAAGATGGAGTAAAAATTCTGTTTTAGCGGCGCAAAATGGTGCACTATTTTGCACCTAATTATGGTACGTTTTTTTCAAATTCAAAAAAGTGAAGTTTCTTGAGCCTAGGCCAAGAAATAATGTTTTCACCAGGGTAATCTCAAGGTACTTAGTGTGGGGCGATCTTTTAACCATCTCATGTCGTAAGATGATTTGGAGGTTCCTCGAGAGATTCCCCTTCATCATTATGTATGTGGTGTTGGACGCAGAGATGAACATTTTGTTGCTTCTACACCAGTTGTTTATTCGCTCTGCTGTGGTTGTAGCTTTTTACTCGATTGCGACTCTTATATTCCCCTCCATCATGAAGAGTATGTCGTCCGCATAGCCCACGACCTGAAGGTCGTCCAACAGCCCATCCAGCCAAATGTCCCAGAATAGAGGTCCGCAGACAGATCCCTACGGGCAACCTTTGGTAACGAGTATGGATATTGACAGTGGTCCTAGTAGTGTAACGTATCTGTCCTGGCAGTAATTTCGAAACGTATGATAGAGTTGTTTGGGAGAGTTGATTGATTCCAGTCTGTGAAACATGGCTGGCCACCAAAGGTGTTTAATGCCTTTTCAATGTCAATCCTTACCGCTAGAACGTATTTACTGTCGGACCTTTTCGAAGATTCAAAAACGTGATTGATAGCGTCTTTAGTCGACTTCCCTTTTCTAAAATCGTATTGGCAGTTGTTCATACCGTGTACATTTCTATGGTCCACCATCCTGTTGGCTAGTAATCTTTCATATATTTTCCCTAGGACGCTTATCTGCCGATATAATCCCGAGAAGGACATATCTCTGTCATGCCCCTTCGGGCTAATTACCAGGTTTGCCCTTTTCCAAATGGTAGGAAATTTTGTTTGTATGAAATATTCATTGTAGAATGCAGTTAACACATCGGATATTTGGTATGCCAACGTCTTTATAACTTCAGTCTGGATGTTGTCAAGGACGGATGCTTTTTTGTTTTCGCACCTTGCAATCGCCAGAAGCATTTTACCTTCCGTGAAGGAGAGAAGGTTTTCTTTATGTCGATTTCAAGGCCAGTTACCGTTGCCGTTTTGGCGAAACATGCTGTTCCGTCGATCCGCTTGACTGTCCGAGTCTTGCTCAGGATTGTCATCAGGTATCAGCTTTTTTATCGGTGCCTTTGCCGAATCGTTCCAGTAAGAAGTGTTTCCGTCATCCATCCGTAAGGTGGAGTAGATGGTTGGTGGTCTGATCTTATCTCTAACTATCCGATATGGATCTCACCATGCGTCACGCTTCAGCTGTTCCTCTACAAATTTGTCCCAAGATACTCACTTGAATGTTTGTAGCTTCGTTTCGTATACAGCTTTTGTTTCTGGATACCTTGCCAGGTGGTATCTTTTTTCGATTTCCGTAAGGGATTGCTAATATGTTTTCCTGATTTTTCTTGTTTGTTTTCTCAATATCGAAATCTCCTGGGAGTATGGGGTTGGCCTGGACCCTCGACACTGGGTTGCTTGTGGTATCGACCGATTTATAGCTTGGTGTATGGCGTTAGTGAGTTGCTTAAAAAATAGCTTGATTGCCAAAAGAGGATAAAATTTAGTTGTAGTGGCGTAAAATGGTGCATAATTATAATAGATATTTTTGAAAAATTCAAAAAGTTGCGGCCAACTTCACGCGTCCTTAATTCCTAATACCTGCTCCCATTTGCTACCTGTGCTGAGGAATCTATTAGTCTGACGACAGTTTGTTAGTAGGAAAAAGTAGTGCACTTCTTCAGCATAATGCAACACAATTTCCATAAACTCGAAAACCTTAAATTATTTCTTGACCCCTGCTAGCTTATTTTTCATTCGCGTATTCTTATTGTATTTGAATAACTTAACTCTGCACAACTTGCAAAAGTTCGGTAAATATATTGTATGATAATAGTTTGTTATTCTATAATTAAATTTCTTAGTATACGGACGATATCAAGTTGATCCAACAGCACACCGTAGCACAACCAATTTTTTAATAAAAAGTATGATCTATTTGAGACGGGTCAACTTGGCCCCCACTTTCTGTTTCAATTTTTTTTCTTTCTCACTAATTGTGCTCAATTGTGCCGGTGATTGTTTGAATTGTGCTCATCTGCTTATAGCGAAAAAATTGAAAACAAATCCGGGGGGGCCAGGTTGACCGTGCATTTATATTTCCAATGCTCCACCAGAAGGTACTACATTGGCCAGGAGACGAGTTTTTTGTTGCCTGGTAATTAAGAATTTTGCCGAACCATTGCCGTTCCAGGTAAGGTAGGCATCTTTAACGTGCGTCACAACACTCAAACACGGGACCTCCATTTAACCTCTCATCCGAACGAGGGCGTAATTTTTGTGAAAAATGCTCACCTATCATTTTTCAAGCAGTCGGCCGTGTCGGGATTTGAACCCAGGACCTTGGGATCCGTAGTCTTACGCTTACTACATTGATCCACCGCGACGCCGGGCCAGGTTGACCGTTCATTTACTTTTTCCAATGCTCCACCAGTAGGTACTACATTGGCCAGGAGGCGAGTTTTTTGTTGCCTGGAAATTTAGAATTTTGCCGAACCCCTGCCGTTCCAAGCAAGGTAGAGATCTTTAACGTGCGTAACAACACTCACACACGGGACCTCCATTTAACCTCTCATCCGAACGAGGGCGTAATTTTTGTGAAAAATGCTCACCTGCCATTTTCCAAGCAGTCGACCGTGTCGGGATTTGAACCCAGGACCTTGGGATCCGTAGTCTTAGGCTTACTACATTGATCCACGGCGACGCCGGGCCAGGTTGACCGCTAGCCCCCGCGTTTTTTGAACTTCTTCAATCCATTGAATTGTGCTTGTATTGTGCTCAATTGTGCCGGTGTTTAATTGAATTGTGCTTATTTGCTCATAGCGAAAAAATTGAAAATATATCCGGGGAGGCCTGGTTGACCGCTAGCCCCCCGCTTTTTTCGATTTGTCAATTTTTTCTGATTCCATTGTTTTGTGCTCATTTATGTCGGTGTTTATTTGAATTGTTTTCATTTGCTTATAGCGAAAAAATTCAAAACAAATGCCAGGTTCGCCGCTAGCGATCTGGGTTTTTTGAGCTTTTCAATTTTTCTTCAATCCATTGAATTGTGCTCGTTTTTTGCTTAATTGTGCCGGTGTTTAATTCAATTGTGCTTATTTGCTCATAAGAAAAAATTTAAAAATTCAAACAAAAACGGAATCTTAGCGGCCAACTTGGCCGGAGGCTTCGTGGATTAGGTAGGTTTCACATAGGTGCCGGGTTTGATTCCCAACACGGACTGCTAAAAAAAGTTAAGCGGGCATATTTCACAAAAATGCATCTTCCTTCGGATGGAAGTAAAACGTATGTCCCGTGTGTAAAAAAGTTGGCTTCCTGGCCAATGTAGTATCTTCGAGAGGAGCGTTAGAAGATCAAATGTATGGCCACCGCAGCCCCGCGGGCTTGTTTTGAAGGTTTTCGTTATAAGCAAATGAGCACAATTCAAACAAACACCGGCACAATTGAGCACAAAACGAGCACAGGTCAATCAACTTAAAAAAAATTGGAAAACTAAAAAAACCCGGATGGCTAGCGGTGAACCTAGCACTTGTTTTTAATACTTTTGCTATAAGCAAACGAGCACAATTCAAACAAACACCGGCAGAATCGAGCACAAAACGAGCACAATTTAATGGACTGAAGAAAAATTGGAAAACTCAGAAAAGCGAGAGGCTAATGGTCATCCTGACCCTCCGGATTTGTTTTCAATTTATCGCTATAAGCAAATGAGCACAATTCAAATAAACACCGGCACAATTAAGCACAAAACGAGCACAATTAAATGGACTGAAGAGAAATTGAAAAACTCAAAAAACCCGGATCGCTAGCGGTGAACCTGGCATTTGTTGTTAATTTTTTTGCTATAAGCAAATGAGAACAATTCAAACAAAGACCGGCACAATATAGCACAAAACAATGGAATTAGAAAAAATTGACAAAGGGAAAATAACGGGGGGTAGTGGTCAACCTGCCCTCCGATTTGTTTTCAATTTTTTCGCTATGAACAAATAAGCACAATTCAATTAAACACCGGCACAATTGAGCACAAAACAAGCACAATTCAATGGATTGAAGAAAAGTTGAAAAACTCATAAACCCGAATCACTAGCGGTGAACCTAGCATTTGTTTTCAATTTTTTCGCAATAAGCAAATGAGCACAATTCAGTTAAACACCGGCACAATTGAACACGAAACGAGCACGATTCAATGGACTGAAAAACAATTGGGAAACTCAAAAAAGCCGGGGCTAGCGGTCAACTTGGCCCCCCGGATTTGTTCAATTTTTTCGCTATAAGCAAATGAGCACAATTCAAACAAACACCGGCACAATTGAGCACAAATCGAGCACAATTAAATAGACTGAAGAAGAATAGGAAAACTCAAAAAAGCGAAGGTAAGAGGTCAACCTGGTCTCCCGGATTTGTTTCCAATTTTTTCGCTATAAGCAAATGAGCATAATTCAAACAAACACCGGCACAATTGAACACAAAACGAGCACAATTCAATGAACTGAAGAAAAATTGAAAAACTAAAAAAACCCGGATGGCTAGCGGTGAACCTGGCATGTTTTTAATTTTTTCGCTATAAGCAAATGAAAACAATTCAAACAAACACCGGCACAATTGAGCACGAAACAAGCACAATACAATGGATCCAGACAAAATTGACAAAGCGAAGGGAGGGGGGGAGGCTAGCGGTCAACCTGGCCCCACGGATTTGTTTTCAATTTTTTCCGCTATAGTCAAATGAGCACAATTCAAACAAACACCGGCACAATCGAGCACAAAGCAAGCACAATTGGTAAGAAAGAAAAAAATGGAAACAGAAAGTGGGGGGGGGACATGTTAACCCGTCTATTTATTTAGTCCAGTGTGTTTTTATTTAATTTCTTCATTGTTATTGGTAATCGTTCTCACATTTGCATGACGAGTCAGCACAAATTTATGTAATATAGCGTAAAACAAAAAAATTGATTAATTTCCAATACTATTTGAAGCGCAGGATGTAAATTGCTGTTCAATACGCCACAAATAGCACAATATGACACAATTTACAAAAATATAGAATTCATAAAATGAGAAATTAGCTTCCCTTTGTTTTTGTCATATTTGCTCTAATGTAACACAACCATAACCAACTTGCAAAAAAATGACGTCAGTCAGTGGCATTAATGCCAATATAATCACTGAAAAATAAAACCCTGGGAATTATCGTCATTTACAGTTGCGCAATTAATCACAGCTAATTATACAAAAAGAAGCGACGCATTCTTTCTCACTTTCTCACGAACATCCAAATATATGCATTTTTGTTTATTATGTTGTGTAATGATGTTAAGAACCAGGTGCCGGAGTGTGTGTATAATGTGAAGGCATCTGTACATAGCCCGTGGGAACGGACCAACTCGGTACGTCTCACGAATACAAGCAGCTTTGTAGGATCCGTGTAGGATGTGGCCCGCGCTCGTGCTTTGTTTTCATGGCTGAGCACGATACCGGCGCGGGCCGGACGAACGTCGCATTTCAAAAAGATTTAAATTCCTCTGGTATTATTATTTGGGTACAATAGGGTTCCATAGCCAACTTTTTGGGGTCGTCGGAATGCTACGATTAAGGGTTTGACGCCGTAACGTCGCTTTCCCACATAAATAAAATTTGCAACATAATTATACTTAGGAATTTTTTAGAGACATTCCCATAATAATAACGGCATGTGTCGTACATTCGCCTCAATAAAGGGCGCAACAAAACCCCTTTCATTCATACGACCTTTAAATATTAACAAAACGACGTCCAAACAATGGGAAAGAGAGAGACACAAACGCATTCAGGCACTTCATTTCTACGTGTATATTCCCCACCACCTATCAAGTATAAAACCATAACTTGCAGGGTTTTCAGGACATTTACGTTTAATTTCGTCCGTGATAACAGTGATTATGAAAATGGCACCTACTGCATATATGGTACCGAACGGTGATTTCGGTGAAGAACCGATATCACGCACCTATCAATACCGTAAGGTAATGAAGCCGATGCTTGAACGTAAGAGAAGAGCGCGGATTAATCGATGTCTTGATGAGCTTAAGGAGCTTATGGTTAATGCCCTCCAAAGTGAAGGTGAAAACGTTTCAAAATTGGAAAAAGCTGATATTTTAGAATTGACAGTGCGACATTTACATAACCTAAAACGACAACATCAATTGGTTTTACCTGAAGAATCATACGCTGATCGATTTCGCGCTGGTTTTTCGCAATGCGCGAAGGAAGTTTCAGAATTTTTATCATCGCCGAGTGAAATTACGGATCTGGTTGCCGGGAGAAAATTATTACAACATCTTGGATCGTGTTTCAGGCAGTTGGATTGTGTGCAAAATGAACAAATTCAACAATATAAGGTTCAATTAGCACCGTCACCACCTGTGAATGATTTCGCACCTCCTCCAAGAATGTGGCGGCCTTGGTGATTGGAAGTGTATTTTTAGATTTAGGGTGAGTTTTTTGAGAATAATTGTTATATCAAATTGTTATTTTCACATTGTACAGTATTGTAAACTTGTAAATATTTATAATTTAAACTGTTTATACTGTGATAGCTAAATACATAAAGTGATGTACCTGAATAATTTTAAGATGTGTATCTTTGAAGTATCTTGTTTGTAATGTTTTTAGTATATTTGTGTTCTATTAAAGGTATTTAAAAATATGTTTTTTTTTCTTTTATAATTATGAAGTTATTTTTATTTAAGAAATTTTAAGCCCAGACAATTTATTGCACTTACAAGTGGATTTGGAAAGTAAAACACCTCGTCACTAGTGAATTGAAGGATTTTTGTAAGCAACAAAGTCGACTCATTATTGCTAAATTTTTAGCATTCCATTAAAACTTCGTGCCTGATTTAGAGAGAAATTCGAATTATTAATGTTTTTAGAAAACATTGGCAGAAGTAACCAAGGTAACATCTATAAAGGTAGGTCATCCAGTTACCCAAATTGTCACCCAGTACGTCATCGTCTAAGTGCTCACCTCTAACAGTTAAGGGTCCCGAACAACAAAATAAAAATGTCATCCTTGCATAATAAAAATTATTAAAAGAGGATTCATTTATGATACATGCCTAAAAATGGAAAAGTTCTACATCTCGTGACTGGTGAATTTAAGGACTTTTTTGTAATCTTTTCATCCTGCAAGAATCAACTCATTAATGGTAAATTTGTACCACTGCATTAGAACTTCATTGCCCGTCGAGTGAGAGATCGGAATTATGAACGTTTTAAAACGGGTGTCTGAAGGAACAGAGGTAATATCTATAAAAGGTAGGTCATTCAGTTCTCGAAATTATCATGCAGAAGGTCATCATCAACAAGCACAGCTTTGGCATTTTTAGCATTCCGAACAAAAAATTAAAAATGTCCCGCACAATAAAAATTATTAAAGAAAGATCTGTTTATAGATTTATATTCAAGAATTGGAATAGTTCTCCACAAAAAAATTCAAGTTCAATATGTGTGAACTAAAAAACAAACTACAACCAACAATAAAAAAACAAATAAATACAAACAAAATTAAAACAGTATTGTAAAAGGTAATAAAGAAAATTATTTAATATTTAAATATATGTATGTTAAACATCAGTAAAATAAACCACAACACTACGATAATAGTTGCAAAAAACAAAACAACACCAAAATAAAACCGTAACATGAAACCTGAACGATTCATAATCCAAACAACTTAAATACTCCGTAAAAATTAAGTGAAAAACTTTAACCGCACCTAAAAACAAATATACAAAAAACAATTATTTAATTACACGACTAAAGTTTCGATATGCAATGCTGTCATTATCAAGTATTAAAACCAATACTATTAAAAAGTTATAAACAAATTAAAATTACGTATAAAAATAAACTAAAAGACTTATTGCTAAAATTTTTTATGAAAGACTAGAAGTACGAAGAATCGACATACAGGTAGAGAATATTAAATGTGTGATAGATTGGCTCTACTATGGTGGTGGGGTAGTTTGACACAAAACGTATTATGATAAATGAAATTATTAACTATTAGATGAGTTTTTTAAAAAGTAATGTAAAAGAAATTAGTTATAAACCGAGGGTCTTTCGAATAAATGTTACAATTTTAAGAAAAACGCGCAACGGTATTCGATTCATAACCTAGTACAAACGAAAGTGACAAAAATAAAGAAATTAACAAAATAAAATGTAAGTATATATTGCCGTGGAAGTCGTGGACTAAGGTTCTAAAATCGAGCCCCAGCGTTGGGCCGTCATAAAATTACCGTGGAACTTACAAAATTTAAAAATTTAAAAAAATTCCTTTGCTCTTTTCTATATTCAGGGTTGTTGAAATTTTATTGCTTCACATTGATTTACCCCTTTGAATCCACAACAATATACATTGTGTACCAACGTGTATAAAGTAATCTAATGAAGAAGTGAAACTAAAGGGCTAAAAAATTTGAACTAAGTGTGGTGGGTGGTTGATTGATCAATACACGCCCTGTAGGCTTTTATTCAACTCAGGTTGTAGACAAACGAAGTTATATCATTGACAACCTTAGTATTTGATTTTTGAGGCGATGTATATCTAAAAATTCGTCAAAATTAAGTTGCTTTTCTTTTTGCGCAAGATGTAACTGTTCGAAATTAAATATCGTGTCAAGGTCATGTAACTTTTGGACAATCCGTTCGGCAAAAATATTGACTGGAATTGTAGAAAGGAAGATGGAAAACTGGCTAGTAGGGTATTTAGTGACGAATCAGACCCACATTTCCACCAGCATCCACATTTCCACCCACATCTGGACCAAAAAGTTTTCTTCGACTAACCATTTTTCATCTTTCGAGATAAATGAGCATCCACATTTCCACACACGAGATAAACCTATTTTTAAGATTTTTTTTACCGCTAACATTCTGGACCAAATAGTTTTCTTCGACTAACCATTTTTTATCTTTCGAGATAAACCTTTCATGTTTGGTATCAATTAATATTAGAATTTTCTCAGCTACCCGAATTTCTAAGAATTTTTCAGATAGCATCATCCCCAATGGAGCTACCCCAATTTTAAGATTTCTTACCTGTTGCGACTTTTGAGCGTTCTTATAAATTTTTTAGTCATGCGATACATCTTGTTTGTCTAGAATTTTACGCAGAATTCGAATCTGCAAACAGATTTGCAATAGGACCACCCCTGCAAAGTTACATTTTAAAACTCTCAAACCTTTTTAAAATTTTTGCTCATTTATGACATATGCTTTAACCAATACAAAGAAATAAGCACACAAATTTTAATAATTTATTTTATCCAATTTACAGTTTAATAAACTAATTACAATTTTTACAAAGTATAACATTTATCTTCTTCGTTTAACCAAATCCAAGTAGTTTAACCTGTAACAAAAAAAAAGATTAATGTGCTGTTTAAATAGACCTATAACAAAAAGAGATTAATGTAAAAAAGAGGAAACGTGTTTTCGGTCAATAAGACATATTGTCGTTAACCTAACAACATGTTTTACCGTCCAGCGACACCACGTGGAGGTAAACACATGCCGCCGGGAGCGATGGAATTATTAAGGATGGGGATGGTAGGTATGCTTATAACTAACTTACATACTGTATATACACAATAAAATATGTACATATCTAAATACTTAACCTATGCGTAGGTTGATATGCTTCCGGGGATGACGTAACGCTTGTCATCTGCGCCCGATAGACTGATTTTATTAATTAATTGGGTATAAAGTTGGTGTTTCTTACTCCGGATTGATACCATCGTATGCAAGAGGGCATCATCATTGTTAAACACCACACCCCTAAAACTATCTACACTAATCCCCGCCACCACACTACGGCTAACACCCTTAATCTTTTTAACATTGTCTTTCTCACTCACTATGCAGTAGGACTTAGCCTTACTACCTACAAATTCCAACACCAAATCGCCACAAAACTCGTCTTTAAATTTCCCCACAACTTTTTTGTTCACAAGCGGTATACTGTACTTATTGTTTGGAGGGTAATCACTTGTATCGAAATGCTCAATGTTTGCACTAATGTCACTATACAAGTCTTCAGTTTGCACACTATACACTAAGGAGTCTGTATCCGTATAAAGCAGAGACAATCTGGGACCATACAGAGGAACCATGGTACTGTAGTGAAAGTCATACATTAGCGTTTTGGATAGGTCTAAAATTGACAATCCTGCATAAATCGGCTTGTCGTACTTCACTTTTACACGATTCATCTGTATAATCGCCAGATTTTCCCCCAACACTAAGCAACTGTTAAAGTTAGGTCGAGCAATTAGCTTGTTCGCGCACAACCATTTACCAGAAGCATCCCACCGGGTCACGATTTTCACATGTACACGTTTGTCCACGTTCTCCATAGTCTTCCCGAACACCGCATTATTCATTAATTTATAAAAGTCTTTCTCAAATGCGTTTTTCGCCGACATCCTCAACCCGGTGTTAAGGTCGATATACACCTTCAACCATGGAGACTGAGTAAACTCTAAAACCCGGTGGATTGCTTTTAGTTTTAGACCGTATCGCATACACTGTTGCAAATTCCGATAATGAATAATATAGTTTTTCTTTTCCGACAGAGTTGCTAACAATTTAGGCGTCTTTGATTTGGGTGATGGAGGTACCGTGTTTTCAGGACAGAAGGGTAGATCGTTGTGGCAATGGTGTAGATGTTCGGGATACTCCAGATCTACTTCTAGAATATAACCTTTCTCATTGGTTTCAGGTATATTCAAAATTAGTTCTTTCAGGAGAGCAATCTTTTCAGCATCCATCCATCTAAAATCAGCAATGGGCAGGTGCTGTCTCATTGCCCACCCATAAAGATTATTAGCATCCAGATATGCTAGGTACTTGGATGGTTCGTCAGGGTTGTAATCCGCTCTAGCATATCGTTGGCTGCATTGAGTCAAGCCTCCCCTGATTCCAGCCTTAATAAAATTATGCATGCTAATGTCCATCAACAGCTCCAGTTTTACACCAGTATGCTTAAGCATCGCATCCCAGCTCAAACTTGGAGCTGTCAGGTACTGGCACGGATCCAGATCATACGTCTGCTTGCATACAGAGTGGAAGTTTTCAAAAATATCTGCAAGCAGTAGCACATCAGTTTTCAGGTATAAATCGCTATACTCCATAAGCGTGCAAATGCCAAACGTATTCCACACCTTCTGTGCGTACTCGTAGTCTGCATCGCTGATATCCGTAGATGTTAAATTATTAAAAAAGGATTCTTTCGGTGGTAATGATGTCTCGTTCAGTACTACAGCATCGGTGATATAGTTGTATGGAAAAACACCTTTCCGCGTCAACAACCCAAACTCTTGCTCATCGGAGTAGTATTTGCGAGTCTCCACAAACTGAGTAGTATCAAGATTCTGACTCAACTTGTCCAACGATGAAGCCATGAATCTTAACGAATCTATAAACCTGAGCTGCACCGCTGTATTGTCAGATTATTCAGGTTTGCCATCACACTCCTCTGGTTGTTCACCATATAACCTCACATTTTAGTGAACGATACGAAACGCTCCTTATTATTAAGGATTACAGTGACCCTCTCTTTATCATACCCCAACTCCTTCACAATAAAATGGCTGTCGTACCCGCTTAGGTTATGAAACACCACCGGGATGAAATGAGGTACCCTGTAATTAATGTTGCACGCGTTATGTGCTGCAAAGCGAAATTTCTCCGTAAGATGGCAGTGATCCCTCACTCGATCATCTCCCAATGGTTTTTTGCAGATGCCGCAATCATCTACCATATAATATAATAACTCGTCTAAAGGCTCCAACGCTGTCATCGAGACATTAGTTTTAAGGATTTTACCCAATCTGCGGGCTTCCTCCTTCAACTTCTGCATAAAGACTTTTGCAGCTTCAGGTCCTCTATATAATTCAAATTTGTTAAACGAGTCATCGTATGAACATTTGATGTAGTATGCAAAACTATATGGTTCATGCTC
Organism: Platerodrilus igneus; assembly: GCA_036346225.1. Taxonomy (NCBI): domain Eukaryota; kingdom Metazoa; phylum Arthropoda; class Insecta; order Coleoptera; family Lycidae; genus Platerodrilus; species Platerodrilus igneus. Next base: position 2,252,869 of record JARFIW010001638.1, read on the forward strand.
TTGAATGTTATTGGTGAACGAAGAAGATGTATCTGGAGTAGCAGTACTAATAGGTTTTACCGCCGACTCGAAATCAGCGTATATCACAAACGGTACGGTCATTTGTTTGTGAATATTAACAAATTTCAGCACACATTTAGCTGCAGTTGGCATTGTAGTCACAATATGGTTGCATTCGTGCTCTGTATGTCGGTGTAACTCCTCCTCCGAATGAAAGTATATCAAGCATCCATCGCACAAGAATTTATATCCATAGCGGGACAACTGTGTTCTAACCAAGCCGTTTAAATTATTAATCAAACAAAGATGATTTGTATCTCCATCCTGGATGTACAAAAGATTGACATGTCGATCCCTTTTGCGTGCTGTAAAGTGAAGCGGTCCCACAATCGACTTGCCTTCTATACCAAAAACATTAATGCTTATAGCATCCTGTTCCTCGAACCGGGGTGTATCCTTTATGGATATCGGGAACTGCAGTCCTGTCAAATTGAGAATGGTGCTGTAATGCGGGTAGCTCAATACACGATTAGAGTACAATGCGGCCACTACACAACAGGCAAAGCATGCGTTGTCGCCATTTTGTATATTAATAACTGCTTTGGTGTTTCGAACCCATTTGGGGAGCTCGATGTATGAGGATCCACGCAAAGGGTTGTACTTGTTTACATTAATCTCCAAGTACAACGCCTGTTTCAGACTCCATCCTAAAACTTACAAATTAGAAAAAATCAATAATTGTAGAAACTAACCAGAATCACGCTCTTGGAACTACTCAGACTTTGCCGACATTCTTTCCTCAAAGGAATTGTAGATCTCCCCTAGGTTACTGTAGGAGGTGACCACAACATTTCGAGTGTTGAAAGATTTAACATCTTCAACACTGTCCATCTTGGTGTAGCCACCAAACACCTCCAAGTTAACCTTGAGGGATAGGTGATCTTTTAATTTCTCACCAACTAATGCGATGAACCTCTCTTTCTGCCGACGCAAAAATTTTGAGATGTCTAGAAATAATTAGGTTAAACACTCATTCAATGTTTTAAAAGTATACATACCACCAGTATTAGCATTTTAAATTCTGTATGTAGCTACTCTTGTTTTAAAAGCGGTAGCTACAACCACCACAGCATCGCCCCCTTCCAAGACACTACTAGCATTAGTCTTGTGCACGTTGGATCGCTGGCGGGCTGCCAAGTTGGTGACGTCCACATCACACTCGATACACCTCCGCGACTTCTTGGGGGCAGGTCCCTCAACCGTCGACGCAGCAGGTCGCTTGACCCCGGATGGGCCTGCAACGGGGACAACCACACCATGCTTGGCATCCTTGTGCCGTTTTAGGCTGTCCTTCCGCGAGAAGGATGCAGGACACACTTCGCAGGTGAACAAGCCGGGCTTGTCATTTGACGCCAACCCATGCTGCCGGAGCAGATGTCTCTTCAAACTATCGCTTCTCGAAAAGGAAGCCCCACAGACATCACAAGTAAAGGAAGACATTTTTCTATAAGAAAATTAAAAACTGGTTAAAGACTTTTTAGCTGTTGTAACTAGTCAAAGACTAAACAGAAACTGAATGATATTGCATCGCACGGTGCTTTTATACACATAATAATTAAGATCGTATAATAATTAGGTAGTTTACTTTTAAATTAGGAGAAACCCAGCGTCGTTTAACCTTGAGTAACATTTCATACCAGTCTATTCACGTCGGTGAAAATCAATTAGCTTCTTGCTTACGCGCTACATCTATAATTATCGGATGTATCAAACGAGAACAAAGTTAGATGGGAGTAAATATTTATACATATTTTTCGAAATTGTAAAATTGGAATAGTCTGCATTTGCATTTTGATAAGTAAACATCGTAATAAAAATGAGCGGGGAAAGAATTATATCTTTAGATGCTATAAAAATTTTAGAAGTTGTCAAGGAGATGAAAAAAAATTTATCAAACAATTCAACTAGCCAACATTTGAATGGTATGTCTAATGAATCTCTGGCAAATACTAAAATAGTGCAAGATAAACCTACACATGATAATGTTGATGCGAAAGATCAGAACATAGACTCCAAGTCGGGCGTTTCTGACAGAAAAAGAAAGAGACAACTTAAATCGTATACTAAAGAGGATTTAAATAAAGCCCTTGACGAAATAAACAAAGATGGATTACTGGTTCAGAAGCATCCGAAATCTACAATGTTCCAAAAGCTACACTCTATACAAAACTCAGATCAAACGAAAATCGTGTGCAAAATTTGGATATGTATACTACACATTTGCCAATTAAAAGGAGGAAAAGTGACTTTTGTGTGTGTGTGTGTATTAGTTTTAATGAATAAAATATATTTCTATGTGAAGTGTACTTGTTAAGTATTTGAATTGAAATATAAATATTGTTTCAAACGTTTTGGTTTTATTTATATATAATGGTATTGTTAGGATACAATTACTCGGAAGCAGTAGCAGAATCTTGGTTTATGTAATATCATCGAAGTTGAACAAAAAAAATTTCAAACTAAAGGTATGTTTCAAACACGTAGTTGTACTCGTTTCTATTAAAATTAAATGTAGCGCTCTTTGTTATAATTCTTTTCATAAGAACTTAGATACCCATTTCAGTTGCGTGGACATTTGAAAAATTAAACAATACTTCGGATATGTACCGATTGCACTCGATTTGTGTACACGTACGAAGCAACAGGTAGGGAATGTATTCTATGAATTAATCTATTACATTCCTTAACAAAATGCTAAGGACTTTAAAAATAATTATAACTCTTGTTAGACCTCTAGCCTCCGGATAAACGTTATTATTTTAGGTTGTGTCACTGTTTTCTGAATCAACTTCCTACACACTTTTCCTAAACTATGCGTATCAATTGGGGGTTACACTTTACTCTATAAACCGACTTGTATATATTTTCGTATTAGTCTCTAGCTATCACGTCCGTATAATAAAGATTGTACAGACTCGTCGTCAACTGGTGACTTAATCTTTTTTTTTTAAAAACTAGCCTTTGTTTTCAAGTTTAACCCTTGTTGTACGTGTGGAGATTTTTTCCGCTATTCCTTGTGACTAGGAATCGGTGATTTGCAAGGGTTTAATCAATTGTTTGTAGAGATGTAGTGTCTCCCTTTTTGTATACCACAAAGTTCTTTCGTACGGAATCATGCATAAAATGAAGCTTACGTTTATTTACAATAAAATCTTTAACGTTCGTCACCATGAAACTTCGGATTGGGACTAACCATTGAACGCCTTCTTCTATATTTATATACTCCTCAAAAATTTTACTATATCGCCCCTTATCCAAATCAAAATTTTTTACAATAGTAATAAAACTATGTATCGTGTTAAGGCTTTATAAGTATTTTGGTTGTAGTGTAGTATGCCAATCACAATTAATTTAAGTCCTTAAACTATTCCCACCTAGAAACCCTCCATTATCCCTACCTTTAGTGCAACGACATAAAAGGGTTGGTAATGTACGAGTGGACGACAATTCAACTTCGTTCTCGCTTGGCTTTGGTTCGTGATTTAGTTCGGTGCATCGAGCATCAGTAATTAGCAACAATTAGTGAACATTATACATACAGTCCATAATTATCTGATAGCAGTGCAAGTACAATCAACCACTACAACCAGTGAAAGGTAGGTGATATATTCCTTTAAATTATCATTTCCTTTGTGTGATTGTAAATGCAAATTAACATTTTGATTAACATTTTGGTCCTTTGAGCAAATATTTGGCTTATTAATTGGTTTATTATTGGCATTTTGGCATTCAATTTAACTACATTGTTAATTGCTCTTCGCTTAAATTAGGGGTTGACCGCATTTAGAAGAAAAGTGTAGTCATACCACCAGTTTCATAGTCAATTGTGTAAACTAACTTATAGTAGATGCAATCTCGCATTAAATTTGAAATTTTGTACTGATACAGAATCTTATAAAGCCTTAAAATGACAAATCTTTGTAAATTTTAGGGATAGTTAACGTAAGAATTTGTAGTCAGAAAAGTGTTTAAGCAATACAGTTATTTTAAACTTGTAATTCAAGTTCGCTATAGAATTCAGGTATTCGTAAAACCGGGTAGAATAAAACCCTTTGCTCTTTGTCATATTGAAACTTGCAAGCTCCCGTTAGGCACGTTGTAGTAAAAATTCTTTAACAGGTAGTTCAACATTACCCTTGGTATATCCTATTATTAGGTGAACAAACCCTTCATTTTTGTAGCTGAAATCAATATAAAATCGATATTAGTAACCTTGTTCGTTAGGATGGCACATATTTCATCGGATAGGTTGATAGTGGATTTAAAGGCCGCACTCGATAGATTATCTGATATATCTGGTGCGATAGATAAATTGAGCATATTAAAGGCAATTGTATTTCTGTTAATATTATGGCTGAAAGCGCCTTTGATATCAAAAACGATGTAGATACTGCTTATAAAACGTGCATATTGGATGAGGACAACTCTGAATTATTAAATGAAGTTACAACATTAAGAATTGAAATAGATAGGTCTTTGTTAAACATTAAAATTATTAAGGCACAATTTGATAATATATCCACTGCTGAAAATGCTTGACTGAAAATATTACTAGCATCGGCTCATGTACTAATATTCGTCTCCCTCGGATAGAAATGAAAAAATTTTCTGGAAAAATAGAACATTTCCAAGAGTTTATTCAATTTTTTAATAATTTAGTTCATGAAAATAATCAATTGCTACCGATCGAAAAGTTCTATTTTTTAATTGATGCGTTGGATTTTAAGTCTAGAGAACTCATTAGACATTTGCAAATTTCGAATAATAATTATATGCTAGCTTATTCAATTATTGTGGAGAGGTTTAATTCAAAACGTTTAATTGCAAACACGCATTGGAATGCTTTAGAATCGTCACCAAAAGCAAAATTTAATTCACATACAGATTTAAGAGAATTGCTTAATTGCTTTACGGAAAATATATCAAGCTTACGTCAAACTAAGATTGATTTGCTCGACTTCGTATTGTTTAATTTGTTATCAAAAAAGGTAGATACAAATCTGTTGAAAACATTTGAATTAGAAAATACATCAGACATTCCATCTTATGATCAATTAAAATTATTTCTAGAAAAACATTGCAAGGCATTAGAAATTAGCAATATGGTTGTTTCCGATACACCGTCCAAATTTAATACGTCCATTAAACAAACCATATCATCTAGTGTACCTTCTAAACGTTCCTTTGAATATTCAAAACCCCAAGTTCGAAAGTCATTCGTAACAACTTCATTCGCTCAGAAATGCAGTCTTTGCAGTGGTACTCATAACTTATACCAATGTGAAATGTTTCTGAATAAATCGCCACAAGACCGTTATAACTTTGTTAAAGACAAACACTTATGCATTAATTGTCTTCGCAACTCTCATATGGTTACACGCTGCTCTTCCAAACTTGTTTGTAAAAAGTGTGCAAGGGGTCATCATACTTTATTGCACTTTGAAAACCCTACAGTTGCACAGAAACCTGCAATCACTCAGGCAACAGATCAACTTCCCGAACCCACCTGCAACACTACTACAAGGACGTTGTTATCATCTAGATCGTCCAACACAATGACGTTATTAGGCACCGCAAGAATTTCAATTACAGATGGGTTTGGTAAAGTTCAGACAGTAAGAGCACTTGTAGATAGTGCATCAATGGAAAATTTCATGACTGATAAGTGTTGTCGACGTTTAGGTTTAAGAAAATCGAATATTTCAATGAAGGTTGAAGGCTTAGGTCTATCTGCTTCTCATGCGTATGGACAAGTATCGTGTAAAATTAGTCCTCAAGGTAAAACTGTTCCAGAGTACAGTATTGATTGTTTTGTTTTACCAGACATTTGTGGAACCCTTCCTTCATCAAGGATCTCACCAAATAGTTGGCCTCACATAGTTGGATTAGATTTAGCAGATTCGGACTTCGACAAACCTAGCCATATCGATTTATTGTTAGGTGCAGATTTGTTCGCGCGTGTTTTATTAAACGCAACTCGCATTGGGTCACTAGAAGAACCCGTGGCAATTCACACTACCTTTGGGTGGATATTAACAGGAAGGTTCTTTCTTCTGTTACATCTCGTATATCATTAGCTGCACTTGTAGAAGATGCTAACATTACTCGATTTTGGGAACTGGAAAATATTCCAGATTCTAACAAATTATCTCCTCATGCGGAAATTTGTGAAAGGCATTTTGTGGACACTCACAAGCAGGATGACACCGGTCGTTTTATTGTTTTGTTACCTTTCAATGGTCCTGAACCGCTATTTGCTGGCTCTCGGAAATAGCACTTCGAAGATTTCTTTCACTAGAACGCCGTTTGGAAATAAATCCTCAACTGTATAATTCGTACAGAGAATTTATGCAGAATTATATCGATAGTGGTCACATGTCTCGTATTGTATCGGATTCAACTCGATCGTCTACATTATCGCCGGTATATTACATACCACATCACGCCGTGTTCAAACCAGACAGTACAACTACAAAACTTCGTGTCGTATTTGATGCTTCAGCCAGCGCTCAAAGTGGAGGGTCTTTAAATGATCATTTACTCGCAGGCCCCTCTTCAAAAGATATCATGGAGTTGTTATTACACTTTCGTTTACATTCTGTAGTTTTAACTGCGGACATTAAGCAAATGTATAGACAGATTCTTATTTCTACTAGCCATCGAGACTATCAACGTATAGTTTGGAGATTTAAGTCCTCGGAGTCTGTTATCGATTATCAGCTAAACACTGTTACATACGGCATCACATCATCACCATTTTTAGCCATGCGTGTAATTCAAGAACTTGCAAAAAGTCAATCGTTACGTTTTCCTATTGCTTCCAAGATTTTAGCATCGGATACGTACGTGGATGATTTGATTACAGGGTGTGATTCGATAGAGGATGGCAAACGACTCGTGTATGAATTAAACCAAATTTGCCAATCAGGTGGTTTTATGTTGCGAAAGTGGAATAGCAACGTGCCAAGTGTCATTGGCCATTTACCTGATTCCGTTCGGTATCAGCAAGCATTTTTGTTTGAAGAGGTAAACAATACTTCTCAAAAAATTTTAGGACTGCAATGGCAACCATTGAGTGATGTGTTGTTTTACAATCTTAATATCGTTGATCGGCCTTGTACCAAAAGGAATATGGTTTCGGAAATTGCAAGGATCTTTGACCCTCTGGGGTTATTATCACCATTGGTCTTCTTCGCAAAACATTTGATTCAATCTGTATGGATATTAGGAATTGGCTGGGATGAACTTCCTCCCCAACAAATTGTTTTAAAATGGAATCTGTATCTTCAACAATTACCCGAGTTATTGAAAATTGAAATTCCTCGACGGATTCTTTGCGATAACCATCAAACTGTACAAATTCATGCATTTTGTGATGCATCGGAAGCTGGATATGCAGCAGCAGTTTATCTCCGCTGTGTCGATGAGAAAGGGAACATCCAAGTATCATTGGTCTGTGCCAAATCTAAGGTCGCACCAACCAATCGTATATCATTACCTCGATTAGAATTGTGTGGTGCAGTGTTGTTGTCGAACTTGGTCGAGTATGTGCAAAATACGTATAGAGATAATTTAGTATTGGACGATACATTTGCGTGGTCAGATTCCACAGTAGCATTAGCATGGATTCGATCTTCGTCGTATAATTGGAAGACCTTTATTAGCAATCGTGTCTCGCATATCCAAAACGAGTGGCTCCATCATCGTGGCATCATATTAAATCACAGGATAATCCTGCTGATTGTGCATCAAGAGGATTATTAGCTGCTGAGCTTGTTAATCATCCTTTGTGGTGGACGGCTCCACCATGGTTACTATTACCTAAAGAGAATTGGCCTGCTCATATGGAACCAACTCTTACAGATCACACTCAGATGCACATTGAAAAAGAACTTTATCCCTTAATATACACGTTGCAGATCATTTCGTAGACTCGATGGTAAATCAATTTTCAGATTTGCGAAAAATATGCAGGATTCTGGTATATATTTGTCAGTTCATTCGTAACTTGAAAGTTCGTGCAAATTTGGATATTCGAAACTTAGAACAATTATTGGTCTCCCCGAACAGTATGCACTTCATTTATTAATAAAACGGGTTCAAGAACAAGTTTTCAGTCAGGACATTGATATCATTCGAAAGGAAAACTTAGTAATAAACAACTTCGACCTCTCAGTCCTTTCCTTGACAGTGATGGGTTGTTAAGGGTGGGCGGCCGGTTGCGAAATGCAGACGTATCTTATGATACAAAATTTCCTTTGCTACTTCCTCGGTCACACCGGGTGACAGAGCTCATTATTCGAGATTGCCATACGAAATATTTACACCCTGGACTTAGAACTACTCATTTTTGTTAGTACAAAATTTTGGATTCTGTCTGCAAAAGGGCTATTCAACAGTGCCTAAACTCTTGTATTCGATGTTTTCGTCAAAACCTATTTCGCTATGCCCTCCTATGGGCGACTTGCCCCCGCTAGACTTACTGCCGGTAAAGCGTTTCTACATACTGGGTAGACTACGGTGGACCCTTTTCTATCACCATGAATCGTATTAGAGGTGCCAAATCATTGAAAGCCTATGTTTGTTTATTTGTTTGTCTTAGTACAAAAGCGATACATCTGGAGTTGGCATCAAACCTATCTAAAGAAGCCTTTATTGCAGCTTTACGGCGGTTTGTAGCACGCAGAGGTAAATGCTTGCAAATTCATAGTGACTGTGGAACAAATTTTATCGGAGCATCTCGGGAACTAATCGAATATATGAAGCAGTCATCTGAAACGGAAGGTATTCACTTTGTTTTAATCCTCCGTCGGCTCCTCACTTTGGGGAATGTGGGAAGCTGGGATAAAATCTGTAAAGTCCCATCTCAAGAAGGTGGTAGGCGAACAAATTCTCTCGTACGAAGAATTTAACACCATTCTTGCTCAAATTGAAGCCATATTAAACTCCAGACCTTTATGTCCAATGAGTAACGATCCCACTGATTTTTCATTCTTAAGTCCTGGTCATTTTCTGAACGTAGAACCAGTGTCTGTCATTCCCGACCCTAATGTCTTAGATCTGAAACTATCTTCTTTAAATCGTTGGCAACTGGTTCAACGTATTCAGCAATCATTTTGGAAACGGTGGCATTTGGAGTACCTGCACACTTCAACAGAAAACCAAATGGTTTTCTGCTAATTATTCGTTAATGGTGGGAACGTTGGTGTTGATTAAGGATACTCGAGTGTCTCCATTACAGTGGAAAATGGGACGTATACATACGTTGCATTATGGAAAGGACAATGTTTGTCGTGTGGCTACCGTGGCAACATCCCAGGGACTATTTAAAAGGCCCGTGGTAAAATTGTGCCCTCTCCCATTTCAGAGGCAACTTAGTATTATAGTTAGTATATTAGGGTAAGTTAACTTTTAAATTTACGATTATATATATATATATTTTTTTTTTTTTTGCTCGTTTAGACACACTTAGAAAATAAGTTCCTAATACTTATTTTGGTGGGCGGTATGTTAAGGCTTTATAAGTATTTTGGTTGTAGTGTAGTATGCCAATCACAATTAATTTAAGTCCTTAAACTATTCCCACCTAGAAACCCTCCATTATCCCTACCTTTAGTGCAACGACATAAAAGGGTTGGTAATGTACGAGTGGACGACAATTCAACTTCGTTCTCGCTTGGCTTTGGTTCGTGATTTAGTTCGGTGCATCGAGCATCAGTAATTAGCAACAATTAGTGAACATTATACATACAGTCCATAATTATCTGATAGCAGTGCAAGTACAATCAACCACTACAACCAGTGAAAGGTAGGTGATATATTCCTTTATAATTATCATATTCCTGTGTGATTGTAAATGCAATAAATTGTGCATACCACATGGCTTAATAAGTTACTTTTAACATGTTTTGGAAACTATAAATATTGATCGAGTCACCCTAATGAGGCCTTGGTATAAAATTTACAAATTTATGTTAAAATTTTCCTAAGTCCGAACTACTAAAATTTGTCAACCCAAAATATTCAAAATGGACATATCTCAGGTATATGTTGGATATAGTTTGATGTATGTTAAAGCGAATTAATGGTTAGGTCATGCCGGGCGTGACCCAACCTATTAATTTTTCCTTTTATCTAACTTAGGTCCACTCTTGGTTTTAATGGACAAACTCATTAAAAGCAATTAGTAATGTGTTTTTAATGAGAAAACTCATTAAAAGCAATTACCCTTCACCCTACTTTGTCCTATCTCCTTCCTTTCGCATCCGTACGACATACATCCAAACTATATTCAACATATACCTGAGATATGTCCATTTTGAATATTTTGGGGCTATGACAAAATTTTTAGTAGTTGACTTAGGAAAATTTTAACATAAATTTGAAATTTTATACCAAGGCCCTAACTCGAAACTGATATAGTACCAAATTTTATCAAACAGTTAGGTACCACTACTCGTGGTTCAGACACCTAGACCACTACTAGAGTCGGGCTACACCAATTGATCGAATTCATAACTTAATTGCACTGTTTCGGTTCAACCAGATCATGGTACCACTGTAATGTATAAAACTTAGTCATACATCCATTTAAGTTTCAAAGAAATTTTAAATTGGTCTTTCGTATAACTTTGTGATATTGCAATAATATTAAACTATTTCTTGTATTTGCATAATCGGATTTAGGTCTATTTGGGTATTAATGAAAGTTACCTTGAAATTTATGCATCAAATAGAAATTATTCCTAGGGTCGAAATGCCTAGGTCAAATTGTCCATGAGTGAATGCCCCAAGATATATCAAAATGCGAAATAAGTCTTTCACTTGTATTATGTAATTACGCTAGACTAAAACTAGTCTAATGGCCATGTAATGATTATGAAAAGGACAATTTAAAATTGGTTAGTCATGCTCGCGGCGCTGACCTAACCTATTAATTTTTCCTTTTATCTAACTTAGGTCCACTCTTGGTTTTTAATGGAAAAACTCATTAAAAAGCAATTAGTGCTAATGTGTTTTTAATGAGAAAACTCATTAAAAAGCAATTACCCTTCACCCTACTTTGTCCTTCTCCTTCCTTTCGCATCCGTACGACATACATCCAAACTATATTCAACATATACCTGAGATATGTCCATTTTGAATATTTTGGGGCTTGACAAAATTTTTAGTAGTTCGGACTTAGGAAAATTTTAACATAAATTTGTAAATTTTATACCAAGGCCTCTAACTCGAAACTGATATGGCTACCAAAATTTACAAAGACAGTTATTACGACTACTCTGCGGTCAGACAGCCCCAACCCCACTAACTAGGAGTCGGAGCTACACCAATTCGCATCGATTCATCAACTTAATTGCACTGTTTCTCAGTTCAACCAGATATGGTACCACTGTAATGATAAAACTTAGTCATAACATCCATTTTAAGTTTCAAAGACAATTTTTTTAAAATTGGTTGTTACGTATAACTTTTGTGATATTGCAATAATATTAAACTATTTCTTTATTTGCATAATCGGATTTAGGTCTGATTGTGGGGTGCATTAATGGCAAAGTTCCTTGAATTTATCTGCATCAGAATAGGGTAAAATTACCCCATAGGGTGAAATTGCCCCATAGGGTGAAATTGTCCCATAGAGTGAAATTGCCCCATAAGGTGAAAGTGTCTCCGACATAAGATCATTGATTTCCTTTTACTTATGTCAAACTTACGCTAGGACCTTAAAACATAGACTCTGAGATGACGCTCATGTAATCGCATTATGGAAACAGGGTCACACAAACTTTCGCCATATCTTTCTTGACCATATAAGTGGTGACATGTCATATCCAAAATTTAAAGAAATGTGCTTGCAGTGTTGGGGTGACTCGATACATAGTTTTATTACTATTGTAAAAGATTTTGATTTGGATAAGGGGCGATATAGTAAAATTTTGAGGAGTATATAAATATAGAAGAAGGCGTTCAATGGTTAGCCCCAATCCGAAGTTTCATGGTGATGAACGTTAAAGATTTTATTGTAAATAAACGTAAGCTTCATTTTATGCATGATTCCGTACGAAAGAACTTTGTGGTATACAAAAAGGGAGACACTACATCTCTACAAAAATTCGAAGAGGTGTACAAACAATTGATTAAACCCTTGCAAATCACCGATTCCTAGTCACAAGGAATAGCGGAAAGAATTGTCACACGTACAACAAGGGTTAAACTTGAAAACAAAGGCTAGTTTTTAAAAAAAAAAGATTAAGTCACCAGTTGACGACGAGTCTGTACAATCTTTATTATACGGACGTGATAGCTAGAGACTAATACGAAAATATATACAAGTCGGTTTATAGAGTAAAGTGTAACCCCCAATTGATACGCATAGTTTAGGAAAAGTGTGTAGGAAGTTGATTCAGAAAACAGTGACACAACCTAAAATAATAACGTTTATCCGGAGGCTAGAGGTCTAACAAGAGTTATAATTATTTTTAAAGTCCTTAGCATTTTGTTAAGGAATGTAATAGATTAATTCATAGAATACATTCCCTACCTGTTGCTTCGTACGTGTACACAAATCGAGTGCAATCGGTACATATCCGAAGTATTGTTTAATTTTTCAAATGTCCACGCAACTGAAATGGGTATCTAAGTTCTTATGAAAAGAATTATAACAAAGAGCGCTACATTTAATTTTAATAGAAACGAGTACAACTACGTGTTTGAAACATACCTTTTAGTTTGAAATTTTTTTTTGTTCAACTTCTATGATATTACATAAACCAAGATTCTGCTACTGCTTCCGAGTAATTGTATCCTAACAATACCATTATATATAAATAAAACCAAAACGTTTGAAACAATATTTATATTTCTATTCAAATACTTAACAAGTACACTTCACATAGAAATATATTTTTATTCATTAAAACTAATACACACACACACACAAAAGTCACTTTTTCCTCCTTTTAATTGGCAAATGTGTAGTATACATATCCAAATTTTGCACACGATTTTCGTTTGATCTGAGTTTCGTATAGAGTGTAGCTTTTGGAACATTGTAGATTTCGGATGCTTCTGAACCAGTAATCCATCTTTTGTTTATTTCGTCAAGGGCTTTATTTAAATCCTCTTTAGTATACGATTTAAGTTGTCTCTTTCTTTTTCTGTCAGAAACGCCCGACTTGGAGTCTATGTTCTGATCTTTCGCATCAACATTATCATGTGTAGGTTTATCTTGCACTATTTTAGTATTTGCCAGAGATTCATTAGACATACCATTCAAATGTTGGCTAGTTGAATTGTTTGATAAATTTTTTTTCATCTCCTTGACAACTTCTAAAATTTTTATAGCATCTAAAGATATAATTCTTTCTCCGCTCATTTTTATTACGATGTTTACTTATCAAAATGCAAATGCAGACTATTCCAATTTTACAATTTCGAAAAATATGTATAAATATTACTCCCATCTAACTTTGTTCTCGTTTGATACATCCGATAATTATAGATGTAGCGCGTAAGCAAGAAGCTAATTGATTTTCACCAACGTGAATAGACTGGTATGAAATGTTACTCAAGGTTAAACGACGCTGGGTTTCTCCTAATTTAAAAGTAAACTACCTAATTATTATACGATCTTAATTATTATGTGTATAAAAGCACCGTGCGATGCAATATCATTCAGTTTCTGTTTAGTCTTTGACTAGTTACAACAGCTAAAAAGTCTTTAACCAGTTTTTAATTTTCTTATAGAAAAATGTCTTCCTTTACTTGTGATGTCTGTGGGGCTTCCTTTTCGAGAAGCGATAGTTTGAAGAGACATCTGCTCCGGCAGCATGGGTTGGCGTCAAATGACAAGCCCGGCTTGTTCACCTGCGAAGTGTGTCCTGCATCCTTCTCGCGGAAGGACAGCCTAAAACGGCACAAGGATGCCAAGCATGGTGTGGTTGTCCCCGTTGCAGGCCCATCCGGGGTCAAGCGACCTGCTGCGTCGACGGTTGAGGGACCTGCCCCCAAGAAGTCGCGGAGGTGTATCGAGTGTGATGTGGACGTCATCAACTTGGCAGCCCGCCAGCGATTCAACGTGCACAAGACTAATGCTAGTAGCGTCTTGGAAGGGGGCGATGCTGTGGTGGTTGTAGCTACCGCTTTTAAAACAAGAGTAGCTACATACAGAATTAAAAATGCTAATACTAGTGGTATGTATACTTTTAAAACATTGAATGAGTGTTTAACCTAATTATTTCTAGACATCTCAAAATTTTTGCGTCGGCAGAAAGAGAGGTTCATCGCATTAGTTGGTGAGAAATTAAAAGATCACCTATCCCTCAAGGTTAACTTGGAGGTGTTTGGTGGCTACACCAAGATGGACAGTGTTGAAGATGTTAAATCTTTCAACACTCGAAATGTTGTGGTCACCTCCTACAGTAACCTAGGGGAGATCTACAATTCCTTTGAGGAAAGAATGTCGGCAAAGTCTGAGTAGTTCCAAGAGCGTGATTCTGGTTAGTTTCTACAATTATTGATTTTTCTAATTTGTAAGTTTTAGGATGGAGTCTGAAACAGGCGTTGTACTTGGAGATTAATGTAAACAAGTACAACCCTTTGCGTGGATCCTCATACATCGAGCTCCCCAAATGGGTTCGAAACACCAAAGCAGTTATTAATATACAAAATGGCGACAACGCATGCTTTGCCTGGTGTGTAGTGGCCGCATTGTACCCCGTTAATGAGCACTCTAATCGTGTATCGAGCTACCCGCATTACAGCACCATTCTCAATTTGACAGGACTGCAGTTCCCGATATCCATAAAGGATATACCCCGGTTCGAGGAACAGGATGCTATAAGCATTAATGTTTTTGGTATAGAAGGCAAGTCGATTGTGGGACCGCTTCACTTTACAGCACGCAAGAGGGATCGACATGTCAATCCTTTGTACATCCAGGATGGAGATACAAATCATTTTTGTTTGATTAATAATTTAAACGGCTTGGTTAGAACACAGTTGTCCCGCTATGGATATAAATTTTTGTGCGATGGATGCTTGATATACTTTCGTTCGGAGGAGGAGTTACACCGACATACAGAGCACGAATGCAACCATATTGTGACTACAATGCCAACTGCAGCTAAATGTGTGCTGGAATTTGTTAATATTCACAAACAAATGACCGTGCCGTTTGTGATATACGCTGATTTCGAGTCGGTGCTAAAACCTATTAGTACTGCTACTCCAGATACATCTTCTTCGTTCACCAATAACATCCAAGAGCATGAACCATATAGTTTTGCATACTACATCAAATGTTCATACGATGACTCGTTTAACAAATTTGAATTATATAGAGGACCTGAAGCTGCAAAAGTCTTTATGCTGAAGTTGAAGGAGGAAGCCCGCAGATTGGGTAAAATCCTTAAAACTAATGTATCGATGACAGCGTTGGAGCCTTTAGACGAGTTATTATATTATATGGTAGATGATTGCGGCATCTGCAAAACCATTGGGAGATGATCGAGTGAGGGATCACTGCCATCTTACGGGGAAATTTCGCTTTGCAGCACATAACGCGTGCAACATTAATTACAGGGTACCTCATTTCATCCCGGTGGTGTTTCATAACCTAAGCGGGTACGACAGCCATTTTATTGTGAAGGAGTTGGGGTATGATAAAGAGAGGGTCACTGTAATCCTTAATAATAAGGAGCGTTTCGTATCATTCACTAAAAATGTGAGGTTATATGGTGAACAACCAGAGGAGTGTGATGGCGAACCTGAAGAATCTGACAATACAGCGGTACAGCTCAGGTTTATAGATTCGTTAAGATTCATGGCTTCATCGTTGGACAAGTTGAGTCAGAATCTTGATACTACTCAGTTTCGCAAATACTACCCCGATGAGCAAGAGTTTGGGTTGTTGACGCGGAAAGGTGTTTTTCCATACAACTATATCACCGATGCTGTAGTACTGAACGAGACATCATTACCACCGAAAGAATCCTTTTTTAATAATTTAACATCTACGGATATCAGCGATGCATACTACGAGTACGCACAGAAGGTGTGGAATACGTTTGGCATTTGCACGCTTGGGGAGTATAGCGATTTATACCTGAAAACTGATGTGCTACTACTTGCAGATATTTTTGAAAACTTCCGCTCTGTATGCATGCATACGTATGATCTGGATCCGTGCCAGTACCTGACAGCTCCAAGTTTGAGCTGGGATGCGATGCTTAAGCATACTGGTGTAAAACTGGAGCTGTCGATGGACATTAGCATGCATAATTTTATTAAGGCTGGAATCAGGGAAGGCTTGACTCATTGCAGCCAACGATATGCTAGAGCGAATAATAAGTATATGGAGGATTACAACCCTGACGAACCATCCAAGTACCTAGCATATCTGGATGCTAATAATCTTTATGGGTGGGCAATGAGACAGCACCTGCCCATTGCTGATTTTAGATGGATGTATGCTAAAAGGATTGCTCTTCTGAAAGAACTAATTTTGAATATACCTGAAACCAATGAGAAAGGTTATATTCTAGAAGTAGATCTGGAGTATCCCGAACATCTACACCATTCCCACAACGATCTACCCTTCTGTCCTGAAAACATGGTACCTCCATCACCCAAATCAAAGACGCCTAAATTGTTAGCAACTCTGTCGGAAAAGAAAAACTATATTATTCATTATCGGAATTTGCAACAGTGTATGCGATACGGTCTAAAACTAAAAGCAATCCACCGAGTTTTAGAGTTTACTCAGTCTCCATGGTTGAAGGTGTATATCGACCTTAACACCGGGTTGAGGATGTCGGCGAAAAACGCATTTGAGAAAGACTTTTATAAATTAATGAATAATGCAGTGTTCGGGAAGACTATGGAGAACGTGGACAAACGTGTACATGTGAAAATCGTGACCAGGTGGGATGCTTCTGGTAAATGGTTGTGCGCGAACAAGCTAATTGCTCGATCTAACTTTAACAGTTGCTTAGTGTTGGGGGAAAATCTGGCGATTATACAGATGATTCGTGTAAAAGTGAAGTACGACAAGCCGATTTATGCAAGATTGTCAATTTTAGACCTATCCAAAACGCTAATGTATGACTTTCACTACAGTACCATGGTTCCTCTGTATGGTCCCAGATTGTCTCTGCTTTATACGGATACAGACTCCTTAGTGTATAGTGTGCAAACTGAAGACTTGTATAGTGACATTAGTGCAAACATTGAGCATTTCGATACAAGTGATTACCCTCCAAACAATAAGTACAGTATACCGCTTGTGAACAAAAAAGTTGTGGGGAAATTTAAAGACGAGTTTTGTGGCGATTTGGTGTTGGAATTTGTAGGTAGTAAGGCTAAGTCCTACTGCATAGTGAGTGAGAAAGACAATGTTAAAAAAATTAAGGGTGTTAGCCGTAGTGTGGTGGCAGGGATTAGTGTAGATAGTTTTAGGGGGGTGGTGATTAAAAATGATGATGCCCTCTTGCATACGATGGTATCAATCCGGAGTAAGAAACACCAACTTTATACCCAATTAATTAATAAAATCAGTCTATCGGGCGCAGATGACAAGCGTTACGTCATCCCCGGAAGCATATCAACCTACGCATAGGTTAAGTATTTAGATATGTATATATTTTATTGTGTATATATAGTATGTACGTTAGTTATAAGCATACCTACCATCCCCATCCTTAATAATTCCATCGCTCCCGGCGGCATGTGTTTACCTCCACGTGGTGTCGCTGGACGGTAAAACATATTGTTAGGTTAACGACAATATGTCTTATTGACCGAAAACACGTTTCCTCTTTTTACATTAATCTCTTTTTGTTATAGGTCTATTTAAACAGCACATTAATCTTTTTTTTTGTTACAGGTTAAACTACTTGGATTTGGTTAAACGAAGAAGATAAATGTTATACTTTGTAAAAATTGTAATTAGTTTATTAAACTGTAAATTGGATAAAATAAATTATTAAAATTTGTGTGCTTATTTCTTTGTATTGGTTAAAGCATATGTCATAAATGAGCAAAAATTTTAAAGAGGTTTGAGAGTTTTAAAATGTAACTTTGCAGGGGTGGTCCTATTGCAAATCTGTTTGCAGATTCGAATTCTGCGTAAAATTCTAGACAAACAAGATGTATCGCATGACTAAAAAATTTATAAGAACGCTCAAAAGTCGCAACAGGTAAGAAATCTTAAAATTGGGGTAGCTGAGAAAATTCTAATATTAATTAATACCAAACATGATAGGTTTATCTCGAAAGATAAAAAATGGTTAGTCGAAGAAAACTATTTGGTCCAGAATGTTAGCGGTAAAAAAAATCTTAAAAATAGGTTTATCTCGTGTGTGGAAATGTGGATGCTCATTTATCTCGAAAGATGAAAAATGGTTAGTCGAAGAAAACTTTTTGGTCCAGATGTGGGTGGAAATGTGGATGCTGGTGGAAATGTGGGTCTGATTCGTCACTAAATACCCTACTCTGGCTGAAGAAATATTAGGAAAAGATAAATTTGGGTTTAAGCAAAACAAGGGAACACGGGAGGTCATTTTAACTGCAAAAGTGAAAATGGAAAACAAATAGAAAAAGGAGAAAGCATGTATACAGGGTTTGTAGATCTGCAAAAAGCATTCGACAATGTAAAATGAGAAAAAAATTTTAAAATACTAAAACACATATGAATGAGTTATAGGGATAGACGGATAGTACATAGCTTATACAAAGCGCAAACAGCGGTAATAAAATTGGAGCATGAACATAAAATACATGAAAGGGGCGAGACAGGGATGTGCGCATCCCCATTAATTTTTAACTTGTATATAAAGGAAGCAATGCTTACTGTTAAATGCAGAAAGACATTTTGAATTATGATGCAGGGACAAACGATTGTATGTTCAAATAAGAAGTAGCTCTAAATGAAATGTACACAGTGCTAACAGTGAAATACGGTATGAAAATTAACAAAAATAAAACTCAGGTGCTGGTATGTAAAGGAGGGGAAAATAAGTCAAAAACCTTAATACAAATACGAAACCAGAATTTACAAGAGGTTTAGAATTTCTGCTACCTGGGAAGTCAAATAACGCAAGATGGAAAAACTGCTAAAAATATAAAACAAACAGTAGCACAAGGTCGTGCTGCATTAAACAAGAAAAATCAACTTTTATGTTTAAAGACAACAAACATAGAAAAAAGGAAAAGACTGCTAAAAACATATGTGTGGAGCACAGCACCCTACGGCTGCGAAACGCGGACAGTAGGAAAATCGGACGGGAAACAGATTCAAAGCATTTGAAATGTAGTGCTACCGACGTATGATAAAGATATCATCGACGGATAAAGTTAAGAACAAAGAGGCTCTAGAAATGGTAGAAAACAGTAAAAAAGAGGATAGATAGGATGATAGGACACGTTCTAAAGCCTGAGGAAACGGAACGGAATATATTAGAAACAGAGAACTTAAAAAGAAGTAGAGGTAGACCTTGACAAAACCATTACAAACAGATATGAAACATGTAGGCTGTGAGAATTTCAGGAAAATGTGTAGGTTAGCTCAAAATAGAAAACAATGGAGGTACGCGTCGAATCAGTTCCAGGACTAAAAATCTAGTTATGAAACAAGTAGTTGCTGTTTGTGGAGGGATTTTGGTACTGTCAAGTTCCTTAATGCCTTTTGCTTATCATTGAATATCGGTGAAATAGGGTGTAGTTTTAGAAAACAATAAAAAAAGGAGAAATCGTGGATATAGGGTTTGTCAATCCGAAAAACAATGTAAAATGGAAAAAAAATGTTCGAAATACTCAAAAAAATTGGAATGAGTAATAGAGATAAACGGATAGTGCAGAGCAAACTGCGGTAGCAAAATGAGAGCAGAAACGTAGAGAAGTAAATACGAGTAAAGAGGTGAGGCAGATGAGGTAATGAATACTCTCACATGCATGAAAACGTTAAAAATTATTATGCAGGGATAAGCGATTGACATACTTATATTTGCAAGTGATATAGCGGTGTTAGCATCTAGCAAGAAAGAGCTAAAAGCAGTTTTTTATTAAATGGAAACAGTAGTAACAGAGAGATACAGTATATGAGTCAACGAAGGTTAAACTAAAGTACTAGTATGTAAAAGAGGGGAAAATAAGTCAAAACTCATAATAAAAGATAGGAAACAAAAACTTACAAGAAGCTAAGGATTTCTGCAACCTAGGAAGCCAAATAACCAAAGATGGGAAAAGTGCAAAAGATATGAATAAAGATTAGCACAAGCTTGTGCTGCATTTAACAAAAAAAGGCAGCTGCCGTATTCGAAGGTAACAAACATAGAAACAAGTAAAAAATTGTTGAAAGCATATGTGTGGAGCACAGCACTGTACGGCTGTGTAACGTGGTCAATACAAGAAGCGGACAAGAAAAATGTAAAAACCTTTCATGAGCAAACAAATTTAAGTACAAAGAAGTTCTGGAAATAGTACGGAACAAAGGAAATGTGAAAAACAGTAAAAGTATGAGAAGAAGATTGTAAGATACTTTTTAAGAAATATATTAAAAGCAGAGAAAGGAAAAAAAGAGGTAGAGGTGGACCTAGATTAGACTATTGCACACAGATAGTGAAATATGTAGACTGTAAGAATTTCAGAGAAATGTGTAGGTTAGCTCCGAATACTAACTAACGAGGGACACTGTAGTGATCCGTAGTGGTTCTAACTCAATTCTCATTGGTAGATAATTACTGCAAATATTATAGTGTAGATTTTGATGTTTGAAGGTATTTGTTACAATAATTCAATAATCACTTGCAAATTTCTGAACACATTCCGTGACGTCAGAATTTACATTATAAAGGGCGCATGTGTAGGGGACGATTGATCTAGTCGACAAGGTTAAAAGACTTTGTTTTTAGATTTTAAGATGGTAGGTCGAAAGGCGTCACTTGGCGGTTATGTTCAGTTATATTAAAAGGTATTGTTTTATAGGTTATAATGTATTTGCTATTTAAGGTAATCTAATTCCATCTTGTAATTTCAACCTTGTTTTGAATGGGATGTTGGTACTTATTGTAAAATCGTTACTTATGTAACCATTGAGGTAAATATTTCTGTGATGCCTGTTGATTTGTCTTAGAATTTGATGCCAGTTGCTTTATTTATGATGTTTAACATGTAATTTTATGGGATTTACGATTTTATTGAACATATTTTATGTATAAAGGTGTGTTGTTTGATCTAACAACCGAAAACTAATATTTATGTATTTGATATAATGTTTATTTAATATTTAACACAGAGTTCGAGCTTCCATTGCATTGCACTTATTGCTGATCAATAGTAAATGTACCATGTTATGATTTTATAACAATTAATGAAAAGTACTGACATCATATTAAATCAAATTATTAAGCAAGTTTGAATATGAACAGTATTATATTTCTATGTTATGTATGTTTGATATTTGTGACTCATTTGACATTTTTATTATGTGTAATTGTTTTATTTCAGCATAATAACCACATATTCAACGCATCGCTCACATCTTGGTTTAAACTTAATTATATTGTTCTTGTGTGTTTATCCTATTATCTAGCAGATGTTCCTATATAATTAACTAGTATTTAACGTTTGTGATAATTTGTTGGGATGTAATTAAATTGAACCTCTGGTATGACTGACCATCTCGTGCCTTCGCGTTTGCATTTATGACTATGTTGGAGATAGTCTATTCAATAACCAGCGCTCTTTTAAGTATGCGCAATCATGCCATAAGTTCATTTCAGCGATTCATGTCGTCCTGTCAATGTACTTGTAGTTGTACCCTTTTGCAAATAATAGGAAGTCGACTAGCCTTTGTGAATATTTTGTAACACGGACTGGAAACTGTTAATGTGTGTATGTGGGCGCGTATGATCGAACCTTGTTGAATATTATTAACATTTTATATCCGTGCGGGGAGGAACATTGGTAGTCAAGGCAGATTTTACTTTCCTGGTGTTCCCCCTTTTTCAACTTTAGATGGGTAGTATTGATTATCCGACCTCAGTATCTGTCAGTAAAGACTAGCTGACCTACACTAACGTTTCTTCAGTTGTCATGTGTGGTATGTCTGGGTTACAGTTGACATCCCGTCAATTTCAGCGTTGGTGATCTGAGTACTTGTACGTTTCCCGACTTTGTCGAGATGTGCCAAATGCAGTTGGAAGTGTGAAGGCAGTTTGGGGTTTTCTCTGCCGCGTTCTTTCACCAATCGCCCAGGTTGAGTACGGCACTGTTTGCTTTGAATGTCAATTTTCTATGTTTTAATGCGAATGACCTATTTTGTGGTTATTGTTTTGATTAAAAGTCAAGTTAGGTAAATTCTGTCGTTTTATTTCAAACCTTCCCGTCTTAACACCATCTTCCCAGTGTGAATTTGGGGCACATGATAACAACACAACGTAGGTGTAGTCGAGCCACCGCCATTAGATGTTAGAGCATGGAGCCCGGTGTGCCATTTATAGAGGGCGTTTGGGTCAGCCTTCAGGTCGGTTACACTACAGTATTTTTGGGTGCTAGAAATATGCTTAAAAATTATTGCTATGCTGTAATGAGTTTTACGTGAGTGTTATTGTGGGGCAGTTTTATATTACATTCGTTAAACTGGATCTACTTTAATTTTCGAGCATTGGTTTGTGTGAATTCCTTGGGAATAACTGTTATAAATCTAACAATGTTTATGGTGTTGTAGGTTTGTAAGCAGTGCTTTCTTGGTGGTGATACAAAAACCTCACATTGTTGTTACAACATTTTTGTCTAGCTGCCGCTGTACCAGGTTAAGTATAATGAGCTAAATACTTTGTAGCTATCAAAAACCCTTAACCCATAAGTATCTACGAAGTTTTACTTAAAAAATTTATAACTTTCCAGTGATGTAAAGTAACGGTAAAAATTAATTTAAATACTTAGAGATTGTTCATATGTACACATACTAAATTTGAATCATCTTCCAAATTTAACGAATAAACAACCAACAGTTAAGAGAAAGTCCGTATTAAGTTTCTTTTCTAATTAGTTATTGAAGCTCAACACAAATTGACCTTATTATTGGAATGTATTTTTGTAAACAGGAGTTCTTTTGTATGCAAGTGAACTGTATGCAAATGAACATTCGTTATTAGGCGGTCGTATGTGTTTCCTGACTTTCTATTGATACAACCTAATTTTAATAAGTTGGAAAATTCTCGCGTTATGATTTACTACTGTCTATAAAAATATTTTGTGCTTCTGTATCTATAAATACATAAAATACTGAGGTTTTCGCTTTTGACTCGAGCCACAGCTCCTCTAATTCGTGCTACACGTTGGACGCCATATATGCTGTGAGGTTTACCTGTATACTCGCCCTCAGTTGCTTTACACTCCTTTTCTACTACCTAAAATTTCTTAAAATTAATACAGACACATACCTGTTAAATCTAAAAACTCTCGCTCAATATCACCATGCTGAAACCTAAATAGAAATTTACACCCTACAATCACACACTCAAAATTACTCAATTCCCAAAATATATCACACTCTATTAACGTGAGATCAATATTACATTTTCCAAAAAATATCATTTCTTTATGTACACCCGTATTGTCAATAACTTCATAATAATAAAAATAATTCAAATCGATAACTTTTTTAAACGCACATTTTTAATTAAAGCAAGGGGGCGTTCCTCATACCCTACGTTAACCCTTTGTCTTATCATGAGCTCATAGTAAAACTCTATAAATGTGCATACAACTTTACTGCACTATCAAATATCAAATAAGTCCTCTATACCTCTTTAAAACATCGCATGGTTATCTGTAAATTAATTAATTATTCTTGATTGTCAACATTAAATTTCAATTTCCTTTTAAAATCTCATAAATATCAGTTCATAAAATGTATAACAGTAGAAAACACACCAAAATACAAATCAAAATAATCACAAAAACCATGGAAAATATTCACCACTCAATGTTCTATATAATGGCCTACCTGGTAGCTATCTTCTAAATATTGTCCCATAGCTAGCCCTTAGAGATGCTGCCGTCCAGTAGGTCCTCAGTCCATCAAATAGCTCCCCGGTCGAATCACCATATCTGCCGCTACTCCAAACTATCTCTCCATAAACATCCAATCTCCAAATTTTACTCCTCTTAATCCAAATTAAATTCAATACCCAAAATTCGCTGTTTTCATCATCCAAATAATTTTATTCTTTACTAGTTTCGTGCATTCCAAGAACACAATAACAATTTGTTTGTACTTACATACAAGATTAACTTTCACTCAAATAGCTTTTAAATAACTTTTCATCAAACTGTACTAATTAATTTGAAAGTAACCAGATTGGTCGCGAATGACTGATGAAATTAAAGACAGCAAGGCCCCCGTTCAAATATGGTTAAATAACCAAGAATTCACCCCCCCCCCGTTTTTAAATCGCACGTACAATTCCTACCCGTTTTTACAATGCTTAAAATTGTTTGTTAACCGTCTCGTATTCCAGCGAAAAAGCTCTAACGGATCTCGGTTTCCCGTGAATTTCGATAACAAAACACACAAATACTCGGTAAAACGTCTCAAACTGTCAACTGCCACTTTCATTCCAAGAAATTAGCATCAACCGTTAAATTCATTCCCACTACTTCCACGTCTTAAACTAGAACAAAACATCCTTAATCTCGCTTGTACCTATAACTTCATTTCACGTATATATCTCCACCAGCTGAATATTTACCCTTCTTAATCTAAACCTGTCGCACGTATATCTATATTCTCAAATCACCTTGCTTGGCTCCTTCTCCCGCTTTCAACCGACGCGTGCCTGCTTATAAAATTCCTTGAAATTATTGATTTTTTTTCCCCGCTAAACTAAATTTGTTCAAGTCTCCTTACAATACTAGCTCTGTGATTAACTCTATGCATCTCGCTTGTATGCATACGTTTTTGTTTCATCTTTGTTCTTTCATGACAGTTGTCTCTGGTTCCCTCCTATACTAGCTCCAGAATTAAAATCGATATCTTAACAAACTTATTACGTCTTTGTCAGATTTATGTGGTTTTGCTTAGTCCCTGTTGCGAATTGACTACATTAATTCTAACGGTCTTCTGTTTTCCTGTAACCTATTAAAGCTTGTTTGTATCAATGTTATCTAGAAATATATCTCCCTCTTGTTATTTTGCTCTGCTTTTAAAACATTTGGGTTTTACCTTTGAAAAATAAGACTGCTATTTTAACACATATTCAACACTTTTATATTCCCTTACAATACTTAACTATAAATTAAATATGCTATACTTTTATCCCATTATTATTAATTCTTTTGCCCTATATTTAAATAAATACTATATTACATCATTCGTAGCTAAATATGACTCAACTAAATTAACCCTACATTATTATATATTACCTAAGCTCTAAAATAATTGTTTAAAATATCCTAATTTCCTAAATGACTAATTTGTTTTTCTAATGACCTATGATTCTGACTTCTAGCTTAACCTATGCCCTTATGTATTCCCAATAAACCCTTAATTACACGATAATATATATATATATATATATATATATATATATATATATATTGCTATGTACTCTCACAATTCTTCGTGCCCCATCGTTTGGGCGGCCATATAAATTATGCTATGTTACTAACAGGAATTATCGTGATTTATCGTGGACCGACCTTGTGTCGACCAATAACAGAACTTTGATGTGATAACGCCTTCCTCGATATCAATGGGCGTATTCAACTTATAGCTCCTCCTCCCTGTTTAAATTATCAAATTACACTCCCACAAATATTTATCATTCGGCCTCGACTAGCTTTTATTTTTGAATTATAAAATGAAGTTAATTCAATTCCATATAATGAAAACAAATATTATGTACAGGTTTTGAAAATTATTAAAATACACTTTTGAATCAATTATTATTGTAAATCTTATTTTATCTCAAAATCATATGCTTTTCAATCAATCTAAAGTCACCAAGAAAACTATTGTTTTTTATAAAAAAGAAGCCTGGAACGTTCAAAACCCCTTTATCATATTACGTACTTTCTACGTATGCAAGTTCGTTGTTGACTCAGTTACACTAATTTATATTAATTAAGCAAATTCAATATTCAATATTTAAATTCAAATAGAAAAAAAATGTCTTAAAACTAAAAAATCTAACCTGGTTTGTTTTCTTCGTTATTTCTTTCTCGCAACCAAGATTATAGACGCATCCATTATCAACTAGAATTTTCCATGCATTATACCATCCATTTGGATCAAAATTATGCTCCACCAATTCAGAATTATTATATACCCATTTAATATTTTATCTATCCACACCTAAATTTATTACATTTGAATTATTGTCGTCACCCTCTGAATTATTATTATCACCAGCCTCAGAATATCATTTAAATTATTTTATTACTTGAATTATTATCGTCAAACTTAGAATCATTATCGTCTAACTTAGATTCATGACTTTTTCTCACCAGCCTCAGAATTGAATTATTATACACCCTCGAATTATTGTCGTCGCATTTAGACTTATGACTTTTTCTCACCAGCCTCAGAGCCCTATTATTATTATATTTTAGTTTAAATAAATTCCCCAAAATCTACTTACGTTTAATCGGCAATAGAAATTTTCATCTTCGTCGCACTATCTGTCACTTAAACAATTTTCACTTTTAAATATTATTCTTACGCGTTACTCTTAGGTTCAAAGTGACGCACCTCGGCCTTTGTTGAGTTGAAAACTGAGTTCTGTTATCATTGTCGCTGTTAATATATGATTGATATCCCACTTCGTCTGTGGGCATGGCTTACAAGCCCGTCGCTAATCTTAACCAATGAGGTCTTTATTTTCTACACTTAATGTAGTTTTCTGATGTAACATTCTCGTTCTTTCAAGTAAATGTTGTTTGCTTACAGCTGCTTCGTTTTCAGCCCATGCGGTGTTGTAACAAGTTTATTTCGTAGTTACTAAATCCCATCATAAAAAGTAAAGTTATAAAGCGCTTTTATTCAAATTATTAGTAAAGTACATGCAACAAGTTTAGTAATACGCTAAAGTTGTATCTACATATTGTTTTCTATGTATAGTCAAGTATCTGTACCTTCGAGAACGTTTCGCAGGCGCGTTTTGCTTGAAGGCCTCGGCTGGTGGTCACGCCGTCGCTCGTGCGAGGTGATAAAGAGTCGGTCCTGCAAGCTTGTTAAATAACCATGTACAATTGGAGGCAGGCCGCGAATTTGCGGTTACATTTTGACGAGTAGAGATCCATCTTTAAATAGCGGTTGGTATCCTATAATCAGTATTTACTTTGTTTAATTAAGGTATTTTGTTTAGCGCATAATTAACCACCATAAAACCAACTGTAAAATCCACTATTTCAACAACTGATGTGAAACGACTTTGTATTGCAGTCCGTAAGAAGCGGCTTTGATAATGGAGAAATTGAATAATTGGTAGAAGAGCTTATTACTACAAACCTGATGGAAGTATGGTGATTACGTTTGATTTTGCAACACCTATTAACATCCAAATAAAGCAGTTCTGGTTTGTAGATAAGTTTAAGAATTTTGCTCGTGTTCTAAATTAGAAACACGCTATTTTTGTTAGTGCATAAAAGCACGAAGGTTCTAAAGTTTTGATTATTAGTTGAGCTGAAAGTTTCAGCATTAAAATGTTAATGCAAAACGTGTAAAGTTTTAAGATACCATACACGTGGTTCAGTTTGTCCTGTTGGTAACAGCCACAGATGTTTTGTTACCTCACTTGTTTGCCCGCAATATACTGCTGACACCTGTGTTCTAATAAACATATGTTTTGAATAATGCTTGCATAAGTTGAACGTATAAGAATATTTTTATGATCTTTCTTTATTAGAACTGAAACTAACACAATTAATTTAGATTAGAAAACTTGATTTGCTATGCTTTACTTTTGTAACCCTCTCGTACAGATCTGCCCGAGTCGGCTTTTCGTTGTAACAAGTTTACACTAAGTTTGAAAATGTTTGCTTAGTAACTATTTTGAAGAAACCTTATTTAAAATCCTTGAACTCATTTAATTATTTATGAAACTTTGTAGCTTTGAATTTTGTTTTAAAAGATAATCTTTTGAGTAAATTATTACTTCAAGATTAAAGTTTTTTATTGTGATCAAATATGGTCAAAACTAACTACAAGAAACTAATATCCGTATGAGTAGAATTTTAATGTCAACTTATACAGGAGATATTTTTTTTGATATTTCTTTAGGTATGTTTGTGGTACACAAATAGTGTTCCACCCTTCTATTAAGTTAATTATTACCATTTCTTACAGGAGCAGCGTCTTATTCAGTTAAGACGGGTCTCTGTCATCGAAGGCGATTTTTTTTCTTTGGGTTTCCACGTCCGCCCCTAGAATTATACTACGCAATTATCCTAATTAAGTCAGGACTTGGTAGCGCCTTATTTGTTTTGGATTAGATTCAACCTACGATCAGAATTCGACTTACCCCCCCATTTCTCATAGCTCTACCCAAGGAATAGACCCCTAGTTATGTCGGAAGACTTCGTTACACTTGCTCATAACGTGAGGCCAGCTTTATATAAGAAAAATTAGTTTCACTGGCTTCCAATAACCGTAGGGCAGGTGCCTCAAAAAAAAACATTATTCGTCCCACTGGAGCCGGCAACGTCTAGGCACTTTAAGAAAAAAATACGTTAGCTGAGCCCAGTAAGGAAGAACGTTTCAATGTTTTGAGAAATATTATCGCTTTTCCATATTATACACAAATATCTGATGCAATTCGACTTTCAATTTTCATATATGCTTATTTATTTACGCATTTTTAATTACTTTTACTTATCAAAAATTGTTAATTGTTTGTACGCACTTACACTACGCTTCTCTAAGTTTTATTTCTTATCTCCGTATTACCATAACTGATTGGAATTCTTTTGAATGCGTGTTTAATGACATTTATTATGCTTACTTATAAATACGCGTGCTTCCACTGAAAAATATCGTTATTTGCATTACCTAAATTTACTAAAATTCTATATACCGGGTGTTAAATATTCGTTATCTACTTAATGCATGTATTACTTATTTCTACGCTAACTATGCGTCTTATTGTGTTTATTTGCGTCGCTTAAAACTACTTATACTCTATATACAGGGTGTTGACTGCTTACTATTTACAAACTATCCCAATTACTTAATTTTCCATTAAATGAATGCAGTTTTCTGCTTCCTATTATGATTTCTGATTACTACATGACCATTGCTATAAAATACACCCTTAAACAACCCCTTATCACAGCATAATATACATTACGAGTCATAAAAAAATTAATTAAAATTGTTTGTTTTTAAAGTAATAGCTTTTATTTGTTATTGATAAATGATTCATTTCAAAAGGCAAAAAAAATGTTTCAAAATGTCTTCTAAATTATTTATAATTAAAAGATGTTTGACAAATTAACAATGTTTATCCTGAAATTCTAATATCACTAACCTTAGTTCGAAAATGAACTTCAAATTACAAAACACATTTTGTGTTTCAAATGACTGTTTTGTTGGGTTTAGTACATAACGTATACTATGAAAGTATCCGTTGAAGAACGAATACAAATTGTACGTTAACAAACGTAGAAAATTTTCAAGAATTGACTTTCTGACAATCTATTCATTTATGACGTCACGAACGTATAGTTTCAGTAACGAATGGATTCGAGAATCGCCACCCTAATCAAGCGAGCACTTATTCCAAACAAAATCCCGGCGATACTCGAAGCAACCGGTTGTAACAGATCTGATGGGAAAAAGCCCGATGAACTCACTTTGGTACCCTGGAAAACCGGAAAACCGATGGTGTGGGCTTTTACATGTGAGGATACACTAGCAAGTTCTTACGTGAGAGGAAATTCAAAAAAAACAGCTCATGCTGCTCGGCTAAGGAATAACCATAAGAACAACTACAAAAACTTATAAACCAACTTCTATATTATCCCAGTATGTGTCGAGACTTAGAAACTTTCGGTGAAAGTGGCCTTAAACTCATCAAGCGAATCGGTGAGCTTATGAAAAATATCACGGAGGAGAAACGTTCAACAAATTTTCTAATTCGAAGAATCAGCTTTGCGGTTCAGCGAGGAAACGCTACTGCAATTCTAAGAACCGTTCCAACTGAAGCAACCCTTGACGAAGTAAATTATTTATAAAAGACTGTGATATCCAAAAATTAATTTTAAAATTTTCTTTTATTATTTACAAATGATTACTGAATATGTACACATCATAGTTAATTCTAGCAGATTCAAAAACGATAATGATGTTGTCTGAAAAAAGTGGCTTGATCTAAAATAGGGTACTAATGCTCTACATTGAAATTGTAGTCTAATATGTACCTATATCTTGTTTGCTCTCTTTTAGTGATCACGAAATGAATCTTGCCTTTTTTTATAAGCACTCCAATATAAACATACATATTTTGAAAAAAAATACGCAAAAAGCATGCACGTCGTCATCGTTAGCGACGGATAACACATATGCTTTCTAGACTCTCTTTTCTGATACAGAAAAATCACATATTTCGAACAAGTGGCCGTTCATCAATATGGGACCGCACATGTTTCTGTAAATGACTTTTGCAAGTTGCACAATAATCACAATTATAGCATTCAAATGGACGTTCGTTAGTGTGTAACTTCATATGTACTTTTAAATTACCTTTATGCGATGCGGCATAATTACACAATTTGCATGCGAATGGACGTTCTCTAGTGTGCGACTTCATATGTATTTGTAAACTATCGTTCCTTGATGCGGTATAATTACATAAATTGGAAGCGAATGGACGTTTGTTAATGTGCGACATTATATGTACTTTTAAATTACTTTTACGTAGTGCAGCATAATTACATAAATTGCACGCGAATGGGCGTTCGTTAGTATGCGACTTCATATGTCTTACTAAAGTACTTTTCATTGATGCGGCATAGTTACATAAATTGCATGCAAATGGACGTTTGTTAATATGCGACATCATATGTGTTTTTAAAATACTTTTATGTCGTGCAGCATAATTACATAAATTGCATTCCAATGAACGTTCGTTAGTGTGCGACTTTATATGTCTTAGTAAAGTACTTTTCATTGATGCAGCATAATTACATAAATTGCATGCGAATGGGCGTTCGTTAGTGTGTAACTTCATATGTACTTTGAAATTACCTTCATGTGATGTGGCATAATTACACAATTTGCATGCGAATGGACGTTCGTTAGTGTGAAACTTCATATGTATTTTTAAGCTGTTTTTATGTGATGTGACATAATTACACAAATTGCATGCGAATGGACGTTCGTTAGTGTGCAACTTCATATGTCTTAGTAAAGTACTTTTCATTGATGCAGCATAATTACATAAATTGCATATGAATGGGCGTTCGTTAGTGTGCGACTTCATATGTATTTGTAAATTACCTTTACTTGATGCGGTATAATTACACAAATTGCATTCGAATGGACGTTCGTTAGTGTGCAACTTCATATGTACTTTGAAATTACCTTCATGTGATGTGGCATAATTACACAATTTGCATGCGAATGGACGTTCGCTAGTGTGAAACTTCATATGTATTTTTAAGCTGTTTTTATGTGATGCGACATAATTACACAAATTGCATGCGAATGGACGTTCTCTAGTGTGCAACTTCATATGTATTTGTAAACTATCGTTCCTTGATGCGGTATAATTACATAAATTGTAAGCGAATAGACGTTTGTTAATATGCGACATTATATGTACTTTTAAATTACTTTTACTTAGTGCAGTATAATTACATAAATTGCACTCGAATGGGCGTTCGTTAGTATGCGACTTCATATGTCTTAGTAAATTACTGCTCCTTGAAGTGGCATAATTACATAAATTGCATGCAAATAGACCTTTGTAAATGTGCGACATCATATGTGCTTTAAAAATACTTTTATTTCGTGCAGCATAATTACATAAATTGCATTCCCATGAACGTTCGTTGGTGTGCGACTTCATATGTCTTAGTAAAGTACTTTTCGTTGATGCGGCATAATTACATAAATTGCATACGAATGGGCGTTCGTTAGTGTGCGACTTCATATGTATTTGTAAATTACCTTTACTTGATGCGGTATAATTACACAAATTGCATTCGAATGGACGTTCGTTAGTGTGCAACTTCATATGTACTTTGAAATTACCTTCATGTGATGTGGCATAATTACACAATTTGCATGCGAATGGACGTTCGCTAGTGTGAAACTTCATATGTATTTTTAAGCTGTTTTTATGTGATGCGACATAATTACACAAATTGCATGCGAATGGACGTTCTCTAGTGTGCAACTTCATATGTATTTGTAAACTATCGTTCCTTGATGCGGTATAATTACATAAATTGCAAGCGAATAGACGTTTGTTAATATGCGACATTATATGTACTTTTAAATTACTTTTACTTAGTGCAGTATAATTACATAAATGGCACTCGAATGGGCGTTCGTTAGTATGCGACTTCATATGTCTTAGTAAATTACTGCTCCTTGAAGTGGCATAATTACATAAATTGCATGCAAATAGACCTTTGTAAATGTGCGACATCATATGTGCTTTAAAAATACTTTTATTTCGTGCAGCATAATTACATAAATTGCATTCCCATGAACGTTCGTTGGTGTGCGACTTCATATGTCTTAGTAAAGTACTTTTCGTTGATGCGGCATAATTACATAAATTGCATACGAATGGGCGTTCTTAGTGTGCGACTTCATATGTATTTGTAAATTACCTTTACTTGATGCGGTATAATTACACAAATTGCATTCGAATGGACGTTCGTTAGTGTGCAACTTCATATGTACTTTGAAATTACCTTCATGTGATGTGGCATAATTACACAATTTGCATGCGAATGGACGTTCGTAGTGTGAAACTTCATATGTATTTTTAAGCTGTTTTATGTGATGGACATAATTACACAAATTGCATGCGAATGGACGTTCTTGTGTGCAACTTCATATGTATTTGTAAATACGTTCCTTGATGCGGATAATTACATAAATTGCAACGAATAGACGTTTGTTAATTGCGACATTATATGTATTTTAAAATACTTTTACTTAGTGCGATAATTACATAAATTGCATCGAATGGGCGTTCGTTAGTATGCACTTCATATGTCTTAGTAAATTACTGCTCCTTGAAGTGGCATAATTACATAAATTGCATGCAAATAGACCTTTGTAAATGTGCGACATCAATGTCTTTAAAAATATTTTTTTCGTGCGAAATTACAAAATTGCATTCCCATGAACGTTGTTGGTTGGCTTCATTGTCTTGTAAATACTTTTCTGATGCGGATAATTACAAAATTGCATACAATGGGCGTTCGTTAGTGTGCGACTTCATATGTATTTGTAAATTACCTTTACTTGATGCGGTATAATTACACAAATTGCATTCGAATGGACGTTCGTTAGTGTGCAACTTCATATGTACTTTGAAATTACCTTCATGTGATGTGGCATAATTACACAATTTGCATGCGAATGGACGTTCGTTAGTGTGAAACTTCATATGTATTTTTAAGCTGTTTTTATGCGATGTGACATAATTACACAAATTGCATGCGAATGGACGTTCGTTGGTGTGCAACTTCATATGTCTTAGTAAAGTACTTTTCATTGATACTGCATAATTACACAAATTGCATTCGAAAGGACGTTCGTTAGTGTGCGACTTCATATGTATTTTTAAAATATCTTTATGTGATGCGGCATAATTACATAAATTGCAGACGAATGGACGTTCGTTAGTGTGCAACTTCATATGTCTTAGTAAATTACTTCTCCTTGAAGTAGCATAATTACATAAATTGCATGCAAATAGACGTTTGTTAATGTGCGACATCACATGTACTTATAAAGTAATTTTCCGAGATGCGGTAAATCACACAAATTGCATCTACATGAACGTTTGTTAGTATGGGTCATCATGTGTCTTTGTAAATAACTCTTTAGCGATGCGGTATAGTTACAAAAATTGCATACAAATGCATGCACAAGAGTTAATATGCAACTGTGTATGCTAAAGTTCTTTTCGGAGATTCCATATAATCATACAAATTGCATAAATATCCACGTTCGTTAGTATGCGACTGCAAAGGTTAAATGTAGAAGACTTTTGTGATGTTGCATTGTCACTAAAATTGTATATAAATGTATGTTCATTAAAACGAAATCCATATGAATTCTTAATTTTCCCTTACAACATGCAGAATACGCACATAAAAAGTACGCGAATTACCGTTCGTTAGTATGTGAGCATATACGAACTTTAACGAAATCTTTATAGAGAGAACAATAATTACATAAATTATATGATAGCGAACGTTCCTTAGCATGTGACCGAGCTGTATATTGTTAAGTTACTTTTCTGCTGTATAAATAACATTTCAATACACGGTGTTTAAAGGTGAGAACGTACACTCGTTAATAGGTCAATTATTGTAAATGTACAATTGACAACAAATTCCTGTCTATACAAATAGCGTATTCCAATAAAGCGTGTTGGTTCAAGGTTTATAAAGGCATTTCCTCTTAATACGAGACATCATCTCGTACAAAACGACAAATTCTACTATAGTCCATCCTGAGGCACTAAATAATACTGGCATACCCGTCCGCCATTTTTGTCCTAACCTTGAGTAAAAATACATTGTGTTGTATATGTACCTGTTGAATTAATGATTTGTTTGTAGTAAATATTATGTTATTTGACTACATAGTAAAATGGGGCTGCAGTGCACCTGAATGCTCCAACCAAGACACAAATTGTAGATTATTTAAGTTTCCTTCAGATTCTGGAGACAGACGCAAAAAGTGACTAATCAATTGTCGGCGTGATAATTGGATACCTAATTCTAATTCAAAGTTATGTGAGGTAATTAACACACCATTATAATTTATTTATATCTAGGTATGTTAAAATTAAACCATTATTAACTTAAAAAAATTAATGTGTGGTTATGTACTTTGGAATTTATTTATTACCACCATAATTTGCATAAAAAAATTAATTGCCGTTTTCAGAAGGATTTATGGAGAGTCATACTGTTGATATTTTAGTACTACCTATCTATAACTATCTGTCACTTGATTTCGAATGCACTTATGTTTATATTGTGAATTACCTTAGATTAATTACAGGTACACTTTGAAGAAAGTCAATATGAGACTAAGACATCGGACCATTGGAAGACACGAAAGCCAAATTCTGTTCCAACTTGTTTAACATTCCAAATCCTCCGGCTTAGGGCTGATTTACATTATTCACTTTAGATGTACACTAATGATGAATCATCCACAGTGAAAGTGAATCGTGAAATGGAACCAATTTACACGTATCAAATTTTAATTCAACCACTTGTAGCTTTAAAATGTCCGCAACTGAACTAGTGACCGTAGGAGTTGAATTAATACGCATAGCTCTTACAGAAGAATGTAGCAAAATTTTAAAAAGAAAGGACGTCGACATCGACGTTGGTGGGTTAAGCCATGGATTCAAAAACGAGAATTTTTTGGGGTATCCACCCAATTGTTGGTTGAACTAGCCGAAGAAGATCCCGACTTCTACAGGAATCACTTACGAATGAATGAAATTCAATTCAATTTTTATTGAACATTATTAGCCCTGTGATACAAAAAGCAAATACATGTTTAAGAGCGGTGTTGCCAGCTAAACTAAAGTTACAAATTACTCTCTATTATCTTGCAACAGGTACTTGTTTTAGCACTCTTAGTGCCCTGTATAGAGTACCAACCTGTAGCATATCCTTGATACCTGAAGTCTGCAGGGATATTTATACAGCTTTGGAAATGTTTATTCAGGTAAGAAAATACAAATTAGAAATATAAAATAATAATAATATAGTTAGTCGTGATTACAGTGCTACTACAAATCTGTATAATTGTTAATATTTCCATCAAATCCACCCATTTTAAGAATAGCTTCTGTCAATATATTCATAGATAAAACCATACTTTAGATAGGTAACATTTATGGCCGCGATTTTAGCACTGATTTAGTTCATACTACGCCCGCGAGATGGTACGGTAATTTGTAATGCAGAAAACTGTCGGACGTTAGATGACATTTCTAAGATAAAACTTTTGTCAATGATGACATTTGTGGGTATTGTTTAATTATTGTTATTTGTTGAACATTCATTCGGAATATTTAGTGTTTTTATTTGCAGATTAATTTATTGTGTTTGGCGTTTATTGACTTAATTTTTGTATTTAAGAAGGATAACTTCAGTGCAGGTTAGATTAATCTATAGGAACAATGGTTTTCTTGTGCTGTGTGCCTTTGTGTTGTAAAAAACTCTGAAACAAAAATGCACCGGTTTCCTACCGATGACATCGTAAGTTTTGTGAAATAATTAAATATAATTGTAAAATTCCTATAACAACTTCTGTGTATTGTGCGATATTGTACTGATGTTACTGAATAAAATTAAGTAAAAAGGACTTGAAATGTTGTTATAAAATTACAGACACCCTTTCAAATTAAAATTTCAGTTTAACAGTTCGAATTTGTAGCTTTTATTGTATATAATTTTAACCAAAATATTGAAGCCTGAGCATTATTCATGTTCATAGTTTCTTTTTGTTGAGAAAATAGTATTTATCGAACGTTTTCATTTCTGAAAACGTCTGATAAATGATATTTTCTTTGCACGTGGTTCTTTATTTCAAGAAAAAGTATATAATGGTAGAAGCTGCTTAATTTAAATATTACCGCCATAATAGTTGTTTAGACTACGCCCACTAGAGGTCGCGCTGAACTTAAAAGAAGTTAGTATTAGGCCGTTGCACATCTATTGTGGGTGGGTGTTTATCTATGAATATATTATTGTCGCCTTGACAGGAAATTTTAGAATCAAAGACATGTGAAGAAGATCCAGAAGTGGTTTCTAATAATGATTCTGGGTACGAAGTGGCCAAAGTAGAATGAGGACTTCATATATATAATAATCTTTATTTATTTTGAAGGAATAAAATTATATAATGAACTACCAAGTAGTATATGTATTCAAAAAGAATACATATTCTAAAAGATATAATATAATATATAAATATAAATAAGTAATATAGATAGATAACAACCGCATACATATGCAATAGGTTGTATGACCAATTATTGTACTGTTCTCTGAAAAAAGTTGTGATAAACGTTCTTGTGTCATAATAGCTTGAAGTTTTTCTTGGCAAATAAGAGCTCGGTACAGTGGCATTTTCTTAAGCTGTATAGCCAAACTGTTGCAAAACGCATCGAACTTGTGAATTTGCTTCGGATTTTTGTTATTATCTGATATTTTTTGCAATTTCCATGTTGCGTTATGAAATACGTTCAAATGATTCCTTGCCTTGCGTTTATATTTTTGAGGAGTAGAACAGGGATTGTCGGTAGAAGTTGTATCATGTTGAACATTAATATTTCTACCAAAATCTTCCGTTAACTCTTCATCTTGGATCTCAATATTTTGTTCCAATTCCGTGCTTTCAACGTCAACCTCGTGGGAAGTTGTGGCTGCTTCAGACTTGTTTTTAAGAATGCCCTACAACAAAGCAATTATGATAGTTTCTTAGTGCTTGTTCTATAATGATGTATTTATTTCAGGTTCCTACAACTTCAGAAAAATGGAATCAAATCATGAAAGATTACTATGTAACATGGAACTTCCCTAACTGCTGTGGCTCTATGGATGGCAAGCATGTAATCGTATGTTGTCCCCCTAAAAGTGGGTCAGACTACTTTAATTATAAAAAGGATTTTAGCATAATATTATTTGCAATAGTTGATGCAAGTTATAATTTTATATACATTGATGTTGGAACAAATGGCAGGATTATTAATCTATATTTAATCAGGCACTAGAACAAAATGTAGAGGAAAGTGCCCAAAACGGGACCCCCATTTTATTTTTATTAATTAAAAAATTGAAAACAACTAAAAATAAGTTTTAAAAGCACGTAATAATTACTTGACAATGTTTTGTGCCATTTAAGTTTTTTTCCAGGAAATATTATTATAAATTAGTAAGAAACAAAATATTTTACAAAACCTTACATTTCGGAAATTCTAAAAAAAGTTGCTTAAAGTGGACCTCTTGGAAAAATAATGGAAGGGACACTTAAATAAATGTAAAAAGGGATTAAATCACTTAAAACATGATTCAGTTAAAAGTAAATTATAAGGTATTTAATAGTGGTATAGTACAGTACAGAGATACATTTTTAACGGCAAAAATCACATACATAAATGTCTTTCTCTGCCCCAGCATAGTCCACACGGGCCCACTGTGAGCACATCTTGCACATCACCCAAAGTTCCCCTTAGAGTCCTCAGAAAATCTTCTGTCACAGAAAATATACACAAAGCATCATTTTTTGATGGCGTTACTCCTGGCAAAGGCTCCATTACAGACAACCCAGATGAGATGCTGTCATCGTCACTGCTTGATTCTTTCTTGGCGTATCAAAGTTAAGACGTTTTTTTGCAAGCTCTTTTCCTTTCTTCGAAGTTCCTGCTGAACTACTTCCACGACCACGATTAGTTTTGCATCCTCGAGCTTCACTCCGAGCTTGCTGTTCAGCTTCCTTGGCCTCTTTAGCTTTTTTAGCTTCCAACAAATGGGCTTTATAAGGCGTAGATGTGATTATTGTGGAACTGCAAGCTTTTCGTCCTCTAGTTGAGGTCCTCTTTTTGATTTTTGGTATAGGTGCAATGTCAAATGCACTTGTACACTGCTCTGCTGAAGATGTTGAAAGTTGGTTAGGGTCAATCCGTGCAATTACTTGTGGTTCGTCTACATTGAATTCCTCTGTAACCTTAGAAAACATCTGATTTTCTGTGGTTTTTCTCTTTAGCACTGATTCATAGAAAGATAAATCTCGTTTCTTGTTTGCCTCTTCAATGAATTTAGCATCTGAGAACAACTTCTTATTCAGAGGATATATTCCTGTTACTCTGAAATCATTTATGGCTATTTCAGCTGTTTGGCATTTAATGTAGGTCTTGCCAAACAGTTCCATTACATCAAAAGCACTCGGAGCACGTTCATTAAGTCGCAACCATTGCCTGATTTCCTCACTGTAGTAGACTTTTAGAGAACCCATTAAGGTTTTATCTAGAGGCTGTAATTTATGTGAGCAGTGAGGAGGCAGTGACACAATGGTAACGAAATTGGCTTTTGTCAAATAAATAACCTCAATGTTCTGTGTGTGGCTAAAGTGCCCATCCAATAGCAACAACACTGGTTTTCCTCGCTAGGATTTGTAAACTCGACGAAGTGTCTAAACCACTGAGTGAAGGAGTGTATTTGGATCCATCCTGATGGGTGGACTGCAAATTTTGTTCCAGGTGGAGCCTCTTTTTCAACTGCTCACTCATGTTTTTCCTTGGAAAAATCACTAAAGGAGGAACAAATGAGCCACTAGCACTCATACAGGCAACAACAGTTACTAGAGCACCACGTTCTCCCGATGTCAGGGCAGCTACCTGTTTTTTACCTTTAAGGCCAATTACTTTTGCTACTTTAGATTGAACCACAGTAATGCCGCTCTCATCGACGTTGTATATTCGGTCTGGTGTGGATTTTCCTTTGCCGTAGACATTTTCCAGAAGGTTATAAAATGTCTCTGTGTTCTCTTTGCTAAACCCTAGGGCCCTGCTGTACGACGTTCCAGTAGGTTTCCTTTCTGACAGCTTTGCTTTGTGGCGTTTAAGAAAAAGGCTAACCCTCTTTTTACCTGCAATATCATCTTTGAAAGGATGTTCTATGTTATTTTTTTCTGCCACTTGTATGGCCATCCTTCTCAAGTCATTCGGAGTAAGGTCAAAAAAAGAAGCTTCCATAGCAAGGCAGTACTGAACTAATTCTTTTTCAAGATCTTTGCCCAAAACTGTAGGCCTGCCTCTGTGTGTTTTAGCTGCTTCCTCAGGTGTACCGTATTTCATGTTTGATAACCGCATAAGAGTTGTTTTTGGTACATTAAATTGCTTAGAAGCCTTCTTCCAATCCATCTTCTTTTTTCGAACTGCGTCAATAGCTTTAGCCATTTTTGATGGACTCCACTTCTTATGGTCAATCTTCCCCATTATCGTCTTGAAATCTAAAACAGAATTCAAAGAGAATAATAGTGTGCAGAGACATATACAGCAGGTTTTTAAACATGACAAATATGGGATCCACTTTAGGAAACTTACAGGGTCCCCTTTGTGCGACTATAGCCTAAATATTGTTTACATAATAACATTCAAATACGATGGCTTTACGATACATATTATCTACATTCCTTACTATTCAAGAATATATAAATATATATATATATATATATATATATATATATATATTGCTATGCATAAACTGGAATTGGAATTATCGGAGCCCTGATGTTGGGCTGCCTATTAATATTGCTATGCTCCCTAAATTACTCGCGCCCCATCATTTGGTCGACATATAAATATTTCTATGTATTAACTGGATTTATCAATCTCGGACGTTGGGCTGTCATATAAATATTGCTATGAACTCCCTTCAGGAACTTAACTGGATTTTATCGTGTCTCGACCTTGTCGACCAATAACAAAATTTGATATGTTACCCCCTTACTCGTTATCAATTTTGTATTCAACTTATAGCTCCTCCTTTATTGTCTAAATTATCAAATCACTCTCATTAACTTTATCTTATGACCTCGACTAGCATTTATTTAGAATTATAAAAATGAAGTTAATTCAATTTTGTATAATGAAACGAATATTATGTACAGTTTTTGTAAATTATTCAAAATACATTTTCCAATTAATTAGTGTTGTAAATCTCAT
The DNA here is from genome assembly GCA_036346225.1 of Platerodrilus igneus. Taxonomy (NCBI): domain Eukaryota; kingdom Metazoa; phylum Arthropoda; class Insecta; order Coleoptera; family Lycidae; genus Platerodrilus; species Platerodrilus igneus. The sequence goes on from JARFIW010001638.1 coordinate 2,293,878, forward strand.
TTATCAAAAATCATATACTTTTTAATCAAACCTAAAGTCACCAAAAAAAATCTATTGTTTTTATAAAAAAAAAAGCTTGGAACGTTCAAAACCTTTTATCATATGACACACTTTATACATATGCAAGTTCTCTGTTTTTGTTGACTTCCTCACATTCATTTATATTAAGCAAATTCAATATTCAAATAAAAAAAATAGAAAAATAATGTCTTATAACTAAAAATCTAACCTGGTCTATTTTCTTCGCTATTTCCTTCTTGCAATTGACGCATCCATTATCAGCTAATATTTTTCATGCATTCTACCATCCATTTGAATAAAAATTATTTTCCTCCAATTCAGGATTATTACATGCCCATTCGAAATATTGTCTATCCACACGCTTGAACCATTGCATTTAAATTATTGTGTTCACCCTCTAGACTACCATTATTAAACTTATACTTATGCACCCCAATTTATTGTCATCTCATCTTATCAATTTCCTCAAACTTAAAATTGGATTATTCTCCCCGGACTCAGAAATTGTCTTATTATTCTCCACGGACTCAGAAATTGTATTATTATTCTCCCCGGACTCAGAAATTGTATTTTTATTCTCCACGGACTCAGAAATTGTATTATTATTCTCCACGGACTCAGAAATTGTATTTTTATTCTCCACGGACTCAGAGCCGTTTAATCGGCAATCGGAATTTTCATCTTAGTCGCACTAATACAACTTTTCACTTTAAACTATTATTACGTATCTCACTTTGTCTCAGAATGGCGCACCTCGGCCTTTGTTGAGTTGAAAACTGACTTCTTTATCACAGTCCCTGTTAATATATCATTGATCTCCTACTCCGTCAGTGGGTATGATCTACAATCTCGTCGCTAGTTTTAACCAATCAAATCTTTGCATTTAAAGTAGTTTCTGATGTAATTTTCTATGCTTTCCAATAATTGTGGCTTGCTCGCAGGTGCTTCGTTATCAAACATGCGGTGTTTTGACGAATCTAGTTGCTTTTCCATGTTGTACATAAACAACTGATGCAATTCAACTTTTAATTTTCATATCTGCCTGTTATTTACGCACTTTTTAATCACCTGTCTTTATCAAAGTTCTTAACTACTTGTGCGCATTTACACTATGCTTCTCGAAGCTCTATTTCTTATCTCCGTATTAACCTAATTGTTTGGAACTCTTTTGAATGCGTGTTTAATTACACTTTATTATGTTTATATATAAAATACGCGTGCTTCCACTGAAAAATATCATTATTTGCATTGCCTAAAGTAACTAAAACTCTATCTACAGGGTATTAAATATTTACTATTTACTTAATGCATGTCTTCCTTGTTTCTACACTAACTATGCGTCTTCCTGTGTCTATTTGCGTCGCTTAAAACTATTTATACTTTATATACAGGGTGTTGACAGCTTACTATTTACAAACTATCTCCATTTCTCAATTCTTTACTAAATAAATGCAGTTTTCTGCTTCCTATTGTAATTTCCAATTCCTAAACGGCCTTTACTATAAACAACCTTAAACAACCCTTTATATCACAGCAATATATATATATATATATATATATATATATATATATATATATACTCATATTTAGACCAGGGTAGAAAATTAAATAATCACATCAAATAATTTTAATCACCGTGTATAAGGAATTTTATTAGATAATACGCTTTATTAAAACCATGACGCATAAATAAATTCGGTCGTTTCAGTAAAAATAAGAGATTTAAATCATGTACAAGACGCTTTATATCACAAGAAACAGTATTAAAAAGCTCTGCGTGTAATTTATTTATTCCTAATAAAGAAACAAATGAAAATTACGTGCAAAATTTATCTTAATTAACTCTATTGCAAGTAAACGGTATTAAACAAAACGTACAGATAATAATTGAATATTTAATTAGGATTCACTAAAAATTAAAGGGTATTATTTTTAATTGAAGTTAATTGAATCGTTAGTAACAGATAATATCCATAGAAACTTGTAAAAACCCAATAAAATAAAGCTCTGAGAATTAATAGTATGTTTGAACACACCTGCGTATTTTAAAAGGCAATTTCAGTTTAATTTGTTTAGATAAACATGTCGATTCTAAGGATATTGGAAACGGTCAGATGCTTTAGCACGAAATACAAAACAGGGTTTATTTAAAAAGCTCGTTCTGCGTAAATTTTGTAGATAATTAATAGTTTCAAAGAATCTTGGAGAAACCGGGGCTTAATATTCACGGGAAGGCGCGATACGGGGTTATTTAACCCAGATAGTCCACATGGACTAAAATAATCGATAGTAAGGAATATCAATTTGCACCAATACGAACAGGTTAGAGAAGGAAAGAGAAAATGCGTCAAGCAAAGACACATATAGTAAAAGGCGTGATTTAAGCAACGTCACGAGGGTCACAATTGGTTGAAAATAGGATGCAAATATCAGAGGTAGAAACAACGATTTCTGTATAAAAATCAATTAGCTATTTCCAAACATTGCGTGCCGTGTTGAAATTTCGGAGATTTAACTGGGGCGAGTGAAAAATTCGTAAAAACTGACGCGCGAGCGACGGAATGGGAACATAGCAGGCGAAATTCTTTAGAATTACCCGTTTTGAGGACAAAAGCGACGTGCCGGCTATCCGCTGTATATACCGGTGGTAATATGAATTTCGTTCTCTTAGACTTTTGATTATTCGATGCGTTAAAAGCTCTGACATCCGCGATTTGATTCAAGATGTTAAACAGTGCATTATAGTTTGATAGAATAATTTAAAGTTTGCTCGTATATTTTGGTGACTTAAACAGTTTTATTTACGTGCTAACATAAATGTACTTGAGTGCATTTAGATACAAGGTAATAAAATTTAGTATCACTGTACCAATTAATAAAATTCACAACGACAAATGAATACACCAAAAGTAGGCAGTTTTGGCGTATATTGGTGAAAGAAGTATGAATTTCTTTGCTATTTTTCGGGGGTGTTAATGATTAAATGGTTCATAAATGTGTCTGGATCCACAAAACAAGGGTCAGATATACACAGATGAGTTCCGGAAAAGCCCAGAAACAACTTCAAATAAATGGTGATGGAGAAAATTTGAAAAGCGTTGAGAATCAGAAGCTGTAAATATATCCCAGTTGGAATGGTGTGATTAACAAAAGGGGACGATGTACCTTGAAGCTACCAGTGCAGTAACCTTCAGGTAATTTATACTATTTTGTTTGAACTTTGACATTTTTGTGTGTGTTGAATAACTTTATAATTGATTTACTTTAAATGGACATTAGTGAAATTGTACTAACCATAAAATTTTAATTTTAAGATGAAATTTGCTTGTTTAAGTAGAAAGGGTATTTAGTATTGAGGTTCGGGATTATGATGAAAATTTGGGTATGTCTTTGAGCTCAATTAGACGAACCTGGTTAATTAACGTAAAGGGGTGGTAGATGCTCCCTTTGTACTCAGACTCCGGTCTGCATATATTGTTATATTAATTAGTAGGCATCCAACAAGGACTTTAATTCAGGATGCACATTTAAATGGTAATAAATTGAATCTTGAAAATTTTTGATACTAAAATTTTTGCTGAATTTTAATTTTGAAATTTTAATGTATTGTGAATATTGATGTAAATAGAGTTAACGTTCGTGTTTGTGGTAGGAATGTGTTTGTTTTTTTTTATGAATGAGGATGAAAGTTATCTAGGGGAGCAGCCGAGGCGATTAACAGAAGAAAGTCAATGGGCCAACACAGCAATTTGGCGACCCAATTCGTGAGGCTCGAGTTCCAAATAAAATTTTTGTGATTTTATTCCAGGAAACTGGCGATCTGAGAGAGAGAGTTTTTGTGTGTGTATAAATTTAGGAGTATTTTAGAGTGTGTGTGAGTGATTAGAACGTATGCAGAGAAAAGAGTGGTTAAGGAGTCAAGGAGTGGAAATTGGAAGTGACGATAGTGCATTGTGTGAGAAAATTTCTAAAATGGAAGAAGCTGGAGGCAGTAGAGATCAGTCGAGGACGGAATCAGGGGATCAAGGAAACGAGATGATAATGAGAATGCTAGAGAGGATGAACGAAGAATCTAATAGAGCTAGGGAGGAGTCCAACCGAAAATTAGAGCAGATAAGCGGGGAAATTGAACAAAATACTAAAGAATTTACAGAATTTAAAGATAGTCTTACTGTGAAAATGGGGGAAGTAGAAAATAGGGTTGATAAAAATGAACGTGATATTACAGGTCTTCGACAGGAAATGGGACATTTAAGGTCCGAAGTACGCATTTTCTGTGAAGAAGAGATTAATATAAAAATGACTGAAGTGACAGACTCATGTAGGGATCAGTTAGGCAGGGTAGAACGCGAAGTTGGTAGTATCAAATACAACATGTCAAATTTAACGGGGGAAGGTCCCAGATTTTATACAGGTGGAGTGTCATTGGACCAACACATGAAGTTTTATGGCGATAACAGGGTAAATCCACAAATTTTTATTAATAGTGTAAGAAATCTAGTGGGAAATTTATTTGACGAACAGACTAAACTAAATACGATAAAGGCTTTATTAAAGGACAACGCGGAAGCGTGGTACAATTTAGCAGGACAGGACATAGACACCTACACGGAGTTTGAAGACAGATTTTTAAAGCACTACTGGAGTGACCACAGACAAGACCAGGTACGAGACGACTTAATCACAGGAAATTTAAGGAGAATTTTCAGGAAGTAGAGCAATATGCTATACGCAAGTATAGCATAGCAAAGCAACTGAACCCACCACTGACGGACCGACAAATTATTAAGTATTTATCACGACACTTCGAGGTAGACATAAGACAACACGTAGCACTACAGAACATAGTGGACAGAGAAATGTTTCTAGAATACCTGCAAAGGTACGACGACGTAAGTAGTGGACGACCTCGGGATAACAGGGAAAGACAGATCAACACAGTTAGGTTTGACAATAGACGGGACAACTACGCTAGACGGGGGAATAGTTACGGATACCAGCGACAGAATTGGGAACAGAGACGACCATACGTTAGGAGTAATAGTTTAGAAAGGGGACCTGCACCGAGACCGGGACCTACCAGAATGAATAGTTCACCAGACATGAGCGGGACTGCTAATACAGACACGGAACGAGTGGAAACGCCTAGGACGTACGCTGAGGTGACGGCTAGACCAGGACCGAGTAGGGAAAACAGACCTAGACAGGATTTTTAGAATGCGACAGACCACTAGATTTCAGTGTAAATGTATATGAACATCCACGTGAATTTTTCAAAATTGAGGAGGAAGTAGAGCCAGAAACTAAAGAAAATTTATGTTTGCCAATTATTAATTTAGAAATTTTTGAGAATAATGTAGAAGTATTACTTGATACAGGGGCAGAGGCGAGTTTAATATCGGAGGAATTCGTCAGCAAAATTAGGGATAAGGTTTGTGATAGAATTATGCCTATAAAGCGTAGCCATTTAGTAGCTCCAAATAAAAGGAAGTTTGCTGTAGTAAATAGTGTTGTGGTGCTTAGAATAGATATAGGAGGTTTAAGCTGTGAACAGGAGTTTGTAATTGTACCTGGACTGAAGTTTCAGAGCATTTTAGGTGTTGACTGTATGATGAAGTTAGGGGTTTTGATAGATATGGAAAGGAAGGTAGTAAGGATTAAGGATAGGGTAGTGCCATGGAAGGGTAGTTATGAAGTCACAGAGGATGACACGGGGTTGAGTATTAATGTAGTAGAGGTAGAGGATGATGAAGGTAAACAGATCAACACCATAAGATGTACAGAGGATAGGAAAGTAGAGGTTCAAGCTTTAATACAAAAACATGCAGAAGTAGTGGGGATAGAAGCAGCATATCAGGAGCAGGTGAAGGCGAAATTAAGTAAAGATTGCAAGTTTGTTTTTAATAAAGTTAATTTAAGGAATTCATTCTGGCGGATTCCATTACACAAGCATTCTAGAAGGTACATAGGATTTTCCATAGAGGGAAAAATCGATAACTTTAAAGTAGTATCGTTTGGTTTGTCGACAGAAAGGAAAAAAATAGTAAATGAGAAACAGACATGTGTAGAGACTGAAGAAGAAGCAATATTTAAGAGTCAGGATAATAGGGATGATAAGTTTATTGTATGTGAGATAACAGGGATAAGTATAGATATAGAAGGGGGAGAAATAGGGATGAAGAGTATTAGGATGGTAAGAAGTAAGACTTGGAGGGTCAAGAAGAGAGTTAGATTTAAATAACTTGATGAACAGAGGATAAAGATAGGTGAATTTTAGTATAGATTTAGAATAGAGAGTAGAAGTAGGTGTTTATAGAAAATAAAGCTAGGTATAGGATAAATATGCGAGATAATTAGAAATAGGTTTAGGATGAGAATAAAGATTAAATGTAGGAAGAAAATAAGATAGGTTAAGTATAGATATTTCATATAAGATTAGTGGAGAGTTAGGAATAAAGTTAGAAATAGGATAGGTATATAGGATTAGATGAATAAGTAGGATAAAGTTAGGGATAATTTCAGTTTATAAAATTAGGTAAGAGTTAGGAATAGGATAGGGATATAAGGTAGGTGTAAATATTTTTTTTTGATTGGAGACAAAGTAGGTAAGTTAGATAGATAAGGGTAGAGAAAGATAGGCAATTTTTTTTTGTAATTTTTTTTTGTCTAAATGCTTTATATTTGCATTCAAATAAGTGGGATTATTTGTATTCAAATAGGGGGAAAATACTCATATTTAGACCAGGGTAGAAAATTAAATAATCACATCAAATAATTTTAATCACCGTGTATAAGGAATTTTATTAGATAATACGCTTTATTAAAACCATGACGCATAAATAAATTCGGTCGTTTCAGTAAAAATAAGAGATTTAAATCATGTACAAGACGCTTTATATCACAAGAAACAGTATTAAAAAGCTCTGCGTGTAATTTATTTATTCCTAATAAAGAAACAAATGAAAATTACGTGCAAAATTTATCTTAATTAACTCTATTTCAAGTAAACGGTATTAAACAAAACGTACAGATAATAATTGAATATTTAATTAGGATTCACTAAAAATTAAAGGGTATTATTTTTAATTGAAGTTAATTGAATCGTTAGTAACAGATAATATCCATAGAAACTTGTAAAAAACCCAATAAAATAAAGCTCTGAGAATTAATAGTATGTTTGAACACACCTGCGTATTTTAAAAGGCAATTTCAGTTTAATTTGTTTAGATAAACATGTCGATTCTAAGGATATTGGAAACGGTCAGATGCTTTAGCACGAAATACAAAACAGGGTTTATTTAAAAAGCTCGTTCTGCGTAAATTTTGTAGATAATTAATAGTTTCAAAGAATCTTGGAGAAACCGGGGCTTAATATTCACGGGAAGGTGCGATACGGGGTTATTTAACCCAGATAGTCCACATGGACTAAAATAATCGATAGTAAGGAATATCAATTTGCACCAATACGAACAGGTTAGAGAAGGAAAGAGAAAATGCGTCAAGCAAAGACACATATAGTAAAAGGCGTGATTTAAGCAACGTCACGAGGGTCACAATTGGTTGAAAATAGGATGCAAATATCAGAGGTAGAAACAACGATTTCTGTATAAAAGTCAATTAGCTATTTCCAGACATTGCGTGCCGTGTTGAAATTTCGGAGATTTAACTGGGGCGAGTGAAAAATTCGTAAAAACCGATGCGCGAGCGACGGAATGGGAACATAGCAGGCGAAATTCTTTAGAATTACCCGTTTTGAGGACAAAAGCGACGTGCCGGCTATCCGCTATATATACCGATGGTAATATGAATTTCGCTCTCTTAGACTTTTGATTATTCGATGCGTTAAAAGCTCTGACATCCGCGATTTGATTCAAGATGTTAAACTGTGCATTATAGTTTGATAGAATAATTTAAAGTTTGCTCGTATATTTTGGTGACTTAAACAGTTTGTTATTTACGTGCTAACATAAATGTACTTGAGTGCATTTAGATACAAGGTAATAAAATTTAGTATCACTGTACCAATTAATAAAATTCACAACGACAAATGAATACACCAAAAGTAGGCAGTTTTGGCGTATATTGGTGAAAGAAGTATGAATTTCTTTGCTATTTTTCGGGGGTGTTAATGATTAAATGGTTCATAAATGTGTCTGGATCCACAAAACAAGGGTCAGATATACACAGATGAGTTCCGGAAAAGCCCAGAAACAACTTCAAATAAATGGTGATGGAGAAAATTTGAAAAGCGTTGAGAATCAGAAGCTGTAAATATATCCCAGTTGGAATGGTGTGATTAACAAAAGGGGACGATGTACCTTGAAGCTACGAGTGCAGTAACCTTCAGGTAATTTATACTATTTTGTTTGAACTTTGACATTTTTGTGTGTGTTGAATAACTTTATAATTGATTTACTTTAAATGGACATTAGTGAAATTGTACTAACCATAAAATTTTAATTTTAAGATGAAATTTGCTTGTTTAAGTAGAAAGGGGTATTTAGTATTGAGGTTCGGGATTATGATGAAAATTTGGGTATGTCTTTGAGCTCAATTAGACGAACCTGGTTAATTAACGTAAAGGGGTGGTAGATGCTCCCTTTGTACTCAGACTCCGGTCTGCATATATTGTTATATTAATTAGTAGGCATCCAACAAGGACTTTAATTCAGGATGCACATTTAAATGGTAATAAATTGAATCTTGAAAATTTTTGATACTAAAATTTTTGCTGAATTTTAATTTTGAAATTTTAATGTATTGTGAATATTGATGTAAATAGAGTTAACGTTCGTGTTTGTGGTAGGAATGTGTTTGTTTTTTTTTATGAATGAGGATGAAAGTTATCTAGGGGAGCAGCCGAGGCGATTAACAGAAGAAAGTCAATGGACCAACACAGCAATATATATATATATATATATATATATATATATATAATTGGGATATTTACAAATCTAAATCGTGTACAGTACCATATATAAACCTAACTTTCAATTACGTTTAGCATTTTTGTCAATCATATCTGAAATTGTCAAGTTTTTGACTTATGTCAGATATAGACAGGAAGCACCGCTCAAACAATCCCAATTATAGCCATCGGCCTCGGTAGCGTAATTGGATAACGCACAGTTCCGGCAAAACTGAGATGCAGGTTCAAATCCTGTCCAAGGCCTTATATATATATATATATATATATATATATATATATATATATATGTTAAAAACCTTACCTGCCAAAATATAGGAGAAATGTCAAATAACATATTACACTGAAGAATGTTTATCTAACAACGAAACACGTAATAGCGAACTGACAGCCAGCGGGTGAAGCAGGTGACGTGAGCGCTCCACTTTGTAGTGGTAGAAGTCTAAACTAATAGTTACGATTGATTCCGAAAAAGTTCAGCACCGTACAGAGCCAGAAGACCAGGGGTCCACTTTAGGGGGAGGGGTCCGGTTTTGGGCAGTTTCCTCTATTAAATATTCCTGATCATGGTATCTTTATCGCGGACGATGCATTTTCACTAAAACAGAATCTACTTAAACCATATCCAAGAGTAGCAGCACTAGATAGAACTAAATTAATTTTTAACTATAGGCTCTTTAGAGCACGTAGAGTTGTTGAAAATAGCTTTGGAATATTGGCAGCGCGATTTAGAATTTTTGAAAAACCAATTCCTTTAAATATTAATACAACAGAATTAATTGTGCAAACTACTTGTGCTTTGCACAATTGGTTAAGAAAAACATCAAATAACAACCTGCCCTATCTCGAAAGTGATTTAATGGACTCGGAAGATTGGATTGAAGGAATAGTTGTACCAGGAAAGTGGCGATTGCTAAATACTGAAGGATTGCTTGATGTATCAAAGTCATTATCTAGTAACAACTATAGCAGAAGGGCTTCATCAGTGCGTGATTTTTATGCGAATCAGTTTGTTACAACAGAAATTGTACCATGGCAATGGAACATGATTTAATAACCTTTTTTTGGATTTATTCTTGAATTATTTAAAATCTGTACTGTTTTAAAGAAATAATAAATTACTTAAAGAATTTTATCTTACCTTTATATTTGAAGAACTTTGTTTTGGCGTACAGACTGCCCGCAGAAAGGAATCCACTTCTTTGAACCAAAATACACGTGGTACTTACAAATCATCTTGCAGCACCAGAATGTTCGGATTTTTATATTTTTGAGAGTTCAGCAGCGTATCTAGTGCGGACAGTTTTTATTTTTGCTTTAATATCTGCTATAGTTACTCCAGGCAAATTAATTTCTTGTAGTATAGATTTGTATGCGACTTCACGAAAATTTACTATGTGATATTCTTTGCATTTACTGTTCCACAAACACTCCCAATTTTTACAAGTTTCTAAAAATAACAATGTTTGTTCATTCTTCTAACGAAAACTCATTTTTTGTAAAGCTTTTGATAAATTTGTATGCTCAAACTACCAAGAATGATATTGCAACCACGTGCATTCTTCACCTTAACATGTTTACACTTTACATCCTGAGTGATTCATCCATTTGTTTCATCCAAAGTAGGAATACGTTCAACTTTATTCACTGTCACTTTCGATGTTCACTCAGGATGAAATGTAGAATTTGTTTCATCCAAAGTAGGAATACGTTCAACTTTATTCACTGTCACTTTCGATGTTCACTCAGGATGAAATGTAGATGAAAGCAGTTTTTACACTTTACAAATTGGATGATTCATCATTAATGTACATCTAAAGTGAATAATTTAAATCTGCCTTAAGTTAACAAGCACCAGAAGATACCTGAAATGGGCGATAGTTCATGTAAGGTTCTAAATAAAGCGCCCTAAGTTCATACAAAAGGAGATGAGAGCACGAGTTTTGTGTGATAAAATATTAAGTGAAATTTGATTAATATATTATATTTTACAAAATTATTTTTATTTATCCAAGTCCCATTTCGAATGGACCTGCACTTTGCCGAAGTTCTAAATTACTAGAACAGGTGAAATGGCTTGCGTGTTCTAATGAGCTAAAGAGCCAAACTACAGGTCCAACCAAAGTAGTAGGGTCGTTAGTGAGGAACCAGACTAAGACAGGTCCCCGAAAGAGGGCAGCGGCTCTTTCGGTACTTAGAGTAGCAGAGACCATAGGGGTCGGTATGGCAGTCTAAGACACACTACCGCGATGTGGAAGGCAACGGGAAACCACCACATTATCTCCCAAGTACACAGCGTACTTAAATTGTAACAAACATGATGGCATTCTCTGGGGTAAAAGATTCCGGAGTTAAAATAGTCCCTTATTCGGATCTCCGGGAGGGGACTACTTCGGAGGATGCGATCGGAAAGTTAAAAATAAGAGTCGGGAACATTCTGCGAATCGGAGCGTGGAATGTTAGAAGTATGAAGCAAGTAGGTAAGCTAGAGAACCTAAAAATCTAAATGAATAGGTTATCACTAGACATAGTAGGGATCAGCGAAGTTCGGTGGCCAGAGGCGGGTGATTTTTGGAGTGGAGACTTCAGGGTAATTCATACAGGAGCAGAGGACGGAACTTTGGGTGTGGGGATAGTTATGCGGAAAAAGATAGGATACTGTGTAGAAAATTACTTACAAAAGAACGAAAGAGTACTCATGGTTAGATTAGAATCTAAACCGGTAAACACAGTAATAATACAAGTATACATGCTCACCTCTAGCAACAGTGACGAAGAGGTAGAACCCATCTACAAAGATATCGAAGACATATTAAGATACGTAAAAGGACATGAAAATTTAATAATTATGGGGGATTTTAATGCTGTGGTAGGTGAGGGTAGGGAAGGAGCGGTAGTAGGTTTATTTGGTTTAGGCACGAGAAACGACAGGGGAAATAGGCTGGTAGAATTTTGCGACAAGAACAATTTAATCATCACAAACACATTATTTCAACATCATGCTAGAAGACGATATACGTGGAAGATGCCAGGAGATATAGGAAGATATCAAATAGATTACATTCTTGTTAGACAACGGTTTAGAAATCAAGTAAAAGACTGTAGAAGCTACCCAGAAGCAGATATAGATACTGACCACAACATCGTAATTATGAAGGCCGCACTTAAATTTAAAAATCTGAAAAAAAAGGAACGGGAAAAGGCACTTGAACTTAGAGAAACTAAAAGATAAAGATATTCAAGTAAGATTCGAAAAAAAGTCAAATGAATTGCTGAATGATATCGGGAAAATATCTGAAACTAAGGAAGTATAAACAGAATGGAATAACATTAAATCCAGCCTAGACATGGCGGCCAGAGATATTTTGGGGAATACATAAAAAGAAAATAAGAAACCATGGATAACAAAAGATATCGTGAATGTAATAGAAGAAAGACGAAAATACAAAAATAAATCAGAGGAAACAGGAAAACAGAGATACAAAGCCATAAAATGGGAAATTATTCGAAAATGCAGGAAAGCTAAAGAACAATGGATTGATGAAAAGTGCAAAGAAGTACAAACTAAGATGGAAATAGGAAAGACAGACGAAGCATACAAATTAATTAGAATGAACTTTAGGGATATAAAACCGTATAGCAAAAATATAAGGGACGCACAAGGAAACGTCATTATAGAAAACGTAAAGAGAGTGAGTAGATGGCAAGAATATATAGGGAATTTATATGCAGGAGAGGAACTAACTGCATTAGAACAGGAATCAGACATTGAAAATGATGACTTGGGATATCCTATACTTCGAGACGAGTTTGAATTAGCATTAAAGAGTCTGAAAAATGGTAAGGCGCCGGGTACAGATAAGGTGCAAGCAGAAACTCTAAAAGCCGCTGGACAAGCAGTAACAGAACGCCTCTTCCAACTTGTAAGCTATATGTATGAGACACGCGAGATACCCAAAGATTTCAAACGTAGCATCATAGTAACTATACCAAAAAAGAAAGGCACGGATAGATGTGAAAATTTTCGAACAATAAGTTTGACAGCACACGTGTCAAAAGTATTAACTAGAATTGTGCAAAGACGAATGGAAAAACGAGCTGAAGAAATACTAGGAGAAGACCAATTTGGGTTTAGGCGAAACAGGGGAACACGGGAGGCTATTTTAGCTCTGAGAATGATAATGGAGAAAACAATAGAAAAAGGGGAAAGCATGTATATAGGGATTGTAGATCTGGAAAAAGCATTCGACAATGTAAATTGGAAAAAAATGTTTGAAATACTCAAAAAGATTGGAATGAGTAATAGGGATAGACGAATAGTACATAGCTTATACAAAGAGCAAACAGCAGTAATAGAATTAGAGCAGGAACGTAGAGAAGTAAACATTAGGAAAGGGGCGAGACTGGGATGTGCCCTATCCCCATTGATTTTTAACTTGTACATAGAAGAGGCAATGAATACTGTCAAATGCAGGAAGACATTTGGAATTACTATGCAGGGACAAAAAATTGATATGCTTAGATTTGCAGATGATATAGCGGTATTAACAAGAGGTTAAGGATTTCTGCTACCTAGGAAGCCAAATAACGCAAGATGGGAAAAGCACAAAAGATATAAAACAAAGATTAGCACAAGGTCGTGCTACATTTAACAAGAAAAAGCAACTACTGTGCTCAAAGACCACAAACATAGAAACAAGGAAAAGATTGCTTAAAACATATGTGTGGAGCACAGCACTGTACGGCTGTAAAGCCTGGACAGTAGGAGAAGCAGACAAGAAAAAGGTAGAAGCCTTTGAAATGTGGTGCTACAGGCGTATGATGAAGATATCATGGACAGACAAAGTTAAGAACGAAGAGGTACTAAAAATGGTAGGGGAAGAAAGAAATATGTGGAAAACGGTAAATAATAGGAGAGATAGGATGATAGGCCACATACTACGGCATGAGGGAATAGTGCGGAATATATTAGAAGCAGAGGTAGGAAAAAAGAGAAGAAGAGGTAGACCTAGATTAGACTACTGCACACAGATAGTAAAAGATGTAGGCTGTAGAGGTTTCAGGGAGATGTGTAGGCTAGCCCAGAATAGAAATCAATGGAGGTACGCATCCAACCAATCCCAAGATGGATAAACTAATGACGAAGAGATAACTGTGCTTAAACATGATGATTATTATAAGTAACTACAAGAATTGGTTGAGCAATATTCTCGAATAATGTTAAGTGTGTGAAAGGATTTACTGGAAAACCATTATTTCGGCAAATGTCTAAGTGTTGGGGGATCTTGGTAGCCACAGGTTGCTTAACCTCCTTCACTGAATCTCGGTAAAATAGGGTATAAAATTAGAAAACAATAGAAAGGGAACGAGCTGAATACACATACTCCCTGAAAAGAAGAAAAAGAAGAAAACCACCAAAAACGCAAAATCAAAGAAGCTGCTTATATAACCCTACATAAAAATAACTGCGTTGCAAACGAATCCGTGACTTTCAGTAAACAATGGATTCCATTACTAAAAGAAATAACAAAAGAAATAACAAATGAAAATCAAATGCCCACAATATCTAGGTAGCATTGCAAGTTTTTCCTGGGTTTTCCTTGCAATATTAACATGAAATACAGCCTACATACATGATTTCTATTTATACATAAAATAACTAATTACATAAAAATAAGCATATTAACAATCCTTGTAAAACAGCATTGGTATCTGACAAGTATAAATCCACAATAAGGTTACCTCAAAACCATATACAATCTCCGTTGAACAGTATTGGTATCTGACAAGTGTAAACCCGCCATAGGGTCGCCTCAGATCCATATACAATCTTCATAGAACAACATTGGTATCTGACAAGTGTAAACCCGCCATAGAGTCGCCTCAGAACCATGTTAAAATCTACCAAAGAGGTAACTTAAATCATAATGAATTTTCCCCCTCAAAGTAAATATAAAAAACGACTACTTAAGCCTTTCAATAATGCAATCGCACACTTCTTTAATAACCATCCTCTCAATTGTATAAATAGAAACATGTTAAAAAAATGTTTTCCAATTCCCAAGTTATTGAATTTATATAAAATTCACCAATAAAAATTAATCAGCTGATTTCACGTTAAGCGTATTGGCTACCTAAAGAAAGCCGATCCCAGTTCGCAACACAAATTGAAGGCAATCATTCTGTTAAACTTGAAAAATTTTTGCTTAGTATACTCAAACCAAATATTTCAAACATCAATAAAGCAATGTCACCTTCCATTTATGTCATAAATGTCAAACTTGAAGTTTTTATTATTATTTTGACAACGATCCTAGGTCATGGATCGAAACGTAAATAAAGTTGATTTTAAAAACTATGAGTGGTTTAATTCCCAAAGAAGATTAACCTGAATACACATGCTGTGTGAGAATTTCAGGGAACTATGTAGGCTAGCTCAGAATATAAATAAGTGCAGGTACGTGTCCGACCAGTTTTGAGACGGAAAACCTAATGACGAAAAAATAAGCGCAGATAAATCTGATGATTAGTATAAACAACTAGTTGTTGGTTGCGAAATACCTGCAACTAATGTTGACTGTGCGAAAAGATAAATTGGAAAATATATTAAATCGCCAAATGGTTAAGTGTTGGGGGAACTTGGCAGCCACAGACTGCTTACCTCGCTTCACAACCATTGAAGGTCGGAGAAATAGGGCATATAACTGTAAAACAATAGAAAGTGATCGAACTGCATCTAACAAGAAAGAACATCGCCTATGAGGAAAGACAACAAACATAGAATAAGAAGAAAATTGTTGAAAGCTTATGTGTGTAGCACAGCACAGTATGCCTATGAAATACGGGAAGTCTGAAACGCAGACAGAAAAACGGTAGCAGCCTTTTGAAATGATGTGCTTCAGATGTATGAGGACGATAGCATGGACAGACAAAGATAATAACAAATAAGTTACAGAAATAGTAGGGGAACAAGGATATCTGGGGAAAAAGAGAAATAGTAGGGCGGAATACGTTCTAAGGCATTTTTGGGGAATAGTATGTGATATATTACAAGCAGAGATAGGAAAAAAGAGGTAGATGTAGACCTAGATCAGACAGTTATAGATGCAAACTGTGCATATTTTAGGGGAATCTGTAGGTTAGTTCAGAATAGGGAACAATGATGGTACGCGTCTAACCAGTTCTAGGACTGAAGACCTAATGATGATGATATCCAAGTCATTTGCTTAGAAAAAATTAATTGGCTTCATAATAAAGCTGCGTTTTCACAGATACGAAATTCTCAATTTTTATACGAAACAAGGTGGCGGTCCGATTTTCTTAAGAAGTTCAGAAAATTCTTATTTTCAAACGTCAACAGGCGCATGCTGGCCCACCGGAAAACGGGTGGGCCCTTTACAAAATAATAGAAGGGGCCCCGGATTAATAAATGACACTTCAATTATTAAAATCGATCCGGTAGAACTCTAGATTTAGTTCTGAAAAGAAATGTCCTACTCGAGTATTATTATAAGTGCACGATTCTTAGATAAGGTACTATAAAAGTAAAAGTATAAAATGAACTTATCTTTTATTTATTTATTTATTTTCATACCAACAGCAACAGCCAATTACAGGTATAAATATTCAATAAAACACATTTACCATACAAGTTCTAGCAACTAATAACAGAATTAATTTTATTAACACCAGTCAACTGTCTTTAAGTGTTCTTCAATTGATTTCAAGTCTCTGGAGTATGTCTATGTCAATTTTGTTTGTTGTAGCACAGGTTCTTAATAATCGACTATTGCGATATGTATTTGTTGTTGAAACATTTACTGCATAAAACATAGATGAGCATCTTGTATTTATTAATGGACAATGTAAAGATAACATTGCAAGAAACTTATTATTGTCTATCATGCCTAATAAAAGTTTAATAATGTAGATAGCATCTAAGTATTTCCTTCTGTTTCTTAAGCTTTTAAATTCAAGTATAGTTTGTAATAGTTGCTGATCATATCCTCTTGGTTGGTATAGTCCGTGCTTTTTATAGTGCAAATACTTCAAAAATTTTCTTTGTATTTTCTCAATAGCAATGATGCCTACTCCATACTGTGGATTCCAAATTACTGATACTCAAGTTTAGGAACAACAAGTGAATTATATAATGATGTAATTGCTGAAGAGTCTTTGAAATATTTTGTATTTCTTACAACAAATCCTAGTATCTTATAGGCTTCGCTTGTTATAGCTGAAATATGTTGTTTAAATAGTAATTTACTATCATATATAATTCCAAGATCTTTATGACTAGCCTTTCTACTCAATACTGCATCTTTTATTTTATAGTCATATGTTGTAATATATCTACCTGTTGTAAATGACACCACCACACACTTGTTTATATTAAATGTAAAGTGGTGTCCGTCACACCGTACCACATATTTGTCATTTTGTAATGACACACAATCCTGCATGCTGTGAATGGCCTTAAAAATTTTAAAATCATCAGCATACATTAATCCTTCAGAACTTATAAGGTTACTTATTATGGGATTTATTACAATTAGAAAAAGTAATGGGCCAAGATTGGACCCTTGTGGAACTCCAGATGTTGCAATGTAGGTATCTGATTTGCATCCCTTAATTTCAACATATAATTTTCTTTCCTTTAGATATGATATTAATAATAATATCAATGACTCATCCACGTTGATTTATGTAAAGCTTGGATTATTTCAGTGTGATAGACAGTATCAAAAGCGTTTTCCAAGTCTGTATAAATAACATCAACCTGTTTTCCACATCTAAAAGATTTATGCACAAATTGGGTAAAATTAATAAGATTGGTTGTAGTTGACCTTTGTGGATAAAAGCCATGTTGTTGATCACTAATAAAAGTTTTTATTTGAGAAAAAAGTCTTGCTTGAATAATTATTTCAAAAACCTTTGAAAAAGCGGAACTGATACAAATGGATCTGTAATTTTTTACATCTGTTTTGTTTCCTGCTTTATGTATAGGAATAACTTTACTAACTTTCCATATTGTGGGAAATATACTATTTTTTAAGCAATAATTAAAAATATATTTCAGTGGTTCAAGAAAAGCATTTGCACATCCCTTTACAATATACGTCGGAACCTTATCCGGTCCCACTGCCCTTGTATATTACTTAGCCTTTTAATAGATTCATTAATTTCATATGCAGTAATTTGTTTAAAGCAGAAATTACTTTTTGTCATCTGCTTAATATTGACATCAACATTCGTCTGAGACTTATATATAGCCTTAAAATAATCTGAAAATGCATTAACCACATTCTGCAATCCTTCTGATGACTCTCCATTAACATTTAGTACTACCTCAGGTATACCTGGTGTTCGTTTTAGGCCTTTAATGAAATCCCAAAAAACAGATGGGTTTGATTTTACTTCTTTTTGTAAGTTTTCTATGTAAGTTGTATAAGCTTTTTTGATTTTTATTTTTAAAGAACATCGTAAAGAATCCCATTTTAATTTCCAAGCTTCATCATTTAACCTTTTGTGATACTTTCGGTACCTACTTTTTTCTCTAATATTCTTTATGATTTCATTATTGTACCACACTGGGTACTTTACTTTGGAGTGTCTTGCTATGCGGACACATTTTCGAAAAACATCATAAACTTTAATATAAAACTTGTTTAGTGCATCATCTATAGAATAGTCCTGTTCTAGTACTGTGTAAATCTCTTGCCAATTTATTTCCATCATGTTGAAGTATAATTTTTCAAAGTTTGCCTTCTTAAAATTAAAATTTTCATTATGTGGCGATCTTATTTCCTTTATTATTTTATAACATGTAAAACTGATTCTTAGGGATGGATGATACTTATCTTCAGTAACAAGACTGTTATCTTCGCGTTCTAAAGAAACTGAAATGATATTACTAATCACTAAGTCCAATAGGACATTGTTAGAATTCAATATACAATTATGTTATTTATAATCTGCTATAAAGTCATTGAGTTCTTTAGCCTCATCTGAAATTACTATGCAATTAAATGACTGATAGTCATAATACTTAGGGATATTAAAGTCTTCCAATATGATACATTGTTTCCCATATAGAGCATTTTCAACTGTTTCAAAGATTTTCTTAAGAAGCTGTAGTTTATTTCCTGGTGGAATATATACCACGACTATGTGCACACTGCTGATGCCGAAATTGACTCTTACACATACTCCTTCTATGTTGTTATCAAAAATAAAAACTTGACTAGCTATTTACTGTTTACCAATAGCTAGGAAAACCCCTCCTCCTTGAGATTTACCAGATACCAATTTATCTCGGTCATGTCTGTATACGTTATAATTTTGACAAAATTCAGATGTAAGAATAGACGAATTTAACCAGGTTTCTGACACTGCTACACAATCATAGTTACATGCTAATAGGGCTAATTTTAGATCAATAAGCTTAGTTTTTATCCCTCTCATATTTTGGTAGTATATGTTCTATTTAAATTGGGATTTTGGATTTACACTGGCTCTGTTTGGAGAACATGGTTTTGAAAATCCTGTTCAGACTGAGTAATAAGAGTCTTATTTGCAATATTTGTTTTATTAAAATTTTTTCTAAATTTGATAGGTATTTATATTTGTAACAAGATCCAAGACACTAGACACATCACATGAAATGTTATAATTATTGTCATGGACATACCGGATGACGCTGATTTAGGCATTCTTAAAACCATATAATTCGAGGTGGATTTTCTTTTCTTGTGGATTTTACAGTTTTGAATCCTTAGTAAATCGACTGTTTTTTTTAGCATTCAACAAGTAGTGTTGCATGGATTAAACAGTTATAGTTAAAGATAAGCATAGTCAAGAAGCAAAACGTATTTGTTTTACAAAGTTTATGTTGATAAGTATATTAGTAGACAATACAATACTTAACACCTTGGCTGTTGAAGACGCATATCCGCGTCAAGTCGGTATACTCCGTAGTGCTATCGTCGCGGATCCGCGTCTACTGCAATTCTGTTTATACAGAGTTAGTATTTCGTTCGCGCTTGTATGATTTGTTAGTGTGGGTGTTAGCACACGTGGAAAGGATATAATTTTCTATATTTTTCGCAATTTTTGTTTTTCTGTCAGCGTGTGGAGCTTGTAAAATGGCAAGTGAACAGGCAGGTCTGTCAAAGTCTAAAACGACCTAAAGTGATAGTTTTAGATAACAGTCGGCTTACCAGTGATGAAAAGGAATATTACTTATACAATTCATTTACGGATGAAGAGGAAGGAACCTCAAATTACGTATTTGTGCCGCACGATGATATAGATTCCTCGCCTTCTGAAGATGTCTCTGGCAGTGACGGCGATGCAGGTCAAGATTATAATTTAAAAGGTAATTGTTTACGAATGTAAAATATTTGAAATAATGCGTATATTCACAGATCTTGGTGTAAATGCATCCACTTCTCAATCCACGATTGGAAATTGTTCAAGCTGGGAGAACAAATGTCAAATGAGGGCCATTCCATTTAAAAACAACAAGGATTACTCACAGATGTTTCGGCCAATAAACCTATCGATTTTGTCCACTTTCTAGTTGATGAACATTTTTTATGAACTTGTAGTACTTGAATCAAATATATACGCGGAGCAAATGTTTTTACAAAGCGTTACAGAAAAATCAAGATAAAATTTTTTTTTATCATGGGGTTCGACCTCATGGTAGGCTGTAAATTCAAAAAATAGACATCATAACACATTAAACAAACATATACACAAAGATTAAAACTATCCTCATGTTCGATTTATAACCTAATCGTTATTTTGTACTTCATATATAAAAATATTTCTTTGATACTTTCAAGCGCCTGAAGATGGGCTAAGAATTATAAGCCTGAAACATGTAGCGAAACCTTTTTTGTACCATAATAATTTATTTATTTTATTAAATTGACACATGGGGAGATTTTGAGTCATTCTATTCATTTATTTCATCATATAAGAACCCCATTTGGAGTAATAATTCTTTTCTCACATTATGCAAGGTGTTAAAGATATTCATATAGCTAAGTTAATAATTAAGAACATAAAAATGAAAAGAAGGGCTGCTTCTGGTCATGAAAAGCGACAAATTAAAAAACAATTGAATTGCAACAAGCTGTGTCGGAGACGACAAAATTAACAGATTTGTGAAAATCATGGTTATCACATAAAGGTCAGGTATCCGATAACAAAGACGATTCAGATCAGCAAGGCCCATCAACATCAACTGCACAAAACGCTACTGAAGATGAAGAGATGGAGCTTATGGATGCTACTCGTAAGTTTGTAATGCTTTATTTTGAAATTTGAAAGCTCATCCTGATATAATACACAACATCGAAAAGTAATTCCATTTCCATCTAGTTCATTCTAAATATAAATGTGAAGTGCAGGTTATTTAATAATAATCATCTCATCATTTGGTCTTCAATCCTGGAACGGGTTAGACGCGTACCCTCATTGTTTCCTGAACTAACCTACACATTTCCCTGAAATTTGCACAGTCTGCATCTATCACTATCTGATCTAGGTCTACATCTACCTCCTTTTTCCTATCTCTGCTTGTAATATATCCCATACTATTCGCCAAAAATGTCTTAAAACGTATTCTGCCCTTCTATTGCTCCCATTTTTTTCCACAGATATCCTTGTTCCCCTACTATTTCTATAACCTATTTGTTATTAACTTTGTCTGTCCATGCCATCATCCTCATACATCTGAAGCACAACATTCCAAAAGGCTGCTGTCGTTTTTCTGTCTGCTTTTCCTACTGCTTAATAACAATAATAATAATAATAATAATGACAGCTATTTTCATGGTATTGGCAGAATAAATAAAGTAAGCCAGAAAGAGGTTTTAATATCGATACCTGTCATCATTTAATATTGCTTGTACAGAACTCTTGGCGCGCGAGTTCCACATGGATTTTTTCAATTTTAATTATATCTTTCATGTATTAACGATATTACAAATTTCGGCCAATCACAAATATTTTCCCTTATAGAATTTATTGAATAGTATATTGTACAACGAGCATGGAATGATGCCCATTTCTCACGAGTATGATAAATTGCAGCACGAGCCGAAAGCGAGTGCTGCAAATCATCTGATGAGAAATGGGCATTCCATGCGTGTTACACTATACTTTTCTACAACTGTAGTACGTACTTTTTAAATGTGATACCTCTTTTGTTAATATTATAAAATACATGGTAAATATAGGAGTATACATTTTATTAATATCATAAGTTTATTATCGTTTGTGAATATACATAAATTCAAAGAAAAGTACAAATTTATCATAATAAAAGTAAATAAATTGATTTAAGTTTAGTTTTTAGATTCATTATTATTAACAATATTAAAGGTTACATTGCAATTATTAAACGTCATTGTAGAAGGTGTTTTCCCAAAAACTAAATTTTCTTGATGTTAGAAATTCTTGTCTTTGGACGTTGATGGAACATTTGATGTGCTATCAATTGAATTTTGTATTATGTTGCCTACATTCAACTTATTTGTTAAATAATCGGCTATATAGTTTTTGGCGACTGATGTTGATTTCCAGCCACCGTGCCTTTTTAAAGATGTTATATCTTCTCCAGCATCTACAAGAATAGTGGCGGAAGATCTCCGGAAGCAATGACCAGTATATAATTCCGGATTGGGTAGTTTTAAATACGTTGCAATTTGCTTTCCCATAGCACCAAATTTATTGATACCCACTTTCTGTGTGGTGCATTTTCCTTTCTGATAATTTAAGAAAAAACTACGATCGCAAACATTTGATGGACGTAGATTCCAGTATTTTTTTGTGATTTCATAAAAATTACTCGTATCGTAAAGCTGCGTATAATTTTTGTTTTTGTGTCGGGAACTGTAACTAATATCGCAGAACCCAATTCTGTGAAATGAGTAATCTTCATCTGATGTAATTCCTGTCTGCGGCAAGCACCCATAATTCCCATAATTAATGCAGTCTGTAACAATATAAAAATAGCTATAAACACGCGTTATTCTCCTAAGTTAATATTACATACTTTTGTCAGAAGAAATTGTTGATCCGGAGCCTCAGTAATAAATTTATTTGTTTCCTCTGTTGTAAAAATTTTTGATTTTTTCGATTTATAACCGCTTTACTTCCGTTTGAGAAACGCTCTTAATTTTCCATACTTTGATATATCTACATTATGATGGATGGTGAGACTTGTTCTCAACATAGAATAATGCGTCCACAATGTCGGAGATTTATACTTATTAGATAATTCATTTGCAGCTTCCACAATATTTGGAGGCGTCGGTTCTAGTTCGCTTTCACTATCACTAGCCATTTTTTAAAGACTTTGCAAATACTTTAAGATTTTAAACGCTTTCACAGTATGAAATTATTTATTTGACATTTGTTGGTTTATTATTTGTTTCATAGCCCACCTTTGAAAACTCGGCCGTCATTGGAAATAAGATGCAAGTGCAGGGCTACTTGATTAATAGAAATATAAGCGCAACCGTGCAAATTGAACATTCCCGCACTGGTTGCTTAGCAACTTGCCTAGCAACGAGTGCGGCAATAAAAACCTGTATAGAATGTAGTAGATTTCTCTATCAAAAACACACCTAAAATAGGCTCGTTCCAAAACAGTCGTAGAAAAAATACATTCTATGCAATAATATATAAATAATACTACAAGGTGATAGACCTACAGCGAGAAAAACGTATTAGCAACACGTATAGCGATAACCTTCGTAGTGCAGTTTACTATACTTTATCCTTTAATTCTCTAGTAATTTGCAGGACAATTAGACTTTCGTCTAAAAATAATTTTATTCTCTAAGCCGTTTGACACTATGCTATGCAAGACGCAATATTGCACGCGTGCTTGTGCTGTTATAAAATTTTGGATCAGCTGGTGCAATTAAAATTGCATTGCACGAGATAGAACCGAGGCTATTTTTCTTGCAGCAATACAAAAATTTCAGAACTGCAAACGTAACAGATATTACCGGCATACCAAGGTTAGACAGGTTGGAAGCATCTATTAATTTTTATGTTGGCAATTTACAATTCACAAACAGAATATTGCATAGCTAATGTCAAGAGACAATTAAAATATCCGGGCAAGACGCAATGCAACATCTATTGCATAGCATAATGTTAAGCGGCCTTAAAAAGTATCTGTTTTCTATTTGCCCATGAAAAAAGAATAGAAAATTGTATTATCGTATTATCTTGTCCTCGAGCCTGGGACTGATAAAAATTAGTTCACTGATCTTTTTATTAGGATCTTTTAAGTCTGTGGCAAAGGGAATATTCACGAAGAGAGATTCTTGGAAAAGACAATTCTTTAAAAGCAAGCTTCATTTCCGTTAAAATGTATAAAGGCTGTCTGTCTGTATATCACATCCTTGAAGATGTTGTAACGTGCATTTTTATAATTTTAACATTTTACGCTATCCTCAATTCATAAATACATTTTTATAAATTACTATGTTTATATTTGATACTTATTAACTCCTTAGGCGAGTGCATCGTCTTATTAATAAATAAATTGCAACGAAATTTTAAATAGAATTATTCGTAACTTGTTTTCCAACTTAGTGAAAATTACAAACCGCTTGGAATTAATGATAAATTGCTATTCGTATAAATGTTGTTCCTTATGTGGATATACGAGTCTAAATATAAACAGCCTGTAATTAATTGTGAGATACGATTGTTACATTCACGTTCTAGATGTTCCGTATGTTATTAGCGAAGTAGATAAGAGTCGATAAGCGGTTATAAGAGCGAGTAGTGGTAGTTTGTTCTTTGTTCGGATATATTAAGTACGTTGAAAATACTGCTTCTTTTCGCTTTGACAATTTTAGTTGTATATAACTGTAGAGTGTAATTCTAATTACTTCGAAGAAAAGATGCTTTTGTATGTAGCGTGTTGGATTGAGAAGAAGTGCGGTGGTAATAACAACGAGTTGTTATGCACAGATGCGTAGTCGGTTTTTGTTCTTGGTTCCGGTATATTAAGTACTTTGAGTGATACGCGTTGCTTTGTTGATTGTGTCTTTAGTTGTTTTTCGTGTAAAATAAAAGGTTTACGGAACATTGACTTAGTGATACCGTCGCTTTACTAATTGTGTTCTTGTGGATTTGTCTTGCTATATTTGAACTGTGTGCGATCTAGTTTTTGTGGCCTCCTTTTCTTATCAGAGTAATGCATACTTTGGTTTATTCAAACACAGTTTTAAAACTTGAGTGTTTCTAAAAATGGTGATACTGTAGTTCTGAATTTTTCTAACCACAAAGAATCTAAAATAGATCATTGTTTGCACGAATTTGGTTATGCAAAAGCATTAGCTTTTCCTTTGTTACCATAGGTAGCAAATAAAACGCTTCACGTTACTGTTAGCTTAAAGCATTACATCGTGCCTTGAAAGCCCGAGACTCTAAATTTTTATTACTATTTTTCTTTACAATTTGTGTTACAAAATCTTTCAAAATTATTGTCTCAGGAAATAGAACTAACAAGAGATTTATCGATGTTACGTAGTTCCACCAGCATGATAATGTCTGCTGCTAACACCAGTGAAATACGTGGGCGTGATTAGTGTAAAGTGTGAGAAATTCCATCCACACCCTCACAGTCAGGGGTGCAGTGCTTCGTTAGTGCAGGACATCGGGAATCCCACATTCAATTGCGAGGAAGCGTTGCTGAAAGACTGTTTGTAAGTTGATCTGTTTCCTACTTGTTTTTTTCTTTAAATACCTGTCCGTTGCTTTGTCATACCATTGGCGTTCTGATACCTTTTACCATAGACTTGCATGCTATTTTAAATAAAAGAAAAAAAAAGGAATAATCAATACTACTGGACTCCTCATATTAATTGTGTTTACCTATTTATATTTTGTTAAAATTTTGTCTGATTTATGTCTAATTGGTGTGTGAGGAAACATTTCTGCTACTCCCCAATATTACCTCACTTTGTACTAAAGATTTGTTATATTGCTTTTAACGTTGTTATATTATATAGATTATCCCAACCTTTTTTTTTTATTCTACAAAGTACTGAACAATTTATACTTGATCCGTATGCTATGCTTTTTCTTTGTTTCAGGTTTGTAGGACTAATTTGTTTTTTTTTCCAGGTTTACTATTCTAATTTTTCTATTGCAGGTACTGTTACTAATTCCTTGCAGCCGCGTCCCTTATAGGTTGGTCTGCTTTCTACAACCCCCCCTACTCTCCGATTGAGCCTGGTCCTTTCTTTGTTTTTTTCTTTGTGTTACGTACGGCCACGAGCCAACGTAGCATAAATCTGACGAACCAACGTGGCTGCCCCGATAATAACGTCACAATGTGGTGACATACAAACAGACAGACGGACAGACAAAGAAGCCTCACTAGAGGGATTCCCAGTACATGATTTGTAGAGGGCTTACTTGATGACGTTTTGTATAGCGTATGTATGAATTTTAAGTGTCAATATTTTAATTTTTAGATTTGAAATCCCACTCAGAAGGATCAGAAAAACTACTTTTATTAAAATCGCAAAGTGACGAAGAGACTTTCTCGCTTTTTCTTAAACCAAAGTAGGATCAAATTTTGACTTTTTTTCGTATTCATTTTTACAACCTAAATTATTAGAAACGGGAACTTCGTTACCGTTTGATTATGCCAAAACATTTTACTGTACCTACTATCGCTGATAATGGTAAATCAAGTTGTAATCGAAACTGGTTAAGTTTTAATGAAGTAAACAATAGTTTGTATTGCACAGTATGCATGGTATTTGTCAGTAACTTGAAGTCGTAATTTATACCATACATATCAACGAATTGCAGAACATGAAAATCCTAAGAATTACTGTGACGCTGTACAATCTTTCATAAGAGAAAAATTGGGACTATCCATTAAACAGTATATAAATCGAGAGTTGTATGACAAGCACCAGCAAGAAGTAATGGATAGAAGAGCAGTAATGGTTCGAATAATTGAAGTAACTAAACTGATTGGAAAACATATGCTACCCTTTCGTGGTCATAGGAATGAAGCTGCTTACAACTTAGAAGACAGACGCGTCCGCGAATCATGGGAAATTTTTAGAGATAATTTTGTTAGTCTCCAAATTTGATGTTTTAAATACCCACGTCACAATAGCTATTGAAGAAAGCAAACAAAATCAGTCGTCAAGCTGTTACAGGTGTCGTAAGTGGTAAATCTAAAAGTGGCATTGGAAGAGGAAACTTAGTAACCCTTTTAAGTAATAGGACAACTACTCAAGTTGTTTTAGCAATTGGTCATAAAATCCTTGGAAAAATTTTTTAAGAAGTACCACAAGCAGAAATATATTCAGTGACGATGGATACTACTATGGATGTAACAGCGCACGATCAATGTGCATTATTTAATAGATACGTTTCAGGTAATAGAGTTGTTGAACGTGCACTTGCTCTAAAGTATGAAACTTCTACAACAGGAGAATACCTGTATAACACTTTGAGAACAGTTTTACAGGATAACAACATTTCATTGAAGAATTGCATAGCCGAAGCATTTGATGGTGCCGATAATATGAGTGAGCAGTATAATGGAGTGACTATAAAACTGACATAAAACTCCGCAACTCATACTCATACGTGGTGTTACGCTCATGTGCTTAATTTGGTAATCACTTACACTAGTCAGTCTTTAACAGTTTCAGCATCATTCTTTAATCTTTTACAAGAAGTTTATGTCTTTTTTAAAGAATCATATAACAGACTCAATTTGTTTGAAAAATCTGGTAATACAACCAGAGTGCATCTAAAACTCAACGCAATCGACGTTACTCGTTGGAGAAGTAAAAGCGATGCCATTACAAAGATCTTTGGAAGGAAATATATGTGGTTGCAGGAGACGCAAAACAGTTCCCATCAAAAAAATTGCTTTTTTTAATTTGGTATTGGTCCTAAAGACAATTTCAGAATCGAATTCCTTATTTAAACCCATCTCAAGGAATCAAGCAAATCGTCTACTCCCCAAGTTTTATCCCTTTGAAATTGTTCTACTTGTTATGATTTATATACAAATGTTTACAATAACTACACCTGCCTCCGATTATTTGCAAACAGAAAATTTAGATTACGCACAGGCATGGCGACAAATATCAAATGCAACTAACCAATTAAAGGCAGAACAATGAAATTTTGTTGGCATACTACTATCGGCTAAACGATTTGTACGGGTTATAAATACAGTACTCGAAAAGATGGATTCCGATATATTCTTAGAAGATGCTCTTCTACAAAAAAGAAAAAGAGCTGTAAAAGTGATGTCAGGTGAAATTGCTCGAGATAAACAGATTGGCATAGATGCCGAAGATCATTTTTGTTTAACGGTTTACAATACAGCCATGCACACAATCGTAAACAGTATTGAGACCAGATGTGCAAACACTTTATGCTGACTTGGAATGTTTCGATCCAAAAGATTCGTTAAACAAAATTTATGAGGTAATTCCATCACTGGAAAAACAAAAATTGAAGGAGGAACTTGTGGTATTTTCTAAACTTTAGTCTCAATTGTCTAAACGCGATTTTCAAGATATTTAATCGAGTCATTCAAATCATAAATTGGAAATTGATCCATATTTTTCAAGTACAAAATCAGTAGACGAGGGTATTTTATAGGCAAATAGTCATCATCAGAGTTTGACATTTGTGAAAATTTTATAATATTAAATTGGTCTGTATTTATTTTTCTTTTTTTGTAGTTGCCAACTGAGGTATTTCAGGTGTTTTTGGTTATTATTTACCCACTAATATTATTAAAATACATTGAAAAGAAATATGTCTTAACAAAATCATCATAAAAGCAAAAACTGTTATTAGACATTAACATTCTTAGTCCCTAGATCTGATTACCACAAATAGAAAGCTACGATATTGATTTCTTTTTATTCATTGGAATAGTAAAATAAACAAACCGTTGCCTTTGAGTCACAGAACCGGTAAGTACGACTTTATAAAGGTAATTTACATATTTAGACAGTTACTAACAATTTCTCACGAACTGTCATCATAGGATGTTCTCAAATTATATTCTCCAGTTAATTATTTATGCAAAGATAAACAATAAAGGTCAAAGTTTATTTTTGGCGAAGGTGTTTTATTTAAAAAACAAGCTGTGGGCTTTTGACCATGGCCATGTCATATGATTTTCAGCTTTGAATTAGTATTATCATTTTTAAAATTTAAATATTTTATGATCTAATGGTTGCTATTTTAATGTAAATCAGTTGAAAAATGCTAATACGTGTAATGTGCGTCTTTTAAAAAAATAATGAATGGTATAAAGTTTTAATTGACATTCAAGTTTATTTTAGTATCCAACTACAAACTCCTAGGTTTAATAAAATTTATTTTGCTTTTTGCAAATTATTTTACTTCTGACAGGAGAAGGATGTTAATTACCAAATATTTTCAAGGCAGTAGTTTTGGATTATGCAAAGTCCTAATAGAAAGCTTTAGTTTTAAAATTGTGTTAGTAAAACATTTCTTAGTAAAATAATATTTAGCAATGACATTGAAGATGTCAATAAGTTTTTGTATTCCACCTACGTAGCATGAATCTGAGTACATGCGAATATATTCCTTGGGTTATTTATCATAAAAATTCATAAGAAGTTTGTCCAAAACAACTTAGTCATATCAAAAGCATTGCTAATAATAAATAAATGATTCAATAGCTATTTACGCTGTGCTAGCAATTGTTTTTTTATTTGTCATTCACTATTGGGTAACTTAGCTTATATTTTCGATTTTACGGTTGGTTACCCAGACTATATTGCTCAGCATTTTTGGTTTTCCTAATTTTTTTACCAGTTACTCCCCAATACAAGGTGAATGCAACATTAAGGTTAACAAATTTTTACGGTTATACTTTTGTTGGTGGTCATTTTTCAGCTGAAAACGAGTTTTGAGCCAAAGTATCTAACTGTGAATTTTATTGACATCAAGGAATAATAAAAATCAATATTATCAGAATGACATGCTCTAGATTTCTTTGTCCTTACCTAATAACACGTAAGTAGTGAGGAAAGCGAAGAAAAAATTTTGCAATTATAAAGTGAAAATTCAAATAAGCCTTTTAGAGCTGTAATATTATTAAAATGAATACTCCTTTTTTATTTTTTTCTTGAATAGATTTTATATAAAAGCACCTGCTGTAAAAGTTTCAAGTTCCTTTTTTTATACAATTTTTTTTCAAAAATGACTAACAAGTATAATTTGACAAGTTTTAAACTAGAATATCTCAAAAGAAACTGAAAAATAATGAAAATAATACAGGTAACACCTCTTTATAATATATCAAATTCATAATGGTACAATTCCATTTGTTTAATATTTAACGGTAACAAAATGTTTTTGTCATCCAATAAATTCAATTCAGATAATAAAAACAATAGAAAACGTAGAAAGCGTGTATATAGGGTTTGTAGATCTGGAAAAAGCATTTGACAATGTGAAATGGGAAAAAATGTTTGAAATACTCTAAAAGATTGTAATGAATCATAGAGATAGACGAATAGTAGGCAAGACCGAGGCAGATTGTAACACGGGATACATTGATATGCTGCACATGACAACAAACTAAAGGACACACTTGCATTCTCATTAAGTATGTAGGCAAGCCCAATCACGTATCAGTATGCTTTTTTAATCTTGTGGAATTTATACTGGTGATTTATGTGTTGTTGACAAAGGATGTAATTCTTAGACTAAAGTAACATTTGAAGATACCATTAAATTCTGGCTACTGTTTTGTTATAAAAAGTTATAACAAAACTAACATATGTTTATTAAGTTGTAGTTTAGTGTATCATTTGATAACTTATATTTTTATTGTAAGAACTAGTATTTTGGGATTAAGAACATAAGCGATGAGGAAAGTGGTAACGGTTTGTATGGGGTACATTGTAACATGTTGCAATGTGCCCGTAGTAGGTTGTATAGTAAACTAGTTCTTTTTTATGCAGCATGAGAAACTATAAAAAAAATCTGAAGTGGCAAAGACTTACAAGTAAAAAACGGAACGGGCATATCAAATTTTGCTCAAAAATGAGTCAGTTACGTCTGTAATGAAAGACACTAACATCTATTATGTAACCCTTGGCAGATGCATAAAAAATATTAGACATTCACTAAATAATGAAAATGAAGATAAAAGCACACATTTAGAAAACTATGGCTACAGTAAACATAAACAGATATTTTCTGAACAACTTACAGAGCTATTAATTATATAAAGCACTGTTCAAAAATTTATTTTGGACTGTTTTCTAAAGAAGTTTGCAAGGTGGCCTATGATTGTGCAATCTCTTTCGGTATTGCAGTTTCTGAATCGCGAAGGCTGCTGGGGAAGGCTGGTTGACAAACTTTTTGAAAACAATACCACGCCTATCAATTTGGGTTCCTGAAGGTTCGAGTATTAGCAGAGCCACCAAAATTAACAAATCAAAGTAAACGCGTTTCTTGATAAATTTTTCGGGTTTGTGATTGGTTCTATTTTGTTCCATCTGAAAGATTGAGGTATAATTTCTAGCAAAAGAGGAATTCTAGTACCGCATTGCGGTAAATGCCATTGGAAACCATATCTCGCCAATGTTTCTGTTTCTAGGAAAACGCTTTCAAGACCATTTTATCTGGGACGATCCACAGGTTGCATAGGAACTGGTAATGGACCCGATTGGATGACTTCAGAAGATTTGTATGTCTTAATGAAACACGTTATTTCCCATGTTCGTTCGTCTACTGAAAAATCAGTTTTCTTGTTACTCGACAATCGTGCATCACATACAGTCTAGAAAACTGTTAAATTTGCAAAAGACAATTTAGTTATATTGTTGTCATTTCCACTCCAATGCTTGCACCAACTCCAGCCTCTGGACTGCTTTGTTTGTGGATCTTTAAAAAAATATGACATCTAAACAGAACTCTTGAATGAGAAATAATCCAGATAAATCAATGACCATTTATGATTTCCTGGAATTGCTCGAGAAGCTCTACAACTAACCCTTGAAAAAATGATATTAGGAAAAGATTTCAATTTACTGGTATTGAACCATTCAATAGAAATTTATTTGCAGATGATGATTTTCTGTCTTCCAGTGTCACTATCATCCAAGTACTGAAAAGCCACAGTCTACTTTGGCCTCTACTTCATCTGGTTGTTTATTTCAAGAATCACCGTCTTTAGCCCACTTCTCTTCAGCTGATGGTTCCAGTGCAGACAACATTCCAATCCATTTTTGCAACATTCTACTCAGGATTAAGCTGCACCAGTTCCTACATCTTCCCAACAGCTCAATTTCAGTAGTAATTTAGCTTTTACCGTACTACAATCTTTCCCATTAGCAAACCGAGCTCTAATTCTTCATTTAGCTTCTGTCTGTCAGTTATTCAACCAATTTCTACAGCTGAGTTAAGAAAATTATCTTCCAAAGGCCAAAAGAAAAGAAAATCTGCCGTCTTAATCGATACATCTGAATTAAATTTGTTAAAACTGGAAACTGAAAAAGTTAGCAAAAAATAAAAGGACAATTGACATCCAAAATACAAAAATTAAAATGACTAAAAAGTAGAGTTCTTAAGGAATCTTCTGATGAAGATGATGCAATTTGTGTTGTCTGTTGCGAAAATTGCTCGAGCAGATTTAGATCCAGTGTTACCAATGCTAACAATGGGTACACGAAGAATGTACACCTGGTTCGACCCCATACATATGTCGCTATGTCACTACTTTCTGTTTGGAGTAATTTTTTTACAATTAGCAGGTACGTATATCCAATGTTTTAGCTGACTAAAAATACATTGTTACAAGTTATGCTGTTACTGTTACAATATATCCCAGAATCGGGGACACTGTTACTGTTAAATATACCTCAAAAACGGGATAAATTGTAACAAACGCATGGCCCTATATTTTTCTGAACTGAAAAAGGCGATTAGATAGTTTTAACTTCTATAGCAACTAAATGTATTCAACTTATTGTTCTACAGTTTGAAATACACGATACAAATAGTTTTTGAAATAAATAATAAACTTTGAAAATTGTAACCATTTGCACCGGTCTCCTCTACATAACTTATACAAATAGCAAATAACAGTAATAGAATTAGAGCAGGAACATAGAGTAGTAAATATCAGGAAAGGGGTGAGACAGAGGTGTGCTATATCCCCATTAATTATTTATTAACTTATGTATTGAAGAGGAAATGATTACTGTCAAATGCAGGAATACATTCAGAATTATTATGCAGGGACAAGCGATTAACATGCTCTCAGATTCGCAGACGATGTAGTGGCATTAGCATCTAGCAGGAAATAGTTAGGAGTAGCTCTCAATGAAATGGAAATACTACTAATAGAGGGATACGGTATGAAAATTAACAAAAATAAAACTATAGTACTAGTATGTACAAAAGGAAAAATTAATCGAAAAGCAGAATACAAATAGCAAACGAGAATTTGCAAGAGGTTAAAGATTTCTGCTACCTAGAAAACCAAATAATGCAATTCTTAACATAGGTAATTACTACCATTAAAGACCTATCTTCACTTATTTTTTATATAACTGTTTTGTTATTTACAGGTGTTTGATTGTTCAAATCAATAAAATACAGCTTGTCCTCCCATTCAGAGTCTTGAGACCCCTGTGAACACATGGAAGTCTAAATAAGCAATCTGCGATTATTTTATCTTTACCTTTGATATGTACAATGTCACAGGCATACATTTGATTCATATCTTTATTGTTTGAAAAAATTTACACTAGCGACCTTAGGTTTGTGCATAGTGTAAACTTTACTCCGTACAAAAATTGTTCAAATTTTCTAACCCCGTAATAACATGCTAAAGTTTCTTTGTGTACCGTAGCATAATTTTGCTCGGCCTTATTGTAGGTTCTGGAAACGCCTGCTACCATTTTTTCAGAGTTGTCTGGCAATTTATGACTAAGTACGGCAGCCATACCTTGTTCTGATGCATCCATAGTTAATAATATTGGTACTTTAGGGTTAAAATAGGTTAGTACTTGATCAAAAGAAGGTACTTCCTTTATATTTAAAAATGTTTGTTCACAGTCAGTAGACCACTCAAATCTTTTACCCTTTTTTAACAATTTGTATAACGATGTGGCTAAATGATCTAGTAGCACATATTGCACATAAAAGTTTACCAAACCCAGGAATGATTTCAGTTCTGTGATTGTGGTTAGATTAGGAGCTTCACGTATTGCTTTGACCTTAGATTAACACTTGGATATGCCGTGTTTAGTTAGAACAAAACAGAGATATGCAACTTTGTATTGGAAAATATTACATTTATCGATATATACTTTCAGTCCAGCATCAGCTAAGATAGTATCATGAAATTAAACACTTCTGATTTACTTTAATTCAACGATCACAGATTTTTGTACAATGGCGTTTAGTACAATTTATCATTACTGGCAATGAAAGTGGCATGGATATGTGACTTTAGTGTACTATTTTTAAGAAGATTACCCGTTTAAGATGTCTCAAAATATTTGATATTGTGAGGGTATATGGTAGTTTGCCACTTGCAATGCAGTATTTTATATTTGTGAAACAACCTCTATCAATAGACAACCCTTTTGTAATGACGCTTCAGTCATCTATGTAACGTAGCAATAGGGATGTTCACTCCAAGGATCCAAAAATTTAATTCGAGGTAAATTAAGTAAGTAAAATTTTAAGTATATAATTTTAAAGTAGCTATTGAAATGAAGATAAATATTTGTAATTGTCATAGATGTTAGTATAAGTTAGAAATTTTAGTGATCGAGGACTTTGCTAAACATAAAAATAAACTATACAATTCGATTGGATTATTGTAAGTATAACATTTTAAAAGGGTCTTCCTTAATACGCTATTTTTACAAATGCAATAGTGTCAAGTACTAAACCAAAATTCTGGGAAATAGCTTAGGCAGCAGAGGACTATCCATTATTGCTGTATTTATCAGTATTCAATTTTGAAGAATGTGGCATTTACATTTGTAAAAAAATGTTCTTTGATGAATTGCTTATCACACTTAAACAGAACAGCTTCTCAATCTGTATTTATTTCTTTTTTTATTAATAAATTACATTTTTAGTCTGACATAACTTGACATCATTTTTGTTTCTGTGTACTACACTCCCATTTCGAATGGACCTGCACCTTGCCGAAGTTCTAAATTACTAGAACAGGTGAAATGGCTTGCGTGTTCTAATGAGCTAAAGAGCCAAACTGCAGGTCCAACCAAAGTAGTAGGGTCGTTAGTGAGGAACCAGACTAAGACAGGTCCCCGAAAGAGGGCAGCGGCTCTTTCGGTACTTAGATTGGCAGAGACCATAGGGGTCGGTATGGCAGTCTAAGACACACTACCGCGATGTGGAAGGCAACGGGAAACCACCACATTATCTCCCAAGTACACAGCGTACTTAAATTGTTACAAACATGATGGCATTCTCTGGGGTAAAAGATTCCGGAGTTAAAATAGTCCCCCATTCGGATCTCCGGGAGGGGACTACTTCGGAGGATGCGATCGGAAAGTTAAAAATAAGAGTAGGAAACATTCTGCGAGTCAGAGCGTGGAATGTTAGAAGTATGAAGCAAGTAGGTAAGCTAGAGAACCTAAAAATCGAAATGAATAGGTTATCACTAGACATAGTAGGGATCAGCGAAGTTCGGTGGCCAGAGGCGGGGGATTTTTGGAGTGGAGACTTCAGGGTAATTCATACAGGAGCAGAGGAAGGAAATTTGGGTGTGGGGATAGTTTTGCGGAGAAAGATAGGATACTGTGTAGAAAATTACTTACAAAAGAACGAAAGAGTACTCATGGTTAGATTAGAATCTAAACCGGTAAACACAGTAATAATACAAGTATACATGCCCACCTCTAGCTACAGTGACGAAGAGGTAGAAGCCATCTACAAAGATATCGAAGACATATTAAGATACGTAAAAGGACATGAAAATTTAATAATTACGGGGGATTTTAATGTCGTGGTAGGTGAGGGTAGGGAAGGAGCGGTAGTAGGTTTATTTGGTTTAGGCACGAGAAACGACAGGGGAAATAGGCTGGTAGAATTTTGCGACAAGAACAATTTAATCATCACAAACACATTATTTCAACATCATGGTAGAAGGTGATATATGTGGAAGATGCCAGGAGATATAGGAAGATATCAAATAGATTACATTCTTGTTAGACAACGGTTTAGGAATCAAGTAAAAGACTGTAGAAGCTACCCAGAAGCAGATATAGATACTGACCACAACATCGTAATTATGAAGGCCGCACTTAAATTTAAAAATCTGAAAAAAAGGAACGGAAAAAGGCACTTGGACTTAGAGAAACTAAAAGATAAAGATATTCAAGTAAGATTCGAAAAAAAGTCAAATGAATTGCTGAATGATATCGGGAAAATATCTGAAACTAAGGAAGTAGAAACAGAATGGAATAACATTAAATCCAGACTAGACATGGCGGCCAGAGATATTCTGGGGTATACACAAAAAGAAAATAAGAAACCATGGATAACAAAGGATATCGTGAATTTAATAGAAGAAAGACGAAAATACAAAAATAAATCAGACGAAACAGGAAAACAGAGATACAAAGCCATAAAATGGGAAATTATTCGAAAATGCAGGAAAGCTAGAGAACAATGGATTGACGAAAAGTGCAAAGAGGTACAAACTAAGATGGAAATAGGAAAGACAGACGAAGCATACAAATTAATTAGAATGAATTTTAGGGATATAAAACGGTATAGTAAAAATTTAAGGGACGCACAAGGAAACGTCATTATAGAAAACGTAGAGAAAGTGAGTAGATGGCAAGAATATATAGGGAATTTATATGCAGGAGAGGAACTAACTGCATTAGAACAGGAATCAGACATTGAAAATGATGACTTGGGATATCCTATACTTTGAGACGAGTTTGAATTAGCATTAAAGAGTCTGAAAAATGGTAAGGCGCCGGGTACAGATAAGGTGCAAGCAGAAACTCTAAAGGCCGCTGGACAAGCAGTAACAGAACGACTCTTCCAACTGGTAAGCTATATGTATGAGACAGGCGAGATACCCAAAGATTTCAAACGTAGCATCATAGTAACTATACCAAAAAAGAAAGGCGCGGATGGATGTGAAAATTTTCGAACAATAAGTTTGACCGCACACGTGTCAAAAATATTAACTAGAATTGTGCAAAGACGAATGGAAAAACGAGCTGAAGAAATACTAGGAGAAGATCAATTTGGGTTTAGACGAAACAGGGGAACACGGGAGGCTATTTTAGCTCTGAGAGTGATAATGGAGAAAACAATAGAAAAAGGGGAAAGCATGTATATAGGGTTTGTAGATCTGGAAAAAGCATTCGACAATGTAAATTGGAAAAAAATGTTTGAAATACTCAAAAAGATTGGAATGAGTTATAGGGATAGACGAATAGTACATAGCTTATACAAAGAGCAAACAGCAGTAATAGAATTAGAGCAGGAACGTAGAGAAGTAAACATTAGGAAAGGGGTGAGACAGGGATGTGCCCTATCCCCATTGATCTTTAACTTGTACATAGAAGAGGCAATGAATACTGTCAAATGCAGGAAGACATTTGGAATTACTATGCAGGGACAAACAATTGATATGCTTAGATTTGCAGATGATATAGTGGTATTAGCGTCTAGCAAGGAAGAGTTAGAAGCTGCTCTTAATGAAATGGAAACGGTTCTGACAGAGAGATACGGTATGAAAATTAACAAAGCTAAAACTAAAGTTCTGGTTTGCAAAGGTGGGGAAAATAAATCAAAAACAAGAATACAAGTATCTAACACGAACTTACAAGAGGTTAAGGATTTCTGCTACCTAGGAAGCCAGATAACGCAAGATGGGAAAAGCACAAAAGATATAAAACAAAGATTAGCACAAGGTCGTGCTACATTTAACAAGAAAAAGCAACTACTGTGCTCAAAGACCACAAACATAGAAACAAGGAAAAGATTGCTTAAAACATTTGTGTGGAGCACAGCACTGTACGGCTGTGAAGCCTGGGCAGTAGGAGAAGCGGACAAGAAAAAGGTAGAAGCCTTTGAAATGTGGTGCTACAGGCGTATGATGAAGATATCATGGACAGACAAAGTTAAGAATGAAGAGGTACTAAAAATGGTAGGGGAAGAAAGAAATATGTGGAAAACGGTAAAAAATAGGAGAGAGGATGATAGGCCACATACTACGGCATGAGGGAATAGTGCGGAATATATTAGAAGCAGAGATAGGAAAAAAGAGAAGAAGAGGCAGACCTAGATTAGACTACTGCACACAGATAGTAAAAGATGTAGGCTGTAGAGGTTTCAGGGAGATGTGTAGGCTAGCCCAGAATAGAAATCAATGGAGGTACGCATCCAACCAATCCCAAGATGGATAAACTAATGACGAAAAGATAACTGTGCTTAAACATGATGATTATTATAAGTAACTACAAGAATTGGTTGGGCAATATTCTCGAATAATGATAACTGTGTGAAAGGATTTACTGGAAAACCATTATTTCGGCAAATGTCTAAGTGTGGGGGGATCTTGGTAGCCGCAGGTTGCTTAACCTCCTTCAGGGAGATGTGTAGGCTAGCCCAGAATAGAAATCAATGGAGGTACGCATCCAACCAATCCCAAGATGGATAAACTAATGACGAAAAGATAACTGTGCTTAAACATGATGATTATTATAAGTAACTACAAGAATTGGTTGGGCAATATTCTCGAATAATGATAACTGTGTGAAAGGATTTACTGGAAAACCATTATTTCGGCAAATGTCTAAGTGTGGGGGGATCTTGGTAGCCGCAGGTTGCTTAACCTCCTTCACTGAATCTCGGTAAAATAGGTATAAAATTAGAAAACAATAGAAAGGGAACGAGCTGAATACACATGCTGTGTGAGAATTTCAGGGAACTATGTAGGCTAGCTCAGAATATAAATAAGTGCAGGTACGTGTCCAACCAGTTTTGAGACGGAAAACCTAATGACGAAAAATAAGCGCAGATAAATCTGATGATTAGTATAAACAACTAGTTGTTGGTTGCGAAATACCTGCAACTAATGTTGACTGTGCGAACAGATAAATTGGAAAATATATTAAATCGCCAAATGGTTAAGTGTTGGGGGAACTTGGCAGCCACAGGCTGCTTACCTCTCTTCACAACCATTGAAGGTCGGAGAAATAGGGCATATAACTATAAAACAATAGAAAGTGACCGAACTGCATCTAACAAGAAAGAACAGCGCCTATGAGGAAAGACAACAAACATAGAATAAGAAGAAAATTGTTGAAAGCATATGTGTGGAGTACAGCACAGTATGCCTATGAAATATGGGCAGTCTGAAACGCAGACAGAAAAATGGTAGCAGCCTTTTGAAATGCTGTGCTTCAGATGTATGAGGACGATAGCATGGACAGACAAAGATAATAACAAATAAGTTACAGAAATAGTAGGGGAACAAGGATATCTGGGGAAAAAGAGAAATAGTAGGGCGGAATACGTTCTAAGGCATTTTTGGGGAATAGTATGTGATATATTACAAGCAGAGATAGGAAAAAAGAGGTAGATGTAGACCTAGATGAGATAGTTATAGATGCAAACTGTGCATATTTCAGGGAAATCTGTAGGTTAGTTCAGAATAGGGAACAATGATGGTATGCGTCTAACCAGTTCTAGGACTGAAGACCTAATGATGATGATGTACTACACTCATAGCAACTACTATTATAACATATGGTTGCATCACAATATTTTAGCATGCCCCCCTAGATGTTCTACAAACAAAACCACACAAAAAATATTTATTCTAAATTTAAACAAGCCCCAAGTTTACAGAATTGAATTCGACCAAGGGATTTTGTATAATTTTCAGCAATATTTTCGGTACTTGCAACTTCTACTATGTATAATATAGTTTGAACAACATAATCATAATAAAATGCAATGCTATATGTGTATGCTTAGAGTTTTTTGGAAAATTTCCATGATTAGATAGTGCTATTGCTCCACTGTTGTCCTCGTGCATATTTACAGATAACGTCATCATGATTAAACCTAAAGTCAACAAATACACCTATCAAATACAATAATTCCTCAGCAGCTTCTGCTAGAGCGTTGTATTTAGCATGGGTTTGATGCCCTGGAAACTTCCTTTTGTTTTACTGTTTTCCAAACAACCAATTGTCCATAAATTCTAATTACATAACCTGTGGTATCTGACTCCCAATCTGAATCTACGTAACAATTTAGCATCTTATTTTACTAGGGACGCAATTATATGCAAAATTAAATGCTTTTCATTGTAATCAATTTTTCGCATTGTTGTAAAGGTTTTTAAATTTATTTTCAATCCATTTCCATAAGAATGTACATATCGACAATGGAAAGGCAAAGTGTCTTAAACACCACCAAGGTCAAAAACGAGTTATGTATGCTACTGGAATTACAAGAATAATTTACGAGTTCGGTTTCATACTATTCTAAGCACTTTGGTAGTGATTAAGCAGGTAAAATTTTATTTATTTATTTATTTATTTAATATCTTTATTATTTATAAGCAAATCTCGATACATTTGAGAAAGAAAAGATACTCCTAGCGAGGTTTAAGCTATAAAGCCCACTCTTACACCTAACTAGGACATATCTTGTACAATAAAATATTTATTTAGTACAAACAATAACTATATATACTTACATACGCCACCACACTTGCATGCACATTTTTACACAAACATCCACCCCCTCACCACACACACGTACAAAGACACATCACGCACGCTGGGCCCACTATTCCCCCATTCCATATTAAGAAGTTTAGTTGCAAGATAGTAGATACTCCTGATATGCTTTTCTAAATTTAAGTAATGTTGTGCAATTTCTTATATTTATGGGTATACAGTTCCAGAGAGACGACCCAGATACCAAGAACTATGAATGATACATTTTAGTACGGTGCATTGGTATTAGCAGTCGTTTTTCATCTTGTGTGTTATGGTGTCCTGTGGAAACGTAAGAGAAGTTTGAGGTCAAGTACGAAGGTCCAAGTCCATGTAAGAGTTTATAGAGCATTACTGCCTGATGTAACTGTCGCTGTTTCACTAATTTTAACCAAGAGAGCTTATTGAAATATGGTGTAACATGCTGACGACGTTTGATGACAAAAATAAACCGAATGCAACTGTTGTGAACTCGCTGTAAACGATTACTGTTGTCCATAGACAAATGATGATATAGAACATCTCCATAGTCAAAAATCGGTGAATAAGCGACCTAATAAGTTGTATTCTTAAACGAACTGGTAAAAATCGTTTTACCCTCTTAAGACTATGTAACGAAGCATACACCTTTTTACATATATACATTGTGTGGGCTTTCCATGACAGATTCGAGTCGATCATTATACCAAGATTCTTTACTGTAGTAGACAGTGGAATTGCTGTCATTTAAATATAAGGGTGGAAGAGTTAAAATATCGATTTTACTCAACAATTTGGATGACCCGATTAAGATTGCTTGGCATTTTAACGGATTTATAGTAAGTTGGTTGTCCAGTCCCCACGAATTTATACTAGCAAGATCTGTGTTAAGATTATTAATAGTACGGAAAATATCGTTGGGATGAAAATGTGAATATACCTGTATATCATCTGCGTAACAGTGATATTTACTGAATTTCAAGACTCTAGAAACATCCTGTATATACAAGGAAAAGAGAATAGGGCCAAGCACACTTCCCTGTGGTACTCCAGCTTCCAAATTCAGCCAATCTGACAAGTTAGCCCCATCCTCCGTAATGACACGCTGTCGACGACCGCTCAAGTACGACTCAAACCATTGCAAAGCATCATCTGAGAAATTATTGAGCATCTTTAACTTGGCAAGTAAAATTTTGAAGTTCACACTGTTAAAAGCTGAACTGAAATCAAGTAATAGTATAATAGTTAGCTGTTTGCAGTCCATGGCTTCCTTCGCATCATCGAGTATGCGGATTAAGGCCGAAGTTGTAGAGTGGTGCTTACGAAAACCGGATTGAAATTGGTCAAATAGCTTATTTGAATTTAGAAAATTTGATAATTGATCAAAAGCAATATATTCAATAGATAGAGAGAGGTCAGGAAGAATATTAATTGGGCGGTAGTCAGATGGTGATAAAGGTGATGACTTTTTAGGAAGTGGATGAATAAGCGCCTGTTTCCAATGATGAGGGAAAGTATTTGTACTAAATGAATGGTTAATG
The DNA here is from genome assembly GCA_036346225.1 of Platerodrilus igneus. Lineage (NCBI taxonomy): Eukaryota > Metazoa > Arthropoda > Insecta > Coleoptera > Lycidae > Platerodrilus > Platerodrilus igneus. The sequence continues at coordinate 2,336,171 of JARFIW010001638.1, forward strand.
ATAGAGACAAGAGACTGTAGAGCATGAGGAAGCACCAATGAAAGCATTGCCTTGGATATTTGGTCAGCGCCTATTGCACTTGATTTAATGCGCTGAATTGATTTATACACGATATCATTTGTAACTTGATGGAAAGCAAACTTAGGGCACATTGGAGTATTTAAGGAGGATAAACTTATAATAAAGTTATCCATGCGCTCTTGATCAGTGATCTTTTTAGAATTAAAATGGTCATTTAGAAAATTAAGGCATAAATTGTGTGGAATACGAACAGGCGCTTTCCCAACCCCTAGTGACTTCAGCTCTTTCCAAGTTTTAGCGGAATTTAAATTCGTGGATAGCGAATAATAGTAACGTAGCTTGGAGTTTCTAATTAGCTGCTTGGTTTTATTTCGTAGGTACTTGAAGTAGTTATCATTTTCAACTGAAGGAACACGTTTAAACCTAAATGCCGCAGCATTTCTAATTCGCCGCATTTCATTGATTTGATCATTTAGCCAGGGAGCCTTTGGTTTTGTGATACGAATAGTTTTGTACGGAGCATGAAAATCAAAGAGATCTGTAACCATAAGATTAAATTTATGAAGTTTGCAGTTTACGTCATCAAATAAGTCAATATCACTCCAAGAAATTCTGCCAGCGTCACTCTCAACTTTGCCAACATCCATATCTTTAAAGTTCCTAAATTTCTTATATTTTGGAATAAGCTGCGGCAGCTTCACTGAAAATGACGCGTAAATTAGGTCGTGTTTAGAGAGTTCTAAAATAGGAATTTGCCCAAAGTTGATAACTTTATCCCTGTTTAAGGTGATAATATGATCTATAGTGGTGTGCACCTCAGTAGTTGCAGTTATAAGATGATGAGTTGGTTGTAGTGGTAATATGTGTAAATTGCAGATATCTGCAATGTTCCTTAGGTAACGAGCATCCGAAGCATCGCCATTCAAATTTATATTGAAGTCGCCTAACAAGATAATGACATTATATATAGGTAGAAAGTCACAAAGATTCTCTTCTATGTCAGACAAATAACCAGTATTTGGAGGGCGATACACTGTCATAACGAGCATTTTGCAGTGTTTGAATAAGATCTCAACACATATGTATTCGGGCCTATCACGATGAGTAGTTTGTGACTTGACAATTTCTAGAGCTTTTAACCCCTCTCTTATGTATAAAGCAAATATTGTCGTTTATTTAACAATGCTCTTGTATTAATGGACATGGATTTCTCGCTATTATTTTTATTCGACAATTAAGACAGCAAATAAATATACAACGTATCTTGAAACAACTTGCCTTATCTCTGTGAATGGATGTTGTGTATATAAAACCATATGCTGTACTGGTGGATAATGATATGTTTTTGAGGTGTTATTAAGTTCAATAATGCAGCTTACACTTGCTATAACGTTTATTATAATGTTTGTAATTGTTTAGATTTGTACAAATTCCGCTATTCATAAATTTAAATTGTGCCGCTTAATTTTCAAGTAATGGTGACTTTGCCTTTGAACAAGGACAGCATCGATTTTTACCTGTTTTAATGCATGGTTTTTTGTTTTTCTCCCCTCTCGAGAGAACACTTCCGATAGAACGTTGGTGAAGTGAGGTTGTAAAAATGTAACCTAAGTTGTTTTGTCTATGTAAAAATGTAAAGTGTATATAATTCGCCATTCTAAGTTACCAATTCATTATTATTTGTTTATATGAAGATTCGTTATGTTCAATATATTACAATTTCGCAAGAACACATTTCTTATTTTGCAGAACGAACCAGCAAGCATTTTTCAAGGGTATGAAATATCGGTTTATTTGTAATAGCCCTATGATATTACCCTCCAGTAATAATAATTTACCATTTGCACAATTTACATAATATACATAAAACCGTCAACATTAATTGTAGCGTCTTGTCACGATGGCTTGTCAAACTCGAATGGCTGTTAAGCTCATTGCGCATAATCATCATATCTCTCCCCTTACTTAATAATATTGAGCTTGCCCTTTTTTTTATTACAGTACTGAATATTTATATTGTATCTTATTGGGGTACGCCCAAGGTCCCGGGTTCGAATCCCGACACGGTCCGCTTGAAAAATGTTAGGCGAACATTTTTCACAAAAATACACCCTCGTTCGGATGAGAGGTAAAATGGAGGTCCCGTGTGTGAGTGTTGTCACGCACAATAAAGATCCCTACCTTGCTTGGAACAGCAAGGGTTCGGCAAAATTCCAAATTTTCCAGGTAAAAAAAACTCGCTTCCTGGCCAATGTAGTACCTTTGGGTGGAGCATTGGAGAATCAAATGTAATGTATCTTATTGGGGAGTTAATTGTTTGCTTATGTCGCTTACTTGAAATTGTACTACTTGTATCCTTAAAATAATCATGCTGTAAACTGATTATATCTAAAATGTCTTTATTACTAGGTGCAACCTCTTTACCTGCCTCTTGCGGATCAGAGTCAGTAAGTACTAAACCACTACCCTCATTGTGTACATTGCTACAATTACCCACACTTGGAACATTTGTCGATTCTTTGGTTTTATCTACAACATTATTATTAGCTTGATAACCCTCGTTAGGAAATTCTAAATTATTTTACAGTTCAGCAAAAGCAAAAGAATGTTGATTATTGCTTGTCTTTCTAATTTGGTTAATATGCCTTCGCCAAAGTTTACCGTCTTGAGCTTTGCACATATATATTACTGTTCCTATTTGTTCTATTATGACAGCTGGAACCCACATTTTTTTCTTTGGTATTCTGTAATCATGAATCATGACCACTTCCTTGAGATTATATTTACGAACGTGCTGGTATTTATTTATTTGATGCGATTCTGAGTGCTCTGATAACAAGTCAAACCTAGTATGCAATTTTCTTGAAAACATTCTTTCGGCTTGGGTAATCCCTGTTCTAGTGTGTACCGTGTTACGATACACATACAGTATTCGGTTTAATGTTGTAATTTTGCTGTCACTTTTTCTTGCGAGACCCCATTCGGTTTTTAGTTTATGCTTCATCGTTTGGACTGCGTTTTCTGCTATAACATTACTTTGAGGATTGAACGGTGCAATAGTTATGTGCTTTACACCATTCCTTTGAAAAAATTCTTTGGTCTTCTTTGACACAAGTGATGAACCGAACCATTATGCGATATAACTGTACATATCTAGAAAAATATTCTCAACGTTTTTCAATGGTTGTATCTGCTGTTGTTTTTCATCATATATACTTCTATCCATCTTGTGTATGCATCGACAATCACCAAGAAGTCTTTATTTGCTAATGAAAAAAAATCAGTACTAATGGTTACAAATGGTTTTATTGCCTCGGGCCATGTAATGTGTTGCTTAGGTAGATCAGATTTTGTTTTTAAACATTTACTACAATTCTCACTAATTTTTTCTATTTTATTATCAATACCGGCAATCACAAATGTCTTCTAGTTAACGATTTCATCCGTACTATCCCTTATGAGTGTATGCAATTCTTTTGACATTGCTTCTTGTACGAATTGGGGTATGACTATTTGATCGCCCCAAAACAAACAATTGGTTATTACACTTAATTCAGATTGTCTGAGGTGATATGGTTTTAACTGTGGCTCAATTTTATCGGGTCATTTATTCTTAACATAGGTAATTACTACCATTAAAGACCTATCTTCACCTGTTTTTTATATAACTGTTTTGTTATTTACAGGTGTTTGATTGTTCAAATCAATAAAATACAGATTGTCTTCCCATTCAGAGTCTTGAGACTCCTGTGAACATGAAAGTCTCGATAAGCAATCTGTGATTATGTTATCTTTACCTTTGATATGTACGATGTCGTAGTCAAAGTTAGAAAGATACATATGGAGAATCGCTTTAATCGATTTGCATACATTTGAGTCATATCTTTATTGTTTGAAAAAATTGACACAAGCGGTGTATAGTGTAAACTTTATTCCATACAAAAATTGTTCAAATTTTCTTATTCTGTAATAACATGCTAAACTTTCTTTGTGTACGGTAGCTATACCTTGCTCTGATGCATCTGTAGTTATAATATTGGTAATTTTGGGTTAAAATAGGTTAATACTTGATCAGAAAAAGTACTCCCTTTATATTTAAAAATGCCTGTTTGCAGTCAGCAGACCACTCAAATCTTTTACCCTTTTTTAACAATTTGTATAACGCTGCGGCTAAATGTGCTAGTGGCACACATCGTGCATATAAGTTTACCAAATCCAGAAATGATGCCAGTTCTGTGATTGTTGTTAAATTAGGAGCTTCGCGTATTGCTTTGACCTTAGATTCACACTTGGATATGCCATGTTTAGTTAGAACAAAAGTCAGATATACAACTTTGTCTTGGAAAAATTACATTTATCGATATTTACTTTCAGTCCAACTTCAGCTAAGATACTGCAGATTGCAGAACTTGCATGTGATTATCACTTTCGCGATGATCTATAAGTATATCATCTTGAAATGTAAACATATTTTAAGACTGTAGTGCGGCAACTTGTGTGTTATTATATTTGAAATTAAAGTTTGGCGCAAGAGGAAAGTGTGTACGTTGATTAGTGATGTAGAGGGAGATAGTGGGGGAACGTGTTGGTGGTAGGTGGTATAAGAAATTAAGTTAATTTCTCTTGGGTAATCGATAGTTAGTTTAATTTTTTAAGAAAGATTTGATGGAATTGGATGAGAATAATTCAATGTATCAATCTGTCCGAACTCCGACCTGAGGTTTGCTTTGAAACAATAATATTCAAGTTGAGTAACCGAATTGTTGAATTTATTGTCTCATAGTCATTAAGGGCAATCCGGAAGATAACGTTGCAAATTTTATCCAACGCAGCACTTCATTTTGACGCCAACGTGGGCTTGTACAGAGGCGAATTATTACTTGTTTTGTAAGAAGAAGGAAGTTGTAAATTGGAAATACTTTTATTAAAATTTTCAGTTAAAAAGGTGTCGTAAATTATTGAAAGTCGCCCAGTTCAACGAATCATTGTAATCAGGTTTGATGGATAAATTTTCTTATTTGTAGTTGAAGAGTTGTTTGGACCGCTGTACCACATTCCTGCACAAGCATAAATAACATGGTCACGTGTTTCAGATTGGGGAGTGCGGGTAAATCCTACTCGAGTAGAATGTATTGGGAACTTTATGGCACCTCGGAACATTAAGGAGTTGCGCAGTTTTTAAGGTTTTATCAACTACGAAAAACGTTTTGGTGAAAATTTTTCTGAAATAACCTGCCCATTGCTTTAACTATTAAAAAATGGTGTTAAATGGGAGCAGAATGAGGAGTGCGAATATGCATTTCGAAATATAAAACTAGCCTTTTTAGATTTAGTCATGGTTGTCCATCCGAATTTTAATAAACAATTTTATGTACAGTCTGATAGTTCAGAGCGAGTTATTGAGGCTGTGTTATTCTAGTTGGACCAGGGTAATAAACAAATAATTGCTTTTGCCAGTAGGTTTTTACGGGGAACCAAGCTATGTTATAAAATAACTGAGAAAGAAGCACTTGCTTTCGTCTTTGCATTAAAACAATGGTGTACACTGATTCTGGGTTATCCCATCACTATAATTACTGACCATATAGCTTTGACATTTTTATCAAGCATGAAATTAATCACCGCAAGGTTGGCTAGATGGGCAGTATATGTTCAGGAATTCAATGTTAAGATTGAATATTGTCAGGACAAGCACAATGTCCAAGTCGACAAATGGGAAATTATTCAAAAATGCAGGAAAGCTAAAGAACAATGGATTGATGAAAAGTGCAAAGAGGTACAAACGAAGATGGAAGTAGGAAAGACAGATGAAGCATACAAATTAATTAGGATGAATTTTAGGGATATAAAATCGTATAGCAAAAATATAAGGGACGCACAAGGAAACGTCATTATAGAAAACGTAGAGAAAGTGGGTAGATGGCAAGAATATATAGGGAATTTTTATGCAGACATTGAAAATGATGACTTGGGATATCCTATACTTAGAGATGAGTTTGAATTAGCATTAAAGAGTCTGAAAAATGGTAAGGCGCCGGGTACAGGTAAGGTGCAAGCAGAAACTCTAAAAGCCGCTGGACAAGCAATAACTGAACGACTTTTCCAACTTGTAAGCTATATGTATGAGACAGGCGAGATACCCAAAGATTTCAAACGTAACATCATAGTAACTATACCAAAAAAGAAAGGCGCAGATAGATGTGAAAATTTTCGAATAATAAGTTTGACAGCACACGTGTCAAAAATATTAACTAGAATTGTGCAAAGACGAATGGAAAAACGGGTGGAAGAAATACTAGGAGAAGACCAATTTGGGTTTAGGCGAAACAGGGGAACACGGGAGGCTATTTTACCTCTGAGAGTGATAATGGAGAAAACAATAGAAAAGGGGGAAAGCGTGTATATAGGGTTTGTAGATCTGGAAAAAGCAGTTGACAATGTAAAATGGAAAAAAATGTTTGAAATACACAAAAAGATTGGAATGAGTTATAGGGATAGACGAATAGTACATAGCTTATACAAAGAGCAAACAGCAGTAATAGAATTAGAGCAGGAACGTAGAGAAGTAAACATTAGGAAAGGTGTGAGACAGGGATGTGCTCTATCCCCATTGATTTTTAACTTGTACTTAGAAGAGGCAATGAATACTGTCAAATGCAGGAAGACATTTGGAATTACTATGCAAAGACAAAAAATTGATATGTTTAGATTTGCAGATGATATAGCAGTATTAGGGTCTAGCAAGGAAGAGTTAGAAGCTGCTTTTAATGAAATGGAAACGGTTCTAACAGAGAGATACCGTATGAAAACTAACAAAACTAAAACTAAAGTTCTAGTATGCAAAGGTGGGGAAAATAAATCAAAAACAAGAATACAAGTATGTAACACGAACTTACAAGAGGTTAAGGAGTTCTGCTACCTAGAAAGCCAAATAACACAAGATGGGAAAAGCACAAAAGATATAAAACAAAGATTAGCACAAGGTCGTGCAACATTTAACAAGAAAAAGCAACTACTGTGCTCAAAGACCACAAACATAGAAACAAGGAAAAGAGTGCTTAAAACGTATGTGTGGAGCACAGCACCGTACGGCTGTGAAGCCTGGACAGTAGGAGAAGCGGACAAGAAAAAGGTAGAAGCCTTTGAAATGTGGTGCTACAGACGTATGATGAAGATATCATAGACAGACAAAGTTAAGAACGAAGAGGTACTAAAAATGGTAGGGGAAGATAGAAATATGTGGAAAACGGTAAAAAATAGGAGAGATAGGATGATAGGCCACATACTTACGGCATGAGGGAATAGTGCGGGATATATTAGAAACAGAGATAGGAAAAAAGAGAAGATGAGGCAGACCTAGGTTAGATTACTGCACACAGATAGTAAAAGATGTAGGCTGTAGGAGTTTCAGGGAAATGTGTAGGCTAGCCCAGAATAGAAATCAATGGAGGTACGCATCCAACCAACCCCAAGATGGATAAACTAATGACGTAAAAATAACTGTGCTTAAACAAAGTCTCAAATAATGTTAAGTGTGTGAAAGGATTTACTGGAAAACCATTATTTCGGCAAATGTGTAAGTGTTGGGGGATCTTGGTAGCCACAGGTTGCTTAACCCCTTCACTGAATCTCCGTTAAATAGGACATAAAATTAGAAAACAATAGAAGGGGAACGAGCTGTATACACATGCTGTGTGAGAATTTCAGGGAACTATGTAGGCTAGCTCAGAATATAAATAAGTGCAGGTACGCGTCCAACCAGTTTTGAGACGGAAAACTTAATGACGAAAAAATTAGCGCAGATAAATCTGATGATTAGTATAAACAACTAGTTGTTAGTTGCGAAATATCTGCAACTAATGTTGACTGTGCGAAATGATATATTGTAAAATATATTAAATCGGTAAATGGTTAAGTGTTGGGGGAATTTGGCAGCCACAGGCTGCTTACCTCCCATCAAAACCACTGAAGGTCGGAGAAATAGGGTATATAACTGTAAAACAATAGAAGGTGACCGAACTGCATCTAACAAAAAAGAACAGCGCCTACTATGAGGAAAGACAACAAACATAGAACAAGAAGAAAATTGTTGAAAGCATATGTGTGGAGGACAGCACAGTATGCCTATGAAATACGGGCGGTCTGAAACGCAGACAGAAAAACGGTAAGCAGCCTTTTGAAATGCTGTGCTTCAGTTGTATGAGGACGATAGCATGGACAGACAAAGATAATAACAAATAGGTTATAGAAATAGTAGGGGAACAAGGATATCTGGGGAAAAAAAGAAATAGAAGGGCGGAATACGTTCTAAGTCATTTTTGGGGAATAGTATGGAATATATTACAAGCAGAGATAGGAAAAAGAGGTAGATGTAGACCTAGATCAGATAGTGATAGATGCAGACTGTGCAAATTTCAGGGAAATCTGTAGGTTAGTTCAAAATAGGAAATAATGATAGTACGCGTCTAACCAGTTCCAGGACTGAAGACCTAATGATGATGATGAAGTTTGTTTTGGTATTTAACATGGCTTGTACTTTATTTGTTAAATATTATTATATCCTATAATCATGTTTTAAAGGGGGAAGGGAGGTGTAGGTATAGTGCGGCAGCTTGTGTGTTATTATATTTGAAATTAAGAGTTTGGCACGAGAGTAAAGTGTGCGTATTGATTAGTGATGTAGAGGGAGAGTGGTGGAAAGTGTTGGTAGCAGGTGGCGCAAGAAATTAAGTTATTTGGTATTGGAGAATTGATAGTTAGTTTAAGTTTTTAAGAAAGATTTGATGGAGTTGGATGAGAAGAATTCAATGTACCAAACTGTCCGAACTCCGACCTGAGGTTTGCTTTGAAACAATAAAATTTAAGTTGAGTAACTGAATTGTTGAATTTATTGAGTCTCATAGCCATTAAGGGCAATCTGGAAAATTATGTTACAAATTTTATTAAACGCAGCACTTCAAGACCCTTGAAATAATTGATCAATATGTTTTTGAAAATAAAAACTACTACATTTAATACAAAAAGGCATACGATTCATCGTGTATAGGTCTCTATGTATAGATATAGTTGCTACGTACTTGGATTCATCGTCTAATTCAAATTGCATGTAAGCATCACTCAAATCGATTGTAGTAAATTTAATACAGTTATATAAATTTGCAAACAATTTTTTTACATTTGGCTATGGATAAAAATAAGTTTGTAATTGCTTATTTCATCTAATATAGCTACCACATATCCTTACAGCACCATTTCTGTGTATGATTGGTACTACATACGATGACCATTCACTTGACATTGCCAGAGTTATCATGCCATTTTCTTGCATACGATCCAATCCTTGTTCTACTTTGTTTTTGAGAGCTAGTGGAATTGGTCTTGGCTTGTCATGATGTGGCATCGCTTCAGGTTTCAGTTGTAATGTTATTTTTGAATATTTAGAACATGCCAACTTACCATCAAAGACTTGCGGAAATTCTTGAATCAAAAATTCTTTTATCTTTGCTACACTAGTGGTGTTTATGCCTGCAGACAAAGCTTATTTTAAATAGTTGTATAAAGTCACACCCTAACAATCCTGCATTTGTTGCATTTTTAACTACAAAAAATTTTATATTCTCAGTAAGCTACACATATTTAACATCTAAACAGATACATCATTTGGTAAGTATTAATTCTCCAGTATATCCCTTAAAAGTTAAATTTGTGGATTCAAGCTTATGCGACTAAAATACTGATTGTAAATATTATATCCTAATGCAAATATAGCAGAACCTGAATCTAATTCTAAATTAAAAAATTTATTATTTATTTTAACATTCATTAAAATAGGGCCAACGTTCGAACTAACGCTATTTTTTATATTATAAATACCAAATTCTTCTTACACAATTGCTGGATTTGAATCAAAATTTACATTTACGTCTGTTTGTATATATGTTTTGCAGATGCCCGACCACACCGCATCGTGAACATTTGTAATTGATGTATTTGCATCTATTTTTGTGTTTCTTCCCACAGGACTTACATTTCGAGTTTTTTCTTACGTTATTCGCCTGGTTGCATGTAACACTGTTGATTGAATTCTGCATACCTCTGCCATGGGTCATTGTGAACGTAGACGAACCACTATGATTCGATGTTGGTTTTGCTTGGAACTTTGCATCTTTGGATTTTACATTCGTTTGATGTTTTGCCGTATAGTGTATCCCATAATTCTTTTCTACATTTAACAATAAGTTGAATTATAGCTTCTCTAGCAGTAGCGATTTCTAGGAGTTCCTCCACTTTTTCGTGTGAGCTTCTTCTGCTAAGCGATCTAGTATTGAACTAGGCACCATACCTGCTATAAACTTGTCCTTCAATGTGTCGGCAAGATGTTTAAATGGACAGTTAATCGCAAGTTGTTTTATTCGTGCATACCATTCTAAGCAAGATTTGAGGTTATTTTGCTGAGCTTTAGAGAATGTATTAATCGGCGGACTGAATTGTTTTGTTAACAGTTCACACAGCTGATCATATGTTTTATCTTTGAGAAAGGCAGGAAATCATAGATTGCAAAGCAATTTATGTTTCCTTTTCTATTAAAGTTATTAGCATTGCAGTTTTAGTTCATCACCCACTTCATTTGCTTTACAGTATTGTGCAAACTTTTCTTCGTATACTGTGAAATTTTCGCTTGCACTAAATTCTGAAATGCAGCCAATGGCCGCCATCTTTGAACTTTTGACCCTTTACTTATTTCGGATATTTGCTTGTTAAGGTTTATGTATTCAAATCTTCACAATATGCATTACTTGTTTTCGTGTTTTTCGTTGTTTCCAGCACTTGAAGTTGTATTCAGTGTTTGTTTACTGAGCCGTTGACCACGTATACTCTAATATAAGTAACAGCTGCTTCTGCAATCTTTGCCAAATGATATGTTTTGAGGTGTTATCGAGTTCAATAATGCAGCTTACACTTGCTATAACGTTTATTATAATGTTTGTAATAATAATTTAACATTTACACAATTTACATGGTATACATGAGATACCAACCTTTCTTGGTTTAACTGTTATGGTTTTTTCTATTTATTCCTTTTATACGACAAAGCGATTTTGCTTAATGTGTGATTAATAGTATCATGAAAGTAAGCACTTCTAATTTACTTTACTTCAACGATCACGGATTTTGCACAATGGCGTTTAATACAATTTATCATTATCGGCAATGAAAGTGTGTTGGATATGTGACTTTAGTGTACTATTTTTAAGAAGATCACTTGTTTAAGATGTCTCAAAATATGCGGTTTTGTGAAGGTGTACAGTAGTGCGCCATTTGCAATGCAGTATTTTATATTTGTAAAACAACCTCTATAAATAGACAATCCTTTTGTAATGACGCTTCAGTCATCTATGTAACGTAGCAATAAGGATGTTTACTCCAAGGATCCAAAAATTTAATTCGAGGTAAATTAAGTAAGTAAAATTTGAAGTATATAATTTTAAAGTAACTATTAGAATGAAGATAAATATTTGTAATTGTCATAGATGATTGTATGAGTTAGAAGTTTTTGGTGATCGGGGGACATCAATTTACTTTGCTAAGCATAAAAATAAACTATACAGTTAGATTGGGTTATTGTAAGTATTATATTTTAACTTCCTTAATACGTTACTTATACAAATGCAATAGTGTAAAGTACTAAACCAAAATTCTGCCAAGTGATAACTTAGGCAGCAGAAGATTATCCATTATTTATTGCTGCGTTTATCAGTATTTAATTTTGAAGAATGTGGTATTTACATTTGTACAAAATGTTCTTTGATCAATTGCTTATCACACTTAAACAGAACTGCTTCTCAATCTGTATTTATTTCTTTTTTATTAATAAATAACATTTTTATTCCGACATAAATTGACATCTTCATTTTTGTTACTGTATAGTAATACATAGTAACTACTATTATAATAATGGTTGCATCACCATATTTTAACATGCCCCCTAGATGTTCTACAAACAAAACTAAACAATTAATATTTATTTTAAATTTGAACAAGCTCTACGTTTACAGAATTGAATTTGACCGAGGGATTTTGTAAAGATATCAGCAATGTTTTCAGTGCTTGCAACTTTTATCATGTATAATATATTTTGAAGAACATAATCACAATAAAATGCAATGCTATATGTATATGCTTAGAGTTCTTTGTATAGTTTCCATGATTAGCTAGTGCTATTGTCCACTGTTGTCCTCGTACATACTTAGAGATAACGTCAGCATGATTAAACCCAAAGTCAACAAATACACCAATCAAATACAATACTTCCTCAGCAGCTTTTACTAGAGCGTTATATTTTGCATGGGTTGATGCCCCCAAAACTACCTTTTGTTTCACTGTTTTCCAAACAACCAATTTTCCATAAATTCTAATTACATAACCTGTTGTAGAGTTACTATCTCTGGTATCTGACTCTCAATCTGAATCTACGTAACAATCTAGCATCTTATTTAAATCGCTAATATAATACACCATTTTAATGTATCGACTATGATACAGATAAATCAACGTTCTTAATGCATACTTAAAATGTGTTTCATTGTAACAATTTTAAAATCTACTTAGATAATTAACAGATCTAACAAACTTACCTAAAGTGAAGTTCGATCTGGATTATATTAGGCCTCGTTGAAGTAAACAGATGTAGTATCCCTGTTTAAGTGCTAGTTTCACACAATTTTAAAGCAAAACAAGAGATCGCTACCATACGCTCCCACCCTCCCTATAACTAAGATCCAACCGAACAAGCTTCAGTCTCCTTTAAAGCTGTATTATTTCAGAATTGTTGCAATGGTAAGAATTCAGGAACCGGGAAGGGTGGGACTTATTTACTTCAACGGGGCCTAATATAATCCAGATTAAACTTCACTTTAGGTAAGTTCGTTTGATCTGTTAATTATATTGCGGCCTCGTTTCGTAAATAAGAACAGCTGTAGCTTTTTAAAATACATTGCAACAGTTTTGAAATTGATGAAGTATATTCGTAGAACTAATACAAATGAATGATTATACATATAATGTAGTGCAAACGAACAATTATAGGGAAATATTTATTGTGTTCTAAGCTACACTAATATAAAAATTTCCAGAGTGCTTAACTTAAAACTAGTTTTGCAAATTTTTCCGCATGTATAACTGGTCGATTATAAAATCGAGCAAAAGTGCTGAACTTATTAGTCAAGCCTGCTGTAGTGCGAATTGTGTCGTAAGACACACCCTTTCTAGCGGCAGCCGAGGTTGAAACATGTCGTGTGCTGTGTGCACTGAAAAGGTTGGTATTCAACCCACTCTTCTTCAAGGATATTTTTCAACCACCTGCTTAATGTCTGAGAGGTTGCATTATGAAAGAGTTCGTGAACAGTAATGAAAAAACAATCAGAAGATCTTCTCAATTCCTTTCTACTATTCAGATAGACTAATAGAGTACTTGCAGGCAAATTCTCGGATCTGATTTGAAAAATGGTAAAATAAGAGTAGGTCGAATCCTTACTCTTTCCCGAAGACTTCAACCTATGTGGAAACTTAATCTCAATTTGTCTATGTTTGATATTTGTATATTAGCTAAAGTTTGTACCCTTTGTCCTGTACCTAAGGCTAATAGAATAGCTAATTTATATGTTAAGTTTTCCAACGAGAGATTGAGAGTGTCCATAGTCTTTACATATTTTAAAACAATATCAGGATCTCACGTTTGATTATACTTTGGTAGTGGGGGTCGTAAACCGTGGACACCCTTTAAAAAATCTTTTAACTCTAAAATCTAAGCTTAACGATAAACCTAAAATTTGTGATAGGGCAGCTCTATAAGAACTTGAGGAACTAAAGGAGGCCCCGTTCTTATATTGTATAGTTAGAAATTTTAGTATTTCTGAAATTGAAGCTGAAAATAATTCTAAGTTTTCATTAGTTCTATAAGTCCACCACAACTTAAGACCCACATTATACTGTCGTATCGTGGAGTTAGAAACAGAAGCAAAGCAAATCTCTAATTAATCTTCTGGGACATTGGCAGATGTCAATGCTTGTTTGATAAAATCCCTGCTGCCAGGGAAATTTTTTGCCATATTGGATATGGGTTCTCTCTGAAAAAAAAAATAAATTCTTATTAGCTGTAAAGATAATTGGTTCTCTTTCTAAAAGAGTATTGTGGATATCATGGCTGTGAGGTCCAAAGTGGGATCACTCTAATACCCCTAGTATTATCTTTAACGATTTTTTTGGACACGAAGAATTAGAGCAAATGGTGGAAATGCATAAAAAACATTCCATTCCAGCTTACGGTGAACGCATCAGATGTAATGCTTCTTACATGCCCAAACTATGAAACAAATCGCTTGCACTTAGAATTGGATTTGGTAGCAAATAAATCTATATCTGATTGTCCAAAATCCAACACTATTTTTTGGAAAATTACATCGTTTAACTCCCATTCTGTTTCCCTAGATAGCATGCGATGTGATTCTGCATCTGCTTCAACGTTTTCTTTTGATAAAATATATGTTGCAGATATAAAGATTCTACAGGTTTCACACCATTGCCAGATAGAGCATGATAAACTATCCAGTATTGGATATTGTACACTACCCATTTTATTGATATACGCTAAAGCTGTTGTATTGTCTACCCAGTATAAAATATTACAATTTACCAGTCTATCTGCAAAATGTTTTAAGGCAAGAAAAAATGCTTTCATTTCCAGGAAATTAATATGATGTTTTTTGTCAGATATTGACCAAAACCCATGACATCTCTGTCCATTGCAAAAAGCGCCCCCAACCTGACCTGGATGCATCTGAAAATATTTCAAGTGCATATCAATCTTAATATCATTTTGTGCACAATTCAAGTTTGCTTTCCACCAGTTAAAGTCTTGTTTAAGAGATGAGGGTAACACCATCTTGACATTATAATGTCCTGAGGAGTGTTTTAATACTAAAAACTTCTGTCGTTCGAATAGTTTTGTATAAATCCAGCCGTACCTGACAGCTGGACAGATGGAGGTTAGTATGCCCAAAAATCTTGCAAAATCCTGTATTGAACAGCTATCAATGTGTGACAATCTGTTTATGAGCTTTATGACTTTACCAGCTTTTTCCTTAGGTAAGGAAATTTGCATATTAATAGAGTTGTAAATGAACCCGAAATATTTTACTGAATGAGAGGGAATTAGGTTGCTCTTTTTGTAATTTATTATAAAACCCAATTTCTGTAGAGCCTGTGTTATGCGTTTTATATTTTCTATACACTTTTGGTATGATTCTCCGATTAGGAGGAAATCATTAAGGTATAGGACCGAAGTGAACCCCCTATTTCGGAGATAAGACAGTAAAGGTTTCATTAATTTTGTAAATACATAGGGTGCACAAGCTATGCCGAAAGGCAAACAGTTGTATTGGTACAGATTATCGCTAAATGTGAAATGTAAATATTTCCTATGTGGCCCACATATGGGGACCATAAGGTAGGCATCTTTAAGATCTAATGTGGCCATAAACATATTTGGTTGAATAATTTTAGAAACTGTTTTATGATCTTCTAATTTAAAATGACAAGACCATATGTAAACGTTAAGTGATTTAAGGTTAAAAAATCAATCGATGACTGTCATTTGGTTTTTGCACAGTAAAAACTTGCGATACATACTGGGCTTTATATGGTGTGACAATACTCACGGCTCCTACTATAAATAACTTCAATAGAGTTATGTATAATTTTGTATTCGAGATTCGGACCACTTAGATTGTTTGGGAACCCAATTCTGTGTGGGTTTTTCTAAAAAGGAGATTTTCAATCTCGAAACGTAGGAGAAAATCATCTTGTCCGATGTTAACACTTGCCAGGCATGTAAAAAATATAGTAGTCTGCCAGCATATTTACTACTACTAACCTTATCTTCAATTAGGGTTGATGTCTCAATCTGCCCAATTTTGATTTGCGAGCTTCTAGGTAAGGAATTTGACTCTTCGTTGTTCTGGCCCCTCTCCAATAGTTGGATTGATGTGCATTGTCTGTGTTGGGTCGCTGATAATGCGGCCTTTGTTGATAAGGAGCTGCCTCTATTCGATTCCGCTTGGGCTCCTTTGATTGGGTGAGAGGGACCTCTGAAATTTAACGAGGGCGTCTTAAGAATTTTAGGCCTAACTAGCTTTAATTCGGAACATGATTTTGCAAGTTCTTCACTGACTTTAAGCGGTCTTCAAGAGCTTCTCCAAACAAAAGCGAGTCACTAGTGGCAGCACTTAGAGCGTCTCGGAGTTCCTTATTTAAATTTATAAGGATTAGTTCTTTACGTGTAGTAGTCTCAGATCAGCGGCTTCGTGGCGTAGTTAGTATGTGTGTGACTACTACGCCCAAGGTCCCGGGTTCGAATCCCGACACGGTCCACTTGAAAAATGTTAGGCAAGCATTTTGCACAAAAATACACCCTCGTACGGATGAGAGGTAAAATGGAGGCCCCATGTGTGAGTGTTGTCACGCACGTTAAAGATCCCTACCTTGCTTGGAACAGCAAGGATTCGGCAAAATTCCAAATTTTCCTGGCCAATCTAGTACCTTCGGGTGAAAAATCACATGTAGAGTAGTCTCAGATCGAAAGTAATCACAAAGAATCCGTCCAGTATCACTGTTGCAGTGCAACATAAATAATAGTGGACTTTGGTTTGTGTTGAATTATGAAAGTTTAAGAAGGCATATGTTGATGCCATGGTTTGGTATAAATTAAATTTGTCAGATAGTTGTCATTAGTTTTTGTAAAGAGAAATCATATCAGAAATAAACCTTGCCCTAAACTACAAGATTTATAGTTTTTATTGTGTGTACCTTGCCTGTCTACACCTCCAGCCTAATCTTGTAGAGGTTCTATTTCTTTGCATCTCGATTGCCAATTTGCGGATTAGCCAACCGCAACATCTTTATTTCCACAACATCTTTATTTCTGATACAACTTTATTTCTGTTTGCAACTAAGTTGTGTCTACATGCCAAGACAAGGCCGGCGTTTAAAAAGAAAGCCAAAATATTTAGAAGATTTCCATATGGATATTAGTCAAATGCCAAATATTCCAACAAGCGATGAAGAGAGCCTTAACAGTGGTGGCACTGATTGCCCAAAGAACACCGCCAAAAACGATTCCGACGGTGGGGTTAACAACTTGCTTAAACAACTCGTTGACCGCCTGGGTATTTTAGAAGCTAGGAATCAAGACTTAGAAAACACCATTAGAAAACAGTTTGAAAGTCAGCAATATGATGCAACTTTGCCGTCAGTTCCAAAAGATCCGCTTATTAGGCCTCATTGCTTACCTAGTCAAGCGGTAAATGTAATGCCTGTAAACAGTTACACTACTGCCGCGATATGCATACAAGCGCCCTACGTCGTATCTTCAGCGCAGCAGTCAGTCTCTAGAATGTCATCTACGAGCTATAACGCAATGCCATTAATCGTCAACGAACCTGAAAGCCTTGCTATCTTGCATACACCGTCGCATTGCTTCCAACCACCAGTTTGTCAGAGATCAATGCCATTCAGTAGAACCAATGATCTTCCAACAAGTTTAGCCAATGAACCTGTGACACATTCCTATTGCCAATCTAACGCTGCATATCCTGTAACTGCTGTGGAAAATATGTTTATGTCACCACAAGTAGCAGTAAAGTCGAGCCAGGACATTGCAAAATTTCGTAAATTATATGATCTTCGAGTTTAGCGGACGCCCCGAAGACTGGCCAATTTTCATAAATGCGTTTCAAGAATCCATGGCTGCATATCAGTATACCTCTTTAGAAAATACGTTTCGTCTTCAAAAGAGTTTAAAAGGTGCGGCTCGTGAAGAAGTGGAAAGTTTGTTAATAAGTCCACAAGGAGTAACTGACGTTCTTGAACAACTTGAATTCAAATATGGTCGACCTGAAATTCTTATCAAATCGCAGCTTGAAAAGGCTCGGGATATTCAACCTATTTCCGAAAACCATTTGGAACGTCTGGTTAGTTTTGCTTCTAAGGTTCAAAACCTAACTATATTTTTGAAGAACGCAAAGGCAACTCAACACTTGTGTAATCCCACTTTGCTAGATGAGCTTGTTTCCAAAATGCCTATGTCCAAAAGAATAGAATGGGCCACGTATGCCGCTAATATAAATCCGTTCCCATCATTAGAGCATCTTAGTGAATGGTTGAAACAACTGGCTAGAATTATAGCAAAGGTAACACTGAACACACAAACGGCAGTGACGAGATCGCAACAACTACAGCCAAAGTATAATTCCAAACAGGTGTTCACCATGAACAAGAATAAAGACACTGGAAGTCAAATCAAGAAGTGCATTAAGTGCTCTGGGTTGCACCATTTGTCTCAGTGCGACGAATACTTAAATGGTTCTTCAGACATTCGATGGCAGTTGGTGAAAAAACACAGGTTGTGCTTTTCCTGTTTGTCTGAAGGCCATAGCATTCAAAGATGCTGACGCAAAAAACCCTGCCAAATGCAAGACTGTAAAAGAATTCACCATCCGACCTTACATGACAATACCTCACAAACATGCCGGAAGAAACTACAAGTGCCCATCCAGTAACAACAACGCGTGCAACATTCGATCCAAAACCACGCAGTTGTTGTTTAAAATATTACCAGTTCACCTCATTGGCCCCAGTAATCGCAGCAAAAAAACTTATGCGTTTATAGACGAAGGATCGGCTATTTCACTAATGGATGAAGCACTGGCGTTAGATTTGAGTTTAACCTCAGAGAAGCGGTCACTCGCTTTGCAGTGGTTTGGAGGAAAGGTAGTGGAAGTACCATCTATGTCCGTGAATTTAAAAATTAAGGGTGTTGAATCAGGAAAAGATTGGTATAATTTAAAAACGTGCACCGTGCCTATGTTAGAGTTGCCAATTCAAACCGTAAATTTGAATGACTTACACAGTCGATACCACGAGATAAAAGGATATTTTCCAGTTTGTGAATACGCCAAAGCCAATCCAAGAATTTTAATTGGTATTAATAATTGTCATACAACGCGCTGCTTGAAAACAGTACGTTGTGATCGTGAAGTTATTGCTGCGAAAACTTCGTTAGGTTGGGTTGTTTATGGTGTGCAGCCTAGCGGAAAATCGTATGATGGTTGCCACTTGTCAACTGTTATGCATATTCAAGAGGCAAAGCAATTTGAAATTGACCGTATGATAAAAGAGTATTTTACTACTGAAAATTTTGGTGTTGCCGTGCCGTCAGCTGAACCTCTTGAATCTAAAGAAATACTCAGAGCGAGGAAAATATTGAAGTTGACAACTAAAAGAATCGGTGACAGATTTGAAACTGGTTTATTATGGAAAGCAGACGATGTGACGTTACCAAATAACTATAAAATGGCATTTAATCGTTTGCGTTATATAGAGCTAAAAATGAAAAAAGATCAGTCATTTTACGAAGCATACAACACCGCGTATAGATACGCGGTATAGATACTGACCACAACATCGTAATTATGAAGGCCGCACTTAAATTTAAAAATCTGAAAAAGAGGAACGGAAAAAGTCACTTGGACTTAGAGAAACTAAAAGATAAAGATATTCAAGTAAGATTCGAAAAAAAGTCAAATGAATTGCTGAATGATATCGGGAAAATATCTGAAACTAAGGAAGTAGAAACAGAATGGAATAACATTAAATCCAGCCTAGACATGGCGGCCAGAGATATTCTGGGGTATACACAAAAAGAAAATAAGAAACCATGGATAACAAAGGATATCGTGAATTTAATAGAAGAAAGGCGAAAATACAAAAATAAATCAGACGAAACAGGAAAACAGAGATACAAAGCCATAAAATGGGAAATTATTCGAAAATGCAGGAAAGCTAAAGAACAATGGATTGATGAAAAGTGCAAAGAGGTACAAACTAAGATGGAAATAGGAAAGACAGACGAAGCATACAAATTAATTAGAATGAATTTTAGGGATATAAAACCGTATAGTAAAAATATAAGGGACGCACAAGGAAACGTCATTATAGAAAACGTAGAAAGTGAGTAGATGGCAAGAATATATAGAGAATTTATATGCAGGAGAGGAACTAACTGCATTAGAACAGGAATCAGACATTGAAAAGGATGACTTGGGATATCCTATACTTCGAGACGAGTTTGAATTAGCATTAAAGAGTCTGAAAAATGGTAAGGCGCCGGGTACAGATAAGGTGCAAGCAGAAACTCTAAAGGCCGCTGGACAAGCAGTAACAGAACGTCTCTTCCAACTTGTAAGCTATATGTATGAGACAGGCGAGATACCCAAAGATTTCAAACGTAGCATCATAGTAACTATACCAAAAAAGAAAGGCGCGGATAGATGTGAAAATTTTCGAACAATAAGTTTGACAGCACACGTGTCAAAAATATTAACTAGAATTGTGCAAAGGCGAATGGAAAAACGAGCTGAAGAAATACTAGGAGAAGACCAATTTGGGTTTAGGCGAAACAGGGGAACGCGGGAGGCTATTTTAGCTCTGAGAGTGATAATGGAGAAAACAATAGATAAAGGGGAAAGCATGTATATAGGGTTTGTAGATCTGGAAAAAGCATTCGACAATGTAAATTGGAAAAAAATGTTTGAAATACTCAAAAAGATTGGAATGAGTTATAGGGATAGACGAATAGTACATAGCTTATACAAAGATCAAACAGCAGTAATAGAATTAGAGCAGGAACGTAGAGAAGTAAACATTAGGAAAGGGGTGAGACAGGGATGTGCCCTATCCCCATTGATCTTTAACTTGTACATAGAAGAGGCAATGAATACTGTCAAATGCAGGAAGACATTTGGAATTACTATGCAGGGACAAAAAATTGATATGCTTAGATTTGCAGATGATATAGCGGTATTAGCGTCTAGCAAGGAAGAGTTAGAAACTGCTCTTAATGAAATGGAAACGGTTCTGACAGAGAGATACGGTATGAAAATTAACAAAACTAAAACTAAAGTTCTAGTTTGCAAAGGTGGGGAACATAAATCAAAAACAAGAATACAAGTATCTAACACGAACTTACAAGAGGTTAAGGATTTCTGCTACCTAGGAAGCCAAATAACGCAAGATGGGAAAAGCACAAAAGATATAAAACAAAGATTAGCACAAGGTCGTGCTACATTTAACAAGAAAAAGCAACTACTGTGCTCAAAGACCACAAACATAGAAACAAGGAAAAGATTGCTTAAAACATATGTGTGGAGCACAGCACTGTATGGCTGTGAAGCCTGGACAGTAGGAGAAGCGGACAAGAAAAAGGTAGAAGCCTTTGAAATGTGGTGCTACAGGCGTATGATGAAGATATCATGGACAGACAAAGTTAAGAACGAAGAGGTACTAAAAATGGTAGGGGAAGAAAGAAATATGTGGAAAACGGTAAAAAATAGGAGAGATAAGATGATAGGCCACATACTACGGCATGAGGGAATAGTGCGGAATATATTAGAAGCAGAGATAGGAAAAAAGAGAAGAAGAGGCAGACCTAGATTAGACTACTGCACACAGATAGTAAAAGATGTAGGCTGTAGAGGTTTCAGGGAGATGTGTAGGCTAGCCCAGAATAGAAATCAATGGAGGTACGCATCCAACCAATCCCAAGATGGATAAACTAATGACGAAAAAATAACTGTGCTTAAACATGATGATTATTATAAGTAACTACAAGAATTGGTTGGGCAATATTCTCGAATAATGTTAAGTGTGTGAAAGGATTTACTGCAAAACCATTATTTCGGCAAATGTCTAAGTGTTGGGGGATCTTGGTAGCCACAGGTTGCTTAACCTCCTTCACTGAATCTCGGTAAAATAGGGTATAAAATTAGAAAACAATAGAAAGGGAACGAGCTGAATACACATGCTGTGTGAGAATTTCAGGGAACTATGTAGGCTAGCTCAGAATATAAATAAGTGCAGGTGCGTGTCCAACCAGTTTTGAGACGGAAAACCTAATAACGAAAAAATAAGCGCAGATAAATCTGATGATTAGTATAAACAACTAGTTGTTGGTTGCGAAATACCTGCAACTAATGTTGACTGTGCGAAAAGATAAATTGGAAAATATATTAAATCGCCAAATGGTTAAGTGTTGGGGGACCTTGGCAGCCACAGGCTGCTTACCTCCCTTCACAACCATTGAAGGTCGGAGAAATAGGGCATGTAACTGTAAAACAGTAGAAAGTGATCAAACTGCATCTAACAAGAAAGAACAGCGCCTATGAGGAAAGACAACAAACATAGAATAAGAAGAAAATTGTTGAAAGCATATGTGTGGAGCACAGCACAGTATGCCTAGGAAATGCGGGCAGTCTGAAACGCAGACAGAAAAACGGTAGCAGTCTTTTGAAATGCTGTGCTTCAGATGTATGAGGACGATAGCATGGACAGACAAAGATAATAACAAATAAGTTACAGAAATAGTAGGGGAACAAGGATATCTGGGGAAAAAGAGAAATAGTAGGGCGGAATACGTTCTAAGGCATTTTTGGGGAATAGTATGTGATATATTACAAGCAGAGATAGGAAAAAAGAGGTAGATGTAGACCTAGATCAGACAGTTATAGATGCAAACGTGCATATTTCAGGGAAATCTGTAGGTTAGTTCAGAATAGGGAACAATGATGGTACGCGTCTAACCAGTTCTAGGACTGAAGACATAATGATGATGACAACACCGCGATGACTAGCTACATATCCAAAGGATATGCTAGAAAACTAAGCCCAAACGAGATAGCTGTCAAAACGCCTAGAACTTGGTACCTCCCTCATTTTGCCGTGGTCAATCCAAATAAGCCAGGGAAGGTACGCATCGTATTTGACGCCGCTGCAGCTGTAAACGGAATCTCGTTGAACTCAGTTTTATTAAAAGGTCCAGATTTAAATCAACCCTTGAATGGCATATTGTTTAGATTTCGTGAAAATGCAATCGCCTTGTGTGCAGATATAAGAGAAATGTTCCTTCAAATTAAAATAAAAAGAAGAAGACTTGCATTCGCAACAATTTCTTTGGAGGAGCGGAAATATGGAAAAAACCAGTCGAAACATATGTAATGACGTCAATGGTGTTTGGAGCCTCTTGTTCCCCATGCAGTGCCTTGTATGTTAGGAATAAGAATGCCGAGGAATCGGCAAGTAGCGAGTCTGAAGTGATGACAGCAATAAAAGTCAATCACTATATGGACGACTTGGTCTCAAGTTTTGACAGTGAGGAGACAGCGCTACGCATAGGCGGCCGCGTTAGGGAGACGCACGCAAAAGCTGGATTTGAACTTCGAGGTTTCGTGTCCAGTTCTAGCACAGTAGAATCTGTTTTAAATGGCAATCAAAGCCCTATGAGTGCCGTAATTAAAATTAATCCAGTTGATACTATAGATAAAGTGCTAGGAATGTACTGGGACAGCAGCAACGATCAGTTCTGCTTTAAATTGTATTTACATCGAGTTAACCCGAATATTATCAAAGCCGAGCAGTGCCTGACCAAACGTGAATTTTTGAGCTTGGTGATGTCAATATATGACCCGTTTGGAATGCTTGCCAACCTTACAATTTATGGAAAGGTACTGTTGCAAGAATTGTGGCGCGTAGGTGTCAAATGGGATGAAATGATTCCTAATGAAATTCATATGAAGGTCAGACAGTTTGTAAGAGCTTTACAAAAGGTAAAGGACTTCCACTGGAATCGCCATTATTCGAGTTATATAAAACAACCTGACACAATTCTCGAGCTCCATGTTTTTGTCGATGCGAGTGAGATTGCTTTCGCCGCAGTCGCCTACTGGCGTGTCCTATGGCAAGATATTATTGAAGTTTGTTTTATTGCGGGGAAAACTAAGTGTGCACCACTAGAGGTCTTGTCTATTCCTCGTTTAAAACTTCAAGCGGCGTTATTAGGTACACGTTTGCGAAATGCAATTATAGAAAATTACAATGTGCAGCCAAAAAGGTCTTACTTCTGGAGCGACTCTAAAACGGTAGTTTCGTGGATAAAATCAGACCATCGACAATTTAAAACATTAGTAGCACTTCGAGTATGTGAAATATTAGAATCAACGCATGAGAATGACTGGAATTGGTTGCCGACAGCATTGAATGTGGCCGATGCGGGAACTCGTACTAAGTACCCGATAAATTATGAAGGAAATAACACATGGTTAATGGGACCCGAGTTCTTAAAACAAACTGAAGAGTTCTGGCACAGATTTGTTGACAAACAAATACCTATTGAATGTTTTGAAGAGAAACGTCAATGTCATGTGATTAGTTTAGATACGGTTATTATAGATTTTACTAAATATTCCAATTTTCTTCGTTTAGTACGAACAGTTGCTTGGGTGATGAGACCTCTTCGTGTTATTCGAGAAGCTAGTGGAAATGGGAGCCTAAAAAACACAATAGCCGCTCTATCCGTGCAAGAGGTTCAACTCGCTGAAAAAATATTATGTAAGTTAGCCCAGCGTCAAGTTTTCAGTAGCGAAATTGATGATCTAAAAGCTAATAGGTCAGTTTCAAGTAGCAGCAGCATATTTACACTTAACCCTATGCTAAACGAAGAAGGTGTACTTTGTGCTTATGGGAGAACTGATTATGCTTCAGCATTACCAGAGTCTGCACGTCGACCAGCCATACTCCCTAAGAACCACGCTTTCACCGATTTAGTTGCCTCATGGTATCACAATAGATTTCACCATCAGAACGAAGAATTAGTGATTAATGAAATAAGAAGAAAGTACTGGATATTGCATGTCAGAGTAGTTGTGAAGCGAATTAAAGCAAACTGCATTCAGTGCAAAATTAGAAAGGTTACACCAAAACCTCCTATGATGGGGCAGTTACCAGCGGATCGTTTGACACCATTTGTAAGACCATTTACTTACACTGGTCTAGATTATTTTGGTCCGTTGCAAGTTACTATAGGAAGGAGAAGAGAAAAGAGGTGGGCCGCATTATTTACATGCATGACAATTCGCGCGGTACATATAGAGCTAGCCACTAATCTATCAACAGATGCCTGCATATTATGCATAAGAAATTTTGTTAATCGTCGCGGGGTCCCTATCAAGATACGCTCAGATATGGGCACTAATTTTGTAGGTTCTGATGGCGAGCTACATTAGGTTGAATATATATTCGACATGGCCTACATTCAGAACAAACTTTCAGTTCGTAATATAAAATGGGAATTTAGCTGCCCAGCCAACCCCAGCAGTGGTGGATGTTGGGAAAGGCTTGTCCAGTCGATCAAAAGGGTACTAGCGATAGTGCTGAAGGAAGTAGCTCCACAAGTGGAGACTTTACGCAGTCTTTTGATAGAAGCTGAAAACATTATTAATAGCCGTCCACTTACTCACATACCGATAAATGCAGATGGCCCGGAGCCGCTTACGCCTAACCATTTTTTGTTGGGTACAACAAATTCTACTCAAACTCCAGGATCAGAGACGGCATCTAGTAGCCGAAAGCAATACCAGATAAGCCAGCAACTAAAGAACTGCTTTTGGCGTCGCTGGATACGCGAATATTTGCAAACTCTTACAAAGCGGACTAAATGGTTTTTGCCCCAAAAACCGTTTAAAGAAGGGGACCTGGTAATAATTTGTGATGAGGCCTCTCCCAGAAGTCAGTGGCGGAAAGGCGTGAGAGTAAATACTTTTCCTGCTAAAGATGGGCACATATGTATAGTTGAAGTTAGGACGAGCAGCGGTGTTTTAAAACGTCCTGTGTCAAAATTAGCCAAACTCGACGTGATAAGTAAAGCTTGATAGCTTTACGGTGGGTGGAAATGTTGCAGTGCAACATAAATAATAGTGGACTTTGGTTTGTGTTGAATTATGAAAGTTTAAGAAGGCATATGTTGATGCCATGGTTTGGTATAAATTAAATTTGTCAGATAGTTGTCATTAGTTTTTGTAAAGAGAAATCATATCAGAAATAAACCTTGCCCTAAACTACAAGATTTATAGTTTTTATTGTGTGTACCTTGCCTGTCTACACCTCCCGCCTAATCTTGTAGAGGTTCTATTTCTTTGCATCTCGATTGCCAATTTGCGGATTAGCCAACCGCAACAATCACTTAGAAGTTATATCAATTGGAGATCTTTCCTTTGTTCCTTTGACAATTGGACAGTAAGTGCCTGCCCTAGAGCAGATATACACCCAAAAATTTGCTCTTGTTTGTGATTCAGTCGTTCATCTCTATGGAGAATCTGAGCTGCAAGAGCACCTTTGACCTTTGGATTTAGATGAGGCACCTTCAATGCGAAAAATTCTCAGGATTTACATACGTTTGTAGAAATTCCAGTTTTACTTCAGTACTGAGACCCTGAACTAATATATCATGCCAGGAAGACGCAATTGCCTTATGTATAGGTGGCCCCTGCTTTGACTTTTGCAGTGGTTCAAAACTTAAAATGTGTAAGATGCTTTCTTGTAATTCATCAGCTTGTTCTTCTTGCAGTAAGCTTGAATTTTCTTTGTTTACTTTCATGAAATCTGAATCAAATAAGAAAAAAAGTCGTATTATCTCGATTTATAAATTTCAGAATTAGGTGTATTTTCACTAAATCAATTAGTGAATAATAGTATATTACTTTATACGGAGGAGAAGTGTAACTTTTCATGGCATGCCCCTGTTTACCTGCCGAACGATAGTGAGGCGGGAAAGAGAGGCAAGCCATGAAAAGTCACTTCTCCTCCACATAAAGTATACTATTTTTTCTTCAAACTTTCTGCAAAATATGCAAAAATTTCTCATTTTCAAATAATTTCACATATACACATTTTCTGTTTTTGATTAATATCAAAGGTTGCTTACCGTCATTTATCTTTTTGACATTTATTAAGTTGACACAAACATAATAACTACACTATCTTGTTGAATAAAGAAGTATTAGTAAAATGCAAAATCCTGATATTGAATCTGCAGCAAACGGAGAGTGTCGTGCCTCGGACCGACAAAATTTGGTGACAAATACTCTGCTGCATACCAGCACTTTATAGAATGGTGCAATCAAAAAGAAGTACAGGAATACAGTGAAGATGTACTTCTGGCTTATTTTAATATAATGGAAAAGGAAAAGAAGTGGAAATCATCTACTATGTGGTCACGATATTCAATGATTAAATCCCAATTAATAATCAAACATGGAGTAGATATAAGCCGAAATTTAAAACTCAGAGCTTTTTTGAAGAAGTCAAGCGAGGGGTATTTTGCAAAGAAGTCTGAAGTATTTACTAAAGAACAGTTTGAAAATTTTCCATTCAAAGCGCCTGATGACAGGTATTTAGGGATAAAGGTGAACAATGACTAGTTTTAATTTTATACATTTTAACTACTTATGTATTTTCAGCTTGTTTTGTTGATTGGAGTAACGAGTGCCTGCAGATGTGATGAAATAGCGAAAATGAATACTGAAGACATTCAAGACATGGAAAATGTAATTCTTCTTAAAATTCCCGATAGCAAGACGAGGAAAGTTCGATCGTTTACGATCATCGGTGAAAGTTATATCAAAATTTATCGACATTATGCGTCACTGAGACCTCGAGATGTCTCAAAAAAGATTTTTTACTAAAATATCAAAACGGAAAATGTTGCAGAAGTGTAATGGGAATTCAGAGCATAAGTTCTGTACCTGGGAAAGTTGCAGATTTTTTGAAATTAACTAATTTGAAAGAATATACGGGCCACTCATTGAGACGCACCTCGACAACATTGTTAATTGATGGAGGAGGAAATTTGGAATCTCTTAAGCGGCACGGAGGGTGGAAATCGAGCAGTGTTGCAGAAGGGTATATTGAAGAATCTTTGAGAAACAAAAATGATAATGCCCAAAAGATTTTAAATTTAAGTGAATTAGTAGTAGTATCTGGAACAACCAACGATTATATGTCAGAAGGACTCGTGGCAGCTCAGTCTACTATTACCAATGCACACCAAAACGCTACTCTTAAAAATTGTACATTTAATATTACCTTGCAAAATAAAAATGACGTTTAGTTGTTATTTATCCTTATTCATATTTATTTTGTGTCACTTATTTGATGTTGTCATGAAAACACTTTTACCTCCGGCGGCTGGAAAAGAAAAAGTAAAACTGTCGCCGGAGAAAAAGTGACACTTTGCGCAAGCCAACTCAGTTAAATAATGACATAATATTTTAACATTTGAAAAAAAAATTATTTTCACTAAACCAATTAGTGAAGATAATTTAAAGCTGATGACTTTATTGAAGTAATGTGTTATCAAAAACACAAAAGTTGTTACTAAAAACAACTACAATCGTACCAAAACGATTAGAGAAGTGAGGTTAGATAGCGATCACTTGTTACACTCACCATTAATTACAGAGGTATTTGACTCGAAGGTATCTGGTAGAGATAATCGAGTCGGTAAAGCATCTACATACTCTAGTAATTTTACGTCTGCAGGTTCACAATTGGAGTTGGCCCGATGACCTCGTGAATTGTTGTCCATATCATCTAATTGCCGCTGCATTTCTGGAAGGCGAAATTCGATCCATTGATTTTCTGTAGAAGAGCTATGACTTTTCGCTCAGTGTTTATTGTCTCACTATCTTCCGAACATTGATCTTCCATACTTCATTGTTTGCATTGTATATTTCAGTAAAATAATTGGTTTTTTTATTTTTCCAGTTTTCAGCAACTACACCAATGATTTCTTTTAGTGTTTAGCATCAAGCCAAGAATAAACTGGAAAAGAACGATGAACTGGATGAAAACGTGCACTTTAAAAGCTACGAGGTTTGAAGCGAGGCACCAAAAAGGTAACAATTGACCCTACATTTGGTTTTCAACCCCCTTCATTTTGAGCACATGCTACAATCCTGCACAGTTGTAATGGGTTCGTAATTGTTAATTACAATTATGCCTAGAGACAATAAACGCTGACGGAAAAGTCGTAGCTCTTCTACGGAAAATCGATTGATCGAGTTTTGCCTTCCAGAAATGCAGTGGCAATTAGATGCTATGGACAACAATTCACGAGGTCATCGGACCAACTCCAATTGTGAACCTGCAAACGTAGAATTACTAGAGTATATAGATACTTTACCGACTCGATTATCCCTACCACATACCTTAGAGTCAAATACCTCTGTAATTAATGGTGAGTGTAAAAAGTGATCGCTACCTAACCTCGCTTCACTGATCGTTTTGGTACGATTGGTATTAGTTGTTTTTGGTAACAACTTTTATGTTTTTGATAACACATTACCTCAATAAGGTCATCATCTTTAAATTATCTTCACTAATTGGTTTAGTGAAAATTATTTTATTCACTAATTGGTTTAGTGAAAATACACCTAATTCTGAAATTTATAAATCGGGATTATAAGACCTTTTTTTTATTTGATTCAGATTTCATGGAAGTAAACAATGAAAATTCAAGCTTACCGCAAGAAGAGCCAGCTGATGAGTTACAAAAAAGCATCTTACACATTTTAGGTTATGAACCACTGCAGAAGTCGAAGTTGTATTAATTGGAGATCTTTCCCTTTTTCCTTTGACAATTGAACAGTAAGTGCCTGGCGTAGAGCAGATATACACCCAAGAATTTGCTCTTGTTTGTGACTCAGTCGTTCATCTCTATGGAGAATCTGAGCTGCAAGAGCACCTTTGACCTTTGGATTTAGATGAGGCACCTTCAATGCGAAAAATTCTCAGGATTTACATACGTTTGTAGAAATTCCAATTTTACTTCAGTACTAAGACCCTGAACTAATATATCATGCCAGCGAGACGCAATTGCCTTATGTATAGGTGGCCCCTGCTTTGATTTCTGCAGTGGTTCAAAACCTAAAATGTGTGAGATGCTTTCTTGTAATTCATCAGCTGGCTCTCCTTGCGGTAAGCTTGCATTTTCATTGTTTACTTCCATGAAATCTTAATCAAATAAGAAAAAAGGTCTTATTATCTCGATTTATAAATTTCAGAATTAGGCGTATTTTCACTAAACCAATTAGTGAACAAAATAATTTTCACTAAACCAATTAGTGCAGATAATTTAAAGCTGATGACTTTATTGATGTAATGTGTTATAAAAAACACAAAAGTTGTTACCAAAAACAAATAATACCAATCGTACGAAAACGATCAGAGAAGTAAGGTTAGGTAGCAATCACTTATTACACTCACCATTAATTACAGAGGTATTTGATTCGAAGGTATCTGGTCGGTAAAGCATTTACATGGTCCAGTAATTTTACGTCTGCAGGTTTGCAATTGGAGTTGGCTCTATGACCTCGTGAATTGTTGTCCATATCATCTAATTGCCGCTGCTTTTCTGGAAGGCGAAAATCGATCCTTCGATTTTCTGTACAAGAGTTACGAGTTTTCCATAGGCGTTTATTGCCACTAGGCATAATTGTAATTAACAATTACGAAGTTATTACGACTGTGCGGGAATGTAGCATGTTCTCAACATGGGGGGGGGGGCTTTGAAAAACGAAATGTAGGGTCAATTGTTTTGTGCGTATTTGCCCGTTACTGACAATGACCTCTCATACTTACCTTTTTGGTGTCACTTCAAATCTCATAGTTTTTAAAGTGCACGTCTTCATCCAGTTCATTGTTCATTTTCAGCTTATTCTTGGCTTGATGCTAAACAACGAAAGATAACAATGGCGTAGTTGCTGAAAACAGGAAAAATAAAGAGACCAATTATTTTACTGAAATATACAATGCAAACAATGAAGTATGGAAGATCAATGTTCGGAAGATAGTGAGCATATTAAGTGCCATCCATCATTTAGGTTAGCATTCCCAAACTTTTCTCAACACAAAGTACTTTGTGTTCTAAGCTTCTTAAGTAATTCGAATAACGTTGAATTTTAATTATAATAAATGATAACGCAGATATAGATAAACAAAATAAGGATTTACTCAAATTTCTTTTGCAGTGTACTTGATGTTTGTTTACAGACATTGGTGTTCTAATAAACAGAGTTTAGGAAACGTTAGTTTAGATAGTTGAGTAATGTGAGGGACGCTTATGTTGGAATCAACTTACAGAAGTAACTTGAATATTGATTAATCCTGAGCTGACAATGGACAGATTGATTTAAAGAAAATACTTAATCATTTAACAGCAGAACCACCTATGGCAATCGAGTGTTTTAACGAATCTTATAATTTGTAGTGGTAGTTGACTAATGGCCATATTTTATTTCGTGCTATTTGTATAACATTTTATTTTCAGTATTTTTACAATTCCGTTTCATTTATAATTCTAGTA
Source organism: Platerodrilus igneus (assembly GCA_036346225.1). Classification (NCBI taxonomy): domain Eukaryota; kingdom Metazoa; phylum Arthropoda; class Insecta; order Coleoptera; family Lycidae; genus Platerodrilus; species Platerodrilus igneus. Next base: position 2,367,498 of record JARFIW010001638.1, read on the forward strand.
AAAGTAATCGATTAAATGACTTTTTTCTACTCCTGTGTATAAAGCTCCACTTCACACATCAATATTTATACGTGAAGTACAATTTCACACACAGGTGCGTGAAATACAATGTAATTCTTACGGGATTTACTTCATGCACTGTTTCCATAAGAGCCCGTGTACTTTTATGCACTGGTGAAAAATGAATAGGTTGCTGTACTTGCTTTGATTTGGAAATATTTTGAAATGTCACTGCAACTATCAAACGAGTCTGTACAGTAACTACTGAACAATTATGGATTCCGATGCAGAAATGTGTAGTACTCCTCCAGAAATAACGGCAGCAGCCACCATTGCAAGTGAATCCTTGTTGCCCAGCAAATCTCTCAATATCTACGAAAGTACATATCAAAAATTTATGTCGTGGCGAAAACAAAACAAGATAAATTCATTTTCAGAAAATGTAGCACTGTCATATTTAGCGGAATTATCAAAGAAATTTAAATCATCTACACTGTGGAGCAGCTATTCTATGTTAAAAAGTACAATTAATACGAGACACAACATAAATATTGGTAAATATAAGTATCAATAAACAAATATTAATAATAATTATTACTATAATAAAAATAATTGAATCCTTGATTTTTTATTTATTGTCGTAGAAAAACTATAGTGTGCAACACGTGTGCGAAATCAGTTTATACACTCGTTCGGATTGCAACACTCGCTTTCAGCTTGTGTGCAAACTCCTCACTCGTGTATAAAATGTGACTTGTCACACTATATGCTATTATAGTCTACATCGCCCTTCTAGTAAATAAAAACTTTAAATAATAATTTATTTTAATTTCTACATTGCACTATGTACAAAATTTTAAGCCAATTTCTCTATATAGGAATACATCGATAAATTAATCCTTGTATAAAGTTTTGCAAATACGTTTATCAGGAAAACAAGCATCCTTGCAGCATATGTTATATGGTTCTTTACAATCCACTGTAGTTTCACACACTTGAGGATATGGAACAAATCGCTTGAAATCTTGACAGTCTTCCTTGGAAGGTGTTCCAAAATTAGGACATCCTGTAAGTTTTAATTGTTTATAAATGCTTATAAGTTAGACTAAAATTTATATAGAGATTTGTTGTCAATGCTCTAGAATACAGTATGCAATCACCGTAGTGAAATACTATTATAAAAAGTACAAGTACAAGTGATTTCATTTATGAATTATAGTATTTGTTGTGCACATTCCATGTACACTAATAACCGCTGACGATTTGAGATTATTATTAGATTACTTCCAATAAGTTAATTTGCCTAAAAAACGTTTATGTTGACTTTAATATTCCTGCGTTCGATTGATGTAGTTCTTCTGATAAATTATGCATTCCTATTAATAACTTTAGTGAAACAGTTCTCTGTTGCAATTTAATTTAATTATGATAATATATAATTAATCGAAGGACCAGTATATAAATAAATATGCACAAACGTGACTACTTGTGTCAATTTAAGCAATAAATAAGTACCATTCACCTGTACTAACACAGCAGATCTTTCGTCTGATCACAATTAGTAAACTAAATTCCAAATTTCCTAACAGTTACTGTAGTTATTGCTTTTGCGGTTGTAGTTCCTGTTCGGATCACTTTTTAATTTTCTGTACATTTCATGTTTGATGAAATTTATTCGTCACTTGTTTATAAATTATTTTGAAATTTTAAGCATTTTAATAATCAAGAATTCTTGGTACAGTTGCAGCGGTTACCCTGGGATCAAATCTATTTTCTGAATGATATTGACAGCAAAACTTATTTTTTAAATACTAACCTTTTCAACTTATATAATGTGTTTGCTCCACTTAAACATGGACGTTTTACAAAACCGAAAGCGCCATGGTTAACTGATAATGTTCGCAAGCTAATGAAACAAAGAGATAACATGTTGCTAAAGTTTAATAACACAAAATCTCTTGACAGCTGGAATACTTATAAATATTTACGGAATGCTGTTACATGTGCGGTTAGAAGAAAAAAATGTGATTATTTTGCACGATGTGTACTTACCCTTAAAGGGAATATATGGAAACCACTAAAAAATATGGACATTTTGAACGTCTCGAGTGAGAATGTTATTCCGCCTAAATTTTTTAATGTGGATTTGATTAATAATTTTCTTGTTAGCGAGGTAATTAAAGTAAAACCTGCACACGATCCAGATTATCTGCATTACTATAGTTGTTAGGGTTTTATGCCGCTTCTGAGAATTTATAAATCTATCTTCGCCTGGGTTAAATCGTTCAAGCGGTTAAAATCTAGGAATATCCCAACACATCCCACTTTATTGGACTAGCCCGCATAGGGGTAACGTCTTTCGTTAAGGTGAACAGTTCTGTATAAAATGCGGTCAAGAGCGGTCGCTTAATATTAATGTTGTTCGCAATGCTCCCTATGAGCAACCATTATTCTAAATGAATATGTATTTGTTTCTAGTGTATTTAAATGCCTTGCTTTGCGCGGTTATTGTACTATTCTAACTAAACTAATTAATAAAGTAAATGTGCATACGTTAATCGAGCACGCGTTGTTTTTATTCTACATACATGTCCAATCAAAGTGTTTTCTTTTGCTAAGCTAATTATTGTTAATAAACTAAACCCTAAATCAATATCAGAAAGAGTCGACTTTCAATCCTATTTGAGAAGCAATAAACTGCCTTTCCTGCCATGGTCCTTCAATCGAGATTCTATCAGTGCTAAATAATGCATAATTTTTATTTCAAACATTAATTCCAATGTGTTCTATAAACGCAGTAAGTGTGTTCAACTGCAAAAAATGCTATTCTAACCTAACCCTAACTAAACCCTAACTAAAAGTATCGCGCATCGCATTTTACTAATGGTAGTAACAGCCCGTTAATGTTTCAAGGATAAACAGCATTATCGCATCCAGCTTAAGATCAGCTACATCTTTCTACCTTTAAATGATTAGCGACTGCTCACCCCTTTATATAAAATTAACATTATTATCTACCTTGAGGTTGACTTAGCTTTACTAAAAAAAGCTTTCAATTTATTCAAGTACCACAGTTTGAAATATGAGTGAGTGTTAGTCGTTTTTATACATAAAATTTAATTATTATTATTTAAATTAATGCTTGTTGGTGATGTTTGCGTATCTAAGCAAACAATACTAATCAATAATTACTAAAGGGTTGCAACTTGCATTATGTTGAAGTTGTAACTAGTTAATACGTGTACTAAGCGTAATATTATATTTACTAAATATATTTATTGCATTTGAGCTTCCTACTGCATTCCTAAAATTTTTAATTATTTTTCGGCATATTAATCTAGACAATGCCTAAACAATATCAAGCTATGATTGCGTTGGCTACTGCCAAATCGCTAATTAACGAACTAGAAAACTTTGAGCGGTTTCTTGCTACAATTAGTAGTGTACCAATTACCCAAACTATTATTACTAATTTGAATTTACGGTTGGATATTATTAAACCAGTTGCAGCAAAATATAGAGAAGTATCTATTGAGCGGACTGCAAATTCAGTTACATCCGAAGAAATAATCTCTGAAGATGACTATTTTGATAAATTTATTGATCTTATAAGTAAAGCAACTAGCTTCTTAAAAAGTACTTCTAAGCTATCTAGAGCATGCTCCTCAGAGTCATTAAGCCCTGCAGTGAGCCCAGGTAGTACTACATCTACCAAACAAATAAATGCTAAATTACCAAAATTAAGTATCCCTAATTTTTCTGGAACTTTCACTGAGTTTCCATCATACCTAGAAATTTTTATGGCACTCGTGCATAATAATCCTAATCTAAGCGACGTAGAACGCTTTCTGCACCTAAAAGGGAGTCTAAAAGCGACTGCAAGCGAACTTATTGCTAATATTGCTCCTTCGGGCGAGAATTACCATATAGCATTCAATCTACTTCAGAAAAGATTTAATAATCCTAAATTGATTATACAAAATCATATAAAGGCTATTTTTGACCTTAAACCTATTCTAAAATCTAATGGTTCCGAATTACGTTCTTTGTATGATACGTTATTCAAACACATCAGAGCGTTACGAAAACTAGACACATCTATCGACAAGACTGGTATGTTTGTGTCGCACATTTTAATGACTAAACTAGATGATGGTTCTAGAACTGAATTATCAAAACGTTATACTGAGTCTAAATGAAATAGACGACTCCTACAAAATCGTTGCTAATTACTAGAAGAGATTGAGCACGACAAACAAACATGTACTAGTCAGAGTTTTTCTAAAAATCAACAACCTAAAATTAAAACTAGCTAAAAACAGGCATTTGTTACTACTAGTGAAAGCGGTAATGCATGTCCTATGTGGAAACTAAACCACTTTATCACTCAATGTCCTGACTTTCTAAAACTAACTACAAAACAACGTTTCGACAAGGTTTCAAATACTGATTTGTGTAAAACTGCCTTTGTCATTCAAAACAAATAACTTGCAGATCCAAATCTAGTTGCAAGCGGTGTAATAAACGACACAGCACGTTGTTGCATTTGGAAGCTAATGCTAGTGCTTCTCCCACTGAACATAGGAGAAATTCCGAAAATGCTTCCACTGACGCTGTACTAAATACCAGTACTACACTTTCTTGTTTTCCTACTAGCATGCAGCAAGTACTGCTAGCTACTGCCTCTGTTAAGGTAAAAAATGTTCAAAATAAATGGCAACCAGCCAGAGCTATTTTGGATTCCGCATCACATACTAATTTCATTACAGATGAGTTTGCTAAAAAACTGGGCTTAAAATTAAATCTCACTAACACCAAAATTATTGGTCTAAATTCAAATCTTCCGTCTCTAATTCTGTAGTTAACTTGCAACTGACATCTACTACTTGTGGTTACACTGTAAACTTGGAGTGTTTAACCATTCCCAAAATTGCTGAAAGCCTACCTCTGGTAGCTTTCGATAAGTCGCAGCTGGAAATTCCTAACGGGATCAAGCTTGCCGACGCTAACTTTAATAAATCTCTTCCTATAGAGATTCTAATTGGCGCTAGTGATTTTTACTGCCTATTATGTGTAGGACAAATTTCACTAGGTAAGGGTAAACCTACTCTGCAAAAAACGTTGCTTGGTTGGGTGATCTCTGGAAATTGTCCAGCCCCACCACACGCTAATAATTTAGCTTGCACACATTTGGCTATTAATGGTGCAATACCTACTATTAAGAGCTTAAACGATTCTATAGAAAAATTTTGGCAGCTGGAGGGCATAGAACCTCTTAGCGAACTATCTAAACTATCCCCCAAAGAACGGTTTTGTCAAACTCATTTTTCGGAAACAATCACTCAAAACAATACTGGACGTTTTGTGGTTTCTATACCTTTTAACTCTAAGTTAGGTAAACTAGGTTATTCTTTGGAGTTAGCAAAGAAAAGATTTTTCAATTTAGAAAAGAAATTTCTTTTGAACCCTAAACTTAAAATTGAATATTCAAAATTCATTCATGAATATATTTCGTTGGATCATATGTCTAAGGTTTCAACTAATACAGAAGCGACAAATCCAACGCTGCTACGGGCTCTGAATGCCGAACTAAATGTTTCTAACATATCTCCATACTACTTACCACACCATGCTGTTTTTAAGTCGGACTCGTTAACTATAAAACTAAGAGTAGTTTTTGATGGTAGTGCACCTACACATTCTAATGTATCTATTAACGATACACAAGTTGTTGGTCCTGTCTTTCAAAATGACCTATTTTCTATACTTATACGTTTCCGTCAACATAAAATTGCGTTAACTTGTGACATCGAGAAAATGTATCGCCAAGTACTAGTGCATCCTGCTGAGCATAAGTTTCAACGCATACTTTGGCATGATGATCCTACTTTAAATCTAGAAACCTACGAACTTAATATTGTGACTTATGGCACGGCTAGTGCTAGCTACCTAGCTGCACAATACCTACTTCATCTCTCTGATCTCTGTAGTAAAATGCATCCTAAGGTTTCAGCTATCCTAAGATGATTTCTATATGGATGATTTAATTACTGGTGTTAATTAATACTCTACAGGAAATGCTATCCTCGCAGACAGACTTCACTACTGTCTTAGTTAGTGTTGGTTTTCCTATCAGAAAATTGAAACGAATATTTTTTTTACAGTGAAACAAATTTTTTATATATATAGCTGGCCTCACGCATGGGCGTCAGTGAAACGTATTTATTGTTCCAAAAATCTTCCGACACAACTAGGGGTCTATTCCTGGGTAGAGCAATGAGGGGGGGTAAGTCAAATTTTATTTGCAGATCAAACTTAAGCTAAATCAAATAGGCCCCACCAAGTCCTGATGTAATCACGATAATTGCATAGCATAGTTCTAAGGGCAGGCGTGGAGACCCAAAGAAAAAAAGATCGCCTTCGCTGACAAAAGCCTGTCTTAATAAAATAAGATGCAGCTCCTGTAAGAAATTGTGATAGTTAAACAAATACAAAAAATGGAACACCATTTGTGTCCTGCAAAAATACATAAAGAAATAATAAAAAAGTATTTCCAATATAACATTGCCATCAATTTATTACTCAGAAGGGTTTTAGCTTTATGTAATAAGATTTGATCACACTTGATCAAAATAAAAAACCTTTAATCTTGAACCAATTGTTTACTAAAAGATCTCTTTTAAAATAATATAACTTGTAACAAAAAATTTAATCTTTGACTGCATCAATCTTAAAATTTTAACTTTCATGTTTGTCTTTATTATTTTCAATCAAACACTTTACTTTAAAACATGAACTTGTTGTACAAATAGGGTTCTGACCTGGGCAGATCTTTTCAGGTTGATAACAAATTAATAGCTTCTAACAATATTAGCATTTGAGCTTTCAAAATTATGTATACTAATTTTAATGTAGATAAAGCTGATCATAAAAATATACATGTTTATATATATTGTACTAAAGCTGTTCAAAGCATTTGCTTTTAAAATAACATCTGTCAGCTATTCAAAGTAGAAAAATATGACGTCAGCAACACCTGTTGACATTACTGACGATTCATATGGAACAAAGCGTGTTGTTTTTAGAACGTTAAATTAATGAACTTTCGTTTTACTACTGGTAAATCCAGCTCAGCAATTAGTTGAAACTTTTTCAGTGTACATGTATTACGCATCAAAGCAAGTTAACGTGTTCCAAATTTTGAAACACATAAAAAGAACTTATAGCTATCTACGAACCAAAACTGCAATTGTCGCATTGTAACAGAGGAAGACGGGATCACCATTCTTCAAGCAACGATAACAGCGTTTGTAATTCAAAACCAATTCATCCAAAACAACTACTATAATTCCTGCGTTCCACGTGTCGAATCATATCCTGTCGTCTTACATTCAGCAGCAATCGTACTCTCAAAGTTGAATTACGTCACCTTCTAAAGGTAGCATCTTACATGTGTTTTACTGTGTCTTTAAAAGTTGCATCCTACTTGTCGCGCTAAATAAATTATCTCAAATTATACAAGTTCGCACAATATATACATTACCGACCGTTATTCGAAGATATCCTCACTATTTGAAATGATTGCCGGCCTCCAGCTAAGGCAACATGTTGATATCTCTATCACCTGTGGCCGACTATCTTATAACCAGCTCGGCGGTCGCGCCGTCAGGAGGGGAACAATCAAACAGAGATGTGCTTGTAAATAGCTGTATACAACACAGATATCTGAATATAACTAGATTATTAAAGGACGATGCAGGCTTAGCGTATTACTTTTGAAGTTGAATGCAAATTATTATTGTTATTAATAAAATTGTTACACTATTCTTGAAATTATATGCAAAGAATTATTATCGAAAATAAAATTGTTACAAAATGCTTATCTAATTCTACAGAAAACCTAGTCTACTCAGGGAATACTGAACTTTACAATATTCCTTTGGGCGAACGAGTGAATGCCAAAACTTTAGGTATTGTTTGGAATTCCACACAAGACGTTATACTGTATAACGTCCAACTTAAATCTAATACAACTAAAAATACTAAGCAATCATTCTAGCACTGGTTTCGCAAATTTTCAACCCACTAGGTCTTTTATCGCCAGCCACAGCTATAGGTAAGCTTCTAATCCAAAGGCTATGGCAGTTGAGGACACCCTGGGATGAAAGTATTCCTGAAAATTTAAATTCCGATTGGAATGCCTTTAAAACACAATTAAGTGCACTTGAAAACTTGCACATCCCTCGGTGTGTAATTCCTACAAATTACATTTCCATAGAGCTTCACGGATTTAGTGATAGTAGCAGCTATGCCTACGGTGCCTGCATTTATGTTCGCGTTATCGATACTGATGGTAACTGTCATTCTAACTTACTATGCTCTAAATCTCGCGTCGCTCCTCTACATGGTGCTACGATCCCAAGATTGGAATTGTGCGCGGCGGTGTTACTAGCTCAACTGGTGGACAAAATAAAATCCGTTCTAACTATCCCTATTGCGCACGTACAACTTTGGACTGATTCAATGATAGTACTGCATTGGATTAAGTCTGCACCAAATAGATTTAAAATATTTGTTGCTAACAGAATAGCTCTAATTCAAGAACTAACTGATATAAATTCGTTGTCTCATATCCCATCTAAATTAAATCCTGCTGATCTTATGTCTCGCGGACTAACTATAAATGAGTTACTGGACTGCCCCTTATGGTGGAATGGTCCTAACTTCCTTACGGAACCACGCCACAATTGGCCTACTCAAAGTGCTATTACTAATATCTTGGCTGATTCAGAACTTAAATCTGTATCAAATAATACCGTAGCTTTGCTAAACTTACAGGCTTCAGACTTACTACATAAATATTCCTCACTAAACCGACTGCAGCGTATTACAGCCTGGATTTTCAGGTTTGCAAAAAATTCTACACCGGGAACTATTCAAACGTCTGGTATACTAACTACCAGAGAACTACAAAACAGTCTTGATATCCTTATTAAACTTGGTCAAGTCGAGGCCTTTGGGTCGGTAATAACTCAACTAAAAACTAAGCGTACTATTAAAGCCGATTCAAGTATACTATCATCGAATCCCTTCCTGGATGAAAATAACATACTTAGAGTTGGTGGACGCATAAAAAATTCCACTTATAACTTTGACAAAAAAATTTCCTATTTTACTACCTAAAAAACGCAAGCTAACTAAATTAATATTCCAACATTTTCATGTTAACCTAATGCACTGTGGACCACAGCAATTGTTAGCATTTGTCCGAGAGCACTATTGGCCTATAACCGGACTAACTACAGCTAAACAAGTCTCCCATGAATGCGTTAAATGTTTCCGAGCTAAACCTACTTCTTACCACCTTCTTATGGGCAACTTACCAGCTAAGCGACTTGAGTCTAATACTCCTGTTTTTTATAATGTTGGCATTGATTATGCCAGACCCATTTTAATAAAAGATCGCAAGCTTCGCGGCGCTAAACTTATAAAGTCGTACATCTGCTTGTTTATATGCATGGTCACTAAAGCTATCCAATTGGACTTAGTAACCGACTTGTCTACTCCTGCGTTTTTAGCTGTTCTAAGGAGATTTATAAGCCGCAGGAGAAATCCAAATTTAATTACGTCTGACAATGCTACTAATTTTGTTGGCGCTTCTAAAAAACTAAAAGAACTTTCTGACTTCCTTACTAATAAAAATAATAACACTAAAATTTCCAATTTTTTGGCTAGTCATGGAATTAACTGGGAATTTATTACCCCTCAACCTCATCAAGGTGGCTTGTGGGAAAACAGTATCAAGGCGACTAAGACTCACTTAAAACGAGTTTTAGGCAAAACTAACTTGACGTACGAAGATCTGCAGACTGTCTTAGTGCAAATCGAGACTACGTTGAACTCACGCCCTCTTTCACCAATATCTAACGATCCTTCTGATCACAATCCTTTGACACCTGGTCACTTCCTAATAGGCAAACTTTTATGCCTTCTTCCTGAGCACAATCTACTGCAACTAGCTGAAAATAAATTGTCACTATATCAGCATATTCAAAAGATTACGCAAGATTTTTGGAACCGCTGGAACTTACTTACTTGAGATGCAACGTAGAGTAAAATGGTTTAAAAACTTACCTGAACTTCTAAAGGTTGGTTCTCTTGTACTAATTAAAGAAGATAACTTACCTCCACTTGAATGGTTCCTTGGTAGAGTAATGGAACTACATCCTGCTACTGATAGTGTTCTGCGAAATGTTGCTGTGCATGTACCTAATGGAAATTTAATTAATCGTTCAGTGCATAAGCTGTGCGTGCTACCTAATACAAAGTGAAATTTTTATTTTTGATTTTTTATTGCTTTGATGTTTATATTAAGAATTTTCGTATTTTACTGATTTGTATTTTCTTATTGGAAATGTTTATAGCATTTCATGTATTGCTTATATTTACTGTTTTGCTAACTTATACTTATACTTGTTTCGAAATCTTGGAGATTTCAAGGCGGCCGGTATGTTAGGTTTTATGCCGCTTTTGAGAATTTATAAATCTATCTTCACCTGGGTTAAATCGTTCAAGCGGTTAGAATCTAGGAATATCCCAACACACTCCACTTTATTGGACTAGCTCGCATAGGGGGTAACGTCTTTCGTTAAGGTGAACAGTTCTGTATAAAATGCGGTCAATAGCGGTCGCTTAATATTAATGTTATTCGCAATGCTCCCTATGAGCAACCATTATTCTAAATGAATATGTAATTGTTTCTAGTGTATTTAAATGTCTCGTTTTGCGCAGCTATTGTACTATTCTAACTAAACTAATTAATAAAGTAAATGTACATACGTTAACCGAGCACGCGTTGTTTTTATTCTACATACATGTCCAATTGAAGTGTTTTCTTTTACTAAGCTAATTATTGTTAATAAACTAAACCCTAAATCAATATCAGAAAGAGTCGATTTCCAATCCTATTTGTGAAGCAATAAGCCCTTTCGTGCCCAATAATAATAACTTAAAATTTGGCGACGCTCCTTTTCAGTTTACTTTAATTTCTGAAGAAGATTTAATCAACATCATTAAGAGCATTCATTCAAATTCAGTGGGTGTAGACGGAATTTCTATTGATATGGTATCCCTTTGCAGTCCTTTCATTCAGCAGCATTTACTTCATATAGTAAATAGCTGCATTGAAACTAACTATTTTCCACTTATATGGAAAATGGCTCAAATTATTCCTTTGCCAAAAACAAAACCAATTTCTGGATTCAAAAATTTGCGACCCATTAGTATTCTTCCAGTGCTTTCCAAAATCTTGGAACGCGCTCTGGAATCTCAAATTAAAACGTATCTTACAAGTACGCATATACTACCCATCCTACAATTTGGTTATAGAAGTCATCATAGCTGTACAACAGCTCTTGCTTGTGTTGTTGATGACATAATAAAAGCAACGGATAGTAATCTTACTATTTTAGTTCTTATAGACTTTTCCAAGGCGTTTGACATGTTAGATCACAATTTAATATTAGCCATACTGAAGTATTATGGATTTCATTCAAATGCCTTAGACATGGTTAGTAATTTTCCTAATAATAGATGTCAACAGGTCAGGTTATATAATGACACCATCATTCAAAAATGTGACATGCGGGGTTCCTCAAGGATCTATTTTGGGTCCTCTGCTCTATATAATTTACACTAGTGATCTAGTTAAAAACATCAATTATTGTAAGTATCATCTCTATGCGGACGATACGCAGTTGTATTATTCCTTTCATTATACCTAGGTTCGACAAGCCATAGATTCATTAATAAGGATCTTAATAATCTATCTATTGCTGCTACTAAACACTCATTACTAATAAATCCCAAAAAATCTGTTATGATGTTGTTTGGGAAAATCTACCTAAGAAACAGTATACTGCCTTCAATAAGTATTTCTATTGATAATAACATAATTCCAATTAGTGATACATGTAAGAATCTCGGCTTAATTATAGACTCTAATTTAAGGTTTGAAATGCATATTAATAATTGTGTTCAAAAAGCCTATTCTAATTTAAGGTTACTTTATAACCACAGACACTCACTCACATTTACATAAAAAATAATTGTTTCTAATGCGCTTGTATTATCGCATTTCAATCATGCAGACTGTGTTTATGGTCCTCGTCTTCATTCTGTTCAGCAAAAACGAATACAACGTGTACAAAATTCTTGTGTGAGATTTATATATGGATTGAGAAAATTCTTCATGTATCTGAAAAGCTAAATCAGCTTGGGTGGCTGAACATGAATAACTAGATATTTGCATTTTGCTTGTCTATCTATGAAATTAAAATGCATTTGAAAACACCTGCTTATTTATACAATAGAATTCGTTTTAGGACCAATGTTCATAACATAAATATTCGCAGGAGAGGTTTAATTGAATCTCCAGTGTACAAATATGATATATATATATATTCAAAAGATCTTTTATTTATAACTTAACAAAATGTTACAACTCACTAATGGATAAAATAAGAATTTCATCCTTGTCTCAATTTAAAGCAAATCTTAGAAGAAAATTGCTTATCAATCAGTTATAAGTCAAGTGACACTTTTGTATAGTGAAAGACTTGATTTAGTAAAGTATAGAGTATTATTTATTACAATATTGCTACTCCATATTACATGACAATGTATTTATATAGAATTCTTGTTTTCTCGCTGTCCTTGTAAATTGTTTAGATTCTTACATGCCAAAAATTGGCATTGCACACTTTTTAATTTGTGAGTGAATTCGCGCCAATATTTTAAAAAATAAACTTGTTCCTTTCCGTCACTTCGGACAGGTGCGGCGGCACAAGAGAATACGCAGAAGTGGAGTGAAGAAGGAAGTGCGCGGTTTCCGACACGACGGGCATTAGCCAACGAGACGTCGAACGGTGAGGTTTATCTGTGTCGTTCCTTTTGTCTTTTCTTTTTCAGAATGTAGGTTTCTATTTATCTCTACCTGATATCGTTGCCTTGACCTTATTCCTATCGTACCGCTACAAACAAAGAAGAGGGAAGACAATACTAACCTGATTTCAACGATGGCTAACCCGAACCACGCCCAACAACGCCGAGATCCATGGAAATGAATAGGGCTCCTGCCGCAAGAATAACCGCAAAGTCGTGAAGAGCTCCACCTTTTTTAGTGAGTGCATTTTACCTTTTTCTTTAAGGCGACTTGTATCACTGTAAACATTTTAGTATGTGATACAATTTAAGACGCAATTATGACGTAATAGCTTTATTGTGCAATATTATGTAGGTTTTAGTATGTGTTGTCAACTATCGTAGTGGCTCTAAACACGCGCGCGTGGGACTTTAACGGTTAAACCTTAGACTATAACAGTTGCACATGCAGTATAACAAGATTTAGTTTTTTTGTTTTAGGTTAAGTGGTAGAGCAGGCTAATGTGCCTCAACTTCACCACTACACATTATATTTTGTTAAATTTTGTGTAAATAATTTTGTTTCCAATGTAAGTTTGTGTGTGTCAATAATAATAATAATAATATTGACTTTAATTTTATGCTTCACTAAATTTGTTCTTCGTAACTAGTAAATTGTGAAAATAGTTGGCAATACTTTCATCTAGTTTGGTTTTTCCTCTACTGTCAAATCTAAGTCAAGTGTAAAACTGGTTCTTTTTTCTCTATTGTAAATTCTCCCTTAAAAATATTGGGCACAATCCCAATGTCTTTACAAAAATCTTTTCTGAGCATTACGGAATGTTAAACTTTCGGTATAATTAAAACATTTAATACCACTAGTTTGTCTTTTAGTTTTACGGGTAGCGAAACCATTCCCAAAACAATAAAAATATCTCTGTATGTTAAATGACATTTTTCTTGTTCGGTTTTATTTAATTTTAGCCCTAACTTTGACAAAAATCCCAGGCTTTATGTCCCAACACTGTATTGGTTGCCGAGAATTGGAAATCTAATATACTTATATCTACCTAAAGACGTTTCTCCTCTTTTTTTCCATAGCTCTAATATTAGTTTATTTTTTTGAAATTTTTCTCACTTATTGTGTATTAACACATTGACAGACAGTGGAAACAGTGAAGTTTGAAAATTAACACTATAGGTTTTTGTAATTTTTAGAATATTGGAAGTATAGTTTTACTCTTTCTGCTTGAATAAACTTAATTTTGATTAATTCATCACCTTTAATTAGGCTGCGGCTATAACCGTCATAGCGCCATTGGACTCTAGACACTAAGTAATGGGACGATGGTGGCTATAACAGCAAAAAGTTAAAAACGTACATGACAGGTTTAATGACTCAAATAAACAATTTTTTGTGTACAACAAAGTATTTTTGAGAGTTTTACACGAAATGTTAGTTCATAATCAAACAAAAATAAGTAAATGACAAAAAAATTTATTATAATTTTATAATTATTACACATTTTTTTCGGTATGCCATGTTTCAAAGCATGGTGCAGGATACAGTGCAGGTTTTGACATGCAACTTTTGCAGCAATATGATGTTTCTCTCCTTATTCTCTGTTTATAGCATTGTTTACAATGCTGAAAATATGTTTTTCGCTGATAATTTTCAGGAAGATCTTGTGTTTCATTGTAGTTGATTTTATTGGTTTGGATTCTTGCACGTTTAAATTGAATCAAAGACCTTCCATCCTGTTTATAATCTATACCAGTTAAAGATCGTATGATTGCTTCCCTGTATTCTATAAACTTCATTTGAGAACCCGTCTTTTCTTTAAAGATATAGTAAGAATTTTACACTGCTACATCCAGTAGATGAAAGATTACCTATTTATATCATCTAATTGTTTTTCGTGGACAGGAATAATAGGACATCATCTGATATGCTCTGTCAACACCTGATATATTCTGATTATAATTCACTATTTCAATTGGTTTTCTCTTTTCCTGTTGTCGCCGGTTAACTGTGTTTATCATACTTGGGTGGTAAGCTGTTGTTAGACAGAGCACATCCCATTTATCTTTCCATTTGGACACATACGTCTGATTTTGGCGTCGCCATACATGTTCTCCTTTTCTAAACTTACGACTTGTTATATCTTGCAGCAGACCCTTCCTATTTACACGAAGAGCTCCTGTCACATGTGTCTTTTTGCTAAGTAATTTATTAGATAATGGTAAATTGTTGTAATAGTTATACATGAACAAATGATGGCCTTTGTTTAAATGTGACTGCATCAATCGCATCACAAGACTTTCAATAGTTGTCATGTTTTCATCGTTTTCTCGAAGGCCTTTGTATAATTCTATGTTCAAAACTAACTTTGGGCTGAACAAAGTTCATAGAATTTAATTCCATATTTTGCCTTTTTGCCTTTCATGTACGTGGGAAAATAAAGCCTTCCTCAAAATAATAACAAAGATTCGTCTAATGATAATGCTTCATTTAGTGCATATGCATTCGCAAACTTTTGTATGAGCAAATCAAGAAATATTTTTATTTTCATCAAAGAGTCGTTTAAATTTACTTCTTCTGCACAAAAACATCTCAATATTTGCTCGAACCTCCTTCCAGACATTTGTGAAGGAAATGCTGGATGGTAATGTAATGCATTAATGGAAAAGAGTTTTCTAATGCTGGAGAATTTTAGCTGGGACTGAAGCAAACACGAACCTAAAAACTTTCTCATTCCAATCATATCAGTATTTTTGAAATTTGCCTTCCTACTATGCCTTGTATGTGGCCGTGTTTGATTGCAAAGTTTTATGTCGTAATCATTTGTAGATTTTATAATCATTTCCATTACCTGGTCATATATCTTTTCAAAAACCTGAATTGAAGAAACATTTTCGTCTATATCCAAAAGAATCTCAGCGGCATCTGCATCAAAAGAAAAGTTTCTTATAGGTGTTGTATTGGTATGCCATGTCTCATCATTTTCTGGTTCTTCTGGTGCTTCATATTCCCCATCTGTAGTTGATTCATAATCTTTACTAGCAGAACTGTTATTTTCAGTACTGTCAGCATGAGATTCAGATTCACTGTTGCTTGACCCACTCCTCAATTTCTCAAAAAGCTTCAGCAGCCTAGCCTGATCTTTTTCCCAACAGGCCATTTTCTGCAAATATTGAATAAAACATTTTATTTTATATTATTATTTATTGTATATTGTATATTTATTATTTACATTATTATTATTAATTTATATTTCAAATGTAAAATCATAAAAACAAAAAGTAAACAGTATAACTATAAATATCACTAATGTATTAAAAAATGCTAAATTTTAATTTTTTTATTTCTATTTAAAGTGTAAAATCAATAATAAATAAATACTTACCAGTATAAACAATAAATATCGTTAAATATATCAATAACAACTATAAATTCAAAAGAATACACATTCGCACTACTCTCTTCACAACCACGTGCATACTGAAGCTGCAAGTCGTGTAACAGTTGGAAAACGAAATTCAACCTAAAAAATTGTTTCCAAAACATGACACTAGGCTTCTACTCGTACGCCGGTAAATGCACATTTGTGCTGTTATAGCCGTAGTTTCTAAAAATGACCGTTTCGTTTTGGACGACTATTGCCGACATGCCACTTAGTGCACTTCGCTTTGACGACTATAGACGCAAGTATCCGTCAACGTGTTAAATTTTGCATTTTTAGTGTCGAATTATAAAAAGCACAAGACGTTACACGACTAAGTCAGGCCTTGTTTTATACTATAAATGCTTTGTATTTTGATGACAATATGTATATCGATTGAATGTCACGTTTTTTTGTCTGCATTTATAGCGATAAATGGTCTTTCTCTGATGTCTACATTGCTCTTGGTAATGGCCTACTTAACCTCATTGAAGACAAGTTCGTCTCAATTGGTCGGTATTCTGACTTCAGTGGCTATTCTGGTTATGTAAAGTTGAATTAGTCCTAACATTTTGTATTTTGGGAAATTGCCTTCTACCGGTATTTCTAATTTGTGAACTTGAGGGTTCCTGATAAACTAAATCTATATCTAACATATTGTAACGGGCTACTACTACCGCGTTTCTTTAATTTAAAACAAGTAATAATAATGGTCTTTATTACTCACTGTTCACAAGTCTAATTAACAGTATATGCCTTGTTTACAGATGTTTTCAGTCCACTTAACAATGAAGCACTATTACACTAACGAATGTACAAGCACTAATATCTTCTTAAACTAACTCCTTTGCCATAGGTTCATTAACAACACAAACACAACTATTTATTTATACACTTCTATTTATTTATGTATACTACAAGCTGCATGTACATTATACACAGCTTATATCATTTATATATATATTCTAAAAGCTCCACTACGCTTACTGTACACGATATAATTTATATTAGACATTCAAGAATAGACTGACTCTTGCATTTCTTAGCGGTCTTATATATACCCAGATTTAAATATATGACTCATTATCTAGTATGTTCCAGAACAATTCTGGAACCGTAGAGAATAAACAGTGCTTGCGGCGTTTTGTGTGTAATTGATTACTAGAGAATTCTCGTATCCTGAAAACTTATGCAGAGTCTACAGCGCTTGTGTGTTTGATGGGTTGCCTAGTAATAGCTCGCAACAATATTTATTTTCCTTGTTGGTGGAGCAAAATGTTCAATGGAAATCTTGTATACTTTTAATTGTTTCCTTAATTTGATTAATTTTTGTACTGAATTTATTTCGACTAAACTTAATAATGTCTAATAAAACGGAAATATATTCTTACATAATATTTTTAATTGGTTGTTTACGCTTATTGATTTGTACAAGCCGAAAAACATATTTGTGACGTATAGTCTTATCGTTTCAGTTTGTCCTTGTGTGTGTGATTATATCTCTCGGCAATTGTTCATCATAATTTGATGGAAGAAACAGATCTTTTAATTCTTCCCAATTGTTTACCAAAACTTTATTTACACAACATCAAATTAGTGTTTTTCTTACAAAAAGATAACAGGCTTCTGAAAATAATTGACATTGGCATATTTCAAGCTATTCTTAGTTCTTCGTTTAGTTTAAATCTAAAACAAGCCTAACACTTAGACCTATTTATGACTGCTAACTTCAAGAAAGATTTTTGAAAGTAAAGTGTTATGCTTCTCTCCCCTTCTCTTCAATAACCTCGTAACTTTTTAATTTAAATTCTTTTTTTTTTTTAATTAATAATAATAATTTAATTAAAGATAGAATGATATGCCACGACTATATTTAAAATGAAACTTTCTTTCTCTCAGGGTCAACTGTGGGTATCACCTAGTTTGAAAACTTTAATCCTTTATATATATAACTAGTACACCTACACACGTATTTACAAGAAAACTCAAAAATCAATTTTAATCATAATATACTGAAATAAAAATTAATAGTGCAACAAAAGCAAATATTCAATATACTAAAACTGAACCTAAACTTAGTGTACCATGATAGAGTTCAATCTTAAAATAGATCATGAATTTTTTAATTAGCGCAATTTAAAAAGTTTTGTATATTATCGAATGAGCTCACTAACCTGTTGCTGGTGACGTCATGTAACAACCATGAAGATTGGTGCACTTTCGATCTTTTCCACTGTAATAGTATTTACATTAAACGTTATATTTTAATCACGATAGCTAGCTGCACTCTACTGTGCGTTCATAATTAAATTGCACGCGGTGCATTCAACTTCGTGTGGGGTTAGTGGAGTCACTTCCAATTTTCACCCGCACACGTCGACTTGTACTACCCGTCTGCCTGAAAAATTGTTACTCCCCACTATTATTCACTGCACTAACGGGACTTTTCCGCCCCTCGATGACCCATACACAGCGCGGCATTCTACATTCTAACATTTTCAAACGCTAATACAATATTTTACCAATGTACATCCTCATATAAAACATTAGAAACATTTATAGTCAAAATTTTATCAAGGACTTACAACTATTATAATTAAGTGCCATTACAAAGTTTAAATATGGCCTGAAATAATCAATCATGCCTTTTTAAAACTCACAACAAAATTTATTACAGCAAAAACTGTAGCTATACTGTTTGCAATAATGGAAAATCAAAGATACACAATATTTACGCCGTTTGATATAACATTTCTAACTCTAGAGTACACAAGTTTTCATCACAATTATACAGTAAAATTGTAACCAAATATAAAAGTCCTGTATGTCTTGAAACTATAACTATGAACTTAACCTAAACATGGACACACTTGTAAGTATGTTCTATATATAGTCAATAATACATTCAATTACTAACCTTTGCACCAGTATAGTTTCAGTCTTTGATTTATGGCATTAAAGGTTCCGCTCTAGAGTACCTGTCGACTTCGTCCGCTACAACATGCAACTTTCAACACAACGGTTGACACTCTCTGCGAACCCAGTAGTGTCCCTAAAGAGAAACTGGACCACTTGGCAGGGAATTATTCAAACTTTCAAAGGCTGCTCTGCCTTGTTCGCTAACTTCTACATAAGGTACTTAACTTACCAAGGCGGCACGTTTAGACTTTGGGTGTTAGAAACGGAATCGTGTCTAGAAGAATTGAACTGCTCTGTTTAAAAGTACACGAGGCATTCTCGGCAAACTTCGGATGGATGAATCAAAATTGGACATCTTTTTCCATCGCTATCAAACTTCTTTATATTTAAACTTAGTATTTCGAGTTTTACATGTAATCTAAATCAGCATAAAACTGTACATGACCTGTCTTTGTTCTTAAGATGATGAAATCACTGGCGCCATTTATATCGTTCAATGGGAAGAAGAGAGTTACATTTTAAAAAAGTGTACTTTTCGTTTTTCTTTCTAAATTCTGTGGAAAGTACTAGAAGATTTATTGGAAATATCGTTGGAAATGACCTTACACCTACAAACCAAAAGACGGAAGATGCAACTATTCTGTTTCGTGGGATTTTTTATACGAATGCTTGTAAAAAGTGGTATATTTCCTCCTACTTTCGTGAAGTGTGTATCGTCGTCCAATCATAAAAAGTGTTATAAATGAACTTATAACGAAAATAGTTTCTGTTGTTTGTAAGAAGATTGTGTTATTTTGTGTTGTAACAGTTTTATTACACATGAAAGTCACATTTTTAAAGATTTGTCTGGGATAGGGAGGAACAAATTGAATTATAATGCTATTAGTATCATTACTTTTAATTTAAAAAGTTACATTTTTAAATCGAACAGTATAATAATTAAATGGTGCGTGGTATATTTGTTTTGATGTTGTCAAAACCAATTTATATCAATATATCCCTTTATTCTAGATTAGACATTGCTACGTTTCAATGTGTGATTTTGGCTCTAAACTGTAAAATTGTTAAATGCAACAGTGTTCCCAATATGTTGTAACACTTCACCCCCTCTTCTGACCTATCTGTATCAGTCAAAGAATCAAGGACCGAGTTACCTAATACATATATAATCGACTACCAATTCTATATCACTTTTTATGGTTCAAAATTGCAATATAAAGGTCCACTTACCTATTCCAATAGTATTTACTCTACTTTCTTCAAACGCCTTGGCTACTCTACAGCGGAGAATACATGAACATGTCCCGGGTGGGTAGGCCTAGAATTCTGAAACCGATACTGGTGAGTTAACTTACCCAAAAGTTTACAAAGTATCTGTACCTTAAGTGTATTTCAACAAACCTCTTTAAATTATAGATCTCAAAATTATCAAGTAATGAATTTAATAACCTTTAATGTGGTGATATAACTATATACATTTACTATATTGACATACTTGAATGCAATAAAATCAATATCCCTTATTTAACTAAAACCCCCTTAAGTCGGGTAATTACATTCTACTACAAATTGCAAATTTTACATTTAAACAGATTGGCTTCCAACTGAAACATAGCCAATAACTCTTAATATTCTCTATAAACTCATAACAAAAAGTAATAACGTTAATAAAGTCCAAGAATTCCAACCTTAATCTAGCAACTTAACATATGCATATAAAATCATATATATTATTTTATCAACGTTCATACTTACAACACCACGTGTATGCATGCATATACACGCCCGTTTTCTCGAAACATTTGTACAAGGGTTCACTCAATACCTGTGTTGGGTATGTAATACCCACTATTGCTTCATCCTAAACAAGGCCCGAGGTAATTTATTCTCACCAGGTTTGAAACTGTTAATACGGTTATTGGTAACTTTAGTGCTTGGAACTCTGGATATCTCGCTACTTCTATACCAACTCACGGTTTGGAGTCGAACTTCCAGAATACAAACGTCCACCAATCAATCAAAATTGAGCCATAAAAGTGTGTTGAGTTATCATCTTCTATGTTGTTAACAAGCCGGCGTCTCTAACCATTAACCGCCCTACAACTTAACTCTTTCGTCATCTAATTATACTGTCCTTTATTCATTATTTAACTACACTAATCGTCCCGTAATACCCGTATTCACTTCTTATATTTCTTACTTATACTTCACTTTAATTTATGCGGTCAAATAACCACGATAGTTACGCGCCATTGCATTATAATTTGAATTAGGGCCGCTATACTTGCGGCCACGTCCCCAATGCTCCACCCGGAGGTACTACATTGACGCGCCATTGCAGCATAACTGCCCCAACAATGGGTGAATTACTTTTTTTTATTTTATTTCGTACATCTTTTGCCTTTGTGTATTGTCTTTTTTGTCTTGAGTGTGTCTTAATTTCTTCATTCCACTATTTATATACCTCTTATCACGTGATTGTTGTGGCCAATTACAAACCTTCCATATTGCACAATTACATATCATTCCTACACGTATTTTCAGGTTAATGGTTAAATCCATTTTTATTATTGCAATTGCTAATTGAACCTGTCTTATAATTAAATTTAAGTTATTTTGCAATATTCTGAACTATTTCTTGTTAATATTTTTATAGATATCACGAAAAATAACATTTTATTATGGATTTCTGGTTTTGGAATTTTCTAGAACAAATGAGTATTTCCCTTTGGCGCCTAATTTAAAATCTTCTACATTTCACGGGATGTTAGATATCAGTTGATAGGTTATGTTAACTTAAAGTGTCAATTGTCACCCCAAAGTCGAACTATGATTGGATAACTGTATTAATTCATGGTTATTGATAGGTTATATTTTAGATAGAACTATTTGTGATTGACCGAAAATATTATTTGAAAATTAAATTAATTTAAAAAGGTTCTTGAGTGTTACAATGTGTAGCATGATGTTAAAATTTTATTTCACATGTTACTGTTTTCTTAAAGTTTGGTTAACCATTCGTAGTTATTTATCTACTAGTTTCGGCATTTCCCATAATATAACATTCTTCATTCTTTGATGTTTTGCTATAACCCACATTTAGCACTGACGTATTTTCAGAATAATGTTATGAGTCGCACCAGACGTATTTTATACATGATTAATGATCAACCAGATATCTTGTATTCGATGGAGAAGAATGATGAAATATGCCCTGGACTTGACCCCAACCAACATGGATGTTTGAATATTTCAGCAGAAAATTTTAAAAGTAAGATAAAATTAATTTTTACCTATAGTATGCTATTAATTTTATTTTAAACTAAAGTAGAGGTGTCCTCTCACGATTGCACCTGTATAATATAACTTTGGCGAATGGAAACACATTTAACATAGTCTCGGAACCAAATAATGAAGGTATTTGTTTTAAAAATATTTTAAGAGGTTCCGGTTACATGTTATTTCAATGTTACAAATAGACTTACTTTTTAGACAACCTTATTCACACAGAAATTATTGCTATTTTTCTGAAATAAACAAGAGTACAAAACGCAGTACGGAAAATGCCACAGACCAGGTGTTTGAAAAAAATGAAGGTAACTATATTTATTATGGTAAAGCTAGGGGATTTCCAATGATGTGTTGTAGAAAATTCCATTTCAAGAAAATATGATGACCCATGTTGTTCAAAACGAGACATAAAACAAGATTCCAATAAATCTTTAGATGAATGTGATGGTATTTGATTTAGAAAACATTGCTATTATGTACTATTTTACATATTTTGTTGCTAGAAAATTTATTACAAAGGAACAAGAGGAACAGGGGAACAGAGGATTTACCTTTGTCACACTGGTCTTCAACAGATTCCAGTTCAGCATCAAATTCCGAATCATCATCTGAGTCCGACTCATTTACAGAAAATTCGTCAAAAAGCTCCATAGCTGATTCTTATTCAGACGCTAGTTTCATTGATCCAAATTATAATTTGTCAAATTCTGATAGTTCCTCCGACGAGAAAGAAAACCTACAGTCAGAGAGCACAAACAAGAAAGTAGTAGATTCCACTACTAATGTTAAAAACAAAGGTAGGAAAAGATTATGAAATCCTGACATTTGGAAAAAAAATAAAACAAAAAGGCTGAGAAATAGTGGTGAGAGTTATGTGTCTACACAAACTATTAAAATTAAAGATGGAAAAGCATTAAAAACCAAAGCTACTCGCTCAGCAAGATCACTGTTGCCTCCTTGTGGCCTAAGTTGCAAATTAAAATGCTCTCAAAAAATATCACTTGAACAGCGTGTAAATTTTTTTTCAGACTATTGGCAGTTGGCCGGAAATGTAACATCTGTAAATCCTAAATATAAGTACACAAACGCGAAGATTCCAAGAAAACCAAATAATGCCCATTTTTTTGTGATTGAGCGTCAAGTTCGTGTGTGTAAATTGTTCTTTATGGCTACATTGTCAATTAATAATAGAGCAATAAGCACCACTGTGAAGAAACAACAAATTTGCACAAGCAGTAGAATAGTGGAAAAGGATCGAAGAGGTAGACATGGGCATCACCAACAACTAAGTGATGAAATCAAAAATAACATTAGAAGCCATATAAATAGTATACCACGCATTGAAACCCATTATTGTCGATCACATTCGAGTAGAAAATATATTGACAGAATTAAGACTATGGCAGATCTACACAGAGATTACACTAGATTATGCACGAAGTAAAACTTACAATCTGGCAACTACTAAATGTACATCAAAATTTTTAATGAGGAGTTTAATTTATGTTTTCATCTACTAAAAAAGATCAGTGTGAATTGTGCCTACAATATAAAAATTCTAATGACGTTCAGAAATAGGAATTGTTATAGAAGTATAGCAAACATACTACAGGAAAGGATTAAAATAGAAAAGAAAAAAGGACAATAAAAATAGTAATAGTAGTTCAAAAACAATCATCTTTGATTTGCAAGCAGTATTACCATGCCTATCAGGCGAAGCTTTATCGTTTTTATTACGTGTCAAAACTAAATGTGTTCAACTTCACCTTATACGATGTTTAAAGTCAGGAAGGCACGTGCTTTTTGTGGCATGAAGGTGAGGCTCGTAGAGGAGCCAATGAAACAAGCACATGTCTTTTGAAATACCATCAAACAATAGATTAACAGACACAAAATGAATATAGTATTGTGTTTTATTCGGACAATTGTGCAGGGCAAAATAAGAATAAGTTTATTATAGCCTTGTACATGCATGTGCTGTTTTCATTAAAGATGCAATCTATTACTCATAAGTTTTTCATAACAGGCCATTCGCAGAATGAGGGTGATAGCATGCATGCACTAATCGAGAAGGAAGTAAAACAACTCATAAGAGCTCGTTCAATTTTCTCTCCAGCTCAATATGTCTGTATAATTAGAAGCTCAAAGAAGAATGGTAAGCCTTATAAAGTATCCGAACTACGTCATACAGACATTCTTGATCTGAAAGCTCTTGCAGCAAATCTGTTCATCACCCTACCTAAAAACATTAAGCTGTCTGAGATACGAGTATTTATGTTGAAGAAAAGTAATCCTGGTACGCTTTTTTTACAAAACATCGTTTGCTCACAGTGATTTTAATGAGGCACAGATTTTAAATTCTAGGTTAATGATCGATGTAGAGAAGGTTTTGTTAAAAAATGCATTTCCAAAAAAGCCTAATATTACTGTGTAATGTATGAACCTATACCATGTTGCTTGTCAATGAACACAGCTGGTTGGTGGGATTGCGCACCTCAGCAGTCATGTTAAGCATGTTATGCTATAATGATGTTCGTGACCCTGCCCATCAATATTTAATTACAAGGTATTGTGTATCTTTTTAATTTACAAATTTCTCAGAAATAAGTTAATATCGGCAGCATTGAGTTACATCTGCGCGATATTACATACTGAAGCTAAAAAAAGGTTTGATTTCCTTAATTAAAAAAGCATTGTGTACCAATGTATTACTTGGACTTTTACCAAAACCTACAGATTTAAAATTGTTAAAAAATTATTTTATTTAGTGCAACTACAATGCTTATTTAGTGATTAAGTATTTTTAACCACTTACTAGTTTTTAGTTGAATAACCTGTTTAGATTTGTACAAATACTGCTGTCCATAAATTCAAATTGTGCTGCTTAATTTTCAAGTAGTGGTAACCATGCTTTTGAACAAGGACAGTATTGATGTATACCTGTTTTAAATGCATGGTTTTTGTTTTTCTCCCCTCTCGTGAGAACACTTGTGATTGAACGTTGGTGAAGTGCGGTTGTAAAAATGTAACCTAAGTTGTTTTGTCTACGTAAAAATGGTAAAGTGTATATAATTCGGCATTCTAAGTTACCATTTCATTATTATTTGTTTATATGAAGATTCGTTATGTTCAATATACAGTTTCCCAAGAACACATTTCTTATTTTGCAGAACGAACCAGCAAGCATTTTTCAGGGGCACAAAGTATCGGTTTATTTGTAATAGCCCTATGATAGTATCCTCCAAACCTTTTATTTTCTAATAATTTCTGTCAGTAAATTTGGTTTTGAAACAATAAATCCAATAATCAAATAGTAGTATTTTTTAAAAAGACGGATACATCCTTCAAATTCTGACACATTATAGTTTTTAAAAATACTGCAAATATATTTAAATAAATGAAAAAATGGCAAATTAACATCTTCTAATTTTAGAATAATGCTTAATTAAAAATTATGAATAACTTTAAATTGATCTCCCAAAAACTACTGTTTTTTGAGAGGTAACCTTCTTTCTCCGGACAAACGATATATTTTCTAGACAAAACAAATCAAGCTGTATTTGACATCACCCCTAACCTTTTTAAAAACAGACATATGAATTTTACAACCTTTGCTATAGATCGAATATGATGCCAAATAATTCTCTCTTAAACTAGAAGACTAAAACTTATACTTCCTGAAAAGAATAACCTAATCTTATTGGTGAACTTTACTTATACGGAAACTATTAAAATGAAATGTGATTGTAATCATTTCCAAGGGAATGTCACAAGTTCAATTAGTTATAATTATGTTTGTGTGTTAGAAAATCCTATTTTGATTTGATTTAATTAAAATTACTCCTTTCGCACAATCAACATTATTTTGTTGAGGATATTGCAAAACCAACACCTGTAGTTGCATACGATAAACATCAGGTTTAAATGCAATTACTTTTTTCATCATTAGATTTTCCGTCCTGGAAATGGAAACAAACGAGGTTAGTAACTGTAGACCTACCAGGTACAAATCCCTGCTGCTCAGGGCATATTAGAGACTTAACATGAGAAACAAATACATTATAAATAACAATTTCAAAGACTATACAAAAATTACACATAATTGTAATTGGTTTATAATTTTGTATTTGAAACTTGGAGCTTTTTTATAAACCGGGCAGATTTTAGAGACCTTCCAACATTGTGGAAATTGTTGTATTCTTAAAGCTTAATCGAAAAGTATGGTAAGTGGCCTAACAAAAATCATTGCACAATCCTTTATTAAAAAAGTGGGTATAACATTCGCTCCTCTAGTGTTCTAGGCTTTAGTTTCATTGGTGCCTTTATAACATCAGCTCATTAAGAAATCAGAATCTGCAGCTAAAAATATCGGTGCTATTGTCAAGTGAATTTAATTTAAAACACGTGGAGTCAATGTAAGAAGCCTGAAAAAGCGAACAAAATGCATCACCTATGTGTTGCGGATTACTAAGAGATTTATTGCCATAGCTCATGGCGATAGGTTTCTTTTGAGCATTTATATAATTCCAGAAACGATTGGGGTTACATCGTATGCTGCTTTTTATTTTTATTAAATAGTTTTTTAGCACACAGAAATGTCACGTAAATTTTGCCTGTCAAACTACTAAACTGATTGTAAACATTAATATCAAGGGTTATTTTCTACAAACGAAAACAACAATTCTTAATTTTGATATTTGAGATAATTTGTCGATTAAACCAAGATGGCAAGTTAATTTTACCACGGTAATTAATTTTTGGTACATGTGCAGCAATCAGCAAATCTAAAAGTAAATAGAACCTGTTACAAGCATCATCGATATCGTGAAGTTCTGATATAATATTCTGACCAATGTTGCAAAGGTTAGTATACAATTGAAATAAGTTTACCTTCTTATAGTTATATAAGAGCTTATGTAACACAGGAAAATGTTTTTGCCCATGACAGGGACAGCACTATATCCAATGGTGGATGGTTCCCGTCCTCAGGAAGAAATGAGTCAAGTGAACGTGTGATAACAGTAGCCAATTCACTGAACGTCAGGTCAAGCAGCCTACCGTTAGTATCTAACGCAGTTATACTGGTTCCCCTGCAGGTAAATTAAAACCTCCTAATATTGATAGTTTATTTTTACAGTGAGCCCATTCAGAGTTATTAATGAAGCGTACATCACGAATTTGAGAATTGATAGCAGGAGGAAAATATACAACAAATATATATATATATATATATATATATATATATATATATATATATATATTTAAAGAATAAGTAAATTTAATGAGTCTTAAAATAATATCAAAGTAAGAAATTTATTGGCAAGTGACTCAATATTAGCCACAAGGGCATCCTGTCGACGCGTTTCGCCCTAATTGGGGCTCATCAGGACAGGAGTAGCAAAGATGTAATATTTAACACGAACACATTATGGGAAGTACAGCATCACCTAGCCCACAATTTGTGCCTTCGTGCTGTTTCACCTGACTTTGCAGGTTTTATCAACAGTCGGCACGGAGGAGATCCGGTTCAACTGCCTTTTCCATAGCCAAAGATTATAATTTTAAAGAATAAGTAAATTTAATGAGTCTTAATAATATCAAAAAAATTTATTGAGTGACTCAATATAACAAGGGCATCCTGTCGACGCGTTTCGCCCTAATTGGGGCTCATCAGGACAGGAGTAGCAAAGATGTAATATTTAACACGAACACATTATGGGAAGTACAGCATCACCTAGCCCACAATTTGTGCCTTCGTGCTGTTTCACCTGACTTTGCAGGTTCTATCAACAGTCGGCACGCGAGGAAGATCCGGTTCAACTATTTATCACATAGCCAAAGATTATAATTTTAAAGAATACAGTAAATTTAATAGTCTTAAAATATATCAAAAAATTATTGCAGTGCTATGGAAGCACAAGGGCATCCGTTCGAACGGTTTCCGTGCCACTAATTGAGTATAACATGCAAAGTCAGTAAATTTACACGAAGCACAAATTATGGAAAGTATGCAGCACTCACCTAGACATAATGTGTTCGTGTTAAATTGGCATTAACGATCTTGCGTGACTCCTGTCCTGATAACACCTCAAAGTCAGGTCGAAACAGCGTCGACAGGCATGCCCTTGTCTAATAGAGTCGATGCTGTCAACTAATTCTTTCTTATATATATTATATATATATATATATATATATATAAAATACTCAAATTTAGACCAGGGTAGAAAATTAATTAATTACATCAAATAATTTTAATCACCGTGTATAAGGAAGCTTTGGGAAAAGGTATGCGTAATTAAAATGCCTAGTGTGAAGATTTAAATCATTCAATTAGAATGTAAAGTTTGTATAGAATTCAATTAGATAATACGCGTTATCAAAACCGTGGAGCATAAAAATTTATTCGTTTCATTAAAATTAAGGGATTTAAATTATTCACTAGACGCTTTTTATAAAAAGAAGCAGAATTAAAATGCTCAATGTAATTTAGTTATTCCAAGTATAAAGAAACAAATAGAAATTACGTGCAAAATTTATATTAATTAATTCAATTTTTAAGTAACGAGTATTAAACAAAATGTACAAATAATAATTAATATTTAATTTGTATTCGCTAAAAATTAAAGGGT
The DNA here is from genome assembly GCA_036346225.1 of Platerodrilus igneus. NCBI lineage: Eukaryota > Metazoa > Arthropoda > Insecta > Coleoptera > Lycidae > Platerodrilus > Platerodrilus igneus. Next base: position 2,396,701 of record JARFIW010001638.1, read on the forward strand.
AGAAGTCAACGCCATTCATTATTATTTTAATTGGAGTTAATTGAACCATTAGTAATATATAATATGCATAAAAGCTTTTAAAAACCCAATAATATTCAAATTGTAGAAGTGTTATTTAAAGTATTACGATTGAACACCTGCGTATTTTTAAATATCAAAGTTCTAATAAATTTGAATAGATAAACATGAAAATTCTGCGTATATTGCAAACGGTCGGATAAACCTTAGCTTATATTAACGGGAAGGCTAGATACGGGGTTATTTAACTCGAGTAAGTCACGTCGCGAGTCCACGTGGATTGAAATAGCCCATAATAGAAGATATCGATTTGCACCACTAAGGCCAGGTTAGAAAGAGATGGATGAAACGCGCAAAGCCGAGACACGGATAATAGAAGGCGTGATTTGAGCAACGTCACTGGGTTTGCGATTGGTGGAAATAAGATGCAGATATGAGAGGTGTAAACGTAGCGATTTCTATACAAAATTAATTGGTTGTTCTCGGACGTATTTGCGAGCCGTGTGAAAATTCTTAGATTTTCAACTGGCGCGAGTGCAAATTTTGTAGAACCGCGTGCCGGGCTGTCGAAAAGGGAACGGATAATGCGAAATTCTGAAAACTGGCCGTCGCGGGACAAAACCGACGTACAGGCGAGCTATTATATAAACCCGGACTTTAAACAGTTTCGTTCTCTTAGATTTTCGATTTTGATTCAATACTTTAAACAGTTTGCTCTTATATTTTGTGATTATTGAATACTTTAAAACAGTTTGCTCTTTACGTGCTACGATACAAGTTATTATGCATTAGTGCACTTAGAAAAGAAGATACAAGGTAATAAAGTCTAGTTATATTTGTGAGTATTACTGTACCAATTATCCAAATTTGCAACGATAAATGAATAAACAAAAGTAGGCAGTTTTGGGTATAGCGTGAAAGAATTATGAATTTCAGTGCTATTTTTCGGGGGTGTTAATAATCAAATGTTATTCGTAAACCTGATTGGATCCACAGAACAAGAGTTAGATAATAATAAACTTATATTTGATTCATACAAAAACCCAACAAATTCAGGCTAATACCTCAATTTTAACACAAATCATACTTTCAGACATAAAATAAATACTGCCCTAACTTTAAAAAACAGAATTTCAAAAATTTCCGACCCCATTTTCCTTGCAACTAATCTTCAACAATTCTAAAAAACTTTACTAAACAATGGATATCCTAAAGCTTTAACAAATAAACTAATTTTTCAAACTAAACAAATACATCCAGATAAACACATAGGAACTGAACTTAACAAATACAAAACACTTCCATACATACAACATCTAACACCATCTTTAATAAAACTATTAGAAACTCCACAAATAAAAATTTCGATTATATATGAAAATAGCATTAAGAACGTATTTACCAGGACCAAAGATAATATCCCAAAATCACTAAAAAGCAATACCATATACAGCATCCCATGTAGCTGCAATAAACAATATATAGGACAATCGAAACAGTGGCTGAAGAACAGAATAATACAACATAAAAGTGACCAAAAATTAAACAAAAATCATGCGCCCTTACTATACATTTAAATGAATATCAACACCAAACAGATTTTGACAATGCAAAAATATTAGATACAGAAAGTATATACAAAAACAGATTATTTTTAGAAAGCTAACATATCCAAAAACAAATCAACACAATTAATTTTAAAAATGACATAGATAACCTGCACAAAAGTTATGCATTTTTATTTTCCTTAAATAAAAAGTAATAAACACCATTTAAACAGATTAAAGCAGTCTAAAAAAACACACACACACACACACACACACACACATACACACACATACACACATTATAATTTATTTTACATATTATTTAAATAACACACACATGCACACACACACACACACACACACACACACACACACGCACACGCACACATACGAACACATTAGAACGTAATATAGAACTGTATATAAATGATAATATTTTTATTAATTATAATGTTACATTAAATTATCATAATTTTATATAATTTATAATCTTTTAAATTTAAAATCTTTAATTTTTAAAATTTTATTTTCTTATTTGTAATTAACACTTCTGTAATTTTTAGTATTAATAACGTAGTTAGTAAAACAGAACAAAACCAACACAAATTACATTCAACACAAAATTTCCTAAAAACCAACAGTTTAATAAATGTAAGTATAGTTTTTAAGAAATTCTCCAAAGATGTTAACCATTTAATTGTAGAACTAAGTGTAAGGAAACGTATTTTCCGAAACGTCAGTTATTAATAAATGACTTTGGCATTTTGAATAATTTATGACATTTGGGCGAAGTAAAACCCAAAATCTAATCTTAATTGAATATTAATAACGTCCAGAAACAAAGAATATATTATATATATATATATATATATATATATATATATATTGAAACTTATTTTTCTTAACGAATGGCCGAGTCCCACGTTGCCGGCGCCAGTGTACTTTTATGGGCACCAATGAACTTATATGAGCGCCAGTGAAACTTTTTCTCGAGCGCCAGTGTAACTTTAGTGAACTTATAATTTTTTCTTTATTTAATTTAATTATGGAGTGAGTCAATTAGTGAACAAAACCTCGGTGGACTCACGAGCTTTACTATATTCGCGGCTTAGTCTGGGAATTACCCCAAGGGTGAGCAATGAGTTTGGGCGTGGATATAGAGTGGGCTCGACTACAAACAGGACCAAAAAAAGTAAATGGGCGCCACTGCATCTATATAGACAATAAATAAGACTAAAGTATCCTACAGGGAGACGCAGAAACCTATAGGATATAATGGTTATCAAAAAGCATACAAATTAAAATAAGCAATACCTCTGGAAACCTCTTGGACCTCTGCTCCAACTTCTGCAATGTCGGACCTGCAAGAAAATGTCACACAAAAAATAAAATATAAGACACTGTTTGTGTCTTACGACAACAAAATATTTCGGTCTTTATAAATTGACTGTCCTGAATTCAAAATCTCAACAACAACACCTTACCTATGAAAATATTCTCTGCTGAAAATTATTTACTCTGTTTCTATTACCTAATACTGTATCAACCTTTTTCTAAGTTCCACATTCAAAATTTTGTTTATCTAATTTGGATATTATTAATTTCAATTAGTGAAATAAAAAGATGAAAGTTTTATATCAAAGTATAATTTAAATGTTATTCTCTTTTGTTGCAAAAATTATTTATAAAAGAATTTAATAATCAATATAAAATAAGTTTCAAAAATTTCTTAATGTGTTTCTCTATAATCAATGTAATCAACATAAAGTAAGTTTCAAAAATCTCTGAATTTGTTTCTCTACATAGAGAGATCTTAGCATTTATAAATTATTTAATACAGTCGGGTTCTTAAACATCCATAAAACAGATCTGTTCTGGCTTACAAAAATTCTCTAAAGAACTTATTACATAAAAAGTTCATATGTCTCCAACATTATATGAAATTAAAGAAAATCAGTTCAACATATGTTAGAAGCAGCATAGGTATTCTACTAATCACATAACATATTGCAAGTAAACATCTTTCAATCAAAAGTGGACTTTATACTTATTTTTCTCAATTAACATGTGCATTACTTACGTGCCTTGAATAACACCTTAATTTAATTAATCTAAAAGTTCAAAAATTCCTCTTATGAATAAATTTAGTTCTGAACAAAAAAAAAGGGTATTTAACCTGTCAAGTTACTAGGATATAATTCTCAAACTGAATTTTACGTGGAATTTGAACATAAACATATCTTAAAAAAATTTGACATTTACATTTTTTAACAAAAGTTTCTTATGATTTGGTAAATGTTAAATCAAAGCTTTGACCGTAATCAGTACGTAAAATTAATTCTCAGTAAATAGTTTTATAAGTACCTGATTGGTTTTGTCTTAATTACTCGACAATGATGCTGGTAAATACACTAGGCCAAACAAAACACATAACATTCCATCTCTTTGGAATTTAGAAAGGTACGAAATATGACTTTACTAGATGCAGCTCTTCGGACAGCTTCAAAAATGAGTAATCCCATAATACATAACCAAGTTCCAATCTTATTGTCAAACGTGTTTCCTAAATGTGCACTAATGGACTTCTATCCTCACGTGTTGTTACAGCTCTCCTGGTTGTCTGGGCGGCATAACAAGAGCTCTATTGTCATGCCTCCACACGGCAACCACTAGCCCTTCTCCGACGGTAGAGCTATTCTCAGCCCCCACTTGCAAACAAGGTTCCCCATCTTCCAACGAAGCGCACCTCTTCGTAGTTGCTTGCAAGATGGCTCCGTTCGCTTCCTTGCCAACACCCTAGCTATCGCGTCACTTTACGCGCACGCGTTGTGTCTAGCAATTGCACAAGTGGACTTCAGAACGCCTGTAGCTTATGTAACTCAAGTTACGTTCAGGGTATTTGCAGATATCAAAGGCGTAGGAGTCACTATTAAATACTTCGTATAGATGAAAATAATGTACATAGGAAAGAGGTGTTCTTCTTTATAGTAAATCAAACTATTTAACGATTTCACGCTAAATGACAAATTCGTAAAATAACAACGGCTAGAACTGTTTTCCTTTAGAGATATTTAATGTAACAAAAAGTTTGTTACAATATATATAAATTACAGGTTAGAGCTAATATTTTCAGACCTATTATGTCACTGTAGGTACTTCAGATACATCTAACTACGTAACAATATTATTCTTTTTTAGTGCTATTAAGACACCTCCAGTTGTGCAGGTTGTAGTGCAACCTTATGGTCAGAGCGAAACACCAACTAGTTTTTATGAAACAGTTCAGATCCTAAACAGATAAATTCAACAAAGTTTCAGAGAGTATTAAGACATCATAGTCAACTTCAATAAAAAAATTAAAAGGTGCTTGAAACCTTGTTTTTAATCCTCTAACGTTCTGCTAAAACACAGTGAATATTTTGATTGAATCATAAGGATTGCTCTTTCATTGCTACTTACGCAACATAGATTTTCTGTGATGGGTAACCTTTTTTTTTATAAACAGTACAGTTGGTATGATCCCATGCACAGTGATCAGTATTAGTAACTCTAGCGTTAATGCAGTTAATGCAACATGTTTTAGAATTGGGAGGACAATTCTTAATTTAGTGAGGTAACAAGCATTTTGGACAAGCAATATTTCTCGTGCACTGCTTTTGATGGTGATTGTAACTGCAACATTTACAGCAGAGATCAAGTTTAACTGCATCAAAGACAGAGCATACAAAATAACCAAAAAAAGATGCTGTAATGCAATGACTCTGTTATAAGTCTTAGTATAAAGTTCTAATACAGCCTGAAAGATTTCGTTACTCTTCTTAGTAGACCAAATTCTCTGTCCTACAAATAGAGGATAACTGAAAAACAGCGTTCTGAGATTTAAGTAATGGCAGCAGTTCATCGGTTCATATTTTTCAATCGTCCCGACTACTCTTGTGTTAGGAATTTTAGTTCGTACATGTTTCACATCATAGGATTCCGATAGTTCAACATTAGAAGCAGTTAAAAATTAGATCACATCATCAGCATTACTACAGACAATAAGAATTCCCTCATCTCTAGTATTTGTAACTTAGGTACGTGTTTATTCAGTTCACTAGGCTTTATATTAGACACGAGATCTGGTTTGGTTTGCAAATTGTTTTGAGTGGAGTCCTTCGATTAAACAATCACCATGGAATGATACTTGAGTGCATGAAGGTTTCTCAGAACTAGGTGGATTATTGCCCTTAATTTATCATTAGCTAACACCATAATTTCTTCTTTAATATCAGGAAACAGTGATTCGATATTTTTAACCATGTCATTTAATTTACGATCGATAGGTTCAGAGAGATATTTGTTAAAATTAGAAGCAGCAGGATAACAATCATTGCAGTACCATAAGAGTTGATGCAATTTCAAATTTTTCAAAACATCAATTGGAATGCATACACAGCTGATGTGATAACTATTCTGACCACAAAAGCCGGTACAAATAACACCTGGTTTTGTGCGGCTAATCTGGGAATCATACGTTAAACAGACCATGATGTTAAGTCACACACATCTTTTATGAAAGTAGCTAACAATATCGTCTGGCGAATAAATTTTTGTTTTAGTTTAAATGTAAGAACGCTGCTAAATACGTACTTTGTAACAATCACGAAACATTTGTGTGACACACCTTACTCGAGGAAATCAATTCGCTAATAGTTGAAAGATAATTATAATTGCCTCAATAAATATTTTAATTCTAATTGTAACTGCACTAGAACATGTCAATACACTACAACGACAAGTACACAATATAAAGATTCAATGTATGAAAAGCACTCTATTTATTAGTGGATAGTGTCCAATTTATGCCAACTGTAATATCATTCAGAATACACAATAAATAAAAGGAACAAATTTGTTGCCAGTGTACATCAGACTAAATAGCTTAATATGCGCATCTAAACTAAAATGGGCAGGCACTTTCAGCTTGTACGATGAAAGTGTAAGCAGTGTAACCCCTGAACGTACCCCATCCTGGAAACTGTGTTGTGGACGCTTTAAAACTGGCTATTTGGCAATTGCAAAACTGACATATTAGAGCATCGACATTGCTATTATTGCAAAAATGGTACTATAGCAGTAGATTCTTTTCTTAGTTTATTACTTACCTATTTCAGTAGGATCACTTTGTGTGGGGATTGGTGGGCATGTTGAAGAATTGTGTGATACTTCAACGTTGGTGGGTGTTGTTGGTGCATTGTGACCTAAACAAAATGAAAAGTCTACATAGGTCTTAGTAAAAATAACAAATAGAATGATATGTTTGGGTTTTGTAATCAAAGTCCTAACGTTCTAATTATTCATCTTCCAATTAGTTCTATATAAAAAATAAAATCGCCTTTCAAGCCACTAAGGTTTGGTTATGCGGTCCTAACTTCCAAGCGCATCTCAGTAAAATAAATTATTTAAACGTTATTAATTATTTAGTTGTGTCCAATGACTTTAAGTACCCTAGGCTGTAGGAGGAGGTGACACGTAATATCTCTATACAATGTTGTGCAGTTTATCTACCTGCGATCAGAATATTTTGTATCGGAATGTAGGAGAGGCTTTGTACACAAAAGATGATTAAATATACAAATGCACGCCTCAGAATTAAAAAATGTCAAGGAATGTGAATTGACGCACATAATCTGTAGTAAGGTAGGTCACTCTGGGTAGGAGCGGGGTCAAGAGAACGCATGAGAAGTGATTCGACAGGTAGTGCGTGAACAGCATTTGAAGAAAAAGGGATCCCCACATTTGATTTTCCAATACTCCACCTGAAGCTACTACACTGGCTGGAAATTTTGAAATTTGCCGAACCCTTGTTGTTCCATGCAAGGTAGAGATCTTAAACCTGCACGGCAACACTCATACACGGGACTTATATTTCACCTCTATTTCGAACGAGAGGGCATATTTTTGTGAAAAATGCTCGTGTATCATTTTTCAAGCAGACCGTGTCGGGGTTTGAACATGGGACCTTGGAACTAGTAGTCACACGCATACTAACTACACCACGGAGCCGCCAAGAGAAAAAAGAACCACAACACTGGAACTGTGGATTTAAGCACATGCAAATCCTATGTAAGCGGTTCAAGAAAGAACATGAGGAGTCGAAGTTAGTAGAGGAGGTCGACGACATGGCTTGAAAATCAACCTATACAGATTTTGCCGCGAAATTGGTCATCTGCGTCGTACGGGTAAAATGTGATATTTTTGGTCTGAGTACAGTGACCAACAACAACTAACAACCCCTATAGTTGCATACCGTACAGGGGAATGAAAAGGATCTAGGTGTCATTCTGGGTTAGAAAGCGAGAGGAAAACGTCCAACTTGGCCTGCTATTAATCCGTTGAGTAGTATGATGAAGTCGTACTAGGCACAATGGGATTCCTTGGAGGTAGAAAATGGGATCTCTGTGCAATCCTTGAAGAACAGAGATGGATCTATGATGGTGTGGTAAAACTGTGTTTCAAAGGATTTAGGACATCTACATAATGGGACTACGGGTGGACATTTTGAACACAAAAGATGATTGATGGGTCCTTGAGGACAATGAACTTGATCGATAAGTAAAAAAATTTTGCATTTAAGAGCTTTAGGAAAATTACAATAGGTACATTCGTAATATTATTTGCATATTCTGGTATGTTCTCGAACGATTAGATAAAATATAAATTGCCACGAATAGGGTTAGTTAGTTCTGTTCTAATTGAAGCTTTGGTTACAGTATGAGTTCTAGTTTAAAGCATTGAACGTCGCGATGTGAAATAAATTAGTGGTACATATGAATTGTTCAATGTATTATAAATCATTGCAGTGTTCGATAAAATTCTAGTGTTAAAAAGTTAGCATTTGTATTGTTAGCGAGTAGTTGAAGTAGATTGTTGGTAGAGCTTTTAGAATGTAGTTACGAGTTGTCGAAAAGGCTTGTATTAGGAGTTTTATAATAAATAACTGTTGTTTGTGCAAATAGAAGTTTTGTGACAATATTCATTTTGCTCATTTATATATAGACTTCCTTTAGTGCTCTTCTTAATTTTTCTTGGGTATTAAACCACTCAGTTTTTAAATTTGTCTTTATTTACGTTTTGATCTATGACCTAGGATCGTTGTCAACAACTCTGAGTGGTTTAATACCCAAGAAAAATTAAGACGAATACAAAACAAACCACAACAAACATACAGAGACTCCTTTAGTGCATTGTCAACCTGATACGCCATTTTATTTTTATGAAATCTGTATATTAAATACCCTATATATCCTGCGCATTTATTATTTAATTAAGCCATTAAGAACCGGTTTTGTTTCATTTTGCAGTTATCGGATGAAAATAATATCCACGCAAGCAACAAAGTTATTATTTATAGATAATTTTTAGTACTATTTTTGTTATACTAAATTTGGAAAAATGTGTTGTTATGTGGCAACACTAAAACTTTTTCCTATGTTAATGCTTAAAATACAAATAAAATAATACTACTGCTTTAATTTAAAGGTATTTCTAAAAAAAATGTTGTTACAATCGATTCACATGCTAATGTTTCACTTTGAACACATCGTTCGTATGTAACGTATTGCGTTACGCTAACAATAAATTAGATGGGAAAAAAAAAAACTTTAATTTTGAAGCAACAAAACAGATGGATGCGCTTTGTATAAAAGGGATCGTAAATAAATATTCTTGATTGATCAGGATATTTCAAATTTTGTTTCTATAAAAAAACCCATTCAAATGGGAAAGTACAAATTATTCTTTTAAATACATTGTATCGTAATGAAGGACGATGATACTATAAAACCACAAAGCAGACATTGAAATATAACAAAACACTGCGTATACATTTGTAACGGGCATTTTTGTAGTTTAATATTTTTCGCTTCCTTTCTGTTAACGTACTTAAAAATAAATCGTTTCTTTGAGATCGCTGTTTGTATAAAGGAAATACTTTAGAATAATTCAGATTTGTATGCAATTTAACTCGTCGGTATTACTTAAAAGATAGATAAATTGAAAATTGTAAATCGTATTATAATTGATTATAAATAGATTACATCGTTCTTGTCTTGCCGTAAATGTAAATTTCGTAACTTTACTGTGATCACGGATCACCACTCGCTGATCTGGCTAAATAATCTACCAAGCCCCAACGGTCGCTTAGCTCGTTGGTCTGTACGACTTCAACAACATAACTTCACCATCGTACATCGAAAAGGTAAAGAAAACATCGTTCCCGATGCCTTATCTCGCTCAGTACCTAAAATTGACTTAATTGATGACTTTCCTAAATCTTCTATTACTCTGCCAATTCTGGATCCTTGGTATCTTAAGCTACGGACTCTTGTTAATTCTAATCCTAAACTATACAGTAACTGGCATGTGGAAAACGAATTACTATACAAACACGTAAAATCTAAACAGTCTTTGCTCCAACATCCTCAAGACGATTGGAAGTTAGTAGTTCCCAGCGAACAACGGAATAGGGTTCTACACGAAAACCATGATCTACCTACTTCAGGTCACCCTGGTGTCCACAAAACTGTCTCTAAGATTTCCATGCGGTACTATTGACCTAAACTTAGAGCCGCTGTCGCTCGATACGTCCGTCGTTGTAAGATTTGCTCGGCACACAAAGTCGAACAAAAGAAACCTCCTGGCTTTATGTCTCCCCGTGCTACTGCCACTCGTCCTTGGCAAGTCCTATGTACTGATATTGTCAGACCTCTTCCTAGATCCTCTAAAGGTAATTCTTTCATTTTAGTTGTTGCCGATTGTTTCACAAAATATGCTTGTTTCTTTCCTCTACGTGCATCTACGGCCGCCGCTGTCGCTCGAACCATTGAGGAGAATATTTTCCTGGTGTATGGTACTCCTCAATATCTAATTGCGGACAATGGTGTACAATTTCGTAGTCATATTTTCACTAAACTCTGTGATTCTTATCGAACAAAAATTCTGTTTAATGCTCGCTATCATCCTCAGGCGAATCCGGCCGAACGTATTAATAGAGTCCTGAAAACTATGATTTCTTCATACGTTTCTGATAATCAACATCGGTGGGACGTTAACTTAGCAAAAATCGCTTGTGCTATTCGAACGCTTAAACATGAGGTTATTGGTTACTCCCCGTATTTTGCCTTATATGGTCGTGAACATGTTCTCTACGGCGATCATTTTGGAAAACCTCCTGATCCTGATGATGTTCTTATAGATCCCAAACGTCCTATTCCTCCTACTGACTTAGTCAAATTTGAGTCACTTCGTGAAGAAATTTCGAAACGCCTTTCCTTAGCATACAAGAAAAATGCTAAACACTACGATCTTCGTCGTCGTCCCTTAACTTTATCTCCTGGCGATCGCGTGTGGAAACGTAATTATGTTCTTTCGGATGCTACTCGCTACTTCAATGCTAAACTTGCTCCCAAATATGTAGGTCCCTTTACTATTCGAACTAAACTTTCTCCTTGGACCTATATCTTAGTGGATGATTCTGGTAACGATCTGGGTACTAGGCATATTAAGGACCTCAAACCCGATAAAACTTTAGACCCTCCAGACATTGATCCTGAACCCCCGGATCCTAATGGTCTTCCGACGGCTGATTCTATTTTGATTTCGACGTGTCGCTATCCCTAATGACTTGTGATTTTTTTTTCTGTTTGTTTGTTTTTTTGTTTGCTTATTGGTCTTGTGTTTTCGCTGATAAGCTTGTGTTCGAAAACACTGGCGTATTCCTATTGATATTTTGTAGCAAGCCCATCCCGTGACTTTTTCTTCTGGCTAGTTCTACCATTTGTTCACTATTTGACTATTATAGTCGCTTTCTACATCCATTCCTTGAGGTAGGCTTCAGATCTATTTTCTTTTCCTTTAGGAATTTCGACTTAGTCGCTTTTGTAGGTCTGTTAGCCCTACTCGGCTTGAGTAATCGTTTCATACGAATCTGTGTTACCTCAGTTGGAAGTATTCCAGATGGTGTACTAGTTTGCCTTTGCTCTTTTCTTTGTCTTGGTTCTTTCTTTGCAGCACACTTGAGGTTGACAGTTATGTCGTTTAGTGGGTTTGCTACGAGTTTTCTTCCTCGGTTTTTTTTCTTTCCTTTTGGTTTCTTCGCGGGAAGCCAAAACTTTTCTTTGAGGTGGAAAACAGAAATGTCCCTTTTTGGAGACATCCGTCTTTTGACAAATTTGAAAGCAGCTATAACCTTTAATCCTCATTGGGTGTTTACTTGATACTTTCTTTACCTATTCTGTCATTGTTGGTTACGATAGATGACTTTGTCTTCTTTTGAAAAAAATGTGTTCTTTATCTTATACTGGTGTTGGTCCTTCGAACCGGATAAAATTCTTTTTTTTTGTTTGGTTCTTTGTCAGTCGTTTTTCTTTTTTTTTCTTTCACCCGACGTCTTTATTTTGCTAGGGGGGAATTTGTAACGGGCATTTTTGTAGTTTAACATTTTTCGCTTCCTTTCTGTTAACGTACTTAAAAATAAATCGTTTCTTTGAGATCGCTGTTTGTATAAAGGAAATACTTTAGAATAATTCAGATTTGTATGCAATTTAACTCGTCGGTATTACTTAAAGGATAGATAAATTGAAAATTATAAATCGTATTATAATTGATTATAAATAGATTACATTGTTCTTGTCTTGCCGTAAATGTAAATTTCGTTCCTTATGTGAATTATTTTCCAACTTATCGGAAATGATAAAACAGCTTGTAAATAATTATTTATAATTATTTATAATTGTTTATAATTGTTTATAATTAATGATTAGATATGAGTGCTGCATTTACTTTATGTGGATATACGAGTCTAAATATAAACAGATAAGAGGTGTAGCTCTGATTACCTTTGAAAGAGGTATGCTTTGGTATGTAACTTGTTGGATTGACAAGAAGTGCGCTTTTAATAACAACGAGTTGTTATGAACAGATGCGTGGTCGGTTTTTGTTCTTGGTTCCGGTATGTTAAGTACTTTGAGTGATACGCGTTGCTTTGCTGATTGTGTCTTTAGTTGTTTTTCGTGTACAATAAAAGGTTTACGGAACATTGACTGAGGGATTACGCGTTGCACGACAATTTGTTTTTGTTGCTTTTCTGTTAGAAATAAAAGTTGTAGAACTTGGAAAACCCGACCGCACGTGGTTTTTTTACGGAACATTGGTTGTAGTGATACGCGTGCCTTACTCAGTGTGTTTGTAGTTGTTTTTCTTGTGCAGTAAAAAACCTGGTAGAACTTGTGAAACCTGACCGATTCTTTCTTTAGGAGTGATGTGTGTGCGATCTCGTTTTGTTATCTGTTTTCTTTTTTTTATTTATTCGAGCAGTACATACTTTGGATTATCTAAATACAGTTGTAAGCTTGAGTGTTTCTAAAAATGATGATACAGTGTAGCCTGTTTAGTAGATGAGAAAAAAAAGGTTGCTTCTTATAAATATGTATCTCATTCACATGTAAATACAGTTGATACTGTGGTTCTGAATTTTCTACTACTCAAGAATCTAGAATAGATCACTACTCGTGCAAACTTTCGTTATGCAAAGCATTGGATTTTTCTTTGTTGCTATAGGTAGCAAATGAAACACCTCGCGTTGCTGTTAGTTTAATGCAAGAACTTATCAGAGGACATGCATTATATCGTGCCTTGCAAGCCCGTGATTCTAAATGCTAAATTTTTACTACAATTTTTGTGATTAGTGTAAAGTGTAATAAGTTCCATCAACACCCTCACAATCAAGGGTGAAGTGCTTCGTTAGTGCCGAACATCTTACATCCCACACTTCCATTGCAAGGAAGCGTTACTGCAGGACTCTCTGTAAGTGCACTATTTCATACTTGTTGTTATTTTAAATATCTATCCGTGGTTCTACAATATCCTTTGTTGTTCTGATACCTTTTACAATAGACTTGCATGCTATTAAGGAACAAAAAAAAACTAATACTACTGAATTACTCATCAATTGTGCTTATATATTTATCTTTTGTTAAAAATATTTTTGTCTAATTGATGTTAAATTGGTGTGAGAGGAAACGTTTCTGCTACTCCCCAATATTACCTCACTTTGTATTAAAAGTTTTTGTACTGCTATTACCGTTGTCATATTATATAGATTATCCAAACGTTTTTACCCTCTTTTACATTCTTTTACATTCTTTTTTTCAGGTTTACTTAACTATTTTTATTGCAGGACTAATTTTTCTTTCTTGCAGGTTTGCTATTCTAATTCTTTTTTATTTCAGGTATTGTTACTAATTCCTTATAGCCCCGTGCGTTATATGTTGGTCTGCTTTCTACAACCCCCCCTACTCTCCGATTGAGCCCGGTCACTTCTTTTTTTTCCTCTCTGATTTTCTTTTTGTTACGCACGGCTACGAGCCAACGTAACATAACTTTGGCGCCCAACGCGCCTGCCACAAAAAAATAACGTAACAAATTTTTGGCGCCCAACGTGCCTGCCACGAAAAAATACGTAACACATTTTCCATAGATAAATAAATTGTAATATACTGTTGCGTGACTTGTGCATTAAGCATAGATTACACTTAATGCATTGTATTAAACAAACGCTGACCATTATTAGTATAATTTACATTGGGAGGAATTAAATTTGTTAGACCCGACGGGAAAAAAATAATTAGTGAGTTATAAATCGGTAATAAGGTATCATCCCAAGATGTAGTGATACAAAAACGTAATATGGTGTGACCCGTGCCATCAGGGGTTGATATATCAGGAATTTGTTGTGAAAAGTAAAAATGTTAATAATAGAAAATGAAACGAAACGGAGCTTCAAGAAAAGCTAAAGATGAATTCCTGCAGGGCATACGATAAAATAAGCAAACTTGCTCTAGTACCGGCAAGGGATCTTTCATTCATCTGTAGATGGAATTATTGTGGCTGCGACCGTTGGGGTTTTGATGGTTTACCCAGCCATTAATTTGGAATATTGGGCTGTGTTGGATCAATGGTAGTTCTTTGAAGGATGAAAAAGAAATTAAAGTACTAATAAATTGGAAAACGCGTGGTCTAGACATTTCGGATCTTATAATAGGCGAATCAAACTGTAAACAACATTACGGACTCGTTTATGCTTCTTTATTAATTTATATGTAAATGTTGAAATTTTATTTTATTTTATTTATTTTATTTTATTTTATGACATAGGGCATTCATTAACATAACAGTGATTCTTTTTTATTGAATGGTGACTTACTGACGGAACGAGTGGTGATTAAATTTAAGCATAGTGTTGATATTAAAGTATTTTATATAAGACAAAGAACAGATTATGAAAAACTGGTATTTAACTGTATTCATTGTTGTTATTAAAGGCATTTCTACTAATTTGAATTTATAAATGTGATTTAATTGAATATTATAAACAGAGACATGTGGAATGATTGCATTGTTGATGGATTACGATTTTTTATTTTAGCAATACCTGGCCAGATTTGAAGTTAAGAGATTGCTTTTTAGAAAAATAAATTTGTATTTTTTATTAATATGATTTTATGTTAATAGAATTTAAATATATGATGAATTTTTATTTGAATTCATTTAGGAACTAGGTAAAGACAGCTAATTGTAAAGAATATTCAGCTACGCCAGTGATGGAATCGTATTTGAAAGAAGCGTTTTATTTTGAAAAATATCTTCAATTATAACAAAATTAACAAACGTTTTTAAATGTAGGTAGGATATCAGGTTATAAAGTTCATGATACTAAAGTTAAGCAAACATGCGGGAAAACATAGACTTAGACGATGTCAACCACGCCATGAAACTAATGGACACTACAAAGAACACTTAAGTGAATTAAAAGTGCCAAAATTACATTACGATAACATAAGCGTTTGGACATACTAATCATTTTAATCATTTTTCTAACTATATATGTATTGTACAAAATGTATCTTAGATATAAGAATAAAGAAAGAAATTTTAGTAATAAGAAAACAAAGGTAAGTGAAGAAACAATAAATGTACCCTTAGGGACAATGAATTTTAAAAATTAAGTAAAGAAAGCCTTAATTTTTCATCTACGTCGCGAGGACTTACATATCCCCCAAATCAATATATGTATGATTAAATAGGAATTATTAGGAAATTATTAAGAAACTTAAGTTAGATGCAACATTGCAATTTAAAGATAAATAAAGGAAAGGTTAATGAAAGTTCACAAGCAAGTTGTGAGAACGGATGTGAATACATTGTATTCCAGACGTAAGTGATACTGCAGATGCAGGTCACAGACGGTTAAAAAACCGTAATTATTAAAATTAAGATTGTTACATTGTATAATATAATTGAATAAAGAAATAAGCAGACATGAGCTCTGCAGTTCCCACAGAAATGTGATGGCAGGGACAACATAAATACCCCAGGAGCCCCAAATCAGTCGGTCAGTTTTGAGCCTCTCAGCTTCTACATGGTTGGTTGCTTAGGCTACTCGCCCTAATTTAACTTCAATTATTAGTAATTTAGACTTAGTATAATTTTATATAGTTTGTCAAAATTCCACGTGTAATTTCTGTTAAATAAATATTTGTTACAAGAAGTGTTTGGAAGAAAACTTTTAAAAAGGCAGCTCCCAAGGCCCAAAACGTAACTGGCGTTGAATTATAAATTTGAAAAAATATTTTTATTAAAATAAGAATTCCTTTGTTAAAACTATTTACTTATTAAAGGTTATGTTCTCGTTTTAAATTGTAGTTTATTATTGGCGGAAGAGTTCGTTAGCAGCTTGGCGCGTGTCTGTCAGTTCGCACGTGTCGCATTAGATGTCGCTTTCAACACCAACCGGTAGGAATACCACCATGGTTATACTACAACATGTTTATTCTTTTTTTGTTAATGTTGTTTTGTGGATAATTCTCCTAGACATGATTTTTCTAGAAAGTAAAAATATACTTACCACATTCTCTAACTCTAGGAACCGTTTCCCAATCTTTCATGCAGCAGTAGAATCTAGATGCATTGACACTGTGAGGTGGACATTTTATGCAGTAAAGTTTACAACTATGCACGCCATAAAAACATAAAAAATATATGAAGGCTATAAAAACACTAACAAATACTTTTACCAATAAATACATTATTTTAGAAATGTGCTAAGTACCGGAAATTGTGTCACAAATTCATGTAATCACTGACATAATTACAAAACGAAAATAGTTGAAAGGTTATCTCCAACTGTTTTGAATTCTAAATTCTTTTTCTTACACTAGCTTAATTTCTGTTAACCTAAAATAATAAATTAAAGATGAGCATACAATTAGCTTTTTTATTTTTGGGGACGCTGTTACCGTGCTTGACGGTATATTCTTTGCCATGTGCTTACTGGTGTGAAGTATCTTGCATAGCCAAAGGGCCTCAGTATTATTGTTGTTCGTACGAGCCATCTCTTGTTGGACCAAAGAATTTTTTACCAACTCCTTGTCAAGGTAAAGAAATGTGTAGTGATTAATTGTGTGTAAAAGAATTTGTTATAGATCTCTGCGTATATCGTCCTGACAATTTACCAGCAAACAAACGTAACTGTAAAGGAGAAAAAGAAGATTTGGAGAAAAGTGGTAGTTATAAACAGTGCCGAAAATATTCTGATTGTGACCGTGATAAACACGATGCTTGTTGTCACGATAATTGTTTGTCCACTAATGGAAAAATGTGTGTCACCTTAAAATAACATAGATATTTTTGTAAAAGTTGTAGGTTATGGTATTAAAGAACATTATGTATTTTAGTAACTGTCGATGGGTTGTTACGTTCTTGACGTACTTCAATTTATTTCTCTGTTTATTCGATCCAATACAAGTCTAATTATTCGTAAATATTTACAGAGAATCCTTAATATACTGGAAGCTGCTATGAGTGTCAAAAATTGGTCACAACATATAGACACTGTAGTGTAACCGACCTGAAGGCTGACCCAAGCGCACTCTATGAACGGTACACCGGGCTCCATGATCTAACATCTAGTGGCAGTGGCTCGACGACACCTACGTTGTGTTGTTATAATGTAACCTAAGTTCACACTGAGAAGATGGCGTTAAGGCTGAAAGGTTTAAAATAAAACTACAGCATTTACCTAACTTGACTTTTAATCAAAACAATAACCACTAAATAGGACATTGGCATGAAAGCATAGAAAAATGACATTTAAAGCAAACAGTGCCGTACTCAACCTAGGCAATTGGGGAAAGAGCACGGCAGAGAAAACCTCAAACTGCCCTCACACTTCCAACTGCATTTGGCACATCTCGACAAGGACATGTGACGTACAAGCACCTCAGATCACAAACACTGAAATTAATGGGATGTCAACTGTTACCCAGACATACCACACATGACAACTGAAGAAACGTTAGTATAAACTAGCTACTCTTTTCTGGTAGGTACTGAGGTCGGCTAGGCCAATACTACCCAGCTAAAGTTGAAGAGAAGGACACCAGGAAGAAGACCTGCACCTTGACTAGCAATGTTCTTCCCCGCACGGACATAAAATGTTAGTAATATTCAACAAGGCTCGATCACACGCGCCCACATACATACATTAACAGTTTCCAGCCCGTGTTACAAAATATTTTACCAAGGCTAGCCGACTTCCTATTATTTGCAAAAGGGTACCACTACAAGTACCTTGACAAGACGACATGAATCACTGAAATGAACTTGTGGTATGATTACGCATAATTAAAAAGGTGCTTACTATTGAATAGACTAACTCCAACATAGTTATAAATGCAATCGCCAAAAGGCACGAGGTGGTCGATCATACTAAAGGTTCAATTTAATTACATCACAACAATTATCACAAACGTTAAATACTAGTTAATTATATAGGGACATCGGCTAGATAATAGGATAAACAAAACAACAAACATATAATTACGTTTAAATCGAGATATGGGCGGTGCTAGATAATAGGATAAACAAAACAACAAACATACAATTACGGTTAAATCGAGATATGGGCGGTGCAGTTGTAAATGTGATTAATATGCTGAAATAAAACAATTACACATAAAATAAAAGTGTCAAATGCATCACAAGTATCAAATATTATAAAACATGTAGGGAGCAAATACATGTCAAAATTTTATAGCACAAATACAAGCCCAGATGCAGCCGATAAATCTTTATATAAATGCATGTTAATTAAATATATTACCTCTAGTAAGCAAATGGTAAAAATTACTTATTATGATTGCATCGGTTAAAACGTAATTTTAAAAATTAAACACATCGTGGCCTTACAAATTACAAACAAGAAAATATACACAACTTTGTGGTTAATTTAATAAAATCCAACACAAATACAACATTAAAATATAATTCTGTTCGTATTCAAACATGCTTAATAATTTGATTTAATATATTTAAGAAATGATGTGTTGGTACTAATTTCTCATAAAATCACAGTATGGATACATTCACTATTGGTTCTGCAACAAGTTCAATGCAGTTCAAGTTTAAACTCTGTATTAAATACTAAATAAACGTTATTTCCAAAAAACAAATCTCAGTTTTACTCTGATTAGATACTAAATAAACAATTCAGATAAATAAATACCTATTAGTTTTCGATTGTTAAACCAAACCACACTTTATACATAAAGACGTTCAATAAAACGGGCATCAAATTCTAAGCCAAAAGCAACAGGTAACACAAATATTTCCTTCAATGATTAAATAACTAACGGTTTTACAATAAGTGCCAACATCACACTCAAAAAAACTCTAGAATTACCAGATGTAATCAGATTACCTTAAACAACAACTGCATTATAAACATAAAACAATACCTTTAATAAAAAGCCGCCAAGTAAAATTTTACAACCTGCTATCTTGAAAGCTAAAAACAAAGTCCTTTTAACCATTGTCGACTATCTCGATTGTCCGTACACATGCGTCCCTTATCACATAAATTCTGACATAAGGGAATGCGTTCAGAAACCTGCAAGTGGTTACTGAGCTATTCTAACAAATACCTTCAAATATCGAAATGTACACTATAATATTTTCAATAATTATCAACCAATGAGAAATCGACTTAGAAACACTACGGATCACTTCAATACTAAGTGTATTTACTTTAACTCCATCTGATAATTTGTTTCGTATCAGTTGTAGATTACTACTAAGGCTGAACTGACATAACCAACAGCGACGGTGTTTATATCTGACTACATGCATTTGACACACTTCTAGAAATTCAAGATCATACTGGAATCATCTTTTGTGTTTACTTATATTAGTTCTTTAAATACACTGCTTGTAGCTGTCGATTATGCCATAGTTCGGTAAATGGCTTAACCGCTTTTATTTCTAAACCGTCCGGGTTCAATATCACCCTTTTTGCTATATTTTAAATGTTACAGTTTAATGGTTACAAACTACACCACACGGTGTAATATTTAAATTTTAAACTGTACAAATAAAATGGAAACTGAACCTTGATTTTAGGTAAAGATAACAAGACAATAAAACTGCAAGGTATTTACATTATTTGTCCCAGTAGCATCTTTACTGGAATTTCTTAAAGATAATATAAGATTGGAGATGTTCGTTTTATGTGCAAATTCAACTGCACACTTCCCATAGGGCAGGCCTTAATGAAAGAATAAAAAGGACAGGAAAGAATAAAGGTATTGTATTGTAACAGATCAAGTGGCATTAAAAACTATAAAGAAGAAAAAGCATGACAATTTCATCATTAATTCAATTAGTATAAAAAAAACCAACAATGCACGTCAAATAATTGTATAAAGCTTCGATGCAATCAGATAACTTAAAAATAGAATATAATAAAAAACATTACCTTTAATAAAACCGGTAAGTGAAGCATTTCGATCTTCCATTTTTAAAAGCTAAAGTCAGATCCCTTAACCTTATCGACCAGATCGATCGCCCCTGCATTCTCTGCGCTCCCTATAATGCAAATTTTGACGATCCGAAAGCCGCGAGTGGTTACTGAGCTATTCAAACAAATACCTTCGAATATCGAAATGTACACTATAATATTTGCAATAATTATCAATCAATGAGAATCGACTTAGGAAATACTACGGATCACTACAGTAAAGGTTTTTTTTTAATAATTCGTTGCAGTACTGCATCACGTCAAGGCACCGGTAAAAGGTGTTTTGCACCCCTGGGAAGCCCAGCTATTCTCCCACTGGCGATAAATAGTCAATTCTCGTCGGTTCATAAATATCACGCGATTACAAAAAGCCTTTACAACATTTCCAAGAAGAGGTCGCGTAAAAGTTCAGAAATGGGTTTAATTTACATATAAAATTGATGAGATTATAAACTAAGAAAGTTTGATAAGCGCCAAAATTTTACTACATTTATTACTACACAATTGAATAACTTTCATTGAAAACTAATTTGGCTAGTTTAATACAACTTTCTAAGTTTTGTTATTCTGTTTAAGTTGTTTCACTTCAACATATTGTTATGCTATCTTTGCT
The DNA here is from genome assembly GCA_036346225.1 of Platerodrilus igneus. Taxonomy (NCBI): domain Eukaryota; kingdom Metazoa; phylum Arthropoda; class Insecta; order Coleoptera; family Lycidae; genus Platerodrilus; species Platerodrilus igneus. The sequence continues at coordinate 2,417,774 of JARFIW010001638.1, forward strand.
TATATAAATAATAATTATAACATATTCAAATTTATAAGGGAGTAAATCCCCGGTTCGTCTTTCTTCTCAGGGCGTGTTTATGTGTTCGTTGTTTGGTTATCGGTAGCTCTTTCTTCGACGAAGCGTCGGTATTTTTATATCGGTAAAGACAAAAAGTAACAAGGGAAGATGGATCACTTAGCCAACACTCGTAACTCTACCTAGCACATCCGCCCTCAAGAAAAACTGGTCATAAAGTGTTGTCCATTTTGACGTTTGCCTCCCACGATCCATCGTCCCCTCCAAGATTTTTAATATTTTCACCTAAGCTATTATACGCAGCTGCACTTTTAAAGCATGGGAAATGCAACATTTGCAGTTTATTTACACCACAAATCATAGTTCAATGTCCTAAAATACGTGAGAATTAAATCTTTGTGTGGTTTACACGTAAACCTTAAATTAAACATGCGGGGTTTGAAAATGCCCTGAATTTAAATATCAAAATCAAATGATGACGTATTATTTAAAAAAAGGCGCTACAATCGCTTTAGAGCTTCAAAAACAGAAGACGAAGGACTTGTATTGAGCAATAGCAATAGAAAAAACCGTGAGTAGCAAAGCAGTACTCGACCAACCAAAATGTGGTCAGTAGCCCAGAATGGGCGAACACGACCCTTATGTCATGAATGGTTGTCTCGGGACTAGAACAGGTCCGCTAGAAGAAAAATTAAGTTGAAAATGGAGATAGAGGGATACGAAAAAGTAGTTTTAGTATAAGCATTCTAGAGAAGGAGTAGAAAGTAGAGAATGTCTTTATTAAGTTGGTTTAAACAATCATCTGCAATATTAACAATAAGATAAAACCTAAACCAGATTGTAGATACTTAAAGGCAACTAGGCTCCAAATGAGACCCAGGCATATCATCCTCCTACCGAACGATACGAAAATCAAGTAAAGGTAACGTAATCAACTTAAATATAACCACACAATAGTTTCAGAGACATACCTACCATGGACACAGCAACTGAAGATAAAAATAGGACTATTTTTAGTACAACCACAACATAAAGAATAATATTTGAAAGGACAAAAAAAGGAAAAACAAAAAAATACATTAACGTTCCTGTTGTATTAAACATTTGATAACGGAAATTATAAAAAATGTGCGTAAGAAAATATCGAATAGACATTTCTTGTATTTGCAACTGTGGAAACTAACTTTTTACTACCGAGGTATATGTCGCTATCCTACATAAAACCCAGGAGTAAGGCTTCAATCGAATATCGACTAGTACAAGTCTTAAAGATTCGCTGGGTTGTTCAAACGAAATATACGTCAACCATGATAAATGATTGACGATTAATAACCAGATAAAAGATGAAAAGAAATTGGATTCATTTGTGTATAATAACCACTAGAAATAAATGTTGTAACTAGAAATGAGAGGTCTATGTTTTAAAATCAAAGAATTATGTATGTCATGACAAGGTTTGGAACACTTACAGATTAAAGATTAAGGGGTAATATCAATTTAGATGTACCATAGATAAGTCAAAAGTTATAATTAAATTTTACATAGAAATAAACGATGGGAAAGCTCAATAATTGTATAATATTTGAGCACGGAAGATGTTATAAGAAAATTTTTTATTCATGAACGATAGATAAGGCATTAAATATTTGCATAATTAAAAATAAAATGACAGATAAAAGTTTTAAATTGACCGCTGAAGTAAAATTTACAATTAAAGTCAATCAATAAATTAATTGTGGTAGCATGTGGTACAATTTACGTAGGGTATCATTAGAAATGAGTTTTGGAAAAACTGCTAATTGTGTTAAACAGTAATTTGGCATCGTTTTCAGCTTGTAAGAAAGGAATAGTAATTTCTTTCTAAGGTAGTATACACACACATTACATTGCTGTTCTAAATAAGTAAAAAATTCAATTAAAAACATTTTGCAATTAACAGAGGTAGCTGACCATTTTTATTTAGTAAGTAAAAGAAATTAAAACCGTTTGATAAGCTGATATAGCAATATAAGCGCAATTAAAGGCGTTGTCTTATATTTTTAAGCGATATTTTAAAAATATGGATAATTCATTAAAACGATATCATAAGTAGAAAAACCGAAATACATACCACGACAAACAACGTTAGGTCTTTACCAAATTACTCAAAAAAATAAAATACGAAAATTTATGCGTGTGTAAGCGAGATATTCGACCATTAAATTAATCAGTAATTTGAGAATGAAATCTCACAAATTTATTAAGCCAATGGTAATTTTTATCTAAGGCTATGTACACACAAATTACACTGATGTTCTAAATAAGTAAGAAATTCATCAAATAATATATTTTGCAATTAGTAAAGGTTTTGCAAATAGACGAACTTGAAGTTAGTGTTTCATATTTTAAGAGATATTTTTTAAATAGAAATACCGAACGCAAAAATCGCGAATTGTCGGTTAGGTTTTTTTTAATTGGAAGTCTTTAACGAAAAATTGAATAAAATTATGATATATAGGTATTTTGCATAGTGATAAATAATAATTTAAGCTTACTTACCCTATAGTGGAAATGAAACAAATGACCGATTACCCATTGTAACACTAGCGGGCTTTCTAAGAAAGTACTGCACTTAATGTTAATCGGGAAGTTGGTCGACAGAAACTAATGCGTTGCATGCTTTAAAGTAACATATAATTTTGTCTGGTTTAAAAAAGTAATTCAAGCATAGTGAACGGAAATTAAATTGTTGGTTTTTTACAAAGAAAAAACCAATGAGCGGTTTCGCTGTGGTTGCAGCTCATCAGATTGGTGCATTTCTTTTTGTAAAGCAACCAACAAAGTTATTGAATTATACACGAAATATGGTGTATTAATAAACACAAAAGATGTCCATTCGCCCTCTATACTTGAATGTGAACAACTAACTATCGGCGACTTCTTCAAGTCTCCGATAGGATAGTAAAGATGGCATTGCCAGACAAAATTTTATAACTAGTCTAAGACAAAACTTAGGTGGAAATGAAACAAATGGCCGATTACCCATTATAACACTAACGGACTTTCTAGAAATGTACTACATCTAATGTTAATCGGTAAGGTGGTCGACAGAAACTAATGCGTCTCTTGCTTTATAGTAACAAATAATTTTGTCTGGTTCAGAAAAGTAATTCAAGCATAGTGAACGTAAATTAAATTGTTGGCTGTTTTTCAAAGAGAAGAAACTAATGACAGGTTTCGCCGTTGTTGCAGCTCATTAGATTGGTGCATTTCTATTTGTAAAACAACCAACAATTTAATTTTCGTTTGTTATGCTTGAATTACTTTTTTAAATCAGACAAAATTATTTGTTATTTTAAAGCAAGAAACGCGTTAGCTTCTGTCGCACAACTTCCCGATTAAAATTAGGTGTAGTACTTTCTTAGAAAGTTCGCTTGTGTTATAATGGGTAATCGATCATATGCTTCATTTCTACCTTAGTTTCCTTAGATTAGTTATAAAATTTTGTCTGGCAATGCCATCTTTACTACCTATCGGATACTTGAAGAAATCACCGATAGTTAGTTGTTGATATTCAAGTATAGAAGTCGGATAGATATCTTTTGCACTTATTAATAAGCCATAATTCGTGTATAATCCAAGAACTTTGTTGGTTGTTTTACAAAAAGAAATTCACTAATCTGATGAGCTGCAACCACAGCGAAACCGGTCGTTGTTTTTTTTTCTTATTATAAAACAACCAACAATTTAATTTTCGTTTACTATGCTTGAATTACTTTTCTAAACCAGACAAAATTATGTGTCACTTACCCTAGACATTAAAAACACAAACATTTTTTCAGCTAATTTGTGGTAACTAAAAAGATTTTTATGTAACGGAAAAATGCACTATAACGCAAGATATTTAGGTACACTTTACAAAATCACTTAACACAGGAAAAAATGACACTTGAAGATTAACAAGAAAATTGCTTTTATAATCAAAATACAGATGGATTCAAGACAAAGAAATGATATATCGACAATATTTAATATTACGTTTACAGTGTTGCCAGCCATAAAAGTGGTTGCATACGTTTTGCCGGTAATATTTTAAAGTATAAGAAAAATTTAATTACAAAATAAGAAAATGTTTTCAGGTTTAACCATAGAATACTTTGTGTTTTCTAATTAGATATTAGATAAATGACGAACACGAAATCACATGGATGACATCATCTATAACCCAATGTACGAAAGAGGTAGCTAATTAAAACGAATGATAAACAACGTGCCTAATTGTTGAAAGCGCCACATTGTAGCGCTATTTTGCTTATATAAAATAATAATTATAGCACATTAAAATTTACCCTGGAGCCTCAAACCCTCTCAAAGCATAATGCAAAAGCTTACCCTGTGAAGTTCATAAGCCCGGTTCGTCTTTCTTTTCAAGGCGTGTCCACGTGTTCGTTGTTTGGTTGTCGGTAGTTTTTTTGACGAATCGCCGGTATTTTTATGTTGAAAGAGGAAAAAGGTAAATAAGGAAAGTCTAACTAGCACGCCCGCACTTAAGAAAAAATACTGCTTGTTTCGACGACTGGGTCCCACAAACCATAGTTTTCTTCAAGGTTCTTAATGTTCTCATCAAAGGTGTTAGTTACAATTGTACCTTTACAGCATTGGAAATGCAATTTTTCTGTTTCTTTACACCACAAATCATAGTTTCATGTCCTGAAATACGTGAAAACAAAATCTTTGTGTGGTTTACACGTAAAGCTTAAATTAAACATAATAATAAAAGAGGAATTTTCCAGGCGGTGTTTAAAAATTCCCTGAACTTAAATATCAAAATGAGAAAGTGAAGCCTTCATAAAAAAGGCGCAACAATACCTACCATAACCTACATCACTTATAATTCGTGTAAGTTATTATGTCGTGTCTACGTGTGCAACTTTTTTTGTGTATTAAGTCTTCCAATTTTAGACTCCTACAATTTGCTACGTATAATTTTGGCCTAATAAAACCTAGCCGGTAATCTACGAAAAAATTCGATCAAGTACCCCACCAAAAATTCTGTTCGAGAAAGTATCGAAACTGACTGTACTAATAAGAATGGTTACCAATTTACTCAGTGGGACGAGTTGTGTAAGTGTTTGAAGTGGATCTCAGAATGCTACCGTGTGTGAAATATGTCTTGCTTGGGAAATATTTTGGACGCCACCTAATCTCGAAATACAGAGGTTTCTAGCGAAAAGCCCAGAAAGCATAATAAAAAGATGCCAAAGTCTGAAACCAAGAAAGTGGTTCTGACCTAAAATTTACATAAGAAATTACAAAGTACACTATTATTAAAACTAACATAAAACAAACGTTAACCATAAGAGCATTAATGTACCTATTTAAAACTGCTGGCTGAAAATAGGTTTTTAAAGACTAATGTCAAGTTAACTGAATTCCAGCCAGGCATCTAGGTATTTGCAAAATAATTTATTACAACAAAACTAGAACTATTAATCTTCACATTAATTATGAAAACCACCAATGAAAAAGTCTACTCTATTACACGATTATGTTTTCAACTCTATTACATAATCATCTTTTCATTACAAGTACATGATAGACATTCTTAAGCAAAAATTAAAATCAACTAATCAAAAATTGCTTAGCTTATTGGAAAGCGTTTTAGGTGAACAAAATTACTATCTAAATTCCTAACCTAATAACAAGAACGCACCGTGGGTACGTTTATAAATTTTATGCAATTAACTAGAAATGTTCATTTATTTACAGTAACTGTAAGTTATAGTTTCTGAAATTTCAATCATACATACCTGATGCGTGACGACTGTAGATAACTCGGACTTCACTAAATGTCTTTATCTCTTGGACATACTTTATTTTTACCAAATTCTCCTAGGATTTTGAAACGAAAACTACATATTCTGAATCAATATGCTTTTGTCCAACATGAAGTTGTTAATTTAATGGGAACCAATTTGTCCCTAAAATTAAACAACCAACCTAGTAGAGTATTATTCGAACTTCGATGACTAGCTGCCTTAATCAATTCCATACGTTTTTCAAGGTTAACTAACCTATTCAAATTATATGCCATTTCTTTGGAAGTTAAAGATGAAGTGCTCTATATAAAAAATTCTTCCCTCCATAAAACAATCCGAGATATCTTTGGCAGAATTCGGACAGATAAATTAACCGGAAAGGTTAACTAAAACCAGAGAAAGGGATTTTCCATTTTTTTTCAAATCAGCACAATTTTTCGTGTGGACGTCTTCGTGCCCAGACGATGAGATCATAGGCACCAGCTTAATATAGTATTAATCAAAACAAATGAATGCATAGTTACATTCCTGATATCATATCCAACCTTTAAAAACCCCATAATGAATGTGACAGATCTTGAGTATGAACAATATAAGATACAGAAATAATCCTTCCTTAGATCAAGAATGCGTGTAACTTAAAAGTTATATTTCTTAAAGGAAATAACCTAATCCTATTGGCGGGATTTACCTATATAGAAACTATTAGATTGAAATATGATTACAAGTATTTCAAAAGAACGTTGCAGTTTATGTATTAAGTGAGGGAGTGTTAAAAGTTTTGCTAGTATTTTTCATTATAATATCCTCAAACAGAGATCCGAGCGACAAGCGTTTATCTTTCGAATATTTCACCGTAGAGTCGCAATTTAATTCCCCGCACACACGAATGTTTGAAAATTTCCCGGTCAATACCTTGTCATGGTATTCCGTGCATACAAGAAAGAAAGTACTAAAGTACGTAAAAAATATCGCTTACCTCGAATACCGCAACAAAATAGAAGGGTATAATTAAAATTCAAAAGGATTGGTTTCCGTGCTAGCTCAAAACGTTGTGGAGCAGGGTGGGTCACGCAGAAAGAAAAATTGGAAACCTCAGTAAGTAGATTTATTTACAAACCGTTAGTTAACACACATGATAATGAATAATTTTGTCTGGTATTGGGAAAGTTATTCGACCATAGTAAACGAAAATTAATGTGATTTGTTGGGAATTTCGCAAAAGGAAAGTCCGTGACCGATTTTGGTGTTGGTGCAGTTTGTCAGATGGACGCATCTCTTTCTGAAAAACAGCCAACAAACTTCTTGAATTATATACAGATTAAGGTGTATTTATAAGTACAAAATATTTCTAATGCGCCCTCTATGCTCGAATTGAAACAACTAACTATCAGTGAGTGTTTCAAGTCTCCGACATGATAGTGTGGATGGCACTACCAGACGAAATTTTAATAGCTAGTCAAAAGATAATATGAAAAAAAATAAGATGACCGATTATCTACTTAACACTGACGGATCTTCTAAGAAAGTACTACATAGGGAATATTTTGCTCTTATAAATACACCTTGGTTTGTGTATAATTAAAGAACTTGGTTGGTTGTTTTGCAGAAACAGATGCATCCATCCGACGAGCTACAACAACAGCGAAACCGGTCACGGTCTTTCTCTTTTGCGAAATAACCAACAATTTACATTCATTTCCGTTCACTATGCTTGAATTACTTTCCCAATGTCAAGCAAAATTATTTATTCCTATTTAATTAGGAACGTTAACCAATTTTCCCATATAGCATTTGGGTTTAGTGCTTTCTTAAAAGGTCGGCCAATGTTAAATAGTTAATCGGTCATTTGTTAATTTTTATTAACAAACATAGTATCAAAAGGATTTCTAAGAGAATACTTTATTTTACTTCATCTTGGTAATTTTATAATTATTAATATTGTAAGCATGATTTTGTTTTTTTCCTTTACTTTATATTACTTTAGTATCTAGGCGTCAAGTTAGGGTGTAAGAAAGGACCCTATGGCCATAATCTCGCTTGTACGAAACTAGTTTAAATAATGAACACGTCAAATAGATAAATATTTAAAGAGACCAAATCGAACATTTTAGTAATCGTCCTATTACAACATGATGTAAACAAAAGTGACAACTCCCATATAACACAACATAGAAATATACATATAAGCAAATATGGATTAATATTATTTCTCAACCATACATAATCTTAAAATCTAAATAACATATGTAGTGATACTTACACGTTTCCAGTCCTGAATTATACAAGATGAAAATTAGACATTTTATATACAGTAATTGCGCTAGTTACCTGCTCTTTGAAGTGCACTTCCTAAAAATAATAACGTAATCGTAAATTTAATTAGCCTAACCCCAAACTGAAATGAACCAAGTGTTTAACTTAATCTAGATTTTAATTTAGTAAATAAGTTGTTGACATTAGCGTTTTCAAATATTAATTTTAAACAGTAAGAAATTTTTTAACACGAGCTTTCGTTTGTGGCTCAAAAGACAATTACGTAATCACTTGTGCACGAACATGTAAAAGTAAATTTTTAGCGCGCAATCTGTAATTTATTGCAACCACTAGTAAGAAAACTAAAGCATTTGCTGGTTATCAACAACACAAGAAGTAGCTATATTTTATAGCATCATCAAGACAAAGAAAACAGAATATTTGTATCTTAAGAAGAGTAGCTGCCTGCCTATGGTACCATCATAGTCGAACTGGAAGTGCGTACTACACTTGCCGGCGGACTGGATACTCCTATGAAACAACTTCGCTAGACTAAATTATTTAATAAACAATGAAGTAAAACAAAAAATCTTAAGTTGCACCGCGACACACCGAGTTCCTTTATAGAAAAAGGCTCGGTATAGAATAGGAGAGCCTATAAAAGCTCAGTCTGTATTCCAAACAATTCCCAACGATAAAATTTAAAGTATTCTGAGAACAGTACCTGAAAAAGTATATTCCAGGCGACAGTTGCCAAATATTTCTAGAACGCGGCTTGCACACAACAGCCAATTAACGATAACATAACGGCTTCCATGAATTTCTAAGGAAGGAAAAACTACATATTTCAAATGGTTAAGTAAGTTTGCAACCTGCACTGCGATGTTATAGAGTAAAGCGTATAACAGGTTGCCTCTTTTATATAGCAAACTATAGCGATTGCCTATTTCGAACTACAATACTGATAACTAAATAATAGGGGGGCAGTTTTATTGCTCATAAAACTGAGTTGAACACTTGCGTCATAATGAAATACCGCGTTTTTTATTTCATAGTGAGAGTGTAGATAACAAATCCACTAAAAGTGTTTGTTTACGATGTATGAGGTTGGAACGTAATTCAAAGAATTTATCAGGCAAAGCATTTAGCCCTTTAAAGAAACTATTAAAAGTAGTTTAACGATATAGAGGTTTGCTTATATCAAAAAACTTGTAACGCAGATTATTTAATTTTTGCAAAGCGAAGCAAATTACTTAAGTATTTAATGTTGTACTGAAAACGATGAGATTTTAGGAAGCGTAAATAAGTACTCAATTCAATTAAGAGGAATTTGAACTTGTTAAATAAAAGTTCGCTTGATTTGAAATGACATTAACAGTGTAAAGTAGTTTTACGTTAGAAATTGTAGGAGGCGTCTCTTAATAAAGAGTAAAGGAAAGCAATCTTTATATATGGCGAACAGAAATTAATTAATTTCGGAAATTTAACGCAATAACCTCCAGCGAAACTCAAACAATTCGTGTCCGGCCTGAGTGCCTTTGGCCTCTACCAACATCTGTCCGTTACCCTTAAATCATATCTGTTTTTATCCCCGTCAAAGGCCACCTCGTCGTAGGCAACAGTTTGTACCTACAACTCCTATGTTAAGAACGATTCACCGTGTATTTTACCTATCTCTGTATTAAGTTCATTCGGACCCTTTAATACCCACTCTTTGTTAAAATTCTGCACACGGTTCCCACACAATATATGTCTACAGCTTTCTTACGGTAAGGTCAATGTATTCAATTTTTGTAAGAACAATAATTTTAATTGACATTTTATTGGTTTGAGGTTATTGAGGCTTCTGAATTTCTTGTGAATCAAAACAATATTATTGTGGATAATAATGTCTATGATTTAACCTTATATTAAAATAGTTCCTATAAAATCTTCAAGCGTGTTTTCTTACTTCGGCTTTTAAACTAGCTTAAATTAAAATACGTTTTCCTATATATTAATGTTACAGGTAGACAGATATAGGGAAACGTATTAAAAGAAGAAGGTAAAAATCAGTTGGATGCTATAGCAACTTCCAAGGCAAAGAAAGAAAGAGAAGGGCGCACATTGGGCAAGGGATGATAGACGAGATGGATAGAAGAGCGCAACTCAACCCGTCAAAGTAGACATCAAAAATCGATAAGAGAAAACTTATATGGTAAATTTCCTTCACCATTATCAAAAACGGTACAAAAAGCGACAACGTCTGACGTTTATGTTAAACAAAAAAGAAAAAATGCAATGCACTTCTTAGATCATTCATAAAGGAAAAAGGGGGAAGGGAACCGAATAGGATAATGAGTAAAAGCTTCATAATAAAAGCCCAAACAATAGAAATTTCCTGTCTTTACAACTGCAAATTAATATAACTTTTTCCAAATAGACATGGATGTCGACCACTATATTTATCTACCCCATTTGAAAAGCATTCACTCAACATCAGCTCCGACAACTCCTAAAGATTTATTGAGTTATTCATGCCAAAGATACAGCAATCATTAATTGGGCGAGGTGGGAGGGAGGAGGGGTGTAGAGAATTAATTTGCTTAACTCATATACTTTTAACAAACCTTTTTAATACTGGCAGAAATGGCAGGTGGAGTTTATTGAGCTTGATCCCAGCGAATGTTTTGTGCATCACACTTTTCACAATTTTTAACGTATCGGCATCCAAGCTCATAAATTTGGTCAGTAATAAAAGTAGGATATTTTTACTGGTTTTTGTAACCCCAAATTGTGGGCAGGTAGAATTATTGTGCAACATATCATAGTTTGATGATGTTAGAACACGACAAATTTATGAATGTTGCATCACACGCCTCCGAAAAAGAACGAATTACAAGGTTCATGAATAAACTAGAAAATTCTAGATTCCTACTTAAGAAAACCAGCCCATTTTCTAGGACCAATTCCAACATAGAAACAACAACTGGAATTACCTCGAAACTTCTAGATGAGCGATGTTGCAAGAGGTTCGTTCTGTATAAACCCAATAAAAGGTGTGAGTGGGATTAGTTGATCGTTTGCTATTTAAACGTCACCATGCTAATTTCATATTACGTAGTATTTAGCAGTGAAGTTATCATAGAAGACAAATAATTTTATTGACGATGTTGAAATGGTTTTGAAAATTAATCGAGACTGCCGCAAGAGTCTTCTGCAATGGAAATAAAGAATTGAAAATGAATGGAAATATACTAGTAGTATTCTTAAAAGAAATGGTTTGTTACACGTTATTTGAAGGAATTTGCAAGAAAAGGCGCACTTGGTGAAACATTTTTAGCGATTTTGGAACTGCGATTAGTAGTTACAATCTAGACAAAACAACAAACAGATTTTCACGGTAAATTAAAATTATATTATTTAACATTTTAAAAAGGACATATCTATTAATTAGTTAAGGTATATGATAAGATGTTTGTTCGGTGTGCAAGTCTTTGTGTGAAAATTGCATATACAAGTCGATAATTTGATTTGAAGGGTGGTAGCCTACTGTGAGGTTTTGCCAGTATATAAAGAATAATTAAACCTAACTGATCAGATATGTTTAAATCCGATGTTAAAGGGGCGACTATTGGGTTATCTTGATAAATTTTGTACATAATAAGATTTAGTTAAGGAGTTTATGTGAATAAAAATTAAGAGAATAAGATTAGTGTGTGCTCACCCTAATTACAAGAAGATTTTCGATTCTATTTTTAGTATAAGTGAGTGATTATCCAGTAGTTACATATTTTTTGTTAGATTTAAGATATTTTTTATAAGGCAAAGCAGTTGTGGTAATTTTGGACTCTACTTTTAATATTTAAACTTTGTGTTGAAAGTTCGTTTTCTTAAATGTTGTGTGCAAGATAAAAAGTGTTGTTGATGTAGTAATTGGTATTCGAAAGATTGTTTGTAGAAGAATATTTAGTATTATTATACATCTGATGTCGGATTCTAATGGTTTTATTTTAAAGAGAGCTTCAGTCCATATATATATATATATATATATATATATATATATATATATATATTTATTGCTGTGATAACGCCTGCGGTTAGGTTTCACGTTGGAGCGTCACTAAAAGAGTGCTCTGACACTTGTGTACCGCAAGGAAAATTTGAAATTATTATTTTACTTTCCATATCTTTACTTTGCCTGACTAGCTCAACGGAAGTTATGAAATATACAAAATGAAATAGAACACGGCAATCTCAAGAAACATATTTACAGTTAAAAACATTTTTCTTTCATGCGAAAGAATTTATAACACAATTCACGCTTGTAAGGGTGTTGGTCAATAATCATTGACAGAGTCTATTTAGTAAAGGTCAAAATACCATGAACTCCAACTTCAAAATTTGCAGAAAGTTATCCTTACGCAAATAATGAAATGAGACTTATTCTAAATTTAAATGACAAATCTTTGAACATTTATCCAAAATCAAATAGCGCTTATCTAACGCGTAATTAACAGTAGTAAATATCTCTTGCTTCTAATGTTAAGTTAACGGTAAAAGTTCAGCTTACAGGTTATCTATACTATTTAAAATTTCCATTTAGAACTTCAGTTATCAACAGTGCATCTTCCTTTATTTTTAGTTAATTTACTTCAGAGTAGCTCTTGCATCGGAATTATCTCGTAGTGCTTAAAAAAATAATTATGTTCCATATTTATGCAGAGTTACGTTTGTGTGAATGCCGCATACTCGATGACTGGTTTTGTTCAAAGTAACATGGTCAATCTCGTAAATTGAAATAAATTTTTTACTCAAACGTTACATATTACTTGGTTTTGCACCTAATCAATGACCACGAATTAATGAATGAATACCTTCAATAAAGCTTTGGTTTATATATAAAATTTTAACTACGTCACATTTTCCATACGATTCTAGATTTTTTTCAAGAATTGGTCACCGCTGATGTAAGAATTTACGAGAATTTCATGGTTTTAACGATTTAATTAGCGTCAAACTATGCGGCCAAATGATTTACGAGTATCCCAAAACCATCTTCGAGCTTTGTCCAACGTACGGAGTTGATTGCTGCATCGCTAACTATCTTATAGTAATGCAGATAACTATAGAAATTGATTGTATGGTTTTACAATGTTCGTTCGAGTTTTTCAAATAGGGCGTTTAAGTTTTAATGACGTTTCTTAATAATTGACGTATTCTCTTTCTTATTCCCGGAGGTTCCAGAATATGCTTTGTTTGAAACCCCTTAAGTAAATTAAAATGTTACATCTACGCGCATATTTAATAAGTGGGTTTTTTATACTTTGTAAATGCAACTAGATATTACTTTTACACGGATATTTTACACACGGGATAATTATTTTATGCACGGAAGGTGCATTTTTATAAAAAATGAGTGGCTTTTTGTAGTTATATCATAATGATTAAAATCTCATTTTCATACACAGAGAAATTAATTGCAATTGCTTTTATATCTACACACGGGGAATTTAATCATATAAATAAGAGCTTTGTCTTAAAGGCAAAGAAGTAGGTTTGTATTATACAGAGTAGAATGATGAATATTTGGATAATTTAATTTTTCTGGTTTATTGATGTGATAAAGAGGTCACAAGAGGTCGTGGAAACCCAAATTCTATAAATAAAACTCACATAAAAAAAAGTAAACCAAAAAAAATAAAAAATTTCCAATATTTAACTCTTTTACCCTGTATATAAAAGTTATTATAAAACATAAAAGTAATCCTGATTTAATTATACAATTAAATTCCGTGCAGAATGCGAAAATATTGTGAAACCAATATAGAGTTTGAGCCATGCGTGTAAATAATTTGTCTATACTTAGTAAAAACGAGTTCCATTATAAGATATGCATGATACGCTAAATTACTGAGAGGTAAATAGTATTTACAATCATTAAGAATTTAGTTGCGAGCTTTAATCAATTATGTAATTGACTTCCGTGTATAAAATATTTTCTGAAACATGTTTTTATTGCATTTATAAACAAAGCCTCATCACAAATACTAGAAATAACTTAGATTTAGGCTATCCTTTTTAAAATGTGCATCCGTATCTTGTTAAGAATACAAATCGATGCACATCTTATTGCATTTGCAAACATAAAATAATTATGTAATAGATTTCCCGTGCGTAGATATACCATTTAAATTCATTTTAAGAGTTATAAATAAAGCATAAATTCCAAAATCTTCTTTGTGGATATAAGAACACGTTATTTTTTACTAAGAAATGTTTTTAAAGCTCAAATGCTCGATACAAAGAAATCCACGATTATTAAAGCCACATAAAAGTTAGATAAGTCCGTTTAATTGCTCTATGTACTACAATAAGAGACAGCACATAAGTTAGAAAGAGATAAACGACACTTACGATAGTCATAAAACACATCGGCTGCGGTGGCTTGACACTAATTAGATGGATAAAACGTGAAAGCAGTGTAAATTCTTACAACGGCCGTGACCAATTTTCGCGGAGGGTTAGGAAGGTACTCCCTGTATGTTTGTTGTGGTTTGTTTAGCATTCTTCTTAATCTTCTTTGGGAATTAAACCACTCATATTTTTAAAAAATATAAGTGGTTTAATTCCCAAAGAAGATTAAGAAGGGTTAGGAAGGATCTCGAATATGAGGTATAGAGTTAAATTTTGTATATAGACGGAAGTAGTCGACAATCGTGAAACATTCATTTTTAGGAGATCCATCGTGTCAGTTTGAGCAGCTGTATTCGGCAGGCATATAGTTTTTGAAATTTAGCATGTAGCTTTGAGTAAAGAATTAATTCTTCGAACGTGTAAGTTAGAGCAAATTAAATTAGTCTACAAAATGAAACAAATACGTTTTCAATTATTTGTAATCAATCTCATCCGCATTCTACAATTACAATAAAGATGAGCTTTGCAAACTGGTGTTCTAACGTTAAATGGAGATTTAAGATAATATGGATAATCATGTAAACTGGGATTTTAACGTCAATTAAAAATTTTGCTGCTCATCCAACTTAATAGCATTATTAGGGCTGGCATTTAATAAATGAATAACAAACTTTCTAAGACCGATTAAATTTATAAATTTATTAAGTCATTATATCAGTCACTAGTTCTTGACTTATTTGGTATATCTGGAGGTACATAGAGGTTGTCGGAAGTAAACGTACCTGGTGCTCTTATAATGTTCCTTTTTGGTCTATATTGAACTCGAGGACCACTTCTTCTTCACTGTAGTTGGTCGGCAACGCACCTACTTGACACCTTTCAGCCGTAGGTGGCGACTTCAATGATAGAGTAAACCGGAGGGTAATAAGGTTGATTAAGAAACTTTGTTATATGTATTTATTCATTTAATACGTGGTACGCTTGTACTGATGTAATAAAAATAGAACAGTAAACATTTATATTTATAACAATTTACATAGGGAGTATCATATAAATTTAACGGTTTCTTTGTTGAAAAGATAAATTTAATAATATAAATTTAACTTTTTCACAATAACGTGATTAAAATCAAACAACACAAAATAGTAAAATTTATTCTTCATACATATTACAATTTATTTTAATTTGTTTAACTAAATACTACAAGTATGATTATACGGGTATTGCGGGTTTGCATACTTTTCCCCCAATCCCGCTGTCATAACAACATTTTTGTCTAATTGGTGCACTAGGACAGTTCTCATCGTAAAGACACTCTTGTAGATCTGGTTCGTTTTCCTTCGCAATACTTCGGGCACGAGGTTCTGGATCAGTTGGACACACCCACTCTAGAATAAAAATTGCAGTTAGGCACCTTTTAAAATGACGGTTTAAAACCAAACATAACATTCTTTTTTGAAATCCCAACCACTTATATTGAAGATTTCCCAAGCACCTACACCCTGGCCGAAAAGTGCCTTTACGTGTTTTTATCATAAGACAGTTAGGCATGTAGATAAACTGCGCATGTCATTTCGGTAGTGATAGTTGGGGAAGTAAAAACGTCAGTAGAGAGAATTAAACCACGGCGGATACAAAAGTTTTCAGTGGTGAGGAGCGTTTGGTGGCTTTTCTGTGGGTTCACGAACATTAGAATACGTAGAAGACGATGGGAGATTTTACGAGCGATTTTGCTGTACGTTTCGGAAAACCTTCGCCATTACGACCAACTTTATTCGTATAGAAGAAAAATGCCTTTGCAACGGAAAGTGGTTGTTATACACCACGTAGTGGGAGGCGTAAGACTTGCATCGGGAATTGTGTTGCTGGGCGGAATTAATTGCCTGATTGGCGATTGGTGATCAATCTGCAGAATTATGCGTTCCATGATTGACTACGCAAGACCAAATACTGAAAGATTTGCATGTTTCATGTTTTCGGTCATCCTCCGTGAATGAGTAGAGTGATCGTGACTTGCAGCAACATATGCATGCACGTGAAATGATGCTTACACGCTTCCAGCATGCAAACAATAAAAAAATGTTGTTTCTGGTGTGTGTGTATCGCATCTCGCGAAATCGTAATATCTTTTTTTAGGCAAAAGCCAATCCGCACAAGAAAACGAGTCCAATCTGCTGCATGTTATTCGGGCATAGGTATGACTCAGGACTATCTGTTTGGACCTTTTTTTTATGGTCTTGTGCACCAGTACATGACTAACACTTGATTAATTTCGGAATTAACGGTTGTTGACTATATCACCGTGCCCGACCTGAACACAGAACAGACTAAAGAATTGCAGTTGACTATATCAAAATACACGAGCTGAAAACAAAACAAAGCAATCGCGAGAAATTCCAACTCATTTTTTGTGGTACCCAAAAATCAGCACGCTCATTGGTCAAACTAAATTTGGAGATTCTTTTACACTTGAAAACCGAAATACACAATTCCATTGGTTAAAGACTTCATTAACGGTTTTCAACACAAGAAGCATGGGAAATGACAGTGTATACATATAATTGCAAATTCTTCGAAAGACATTTGTTAGTGCTCACCATAGCCTAAGGAATCACCTCGCAGTGCTCCCCATAGCCTGCAAAACCTTCAGCAAGCAGCTCTCTCCATAGCCTGTTATACTTCAGCGCGCAGTACTCCCCATAGACTACGTATTTTCCGACGGTGACGCTGTCCGCTGCCGTACCTAGGGCCCGTCACTATAATTCATCAATCAATAGTTAACAAACTCCGTTCCATACATCACCAAGTCGTTATTGTGATTGCGTCTGTCAAGTCTACTACCAGGACCACACCCCGTAGAGTTTCACGGCGACGCACTCGACGGAGCCAAAGCCACCACTACCACAACGCCTTCCGAAGTGTACCGAAGATCACCGAAAACGTCTGGGCCTCTTAAAACTGTAAATAATTTCTAACCATAACTGTTCAAGTTTATACTGGGCCTCACAAATAAATTTCGAAGCCTTCCGAAGAGTTCCGAAGACTTCTGAACCTTCTATACTTGTATATATTGTCAATTAGTAGTTTTTAATTTCATATCATAATTCTTTGTAACTTAACGTTGTCCCACAAGTAAAACACGAAGCCTTCCGAAGAATTCCGAAGACCGCCGAAGACGTCTGGACCTCTACAAACTGTAAATATTTTTTAACTATCGTTATTCAAGTTGCTAATCGGTCTCACAAGCAAATTCCATAGCCTTCCGAAGAGATCCGAAGACTATCATAGCCTTTTACCCCGTCTTTAAACTGAATATACATTCATTTAATAAGTATTTAAGTTTATTTTGGTTCCACAAGCAACCACGAAGCCTTCCGAAGAATTCTGAAGTTTACCGAAGGCTTCCGAACTGCTTCAACTATTAAAATAATTCAATTTTAACTATTTGACTTTTATTTCTATGTATTTATGAAAATTATAATTATTTTTGCTTATACTTATTAAACAAATAATCAAGCCAAGCCTACATGCTTTCAGACGCCGCCTACCCAAACGATAACAAATGGCGGCTAACGTGATTAGACCGTCTTCACAGAAGATTTTGCAAACAGCGCGTTTGCAAGAACCAACATTATGCCCGAGACGGCGAGTCAAACAACATCACACGTTCAGCCGGACACCAACTAGCTGCCTCCATCCCAAGAGGTTACACAACCTTACATGAGATTTTTCAATGCTCCACCCGAAGGTACTACATTGACCAGGAAGCGAGTTTTTTTTAATCTAAAAATTTTGGAATTTTGCCGAACCCTTGCTGTTCCAAGCAAGGTAGGGATCTTTAACGTGCGTGACAACACTCACACACGGGACTTCCATTAAACCATTCATTCGAACGAGGGCGTATTTTTGTGAAAATGCTCGCCTAACATTTTTCAAGCGGACCGTGTCGGGATTCGAACCCGGGACCTTGTGGGTAGTAGTCACATGCATATCAACTACGCCATAGAGCCACCTGAGATCACACAACCACCAACAGTTCTGGGACTGCAACAACCCAGTGGCGCTTAACAAACACAACAAACCAGCAAAATGTCACCGCAGCGACCTCCGAAGCAGAAAAAACTACATTCTCTGGCATACTTCTGGAGGATCCCGTAGAATTCCTTCAAAAGATGAAAACGATGGACTCAGATGTATCTACAACAATCGCTCATTCCAAGACCAAACAGCCACATGGTGGGAAGCATACGCGATGTTCCAATCCACCTACAACGAATTCAAAATGTTTTTTCTAGATAAGTACGATAGTCTAACCATTAGAGCCAAAATAGCCTCCGAGTACTATGGACAGAAGCAGATTGCATCTCAATCAGTAGCCGCCTTCCTCGGCACTGAGGCGAAGCAAGCTCACCGCCTAAAACTAGACATCAAACAGTATATGAAGCTGTCCACGCATCTCCTCCAACCAACACTGAAAAATCCAATTCAGTGCCACATGCCAACAACAGTATGGGAAATGGTCTCCCACCTCACATAAATCGAAGAAAACGTAAAAGAGGCGACAATAAGGACAACTAACCCCATACCAGCTGCCAGACGTCCACCCACAGCAGAACAACGATCAAGGTGCCGCTTCTGCCCTCAAAGACACAGGCACCGAGACTGTCCAACCAGAAACTCGGGAAACGACACCCCGACCGAGCCACGTCAACACACCGCCCGGCCGGGCAAAACAAACTGGCGCGACTAAACATCACCCACGATGACCCACTACCAAGGATACCCATCACGATGCAGAAGATAACTTTCGACACGCTAATGGATACAGGAGCATTGACGTGCATGATTTGGGAAAATAGAATACCCGCAGGTTCCCGGGTAGAACCCTATCATGCTTCCGCCTATCTAGCCAAAGCAGGGATAGAAATGGCAATCAAGGGCAAGTTCCGGACGCTATTCACCCTGGGGAAGGTGACGGACCACGAAACCTTCTTGGTAGTTGCAAACCGTTCATTTACATTTCCAATGCTCCACCCGAAGGTACTACATTGGCCAGGAGGCGAGTTTTTTGTTGCCTGGAAATTTAGAATTTTGCCGAACCCTTGCCGTTCCAGGCAAGGTAGGGATCTTTAACGTGCGTGACAACACTCACACACAGGACCTCCATTTAACCTCTCATCCGAACGAGGGCGTAATATTTGTGAAAAATGCTCACCTGCCATTTTTCAAGCAGTCGGCCGTGTCGGGATTTGAACCGGTAGTAGCAAACCGCGCTGAGGATTACATTCTGGGTGAATCTTGGCTTCAACGCCAGAAAGTAGTGATTGATTACAAACAAGGCTCTATACATTTCGGAGCACATAACCGTAAGACGCTCCGCTGGAACAAAACGGTTACGCCCGTTACCGCGAACAAGCCACACACGCTAACTTTCACTCACCAGCTGCCAGCTGAATTTTTGCCCAGCAACCTTCGTGAAGAATTTCAACCAGTAGTCAATAGGCCAACACAACCAACAACCACAGCCAGTACCAGCCTATTATCACTGGGCACCGAAACATGCAGACCACTAGCTAACCAGGCAGCCTTCGTTGATCTGCCCAATTATGTGCTAGACTCACAACCAGAAAGGCATACCTGAAGACGGATGTCCCAAGAAGAGGTATCCTTTCAATCACAACTATCCCACCCAACAGTAAACGTCCATGGAAAAGTCTGACGTCGCCATACAATGGTGACGTCCGTCACCGCCGACAGGCCACCCAGACTAACTGCAACTAACCAGTTCACAGACGAATTCTTGCCTAACAGCCATCAGGAAGAATTCCAACTAGTGATCGATAGGTCAGCATAACCAACTACCACAGCCAGCATCAGCCTATTATTACTAGACACCAAGGCATGCAGACCACGAACAACTAACTACACAGCCCGTGTCGTTCTGCCCAATTGTGTGCAAGGCGCACAACCAGAAAGACATACCTGTGGATGAATGTCCCAAGAACAAGTACCCTTTTGACGACAATCATTCCACCTAGCAGCAGGCGATCATGGTAAAGCTCGACGCCGCCGTACAAAGCGAAAACGCAAATGCCGCCACAGGCTCAAATATTTTGACAACAAGGACCCCGCCGCATCCTCACAACAACTCAGCTACGCTACACTCTTCAGCGAGGGGGAATGTTGACTATATCATCGTGCCCGAGCTGAACACAGAACCGACTAAAGAATTGCAGTTGACTATATCAAATTACACCAGCTGAAAACAGAACACACCAAAGATTCGCGAGAAATTTCAACTCATTTTTTTTGGTACACAAAAATCAGCACTCTCATTAGTCAAACTAAATTTGGAGATTCTTTTACACTTGAAAATCAAAATACACAACTCCATTGGTTAAAGACATCATTAACGTTTTTCAACACAGGAAGCATAGGAGATACAACTGTATAAATATAAGTGCCAATTCTTCAAAAGACATTCGTTAGTGCTAACCATAGCCTAAGGAATCACCATATAAAACCTATAAAACCTTCAGCGAGCAGCGCTCTCCATAGCCTGCTATAGTTCAGCGCGCAATGCTCCCCATAGGCTGCGTATTCTCCGACTGTGACGCTGTCCGCCGCCGTACCTAGGGCCCGTCACTATAATTCATCAATCAATAGTTAACAAACTTCGTTCCATGCATCACCGACAAGTCGTTATTATGATTGCGTCTGTCAAGTCTACCACCGAGACGACACCCCGTAGAGTTCCATGGCGACGCACTCGACGGAGTCTAAGCCACCACTACCACGAGGCCTTCCGTAGAGTACCGAAGATCACCGAAGACGTCTGGGCCTCTTAAACTGTAAATAATTTTTAACCATCACTGTTCAAGTCTTTACTGGGACTCACAAATAAATTCAGAAGCCTTCCGAAGAGTTCCGAAGACGACCGAAGACTTCTTAACCCTCTATACTTGTATATATTGTCAATTAGCCGTTTTTAATTTTATATCATAATTCTTTGTAACTTAACGTTGTCCCACAAGTAAAACACGAAGCCTTCCAAAGAGTTCCGAAGACCGCTGAAGACGCCTGGACCTCTTCAAACTGTAAATATTTACTAACTACCGCTATTCAGGTTGCTACTCGGTGTCACAAGCAAATTTCGAAGAGATCCGAGGACTTCCGAAGCCTTTTATACCGCCTTTAAACTGTATATACATTCATTTAATAAACGTTTAAGTTTATTTTGGTTCCACAAGCAACCACGAAGCCTTCCGAAGAATTCCGAAGATTACCGAAGACTTTCAAACTGCTTCAACTGTTAAAATCATTCAATTTTACCTACTTCACTTTTATTTTTATGTATTTATAAAACTTATAATTATTTTTGCTTATACTTATTAAACAAATAATCAAGCCAAGCTTACATGCTTTCAGACACCGCCCACCCGAACGATAACACGGCCAGAGGAATAGCTACAGTGTGGCCCTTTAAGAAGACGATGCTCCACCACGTTTTGCTGTAAGTCCACACGCGGCTGAATTAACTGTTTCCAAATATCTGGATTGGATATGGATCACGAGACTTTCCTGCAATGCTACTATGACCACCTCGTAGCCCGGAATTCACCACACCGGACAATGCACTGTCGGGTATAGTAAAAGAAGACGTTCGAAAACAACAATACTTGAACGATGCTCAACTAAGACACGGAGGTCGCATAGCATTCCAAAAGATCACTCTTGTTAAGTAGGAGTGGATAAACACAAGAACGGGGCGATGCATCAAGTTTAGCATAGAACATGGAACATATAGGGCTGTACACAGATATTGTTGATAATTGAACAATGAACTTTGAACCTTTGTCGGTATTATGGTACAATGTTTAACTTATAATTTTTTTAATTCATAGTACTGTCTACCTACATGTCTAACGGGCCTCTGCTAATAACATGTAAAGGATCTAGGCCAGTTTGAACAGTCTTAAGGACGTGTATTACTTAGAAGTTATTCTTTTTATAAGTGTAGTATCGTGTGAGGGTATGTTATGTATTTATTGAATAACACGCTAGGTGTTGTAAACTATCTTTTTTAATCCAATCGTTCTCCATTTTATCGTTTCCATGTGTTTTTCAGTTGTGTATTTTATTGATAGTTTGACTAATTTCTGAGTATGTGATCGTTATTTTAGACATATTTTTTATTGTGATGTATGTATTGGTTTATATTTGCATCTCTTGCGTATATTGATCACGCTGTGCTGGTTTAGACCATATATTGTTCCTAAAATGTTCGGTTTTTATGTTTGGTGAGTTGTCTCTTTAATTAGAGATAATGATTTCAAATTGTCGGTTAAATATATGCAGTGTAACGCGAACGCGTTACTTTAAGAAAACACTAGGTAATAGAAAAGAATTTAGGAAATTTAGTTTGTTAAATGAGCTTTTAGCCAGGAAGCACCCCAGTAAAAATTTATAGAAGCGGCGATAGTTTACATTAATAACGTAGCTATTTTAATGCATTAATTTACGGTAAAGAAATAAAATAGTAAAGCACCTAGTTATTTTATACTAACAGGAGTAACGATCGGGATTTTGGACTCTTCGTAATAAAGTTAGAAAAGTACACATTCACACAAGTTCGAAAACAAACCATTGAATCATGGTATTAAACCGACACACACTAAAACCACAATAATCATAAAACCAGTCATAAAAATTGATGTCATACATTTAAACCGTGGGAGGAATTAAGAGCTCACACAGATAGAACGACATGAATCTCTACAATAAAACAACTTTCGACGCACAATTAATGAAAACGAGGGGGCGTTGCTACTTATAAAATTGACGGATCATAAAAGATGGAGAAATATCTTCAGTTACTTGAGACCAGGCAGTAGAGCAGAGCATCGAATTCGATTGACACGCACCCACCTCCATGCGGCATAAGGTTGCTAAATCGTTAAAGTTGTGGTATTAAAAATTCCGAAACTGCTAGTATACAGAATTTTGAACGAAAGTAAAAGCGCGGACAAAATAATCGTTAAGCGTGAAAGTAACCTGTGTTGGGAACTTTCATTCAGTTTAGCGTTGAAACAATTAATCTACCTGGAGCCATTCCTGTACTTGAAAGGTCGACGGAGCCTGGTTGAAAACAATCAAAGATTAAACTTTTATTTTCCATTTTATAAACATTATATGTTGTCTTATATCAAATAATTGTGGTTGGTGGTAATAATAAAAATGTACAAAACTTAGTATTAAAAAAGAATATTACGTTGGTGCACGCCAATTTAAAGTGGATTGTATACACTTAAATTCGCATACAGGAAAGCTCATTATTGTAAAGGATTAATAGTAGGTACAACGTAAATTGGCTGAATGTCTATTATTGATAAGGTTAATTTGTTCCTTTTTAGCTATGCGCATACTTGGCCAATTAGGGGTGATCTTAGTACTTTTAGCTATTGTTTTCTGATAATAATATTTGATAATATAAGTTAGATGTACAGCACGTGGAGTGTTGATGGTAGATTAATAGAAATAGTTAGAAAGATTGTAAGCAAGGTTCTATCAACCTCTAATTGCAGTGGAAACCGCAAAAGTGTCTCTGGAAACACCCGTTTTCGGGTTAGATTTATATGAAAATATCCAAGTTGGTTGAGGTCCAAAGGCTTTATTAGAGAGTTCCAAGACCTTTGCAGCTAAGCGTAAAAATGATTTAATGAAAGTGTTAGAATTTGTACACCCCTAAAAATTATTTGCTGTTATAAATACCACCCCGCACCATTTAAGACTAGCCGGTGAACTATTTCACTTACGACATTTCGCCCTAGTAGAATAAAATTAATTCTGAAACTTAACGCCAATTCACCTTATAACAACACCGATGGTTGGCTGATGAAAATTATGAAACCATGAAGCATGTTCCATTAGAATGCTGATTGTTAAGTTGGATTTGTAATTCAACTATAATTGTAATCATGCGCAAAGTATAATAGATACTTCTACCTTATTTAAACAGTACAAGGAAACGGATTCTATTTATAAATCTTTTAATTATTTTTTTGTATAATGGACTATATCACTGCTTAGGCAATCTACATGGCATACCTGTTGAGCTAACGCAAATTTATATAAGGACAAAATATAGGCAACCCATAGAGATTGTTATATTATAATTTATCTAGAGTTAATAGATCTTGAAAGTTTACCATCTGGAATTAAAAAATAGAGTTTAGTGGCACAATTTCTTTTGATTCTGATTGAATATATGATTCTGTTTTTTGTATTTTTTAGCTAGTGCAAGCAAATTGCGACTAACATCAGTTTCATGACCCTTTATTTTGGAATTTCTGTTTATTTTTGAAAGTTGTTCTTTTATGTATTGTGTTAGTTGTCCTATATATTTTCCAAGTTTTTTTTTCTATTCTGTGTCGCCTTGGTAATATTGTTTGCCTCTTTTTTATATTATGTAGGGTAGATTGCTCTTGCATTGAACTTCTTCCATGTTTGTGTTGCTTTGTATTATGTTATTTATGTTTGTATTTATGTGTGTTATTGTTGAATTTACGTTTGTGTTATTTGGTAGCTTGTGTATGTAGTTTGATGTTATTCCTGGTATTTTCATACTTTGTGTATGCTGTTTAAAACTTTTTCTTTTAGTTCTGCAAGTCTGTTTTGTTTTTGTATTGTGTCATGTGCTTTTCTGTCTTTCTTTTTCAGCGTTTTGTATTTCTGCCGTTCAAGCTGCTTGTTTTGGTATGCGTTTTTATTAGGTTATGTTCCATAAATGTCTGTGGTGCTACAGTGTTATTGAATGCAGTTCTGGTAGAGGTTTTTTCGTGTTCGTATTTTGATCTGAAAGTCTTTGCCTTATAAGGACTGTAATTTTTGGTATTAATTAGTTAAAACGTTTGCGTAGTAGTGTTATGTACTTGAGTCTGCTACTTGGTAACAACAGATAATTATGTGTCAGCTGACTTTGTCTGAGTATTCTATCTTTGAGATCTTTTTATGGGTCTTGTAATGCTCGCAAATTGAAAAGCATTGCTAAATTTTAGCTAGTTTAAGAAATTTAAAAGGAAAATACTCGTAAAATTTTATGGAAGTTGGATGGTTTATAATTTACTAACGCGGCTAATTCATCATAATATGAAATTACAACTAGAATGATAAAGTACCTGATATATTCTTTTATAGCCAAAAATAAAAGGGACTTTACACGTTGAATATTAAATTAGAAAAAAAGTCAACATATTTTTCTATGATTAAGTATGTATGTAAAGGGTTTTCAATAAGAGCGGATCGATGTTGTCAGCCTGCTGTGGCCAAATTGTTTTTTTGACACCTGTCTAATCTGTTGTTTATTTTTCAGTTACACAAGCCAAATCACCACGATTGCGCAGCACGTCACAATGGTAAAACTTTATTGTCCAAATGAGTGTTCGTTAAGGGTAGAATTACGCGCATTGCACCCATTTTACGGCAGCCGCGGCGGTCCTTCAAATTCCGGCGGCTCCGTGACGTAGTTGGTATGCGTGTGACTACTACGTCCAAGGTCCCGGGTGCGAATCCCGACACGGTCCGCTTGAAAAATGTCAGAGGAGCATTTTTTTACAGAAATACGCCTTCATTCAGATAAGAGGTAAAATGTAGGTCCCGTGTGTGAGTGTTGTCACGCACGTTAAGATCCCTTTCTTGCTTTAAACAGCAAGGGTTTGGCAAAATTCAAAATTTTCCAGGAACTCGCTTTCTGACCAATGTTGTACCTTCGGGTGGAGCATAAAAAAATCACATGTAAGGTCCTTCAAATTCGACTCCCCAAGGTTTCATGGCTGAATTTGTGACGACTGGTTAGGTAAACAATCTGCCAACACCTGTACTTTAAAGGAACGCTAGATTGGCCAAGGATATCGTTGTGGTCCGTAAAAGTGTGCAGGAGAACCCCAGAGAGTCAATTCCTTGTCGTTCACAAGAACTTAGCCATTCGCAGACTTCAACTTGGCAAATTTTGCGTCGGGACTTGCCCCTACACCCGTATAAAATCCAGTTGACCCAGCAGCTCAAAGTTGACGATCATATGCAACGCCGTTTGTTCGCTGACTGGGCTTTGGAGCGTTTGGAAGAGGACCCAATTTTATCCGGAAAATCATCTTTAGCGACGAGGCGTATTTTTTAATGAATGGTTATATTAACAGGCACAGTTGCCATACATGGGATGACTTCAACCGACAGGAGGTATACCAGGTGATAATGCCTTCACAAAAAGCTACTGTTTGGTGCGGATTTTGGTCCGGTGGCGTCACTGGTCCGCATTTTTCTAAAAACGACGATGGTGAGGCCTTCACCGTTTATGGCGAGCGCTACAGAACGATGATAAACGATTTTTGTAACCAAAATTGACTGATATGGACGTATACAACATGTGACTGCAGCAGGACGGTGCCATGTGCCACACAGAGGAAGCGCTACAATGATTATTCTGCGTAAGCGCTTTGAGGACATGGTAATCTCGCATAGAGGTGACGTGAATTGACCACCGAGATCGAGCGATTTGAGACCGCTAGACTTTTTTTTCTGGGGGTTCCTCATGGGGGTTCCTCGCAGGTCTATACTAATAAGCCGCAATCAACCCATGCTCTTAAAATCAATATAACTCAAGCCATTGCTCACATTCAGTCAGATCTATGCATCAGAGTCATTGAAAGTTGGACCACTCCGATCCGTACCACCGTGGGATGCCGCGGTTGACATTTGAACGATGTGATATTCTATACATAATGGCATACACGGGCTTTTCAAATAAAAAAAGGTATTTCGTTATTACCTCACACACAGCTGGTTTTATTCCAAACCAATATCGATCCGTTCTTTTTGAAAAACCTTTCATATATATGTGCGTAGGGTATGTGAAAACATTCTCACGCATTAAAAAGAAGTGAAATCATTGTAAATTACTTACCCCAACAGAAGCCCATAAAATAATATAAGATTCAATACGTAGGGACCCACCTAATGACGCAGATATCAGTAATAAATAGCAACTGTAAAAGTACATAACATTCCCATGCATCGAAAAACCCTTGATCTCAACCACAAGTTTAGTTTAAATCATACAAACTGTGGAATAAAATAAATTGGGAATCCCTAAAATAATATGACATAAATACCGCTATCGCATAATCAAATCTTTGATTACAAGCTTTTAACTCGAATCGAGTGACAAGCACGATCACCAGGCAGATGAACCGGATTACAGTAATTCGAGTAATGGTAAATTGAAGTCGAGTTTCTAGAAACAAACCGCAAACGCGAAGATAGTTGCGGATTGCGGTGCCGTTATATTGTGAAAGCTTCTGTAGTAAATCTTTCCTTTAATACAAGTTGGATACATGAATTACCGACATCCAAGTTTGTCTTGCACTGAAAGGGTTGTTGGATCTTGTACTCGAACTAAAAGCTGTAAGTGATTACTTCGTCCTCTCTTGACGCAAATTCCATTATTTACAAGTAATTTATTGAGAGCAGACTATTACGCTGGTGCACGTTTACTAAGAGCGTAATGTAATAGAAATAAGCACCACAATTGCATTCGTAGAAATTTAGGTGTGCCAGTCAAATTTGTAGTATAATTAAATTTAAGATGTTACTTTTCTTTTAGATTAACGTAAGTTGGCCAATTAGGGTAGAACTTAGTTTATTTGTGTTGGTTGTGAGGTATTTATGTTGTAATATAGGTTAAGCGGATAGGGTGGAATTGTATTATTATTTGTGCTTAATTGAAATTAGTAGGAAGGAGATGGTGTACACAGGCTTCCATCAACCTACGTGACAAAAATAAGTATTTAGTTGTTCCGCAAACCATCCACCCTTTATCGAAACCACATTTTAATTGGGTTGACAGACAGCGTATTTATTGGACCAAACGTTCAGGAACATTTCCAGGTAGGTGGAGGTGTTGCAGCTTGTATACCTCTAAAAGCTTTGAAGCTGTATTAGTAGAATTTACCCTTCGCCACTGTAAGCTAGCTGGTGCATTACTACTGTTGCACTCCATGATAAAGTAAATGTCAACAATGATTTAGCGCCAATTTCATACGTAACAGCGTGTGTAGTAACCCTCAAAGCCTCTACTTAAGTTCTAAATTTAGTCGAGTCTTCAATAAAACGTGAAGTTATCACTCCTGACCTTGATGTGTGATTTTTGATGTTGTTATATCATGGCTTCACCACGAATACTGCGGAAGTGACAGTCCGTCTGAGCAGGGCTATCTTTCTAAAATAAAGCTGTTTATTGTGGAAAGTTTCATTAAGCCCTACAGGTATTCGTTTATAACCTTTGTGACCTCTGGTGTCAATCACCTCTTGCTTTCAATTTTTCCTCAGATTGGCTATAGGTTGATTGCTAGAATCGATGTGTTTTATAGGTACTTAGGTAGTGTCTACAGTGTTCAGTAGTGTGCGGGTGTGCGCGCGCGGTGTTTTGAGTGTGTGTGTGTAAATTTATGTGCATTGTGTATGTGTTTATGAGTCTGTGTATTTTATGTGGGTGTTCGTGTGTTTACGTGCGTGTGTGGGCACATGTGTTTATGTGTATGTGATGCATGTGCTTGTCTGTGTGCGTTTGTGAATGTGCGTGTGTATGTGTATGCGTGTTTATGCATGTCTGCGGGTGACAAGCACGATCACCAGGCAAATGAACAGGATTACAGTAATTCGAGTAATGGTAAATTGAAGTCGAATTTGTAGAAACAAACTGCAAACGCGAAGATAATCGCGGATTCCAGTGCCGTTATATTGTGAAAGTTTCTGTAGTGAATCTTTTCTTTAATACAAGTTGGATACATAAATTACTGACATCCAAGTTTGTCTTGCACTGAAAGGGTTGTTAGACCTTGTACTCGAACTAAAAGCTGTATGTGATAGAATTTTAGCAATCTAATTACTTTGTCCTCTCTTGACGCATATTCCATTATTTACAAGTAATTTATTAGGAGCAGATTATTACGTTGGTGCACGTTTACTTAGAGCGTAATGTAATAGAAATAAGCACCACAATTGTATTCATAGAAATTTAGGTGTACCAGTCAAATTCGTAGAATAATTAAATTTAAGATGTTTCTTTTCTTTAGATTAACGCAAATTGGCCAATTAGGGCAGAATTTAGTTTATTTGTGTTGATTGTGAGATATTTATGTAGTAATATAGGTAAATCGGATAGGGCGGAATTGTATTATTATTTGTGCTTAGTTGAAATTAGTAGGAGATAGATGGTGTACACAGGGTTCCATCAATCTACGTGACAAAAATAACTTTTTAGGTGTCCTGCAGACCACCCACCCTTTATCGAAACCACATTTCAATTGGGTTGACGGACAGCGTGTTTATTGGACCAAACATTCGAGAACGTTTCCAGGTAGGTGGAAGTGTTAGAGCTTGTATACCTCTAAAAGCTTTGCAGCTGTATTAATAGAATTTATCTCTCGCCATTGTAAGCTAGCTGGTGCATTATTACTGTTGCACTTTCATGATAAAGTAAATGTCAAAAGTCATTTAGCGCCAATTTCACATGTAATAGCGCGTGCAGCAATCCTCAAAACCTCTACTTAAGTTCTAAATTTTGTCGAGTATTCAATAAACCGTGAAGTTTTCACTCCAGACCTTGATGTTGTTTGATTTTAGACGTTGTTATATCATGGCTTCTTCACAAATACTGCGGAAGTGACAGTTCGTCTGAGCAGCGCCACAAGCAAATTATTGTGGAGTGTTTCATTAAGCCCTACAGGTATCCGTTTATCACCTTTGTGACCTCTGGTGCTAATCACCTCCTTCTTTCAATTTTTCCACAGATTGGCTATAGGTTGATTGATAGGATCGATGTGTTTCATAAGTACTTAAGGAGTATCTACAGTTTTCAGTAGTGTGCGAATGTGCGCGCGCGGTGTTATGTGTGTGTGTATGTAAGTTTATGTGGATTGTGTATAAGTGTTTATGAGTCTGTGCATTTGATGTAGGTTTTCGTGTGTTTGCGTGCGTGTGTGGGCACATATGGGTCTATGTGTAAGTGATGCATGTGTTTGTCTGCGTGCGTTTGTACATGTGCGTGTGCATGTCTATGCGTGTGCGCGCGTTTATGCATTACTGCGGGTGACAAGCACGATCACCAGGAAAATGAACATGATTACAGTAATTTGAATAATGCTAAATTGAATTCGAGTTTGTAGAAACAAACTGCAAAAGTGAAGATAATCGCGGATTGCAGTGCCGTTATATTGTGAAAGTTTCTGTAGTGAATCTTTCCTTTAATACAAGTTGGATACATAAATTATTGACATCCAAGTTTGTCTTGCACTAAAAGGGTTGTTGGACCTTGTACTCGAACTAAAAGCTGAAGGTGATAGAATTTTAGCAATTTAATTGTTACGTCTTCCCTTGACGTATATTCCATTATTTACAAGTAATTTATTAGGAGTAGACTATTATGTTGGTGCACGTTTACTAAGAGCGTAATGTAATAGAAATAAGCACCATAATTGTATTCGTAGAAATTTAGGTGTACCAGTCAAATCTGTAAAATAATTAAATTTACGATGTTCCTTTTTTTAGATTAACGCAAGTTAGTCTATTAGGTTAGAACTTAGTTTATTTGTGTTGGTTGTGAGCTATTTGTATTGTAATATAGGTTAAGCCAATAGAGTGGAATTGTATTATTATTTGTGCTTAGTTGAAATTAGTAGGAGGGAGATGGTGTAGACATGGTTCCATCAACCTACGTGACAAAAAACTATTTAGTTGTCCCGTAGACCACACACCTTCTATCGAAACCACATTACAAGTGGATTGACGGCCAGCGTTTTTATTGAACATTTCAGGAACATTTCCAGGTAGGTGAAAGTATTAAATCCTGTATACCTCTGAAAGCTTTGCAGCTGTATTAATAAAATTTACCCCCCGTCACTGTAAGCTAGCTAGTGCATTATTACTGTTGCATCTCCATTATAAAGTAAATGTCAAAGGTCATTCAGCGCCAATTTCACACGTAGCAGCGTGTAGCAACCCTCAAAACCTCTACGTAAGTTTTAAATTTCGTCGAGTCTTCAATAAGGTGTGCAGTTTTCACTCCTGGCCTTGATGTTGTTTGATTTTTGACGTTGTTATATCATGGCTTCTCCATGAATACTGCGGAAGTGACAGCCCGTCTGAGCAGGGCTATCTTTCTAAAATAAAGCTGTTTATTGTGGAAAGTTTCATTAAGCCCTACAGTTATTCGTTTATCACCTTTGTGATCTCTGGTGTCAATCACTTCTTGCTTTCAATTTTTCCACAGATTGGCTATAGGTTGATTGCTAGAATCGATGTGTTTTATAGGTACTTAGGGAGTGTCTACAGTGTTCAGTAGTGTGCGGGTGTGCGCGCGCGGTGTTTTGAGTGTGTGTGTGTAAATTTATGTGCATTGTGTATAAGTGTTTATGAGTATGTGCATTTGATGTGGGTGTTCGTGTTTTGCGTGCGTGTGTAGGTACGTGTGTGTTTATATGTGTGATGCATGTGCTTGTCTGCGTGTGTATTGTGTGTAGGCGTGTGCGCACGTTTATGCGTGACTGCGAGTTTAAAGCCGTTTTGTCACCTTTGTACGACCATGCGGTTATTCTTACTCGTCACACACAGCGTGTTGATTATTATAATTATTATATATAAAGTATGTAATATTGCAAAAATATATTTAAAATTAAAAAGAAATAGAAATACTATTTATTTCACAACATTACCTTTTTGTGGCGGATAGTAAGGATTTTGTACATAAACCTTAGTTGGTTCCTCCGTAACAACTTCACTGGGATAAACGGGTCTGCTTGAAACAACTTGCCAAGGCCAAGGCCATGTTTGCTGCTGCTGCTGAGATCCAGGCAGCGTTTCTCCCGGCCAATATAATCCAGAAGGATAATTAGAATAAATCTGATATGGCGAAGGATAATTCAAAGGATTTCCAGTCGGTTGTCGGTATCCACATGGAGTTGTATACTGCCTAAACGCTTGATTACACATATTTCCCCCATTGCTCGGAGCAGGTACAAACTGTTGAGGTTGTGCTTGACGTTGCTGGCCGAAGCACCAATTTTGAAAAGCGGGGTACGCGTTTATTTGTAGTATAAACAGGAAACAAAACACTCCTGTTCCTAACATTTTAATTTAATAAATGTCTGATTATTACATCATTCGGACAAGTAGTAAATTTGGTGCCGGTTGTGAGGTTATCGAGATCATTTTTATGCCATTTAGAATGACATCTGACCCCCGGTCGTTAAAAGGAGCTGTGTTATATAATAAAAACCATTTAAAAATTAAACTCGTAAATTAATATAATTTGCTTCTTTGTAACCAAGTTACGAATGTAATCAATCTGGACAGACCTATTCTGATAACAATTATCTGATGAATATCATTTCAAGAAAACCTAACAAGAGTAAGTGTTACATCAGACTTTTAGATTATTTTAACTCTTATTCTTACACCGTCAGTAGAAAAAAGGTTATCAATTATGAGAAATTTGTTAGAAAAGATCACGGCATTGCCGCGATAAAAGTTTTTTATTTATATTTTAATTAGGTTAAAAGGAAGGACTTGCGTGGGAGCTATTTTTAGATAACTAATATGATACCGATCATAAATAAGGCGCCAAAAACTTAGAACAGGTCTGCTTCTGTAAAAATTGTCTACAGGATATCCAAGATCGTACACTTTTGCAAAATATCACAAACAAAAATTCTAATAATAATAAAAAAAGAAACCTGTTCTCCCTCATTCCCATAGATGCCTACAGAACCAATTTTTCCTAATGTTACGTAAAGCACCGTCTTCCTTATCTACCACCAAATTTGCTTAGCTTCCGATAACCTCACACCCAGTCCCAGTTGATTATGAAGACGTAGCAGCTTCACTTTTGTAATAGATTAGTGCTTTGCAGTTTCTACTTACCACTGTCATACTGAAGGTGTAGAACTGTGGAGTCATGGCCGGAGTTATTTTTGTGATGTGTACAATTGCGCTTTTGGGTAAAAATTGTGTTCAAGGTCAAACGAATCAACAGGGTGTGTACAATTGCTGTGGACAGGAGAGTATCCTACCGTTACCAAACTGTTGTCCTAATCCTTCAAGACCATATCCTGTTTCCGACCCAATATTTGGAGTGCAGAGCTGTTGCACGTCGTTTCAATCCGCTGTTGCGGAAGTGTGTCGACCTTGTTATACGTCACCTCAACTACCACCACCGCCTTCTCCACCACAAACACCTGTAAATCCATTACCATATTGTCAACCCTGTTATTCCTCACCACCAACAGCACAGGAGCCAATTTATCGTCCTATGTCTACAATACCCGAACCTTATGCAATTTCAAACCCGTTTCTGACGCAAAACACTTATTGTTCACCGTGTTATGCAACCCCGCAGCAGTATCAACCATTATCACAGCCACCACCTTCCTATCAAAATCCATCAAATTTATATCCATTGGCGCCATTACCACAACCAAATTTTTCACCCCCGTACAGTTCACAGTGTCCTCCATGTTATTCGTATCCAGCTGCACCTCCTCAAGTGCCAGTTTATCCGCCGATTTCTTATCCAGCTCCACCATTACAGCAAATAAATCCAAATCCAACCCCGGGTATTCCATTACCACCTTTAAATTTTCCAGAGTATAGTACTTCCTGTCAACCTTGTTTAACTGTTTCATCGGTACCGAGTCCAATCTATCCATCGTTTCCATCTTATCCACAAGTCACACCGCCACCTATACCACAGCCCACATGGCCACCTTTACCACAACCTACACTTCCGCCTTTACCACAACCTACATTTCCACCCTTCCCACAGCCTACACCTCCACCTTTACCACAACCAACACCTCCACCACTACCAATACCGGATCCTCCTGCAGAACGTCAAATATTGCTACCACCAGAGCCTCCGCTACCACCACCACGTCCTCCTCAACCACCTCGGCCACCTCGACCACCTCAACCACCACAGCGACAACAAAAACCAGCACCTCAACCACCTAGTCAGCAGCCGACACCATGCAATCCTCAATGTTTTGGTTTTGTGTTCTGCTGTTACGGCATTATGCCAAGTCCCTATAACTACGCCCCTAATTATGACTACGCTCCTAATTATGACTACGGAACATTAAATGGATAAGGTACGTTGGTTTCTGTGGTTGTAAATAAATTTTCCCTACAGCTATATTTGAAACAATTACTGCTTTAAATTTTACAAAATAACTTTGTGCGAATTATTTAAAAAGGAGGTAATGTAAGAAGAGCTGTGTCAATTAAAATAAAAAATAATACAGCGTATGGAAAATTTTTCTTGCATCTCCTCTAAACGGTGAAAACTAATAAAATTTTTTTAGGTGCAAATGTGTTTCTAGACATAGAGAATTCAAGCTGCTCACGTCACGAGGAAAAATCAAAAATGGCCGGAAGAGATGAGTTACACAATTTAATGCTTTAATGTGCGGCTGTTGCCATATTTCTTATTTTAACGTAGTACAATTAAAAATTAACTTTATTACTATTGCTCACATCAAATTTCTATTAAGTATGTGTTGTTTTACAGGCTTATTTGTAAATAAAACTTTTTTGTATTTAACCTGGCACTTAGAGATCTTTAATTTAATAAAGAATATATACTTTTTACATATTTGCACAAACGTTGGGGAAAAGTTGTTCGTAGTGTAACCAACTTCATATTCTATTCAGTACAAGTTTAATTATTTACAAATGTTCACAGAAAATCCGTTAAACACTCAAATTCCCCTACAGGGAGCATTCATAATAATTACTATGTTTACTGCACTATGGTTTATCTTAATACGACGATTACATAATATTTACTACTAATTTATATTCACAAGTACTAACTGTTCTATTCTGATTGATGTAGACTTTAAGTGTGTTTATTTTAGCGACTGAAACTACAATTTATTTCATATTGTTTACGAATTTATCTTCAAACAGTTTTACTGTCGGGTCGTACAGTTTATATATCGAATTATAAAGCTTCCACTTTGTATAATTAATCACTAGACCATTGTAGAATCGTCGTATTATGTATGACCCCTGTCTATCTATCAAGCCATTATTTATTTATTAATTCTATCTCTTTCAACTCCAAAGTGTTCGGCGTCGTTACTTAGTTTTTATTTCAGCAAACTTTTTTGTATATCTAATAGAATACACCTATGGAGACAATAAAACACTAAATAAGCACGACCATAAGTATATATTTTGTGAATTACTTCACGGATAATGTGTAACTGAACTCTGCTACTTTGCCGATTCCCACACATACCTTTTGAAACGTAGATTAAAATAAATATAAAACACGTAGATTCTTTACAAATTTACTATGCAATTAGACTGTCATGAGGTCGTGATCCATTAAAGTAAATAAGGTTATTGCTTTTATTCGTATAGCAAAGGTGGGTGCTTAATTGCAATTGCTACTGAAGTAGGAATTGTTACAATACCCCTTTCCGTTAAATTATTAAATTTGAAATTTGCCAAAATGGGCGGTAATCCCCTAACAAAATAAGAATGCATCGGTTAACTGCAATCGTTCCGGGAAGGGGGGTCATATAAAAATAGGTAATGAAAATTAAACAACAAAATTCAGGGAATGTAACAATTTACTAAGTGCAACTTCAAGCTACGTTGGCAGTAACATTTAGCTTGAAGGCTTTTAGTCACTGTCAAATATATGGGCGCCAACTCGTCTAGCCTAGTTAGATTCCCTCTGGATGACGAGTAACCTATGAGATTTTAATTATGGTGTCCTTCTAGTGAATTGGAGTTCCTATTTACAAAATGCTACCTCTATGTGTAAACAAATCAAACAATAACATGTACTTACTATCTCACCTAAATCTATTTTAATACAATATAATTCCATTATTACTGCAAACAGGTATACAAAAAGATTTATAAAATTACTGACATTAATTTATACATCAGCGACAGCAAACTTCCTGTAAACAAATGCACATACACAGAATTGTAAAATTTCATAAGTTATAACCTTGATAATTCAATGCTAATAATTTAGAGCAGGTCTTAAATATTTACTTAAAACTGTAAATGTTCGGATTTTATACATTTATTAATTTATTCTATGCTGTAATTAGGAGCGGACGCCGTATAATCTTATAAAATTTTTTCAAACAATATCGTGCACGAATGCCACAATAAAAAGATAAACAACATACCCTAGTTAGCTGACTTACAATACTTCCTTAGGCGTCTAAAAGAGTTCCCAGGAGTTCTACATAAGTTTGCCATAGGATTTTTCCTTATTTTCAATATTTATTTATTGGTTGGAACCAATTCGTCCAAATATTTCTGTTTTGGTTAAATTGATAACCTGTCGGATCTTTCCACGTAACCGTTCATTTGTTATTTAATAACCACAGGGGTACCGATTAAATTTTTTCCGGTCACCCTTATATGTGTTTTAGTTTATTGCTCGCGAGTAATTAATTTGTGTTTCCCTGTACTGTCTAGCGATCATTTTTACTACCTTTCAGATGTGTGGTGGGGTTGCCATTGTATCACATTCCTATACTACGTGACTCAGGAGTGACTCCGTATGATCCCACCACGGAACAAGCACGTGCCTATGATCTACATTTTCATATTAAACATTATAACCCTTTTTACTTTGCATGAAAAAATATATTTAAAAGCTCTCCTTCATTTGGGATGCTGTTATTTCATATTTCAAAAGCTTTCTTAAAATGACATAATTTCGTTAGAGAGTTTATTGTAATAAATATTAGGTTTATCCTTTTACGGTCTAAAATAATTTATGATGCCAAGTGCCGTTCCAATATGTATTTACAGAAATAAAACGATGCTCTTGTAGTTCTTAAGTTTAAGATTGAGGCAGAACTAACTATTTATTCCAATGCCATGCTTACTGAACATTACTATACATGAAATTATAACTATACTGATGCTTCAAAATTAATTAATCAATTTAAGATTAATTTTTCTCTTTTTGACATGTCTCTATTTAAGGTAACGCTAAAGCGTTAGAGTATCTCTGTGATTGATACCGGGCTGTAAGCCGGTATAAATATTCACAACTTGTGTCATTTAGGTAGTGTCCTAGCGGTAAATTAAGAATAGATGTTTTTTGTCAGCTTGAGATCTTATCAAGTTTTGTACAATAAACCATACACAAACTCTTTTATATTAAGGCACGACGTCTATCACATAGGAAATAGTAATGCAGTCAAGGCAAACTCATAATATAGCTTAGGTATAGTTTATTTCGTTACTCTGCTGATTGTTGTGCTCTTTTGAAAGTCCACCACAGCATTTCGTAAAAAACGTACTCCAGAAGGATTTTTGGCAACAAGTTGGACAACCGACCAGTATCCTGGAGGGATATAGTTTTTTGAAGAGTAGTGCAATGTTAATCATTCAAGCGTCCAAACTTCCCCTTAAAACCCAACGTAATCTCTGACAGGATGCAAATGGCTTAGGGCATACAATGAGCCATGCACCACTTGTTCGGTGAGCTCAATTTTGTGTAATGCTACATCTACCCTTGGTGGTGCTCTCATAATAAGTGAAAAATATACATTGTTCTTCTGGATTGGCGCGTAGACCTTCAACACTCTCAAATTTTAAGCCTTAATGGTTTTCGCTAAAATCTAGTACATGGTGGTTGACATGAACCAGTTTTGATTTACATTGAGGTTGTCTTCGGATCGTGATTTTTTTTGCTATTGCGTAATGTAGGTGATAATCTGCACTTTCACTGTATGTTGTGTAGCACGACAAACCTTCTAAGTGGAAACTTGCCTTCTTAACCTCAAACCTGGTGATTTTACTATCACGTCTTAATGTTGAAATGACAATCCTTTCTCGTAACACTTTTTCAAGGTCCGCGGCAAACTAAAGTAGACACAGGAATCGCGATCTACATCGTAATAACACATAAGCAAAGGTATGGCCGGTGGATTCATAAACTGGCGATCGATATGCTGTTAATATAAAATGCAGGTGCTGTCACAAGTTTGTGCTTCAATGACATATTTTTCCAGTGTCCTAATTAACCGATTGAATTTTTCACCTATTTGGGGATAAGGTGACCTAGTACTTACTTTCTTACATCCCGTATATTGGCAAACGCCTTTATCAAAAGTTTCGGTCTATAGTTCATCGTAATTACTACGTAGCTGTTTTCTGTTTTATTTTGGGGTGCTTATTGCCACTACCTAAAACGAACTTCCAACGTTCTATGACATCATGTGCACTTTTTGCTTAAAGTTTTATATAAAGATGTGCATCGCTAAATTTCCTTCCGCTTAATGCAATAAAAAATTTATTTTATCTGTTCAAGCAACTTCTTTGTTCCAAATTCTGTTCAATTATTGATCTAACCTTATACACCTGGTTTTTCAACACTCCAAACAGCATATTTTTTTGAACTCATTATTGCTTACCAGGAATCGTTTTAAAAAATGGCCTTCTAAAGTGTTGTAGCGTTAGTGCGTTATTTAAGTGAACATTAGGTAATAGGAAAGGATTTATTAGTTTTAGTTAGTTACAAAAATATTCTGAAAAATATATAGAAGCTTTGATAGTGTACTCTATAAACGTGGCATAGTTTTAAAATTAAACTAGGACACAGAAATAAATAGTAAAGCACCAAGTATATTCTTATACAACCAGCAATAAAAATCGGGACTTTACACAATTTGTACTAATTTAGAAAAATACAAACAGATTTCGGTAAATAATCAGCTTAGGAAAGCGTATTTGTAAACATTTAAACGAGTTTAAAAAGACAAACCTTTAAATCATTGAACCGACACGTTTTACAAAACCAATAGTCAAAATTCCCTCTATAAAAAAATTAAATCGGTACATGTAAACCATAGAAGGAATTAGGTGCTCACACGAAGTCAAAGAAACCGAACCATGGTAGATTACTCTCAATAATAATAAACTCACAAATGTACAGTCGTAAAGGTTGAGTTGCAAACATACAGGAACGGTACCGCTTTCAAACGCGTGAGAATAAGATGAACGTGGCCATAAACAAAAAGACTTTAAAATGAATAATAGGACAGCTTTATACACACAATCCGATGAACTAGAAATCGGACAATTCTCTTGCACATTGTAACTTATAAACACAGACGGATCATAATAAAGTGGAAAGTCAAGCGATTTATCTTCAATTATTTAAGATCAAACAGCAGAACAGCTACGCAACTATCATCGTGCGTATAAGGTTGTAGGTCGAGTAGCCAAACTGACGGTAGTTAAAACTCGGGATTGTTAGAGAAACAAGTTGCCTAACGAAATTTAAAACTACCGTTACAGGTAAAAATTTTCCTGTGCTGGACGCTCTTCTTCAACATAAATTTGAAATATTGAATTTTTAGAAGCCTTTTGTCCACACTTCAAGGTCACTTGAGCTTTGTACAAGATCAACAAACCTCTAAGTCATTGAATTTTTGCATTCCACTTACTACACATTTCATGCTGGTGTATATTTAATAATTGGTCAAATAAAACTTATTTTTATTAAGAGGACTTTTTACGTTGATGCACGCTTAGTTAAAGGGTTATCGTAAACCCAAAATTCTTATATGGAAAAGCACCGCAATTGTATCTACATAATTTATAGTAGCTGATAATTGGGTTGGATACCTGTAACTGGTAAATTTAAGGTGTTTTTTCAAATATACGCATATTTAGCCAATTAGGGACAGAAGTTAGTTTGTTTTATTTTGTTGTTTGTCAAATATTGTGATGTTCATGTTTGAAAATATAAGTTAGGTAAACAAAACTTGGAGTTTTCTTATTATTTGTGATTATGTTAAAATTAGTAGAAGGTGAGAAAACGTATACATAATACTTCATCAACCGACATTGCAGTAAGAACCGCTACAATCCATCTTCCAGAGTGGCAAAAATTAAGTGCGTTGGCGCTCAAAGGCATTATTAGATAAACAGCTTACAGACCTTTCTAGGTATATGTATGAGTATTTAGCGAAAGTGTTACAATTTGTATAACCCTTAAAAATATTTGAATTTGCTCATAGAAACCATCTCTCACCACCAAAAGCTAGCTGGAGGCATTACTTACTGTTATGCATCATTTGTTAAGTAAAATTAATTCAGGTAACCTAAAGTATTTTATTTATTTAAATACCCAATGTAGAATAAGTTTTCAACGTGAGAGAAAGAGAAAAAATATGTAAAGAGA
The DNA here is from genome assembly GCA_036346225.1 of Platerodrilus igneus. NCBI lineage: Eukaryota > Metazoa > Arthropoda > Insecta > Coleoptera > Lycidae > Platerodrilus > Platerodrilus igneus. Next base: position 2,458,529 of record JARFIW010001638.1, read on the forward strand.
AACGACAACCGATATTATGATACAATATTTATTTAAAAAGGTGGTATTAATTATAGTGGAGGAGCATTATCGGCAAAACATTTTAGGTGAATCAAAAGAGAGCGAATTCGCAACTAAATTTTTATATGCAAGGATCGGTAGATGACACGGTAGCCTTAACATCATCAAAAGGATCAGGAAGTTTTTCAACGTTTTTATCATAATCCAAACTTATAGTACAAGAAATTGGCGTAGCTTCTTTTGCCAGAGTAAGAAGCCTTTGCAGTCAACGTTTATTTTGGGTCTTTACCGGTAAAATATTGCGCAAAGTAAATTCAAAACAAACTTCTTCCATTTTCAAATGTAGTAATTCATTTTAAAGAGCTAAAATTAATTTTAGAAAGCCAATTTCTAAAAAGTCGGCGTATAGGTTTTTATTGGTAACTCGGTGAATAAAAAATTATCAAAAGATTAGGTTAAGTTAATACGTAGGTAAACAAAATATGCAGTAAGAAAATTTTTTAAACTGTCTATTCAAATAAAAATTTTACCATTCAAGTGGAAAAGAATGATTATTGAACATCGAAAACTTAAATGAAGAGGTAAAAATTACTGTATAGCAAACATTTTAAAAACTTATTAAAAATTATGCGTATATATCCTATGGAAATTTACCTAAACGATGAGTACGCTTTAATGTCAGAAAGAAAAAAATTTATTCGACAAAGGCATATTGCAAATGAGTCAAAATCATTTGTTAAAAAAATGTTGAGATAATCGAAGTAGTATTTCAAAATAAGTTAATCTATACAGGACTAATTAGAAAAATAAATTATTTATAGGTTACGTCCTAAACACGAAATCTGAGATCATTTTTGGATACAAAGTTTTAAAGCATATCATCCAAGTAAATGTAAATTATGTTAAGGTATTCACAAAAAATCAGAATTTCAAACCATTACTTTATTAAAAGGCTCAAACATTAATTACCACGTCAACAAACGTGTTTGAATATGAGTAAATTAACATTTCGAAACCACTGGAAGTATTAAAATCTAAACAAACTTTACAATAAGGAACGAAATTATTATGGGACTAATTCCTCTAAAAATTCAAGAAACACTAAGGAAAGCTTTCATTTTTTATTTTGTTACTTAAGCGGATTTATTTAGTTACGAAATTTAAAGATATTTTTCAGTACGGTGATAGAGTTTTTCTGCCGTATTTGCAAAGATATAATTTTAAATTTTAATATACACAGTGAATAATGTTACCCATAATTTAGGTTGTAATCGTAGTTCACAATGTAATAAATACATTTTATTTTTAATAGAAAGAAAGAAATCAACTTGGATATTTTATAATTAACAAACAATGATACACCATTGAAAACGCCTCATTAGTTACAGCGTCATTGTTACTCTCAACCCCGATCTTTCTTAATTAATTATTAAGGTTTTGATTGTGCAAATTTTGACACTTTCTACAAGTTATTAAGTTATTAATTAGATTTACATGAAATTATCGTAAAGCGTACTTATTGTGGAAATGTCTAATATACAGGATGGTGTTTGAGTATTGGAAGCAGTATCTATGCGAATCAGTAACGAAATATAAGGTGTAAGGTTTGTTACACCGTCGAAAAGTAGACTTAACAATTTTATTTTTATAATGTAAAAAATAATTTATAAAATATCCAGAACCAGATTTATAAAACAAAAGGAATTCCTTTACTTTTATACAAAATGCAATATATTTGATAGATATAGGACACGGAACTTGGATATTAAATAATTGAAAAAGGCACTTAACACGAAACAAGTTTATGTTTGTGATTTGGCATTCAATAGTTATTCAAAACAGCTACGTCAAATAAGCATACACTTAAAAACCTTTTCCTTAAATATTTTAGTCTACTTATCCAGTAAATACTTCATTCTATTTACAGATAGTAAACTACAGGGAAAGCATATTTCTTTAAAGACAAGAAATTGGTTTTAAGTATTTTAATAGTAACAAATTAGGTTATTAAACCTTACAATGTACATCTTTAATTTCTAATAATAGAAAATTTTATTAAATATTTTAATTACAATTATTTTATTCCATTGGAGAGTGTTAAAATCGAGTTCCTTGACCTCTTGTAGCTCCAAAATGATTATACCTACAAAGAAATAATGTATACAGAAAACAAAGAACAAATTAAAGGGTTATAATACTATCTGATATAATTTTAAAATAAAAATAAAACCAATGTTCTAAGATTGTAATTTTTTTAATTAATAGCAGAAGCAACTATTAGTCGCAACTCTTCATTTTAGACTTGCAAGTTTAACTATTTTCTTGAACACTTTTAGATAATAGTGCAGATAGTTGCAGGAGAAATGATGAAAATACTGACTATCCTGCTATAAAAGTCGCTTGCTTAATTCACCGTCCAGCCAAGCTTTGATATTCGCTTCCTGTATGCTGTGGCCAGTTGAGGGTGTGTATTGTTTATAATAATGGCGTTACTTGTAAACAATATTTTCTATGATAGTGAAAACCACTCGTGGTTAAATTTGACTAGATGGGGGTTTTGAAAAGTTTCCGCTTTACATTCAAATTTAAGTCAAAAACACGACCTTGCTGGCGTTTTGTGTATGAAAACAGACCAATCTGAAGAACTACAAAACCACGAAACTCCGTTACAAACTATAATCAAATGCAAGTGATGCAGAATTGGTTTTTGGTTTAAAAATCTATTACATGACACTTCAATTCTTGGTTTCTATATAAGTAATTCAGATAACAGAGCTATAACCCCTAAACACTATAACATTGTTTCTTTTATATACATTATAGCACGAAATAATTCAGAACAAGGACTTATTTAAAAACCGCAAGTGAAAACCAAATTACAAATACGTCAACTATGCACTTTCTATAGAAAAATAATTGCAATAAACAGTTGTTGTCTGTCTCGACAATCAGGGATATGTGAAATATCCATTGCAACTGTAATAGAGATAACACAGTTTAGCATAGATTGAATATGTTGCGCATGGGAACGGAAATGATTGTAATTAACGGAGTAGGAAGCAAAATTTGTATAAAGACTAAGTCAAACGAGAGAAATGTAAAGTTTGAAAAAACATAAAAATCAAAATGTAGCAATACAAGTATGTAGCAGGCTTTTATTGGAACCTTGTATGCAGCCAAGTGCAGAAAGGACTTCGTTCACAATTCGTGGAATTTGGCAAGCGTATGAATTACAATGAGGACAGCTACATGAATTTTAAGTTGAAAGTACAGCTTCAAGAAGTAACCATAGATTTCTTGGAAGGAAAAAAGGGGCTCGAGCTTTTGTTTAAAGTGATTTGCAAGTTTTGGGTCGAGAATGTTAACCCGTAAGCGTGGATTTTGAAAGTCGCGTATATACCGAAAATAAAAGATTTCCTGTAGATGCAGCTCAAAGAATAAAGATTTGTTTTTTGTCAAGGGAGCTGCTATTAGCTGGAAAAATAAAAATCGGTATTTCTGGACATGTTTAGATTTTTATAGATGAACTGTAAATAAAACCGCAAGTAAAGTTTGAGCTTGTTGTTTATGATTTATAAATATGGAAATGTAGATTTTAAATGTAAGTTGTAAATGGTTCGTATGTACTTATTAAGAAATTGACATAATGCTAAACTATATTTTGTTGGGCGACGGATTAAACGCCTGAATCTCGTATGTATTAAATTTAAGTTACTACTATCGAGAAATAAAGTTGAACCATTTCAAAAAATTAAGAAATAGCTGTGTGTTAATTTTAAAGGTAAGTTTTATTTGTGGATTAGTTGTTAGTTGAAACGTAAAAATTTAGTATTTTTAATTGACAATTGAATGATAATAGCAAAAGTTGTATTGAACTGTTTTCTGTGTATTATTAATAATGGCATGCCCAGAAATGGGATTTAAAGAGTCATGTATATCAATAATGTAAACTGGAACAATATGTGTGGTAGTATTATTTAAGGATTAATGTTTTCCTAAAGATGTCTTTTAGTAATTCCTGGCAAGTTAGACATTAAAATATTATGAATGCTTTTTTTATAAGATCAATTTGTATGTATTTATATTTCATGAAATATTAATATAAGTTAGGTTTAGGTTAAACTTTATTTCAATTTCTTTATAATATATGTAACGTTAGATAAATTTGTTAAATAATACCCAACCACACCAGCAATGAAGTCGTATTCGGGAGGCTCACCGTTGTAAGGGTTCTTTAATGTGACCAAAATTTAATGTTTTTAAGATTTTGTAGAAGAAGGTAAAGTATGAAGTGGCAGATTTAGGAAACCAAAAGCAAAGGAGACCAATTCGGAATAACCGTCTTTATAGGAGAAATACCAAACTGTTTGCTAAGACAAGATGGTTTGGCGCCGCTCAATTATGACAACAAGTAAAGTCCTTAAAAGTAAGTGGTCATAGTAACGCAGTTTTGTAATTCAACTATTCCAATATTTATTTTTATTATTCATTTTCACATAAGGACCATTCTGGCACCACTGCAGTTAGCCGGTGCACCCTTAAAATTATTACCGGGTTCCCACTCATACTGGGCAAACCTAGGTTTGTAACGAAACGTCCATTTTACCCACAGCATAATTTATTGTTTAAGCAGTTCTTAAATAAAATTGTTAACTGTTACTTGCAACATCCATCTCTTGTTTTAATTCAACAACTACTTCTGGCAAATAACGACTCTTCGGTTTATAATATTTTACTAAAAATAGAAAACGATTTGCTACTGGCAAAACCTTATTTTACTTCCAGTGCTATTGTTCAGAATTTACAAAGTATGTAGTATTTTTATTTTTTGAATTAAAATTATACGTATCTTTTTAAGAAATTCCTTTTACCAAAATGTTAGTTATACGATTGAAATTTTAAAAAATGTACTTTAATATTAAGATACAGATAATATAATATAGTGAAAACCAAAAGAACGCCCTCCTCTCCCACCCCATTCCAATTTCAAAATGGTAAAAACTTTTCCGTGTAATTTGGGCCGTTCATATAAGAGTAAAAGTGTTATCATTTTCCAGGAATGTGACAGTTGAAAGTTTCAAATTGACCCTTGGGCGCCATTTTGAATTTTTTTTATGAAAAAGAAGGTTGAGCGGCACATCAATTTTAAGATAATTTTTGTTCTTAATTCAACTTCTCAATTTAGTTACATTTGATTCAGTTGTTTTCACATGACAATCAACAATTTAGACTGATACTTGTTAAAAAGCCCTCCACTAATTATTTTAGTTAATAATTAATTTTAGGGAATTGTATATTTAAAGATTGTTTTACGCATATATTTATAATACACAGTTAGAACAGTAGGCTCGTAGGAATTACCTTTGGGGTTTCTTGGTAATAGCTTTTTATCGTGTGATTTTGAGGTAGCAATTCTTTTGACGGTCGTGAAACGGATATGATGTTTTCCGACCAATCAGGACGCGTACCGTACAAGCGTTGGCGGGCTTGAAGTTGTTGAAGGCGTGGTCATAATTGGTTTCTCGACGTGACTACCTTTCCTGAAAGATCTGTATGAGAGTGCATTTTGTTGCGGTTTATGTTGTACCAACAAGAATCGAGGTGGTTGCAGAGCGCAAGTTGGCGATAAACGTTCATCTTCATTTGAAATTTACTTATTTTTCTAATGGCTTTGGAAAAAGCAACTGAGCCGGATTCCCTGCCGATCTGTGATATCAGGCGAAACAACACGAATACACAAACTGTGATCTACGTGATATTGCACTTCCCATAATGTGTCGGTGTTAAATATTAGAACTTTGCTGCTTATGTCCTGATGAGCTTTAATTAGGACGAAACGCATTGGTAAAGCACTCTTGTGGCTTATTTTGAACCACTTGCAAGAAATTTCGTTACTTTTGCTTACATTTTTGCTCATTAAATTTACTTATACACATACAATATTTGGATAGCCATTCCGAAACCATTATTTGACGTTTCATAATGGGAATACCATCCATTGACCTGGTTCCGCCCTTTTGGTCCTCGTCCATACTGACGAGGCCTAAAAAGGCCAAATCCAGCTGAATCCATGTTTTTCTCTTTATGAGTACAAACAAACACACACACGCACACACACTCACACATATGTATATATATATATATATATATATATATTGCAAAATGATTTATTTGCATTTCGTTAGTTATTAATTGTATATAAAATAAGATGCATCCGTTAAAACCCTCTTATGAAAATCAAAATTACAAATGTATCTATACAAATCAGACTAATATTTGCATTGCCATCAACAAAACAATAACTTGATTGTTTCATAAAAGGAATAAACATCTATTGACTAGTTTCGGTCCCTTGGACTTCATCAGAATAGAGTAGTTTATAACGCTTATGAAACAACAAAAACTATTACCAATAATATGCTCGAAAGAATCTTTGTATAATGGCGAAAGTAAACTAAAAGCATCAACAGGTGATTAGCATCAACACTGGGCCAGTGAATATACAGAAGTTAATTCAAAATTAAATTTCAATTTCATAGATGGTTGCGTAGTTAATGATCGACTTACAGCCATGATTTTGAAGGTCTCATCCTATCTGACATAAGAAAAATACTTGACACTGTCAGATATAATTGACAAAAATGTCAAACGTAATTAAAAGTTACGTTGATCTATGGATACGTACCTAATTTAGATTTGTATAACTTTCCGCTTGTAATAATCCGTCCAGGTGGCGAAAATGGTAAGCGAATCGGCTGCGAAAGCCATATATACAGGGCTGAATTTTATTTTTCCATCTCTCAATTACTAGATCGATTTGAAATTGATCATTTAGGCTTTGTATAAAAGTCTGGTTACTGGAGGTTTCTTGATTTTAATATTTTTTTCGAACGAATTTGAATAAATTTTTTCGTTATTCACAGTGGTATGCCAAAAAAATAGATTTTTAAAAATCGAAATTCAAATACCGCACATGATGATGTAACAATCCTTTTGAGGCTTATAAAAGCCTATAATTTTAATTATAAAATACACTGCATTGCTTATTCAAATAAACAATTAATTTAACGATGCTAATAAATGTTCAGACAGTATCATATAGCCCAATCACGAGTCATATATTAACTAATAATAATAATATAAGCTCTATTCATAAACGTTGGTCATTTGAACTTCATTGTCAATGTCAGACGATTTTTGTGCCTCGTGCGCATTCCGTCACGGGAGGATCAGCCTGGCGCGACGATTCACTGCAGTTAGAAGCACCATGGGTGTCAATATGGTCCGGGCTAGCGATCTACGCATCGCCATAGACGTGGCAGCGTAATCAAGTGCTGAATGCACTTGACTTTTGTTTCCTTCTGATAACGAGGTCACAAATCTACCTAGCTAGCTCACGGCTTAAATTTTAATTTCGCTATTTCACAGATTTACCAATTTTTAATCTCGCTAATTTACAGTTTAAAAATTACGAATTTACAAGTTCTGATATCACGTTTTAATTTCTCAATTTACCATTAAATAATCTCGCTTTAAGATAAGTTAAAGGAGAGTCGAAAATGATGCACATTCTACAGCTCGCTTTACCGCTTTATTCAAATAATTTATTTGATGAATTATTTTTATGTTGCGATTTACCTCGATGGATTGCACAGTAAGTTCATGAAAATGGTTCCTAATAATAGTCCAGTGTAATACGCTGTTATGCTTTTAATTCGTCATTAGTTCATAAGAAGAAGCTCAAAATTTATGCTTTTGTAAAACGCAAATGTAAAAAGTTTGTTGACGTCACTTGTTTGTACAAGAACTGCAAGCTAGCACATGTGGTCTCAACAAGGTATTTGTTGTAATGAAGTTTCAAAGTATATCCAGTTACTAAGGTAAGCGCTAGCCTAAGGACATGGCCTGACAACAGCTGTTCTAAATAACTTGACAACGAGGCGAATATTTGAAACTAAAATGGTAGCGTTTTTTAATTTGTTTTACGAGGAAGTCGAAAGGACTTTCATCGTTTGGATTTTATTATAGTATAAATTATTGCTCACATTAGATATTACTGCAAATAATTAAGATAATCAATTTCCTTATTTAATCCAAAAAAGTATTTCATTCAAGTTCGGTAACACATAAAGTAATTATGAGAACTAATTTTATTTAACATTGAATATATAACAAATATTTGTAAACCAAGGTATACATGTCTGTGCATTTTGGGTGTTTAAAAACTTTACGGTCATATTTAATTCATTGTTGACATTTTGAATCATAGTAGGGATTATCACAATTTTCATATTTAAGAATCTGGGTCTAAAAGATTAGACCACGTTTTATTGAACATTTTTGTATATAAATTTTACAACAAAAAAGGCAAAGTTACTTAAAGAATCATCATTTGATTTAATTGAAGAACTATTTTATTTTGGACAAGTGCGTCCAAAGGTAGAGATAAATAATTTAAAAGCGAATAAATCCCCTTTTATAAAGAATAAGGTTGTTAGCTGTGCAACAATAAAGAAGTACTAAACAGCGCTTTCAAGAAAGCTTGATATCTAAATTTGCTTTTGCTATTTACGTTTATATTATAGGTATTAATAACTACTTTTTTTATTGTATAAGGTAGCAAGAGTGTATCTCTTGCGTCCTTCGTTATTATAATAACATTGTTTTCTTTCAGATTCTGCGTGTTCGCAGTAAAAACGATTTTTCCCCCCTGAAGATTTCCAAGTTCTCCCTTAGGGTAACCTGTGCTTTATCAATTCTAGGACTTGGTGGCGTGCCTTTTGCACCCCCTTTTTTTTATTTGAGAGTCAGTATACAAAACAATATTTTTGTTGTGAAACCCACGACCATTTCTTATAAGCTCTACCCGAGGAATAGACCCCTAGCTTAGTCGGAGGACTGTCGATTCGCCTTAACTTTTAAGAGTGAACTCGTTTTAATGATTTCGGAACGAGTCTGTCACTGGCACCTACATCACCTTATACAGTCAATACAGATATGGGCAGTCTACTTGGAAAAAGCGAAGTAGGAAACGTACCCTTCGAAAAAGTGGCACTGGCTCAGACTGACCGCAGTGTAGTTTTCACTACCATTATCTCCCAAGTGGATTGAGAAAAACCACCGAAGTATGGGTAAAGCCACTTCATGAAAAGATGACTACCAATTGAAATTAAATGCAAAAGGTTGGAAGATAATGATATGGGCGGCGTTCAATGTAGGGTTTTTCGCTGACAGAAGTCAAGAATCTGTACAACCGAATTAAATAATGAATTTTTAGACCAGAAGCGATGACGAAGGACAACAGACGAAAGTGAAGTTCACTTACTGACGACCATAACAAATGTGGCACTATACACGTTCATGAATAATCTGTGTGTAAACATTGAATGTCTTTACAGGATTTCAAAACAGGAAACCAGAGGAGTACATGATAAAGAGGTACAAATTGAAGTAATTGAACTAAACAGTAAACTGAAAGAAAAATTCGAACGGAAACTGATAGGTACGAGGGGCACTATTTATGTATTGCGAATAGAAAAAATAAACAATGAATTTAATGAAAAATACTTTTGTTTTTCAAAATAATCGTCTTTAAGATCTATACACTTTTGCATACGATTGAACCATCCTTCAAAGCACTTTGTCCAGTCAGAAGATAGTGGCTCTAAAACATGCGTTTTGAAGGCTTCAACCGCTTTTTCGGGCGATGAAAATCGTTGTCCGCGCAATTTACTTTTAATTACTGGAAAAAGAAAGAAGTCATTGGGTGCCAAGCCGGGACTGTAAGACGGATGACCCATCAAGTGGATCTTTTGTGTATCCAAACACTCGTTGGTAGCATGTGATGTGTGTTAGCTCGCATTGTCATGATCCAAAATAATTCGACGTTTTGGGTTGGCTTCTCTCAATTTACAGAAAACTTCAAGCAAACAAATGGTCGTATACCACGCTGAATTAACGGTTTTTTGATTTTCGAGAACCACAGTTGCCACAGGACCGGTTTTCGTGAAGAAAAACGCCACCATTTGCTTATTAACGCTTCGAAAACGAACAACTTTTGTTGGCATTGCTTCACATTCAAACACCCAAACTGCCGACTGGCCTTTTCTTTCTGGCTCATATGCATAACTCCATGTTGTATACCGCTTTGGGTGCACCACAGTTATATTTCGAAATCATTTTACGGCACCAATCGACACGAGCTTTTTTTGAGCATCTGTTAACAAATGTGGAATCCAACGCGCACACAGCTTTTGAACACACAAATGTTCGTACAAAATCTTTTGTATGCTAGTCATACTAATGCTTGAACATCTCTCGATTTCTTGATATGTCACATGACGATATTTCTCAATTAGTTTTCGCACAGCATCGATATTTTCCGGCACAACGACCGATTTTGGACGACGTTCTTTAACTTCGTCCGTGAGTGAACTACGTCGACGTTTGAATTCAGTGTACCAAAGATATACAGTGGCTGTAGATGGCGCTTCATCGCCAAAAGTTGAATTCAGTTGATTGATGCATTGTTCTTGAGTTAGACCACGTCGAAAGCCATAATAAATGATAGCCTTATTTTGGCTGAAATGAAATTTTAAACACTGCAACAAATACAAATAGTGCTTTCACGTCAAAACGTTCTGAGTACCTATAATCTCAAAAATGGTTAACTTTACGATAGCAATTTCAGATTTCACCTGACAATACCAGTGTTGCCAGTTCTCAATACATAAATAGTGCCCCTCGTATTACAAGCTTCAATGATATAACATACGCCTACCAACTAATAGAAGTGGCTAAAAGATGTGAACATGAAAACAAAGAATGTGATAAACTGACGCAAATTGACTGGAAAGGAAATCGACAAATTGAATCCTTTCTGGTTCAAACGAAAATGGTTAACCAACGGATGAAGCGAACAAATTGTGACGCGTTCGTTGACTGAAACAAAAACCAATCAAGCTGTAATTCGGGTTTAATAATCACACACATAAGCGCGCGCGCGAGCGCGCGCACACACACACACAATATTACACAAATAAATTACAAAAAGGCACCGGCTAGCTTACAAAACACAATTAACAATTCTACCACATAGAAGCTCGCGCGGAAGTCCCTCACTACCTGCAGTACCCTAACTTCCCTGTTCCCATCCAGGGGCGTACATACTACAAAGTTATGCAAGTACAAATCGATAAATTCTAACAGGTCCAAAGACAAAAAACCAGATACAAGAAAAGAATGACATTTATTAGAAAAGTTTGATAATTGCCGACAAAAGAATTGCATTTCAACGAACCAGTAAGTTTTTCGAGTTTGATCGGAATATGTTCTACCGTAATCTGGAAGATTAAAAAATATGATTAGTGCAACATCGACAAAATTGCAACCAAAGAGTTCTGGAATCAACTGCCGAACCACTCGAATAGTGCAATGAAATCATGGAAGTCAAGTTATTCGCTAGGAGGCTTCACTGAGACACATTGGAACAATTGTTTTAGAATTTTAACCCTACGGATGATCAATGTCATTTGTCATTTGTCAAATCGACAAACTACCGCGCAACAAGAAGCTTCCTAGAATTAAACAATTGCGACGTTAGCAAGTTCAAGCGTATAGCTTGTGAGAATTCCTTTGAATAAAAGTCTCACTTAAAATTCTGGTATGTAAGTGAATCCCCCACTCCCCGCATTTGGTAGGTAGCCTGGTATTTACGTTTCTTCCGGCTACGTCTAGGTACGTAGCAAGATTCTTAATGTAGGACTTAGGTCCAGGATTGAAGCGAAGACCTTTTTTTAATAATTATGAAACGGGTAGTTTTAAGTTGAAGTTGTATGTAAAATAGTTTTACTAACAAAAATTAAAAAGCAAATTGTATGAATCTTAAAGATTGAAAATGATCAAGAAACATTTTGTACCGAAACTATAGTCAGAGATAATTTAAATTAAGCACAGATACCTCAAAAGAAGAAGCAGCCGATCCAGAGTAGGCGATTCAAGGTACAGCCGGTGAAGGTTACTGTGACGCAGAGGAAAGAGACTGATCTGGTGAGCTTCCTCATTGGTTCAAAGGTAATTTGTAGCGCGTGTTATTGAAACTCCGTCCATTATCTGTATATTGTGGGCTATATGAATCAAAAGTTTCTATTGCCTGCCCATGGTATTTTATTTTTAGTTAAATTTTTTGAGTTATGAATATATTTCTTTTTGGTAACTACAATTTGGATATTACACGGACGCATCATTTATTATTTTAGTGGGGGATATTTTACCAGGTGCGATTTATAAATCTCACGGGTATCTTCCTTATTTTGAAAATTGATCAATTTCTTAATGAAAGTTTTAAAAGAGTGTTGGTCGTGCAATATTTGTCCTAGATTCTTAGGTTCAATTCGATGAAATTAACCAGCTAGTCTTTTGATAAATATTTATTGTCAGAATGAGATTAACCTATTGAAAGGCTGCTATTTTTTCGTGTAAATTTAAAATTGTTAATTTTGGGTAATAATATTAGAACTGCGGATAATTCAGAGTGTATGTTGTTAATGCCAAAATGGCAATGTATCTTGTTTTAAATTTAGATATAATTTATAAGTTAATTACCGCGTATTTTTTTAAATTAATAATGCTAACTTCCGTCGTTGCTGACAGTCGCGTCTGCGCAGAGTAAATGCGGAGGTGCACGAGTGTCAAAAGCGGGGATTAAGCCACGAGACCTAGACCAGGAAATAACTATCTGAGTGGTGTGTGTGTTTTTCTTTAAAAATGGGTATGTAGGTTTCTTGTACCTTACCTTTGTTGTACCTGGTACCTATTCCTTCCGACCCCCCTACGAGTGTAATAAAAGTTACGTGACGGACGGATGACAATTTGGTAATCAAATGGCGTAACTCAACTTAACCACCGCTGGATCCTAAGATTAAGCTCCGAGATACACCTCACGTGAGTAATTTGATTTTACTTAATTTGTGCATGCAAAATTTGACTTAGACAGCGATTGCATCAAATACGTGATCTGTAGAAATATAACAATGGCGGGAAATATGCCGCGTAAAAGGTAACAATGGCGCCTATGTACGTGTTATGTTGAAACTAAAATCCGTTTATAAGTAACTTTTATTGTAACTTGTAAGTTATTAACTTCGAAAATATTTACGTTCTCTTAATTGAAGGAGTCATTCTCAAAAAACTTAACTTAGATACCGATGTAAATTTGCCTCCGGCTTTTTCTAATCTCACCATTTTGTAACCTGCTACTTCGTCTCCGAAATCTATACCGGCTTATAAATGGGGTATATCTTTCTCGGGCTTCAATTTCCAAATTTCTGGACCGCGTAAACGATATTAAGATCTTACGTAACTGTACAGACCAAGAATTATTTGTCTCAGCGATGGAATTATTTTCTTGCTCAGCTTTGATTTGGTACAGAAACATACGAAACCAGATTTCTACCTGGGAAGAGTTAGTTACTAGCTTAAAGCGCATTGATACCTTTTACGCGGCGTATTTTCCGCCATTGTTATATTTCTACAGATCACGTATTTGATACAATCGCTGTTTAAGTTAAATTTGCATGCACAATTTAAGTAAAATCAAATTACTCACGTGAGGTGTATCTCGGAACTTAATCTTAGGATCCAGCGGTGGTTAAGTTGGGTTACGCCATTTGATCACCAAATTGCCATCCGTCCGTCACGTAAGTTTTATTACACTCGTAGGGAGTCGGAAGGAATAGGTACCAGGTACAACAAAGGTAAGGTACAAGGAACCTACATACCTATTTCTAAAGAAAAAACACACACACCACTCAGATAGTTGTTGCCTGGTCTAGGTCTCGTGGCTTAATCCCCGCTTTCGACACTCGCGCACCTCCGCATTCACTCTACGCAGACGGGACTGTCAGCGACGACGGAAGTTAGCATTATTAATTTAAAAAAATACGCGGTAATTAACTTATAAATTATATCTAAATCTAAAACATGATACATTGCCATTTTGGCATGTAACAACTTATGCCACCATGTTAAAAGTTAAAAATGCGTTATCTTCTTCTTTGCACCTAAGATTATCTGTAGATAGCATTTTGTAAGAACGTGTTTCAGTTTGGTTAGATATTGCATGCAAACCATTTTTAATACCTTAACTATGTAAGTTACGTTTGGAAAAATAGCCAAATTTGAAAATAATAAAACAATTTGCAGAAACAAAAACCCGAAATACTAACTGTCTTACTAGGTATCTGTCACAGTAAAAATAGAAGACAAAAGAAACCCAACTCAAAGAAAACTTAAAGAAGCGATGGATAAGATGGCATGCAAATATAAGAAAAATGATAAATGAAAATAAAGAAGATGTTGAAATAAATTAAAAAAGAGCCTAAGATGTATTTGAAAGAATAAAGGAAGAATAAGTTAAAATGGATGATAATGATAACGAATAAAAATAGAAAGTTGGTCAAAAGCAGCAATGACATAAACACACAGTGGATAAAGACGATGAGGAACAGTTAGGCTTGAAATTGATGACAACGATTCCACTGATTAGCCATAAGTAATGACACTCCGAAGTAATAGATTCTTCGAAGAAATAACTAAGGAAGAAATGAAAGAAAAACACATACGAATAAAGAGGTCATTGATGTTAATCGAAATATTACGTAATGATGTTTGAAATCTAAGAACAGACCATGCTTGTTTTTTCCACCTTATGGACGTGGAAATCGTTAACTTATTCTTACCAGAAAGAAATAGTTAGAAATAAAAATATGAAGACGATTAAATAGTTACTGATCTCGAAATAGTTTTTATAAAAACAAATTATTTAAACTAATAAAACTTGATTCAATTACTTTGGTGATATTTGGTTGAAACATAAAGTTTGGACACATTTAGACGTGTTCTCATTCTACCAAGAAACATTTTACAGTTATTATGACTTGCATAAGGACCAAGAATGCTGATTTGCTTAACAAATTTGTATGAGTTGACAGTATAAGGTGTGTGCTTCAAATCGCTTATATTTGCCGAACAAACAGTCACAGTTAGGATATAGAAGTGTCCAGATTGTGAATACTTAGGCATTAAAAATCTAGACACACGGCAGTCTGATAACTGCTGGTTTACACATATGTAGCGTATGAGCTAATAAAAGGGCGTCGAACCATATACGAGTGACTTACGTACTAAATAATATTCAGGTGTCGCTTAAGTTACAGCCATATCTAAGGAAGTATACATTTAGGCGCCCTACGTAATGACCAACGATGACCTGGAGAAAAAATTCATAAGCTAAAACGAAGAAAAAAAGAGACAAAAGCAGGTACAAGAAAACCTATTTAAGCTTAGAATCGAGAATGATGCAGCATAACCAATTAACATAAAGCGAAATGTGATATTATTCTATGAACCAAATGGCAAGGAAACGTACCCGCCGTATGTACATCGTTCCGTCAAATGGTGCATAATTTTTTTGTCATTTGGTGACTGCTACGACATTCACTATAGTTTCCAAAATGTGTAATTAAAAAAAGCAAGTTACAGATATCAAAGCAAAGACAAGCTGCAGGATTACCGCAGGACCCTATGTAGCTTTTCATTAGTAAAAATGTTTTCTGGATCGAAAAATCTGTTACACCTTTAACTAAACCTTGAACATCTTATCTAGTATTCAAATACCTTCTAGTTTCCAGGAGGTGGCAGCCTATTACGAGGAGGTCCTTGTTGTGGTTGTGATGGTTGCGGTTGTGGCTGTAGCTGATGTGGTAGATTTCCTATAGATGGCTGGAATAGTTGATTACCTATAGAAGGTTGCTGAGGTCCATAGTTAGGAGGATAACTAGGTAAGTAACCAAAATTTGGCGCGTAGGACGAACCAAATCCAAACCCATTAAATGAATTAGCTCCGCTTGATTGACCTTGATATGGTGACCACGTTTGACAGCATGGTGTATATCCCTGACACATAGGATTGCAGCCTTGAATTGGTTGCGGAATTGGTTGTGGAGGTGGTGGTTGGGGATATACAGGTTGCGGTGGAGGTGGTTGTGGATATACAGGTTGTGGAGGCGGTATAAAAGGAGGAGGTGGCACAAATTGCGGTGGAGGTTGTTGATAACAGCAACTACCTTGGCATCCTGTATACGCTTGTTGAACACTTCCGCAGCAACAATCTTGAGGTGGATAGAAAGGTATAGAAATGGTTTCTGCAACCAACAGTAAGCACAGGACACTAACACGTAACATTTTGCCACTGAGTTATATCAATATAGTTGGTCTTAATTAAATCTAAACTAAAGATTTGTGAATATCATGTAGTACAGTATTACATCATGAATGAGCCAATAAAATAAGATTACTACCGGGGTTACTGATAAAAAGTAGTTTTTTCGTTGTCAACATCTATAACATAGCTATATATACATTTTTTCGTAAGATTATACATATCAATGGCACGTTTTCGGTTTCATTGGTTTAATCGTACAAAAAATAGATGCCGATTACTTAATATAAGTTGACCTAGTTATAGAGAGTAATGAGGATGTACAAAATTTGATCTTTAAATTTTTCATACATAAAGAGTTGATCTTTTCAGAATTGTCATCAACTGACCGTTCCGACGCCCATCGTAGTTAACTTAATTTATAAAAACTTTGGAAAAATGCAAAGATCGACAATCAACTTTTTAATAAGATAATTTTGATTTTTGATAAGGTTGATTCGTGCTGCGAGTCAACCGTGGGTCAACTTTGGTGTGCTTTACTGTGCCACGACCTTATGCATATCAATAAACAATTTTTATTAGAAATTTGACAATTTTGACATGGTTGCAGTGTTTAAATTACTTTTAAACTACTATCAAAAACGTTTATTATTTTAAAAATTAAAATGTGGTATCTTGTTATAAAGCAATATCTTTGGAAAGGGTAAATTCTTGTATCACATAAACTTACCAAGGCAAGCATTAACCTATATAAAAGTTTGTTGTCCTTGCTAAAGAATTGAAATCCTGAAAATGTCAGTGTGTTGTTGCACTTTAACAGTCAATTGTTATATCTTTTCGGTGAAATTTAACGGTTGTATGCTACCCAACATTGTGCTATATATTTCTGATAAAGATAAAATGGATAATTAACATCATACCCTGCTAAATATTAAAAGAGGGCAACAAAATGAAGTACTTATGATTATAAAACTAAGGACTTTCGAGAAAATCTACAGGGTGGTATCGGCATTTATCAGTAGATTTCGTTGCCAGTCTTCTGTAGAATAGACCCACGGATAGAGGTAAATGGGCGAAAAGGAATGTGGTAGAGGTCCTCTGCAGGATTTGTTGCGGGTATGGTTCTCACACGTGTCCGCTAGCTGCGGGGAAAATCACTCGCACTAAAGAGTTCCTTCTGATTAGTGTACAACGGTTACGCGCTCACTGAAAGGAAGCCAAACATGTCTCAACAGAAGTTTCGTAAATGTTCAGAAAATCCGCTTCATTTAACACAGTTATAGAAAAACGATATATATGTATATATATATATATATATATATATATATATATATCAAAGAATATATGTATATATATATATATATTTAATGCTGTAATTATAGGGTTAATTTAGGGGTAGGTTAAGTCATTGGGATCGTAGAATAAGCAAGCAACAGAAGCACAAAATTGTAGATATTAGGAGAGTAGAGAGGTTATTATAAAAATTATTAGTTACGAGCACACTGTATATAGCAGTGCAAACAATTAAAACACATATCCAGTGTAGCTACTAGCAGAGATTAGAATTTAAAAAGGTAATGAAACGCATAAAAATTAAATCAGTGAAAAACCTGCATGAAGTGGCTAGATAAACATTTATAAAGTGTGTAAAGATATTATCGCAAACGCACGCAGAAATTATGCTTTATTTAAAAGCGTACGTGATCGAAAAGAATCACAGTTGTTCGAAAATCTAATTTATTGGGAAATAAACAAATAGAAAATTTATTCAATTTAGATCAGAATAAAGCTAACAAACAAGACTACGTGCTCAATATGTACGAAGTTCCTGGGATTCCTGAAGTAAATATAAGATTTAACAATTGAATTACGTGACTTCTAGCACCGCGTTATGCAATTAAAATACATACAATTGGTAAATTTTCCAAACATAACAAGTGATAATATACATGTCCTTGCCTAGCACGTGAAGCCAGCGAATCACAAACAAAAGTGGGACGATCTTATATTATCTGGAGAATTGAATATCAAGTTAGTATACTTTGAAACTGGGCAGTGACTATAATTGAAAGTGCCAAATATTTACGTGAATAATAAATATTTGTTAACAGTGAAATTATAAAGTGTAGAATTGTGAAAATTGTGCCGTATTTCTGAGACGTAAGTAAATAAGATTTAGGAAATTATAACATTTTTAATAATAAATAAAACAGGGCTATGAATGTCGATCCGAATGTCGATCTGAATGTTGATCTAAATTTCTCTCTGAAAGTCAATATAAATTCCTGAATTTACCATCTCAATTACCATCGGAATGACTATCTCAATTACGATATAAATTACAATCATAAATTACAAGTAAAATAATGTTACGATTCCTGTAGAATTTTAAATTACGAAACATTACGATTAAAAGTACAATTTTGGAGAATGCTGCCGGTTCAAGCAAATTGATGGTATATACTCTATGGAGAAAATGAAAAACCTTTCATTGCAATAAACGTACCTATAACGATTTGGATATCGACTTCAATTCTTAGGAGCACCCATGAGAATAATTCAAGTTAGAGATTTTGCTATGTCTTATTTTTGAAACTGTTTTATCTCAAATATTTTTGATATGATTTATTTTTAAACTGTTTTATCTCAATCATAATTGAAAGTGTAAAAGCCGACAAATTGGGAATTTTTTGCGAATATTTTATGAAAAGTTACAGACAGCTTAAAACGTTTCAATAAGTCTTTAAAGGTAATAAAAAGCTCGTTTTGCTGGCTTGATTTTGTAATAATTTGACAGATGTATATGATACAAAAAGGGAAAATATAGTTAAAGAAGTTGTAAATATTCAATCACTATACTGTGTATTGTGGAAGTGCTTTATTTAATTGAATCAGGTAGTCGAGGCAAAAGAAAATTTATGGTCTGCCCAAGTCGTGGGGCTTGTATAACACAGCATTTATGGTGCGCCCAATTCATGGGGCGAGTTAACACAGCAATATATATATATATATATATATATATATATGTATATTACAGTGAATAAGATGAAATAATAACTTAGACTTTTATGCAAAGCCCAAATGATCATTTCAAATCGAGCTAGTAATTGAAAGATGGAAAATATAAGGTCTTGGACAGGATACAGGTTCAAGTCCTGTCCAAGACCTTATATTTTCCATCTTTCAATTACTAGTTCAATTTGAAATGATCATTTGGGCTTTGCATAAAAGTCCAAGTTATTATTTCATCTTATTCACTGTAATACGATAGTCAATGTTGTTTTTGCAACGGGAACACAACTTTGAGGCAATTGAATTTTTTGAAAAACGATAAGAACAAATGTTTTAGGATTTTCCCCTGACTATTGGTGACCTTGGAGTTGACCTTGACATTGACCTTGACCTCAAGATCATTTCAAGGTCAAGCGCGTTTTCTTCAAATTGGAACCCCTACTTTTTATTACGGATTTGGAAAGAGCAAGAAATTTTACATTCAAATATGACCTTAAACATGACCTTGACCATGACCTTCAACGTCACTCCAAAGTCAATGTTGTTTTTGCAACGGGAACACAATAACTTTGAGGCAATTAAATTTTCTGAAAAACGATAAGAACAAATGTTTTACGATTTTCCCCTGACTATTGGTGACCTTAGAGTTGACTTTGACCTTGACCTCAAGACCATTTCAAGGTCAAGCGCGTTTTTTCAAATTGGAACCCCTACTTTTTATTGCGGATTTGTAAAGAGCGGAAAATTTTACATTCAAGTATGACTTTAACTATGACCTGACCATGACCGTGACCTTCAACGTCACTCCAAGGTCAACGTTGTTTTTGCAACGGAAACACTAAACAACTTTGAGACAATTAAATTTTTTGAAAAATGATAAGAACAAGTGTTTTAGGATTTTTCCTGGCTATTCAATGGTGACCTTGGATTTGACCTTGACCTTGTTCTTCAAGAACATTTTAAAGTGAACTATGTTTTGTCAAATGGAACCTCTAAACCTAAAGCGAAAATTCTGGCAAATAAAAGTAAGGGGATATCACAGGTATTTAAGGAAAAACAAAGGATCCTGGCCAGTCGAGCCGAGGCGAAGGGTCCCAGCCAGTTAAGGCTTGGAGAAGAAACCCGGCCGGTTAGGGCAAGGATAGAGCCCGACCAGTTAAGGCAAAGATAGTTCCCGGCCAGTTAAGGCAAGTATAGATCCTGGCCGGTTAAGGCAACAAAAGAGCCCGGCTAGTTAAGGCAAGAATAGATTCCGGCCAGATAAGGCAAGGATAGAGTCCGGCCAGATAAGGCAGAATAGAGCCCGGCTAGTTAAGGCAAGGAGATAGCTGGGCTCGTTGCGGCACAGCTTACAACCTGTGTTCAAAATGACCTCCATCAACATCCTGGTAGATTCTTAGACGGACATAAAAATTTTCAATTGCACTTCTTATAATTTCAGGTGTTATATCAGTGCAAACATTCACCATTCTTTGTCTCAGATCTTGCAGATCCCGTGGTTGTGTTACATAAACTTTATTCTTTATGTAGCTCCAAAGGAAAAAGTCCAGTGGATTCGAATCAGGTGATCTGGCTGGCCACTCAATCGTTCCTCTCCTACATATCCAACGATTATTGAATTCTTCATTTAGATAGTTCCTTACAATTGTCCGAAAATGGCAGGCGCGCCATCTTGCTGAAACCAAACCTCATCGTATTCTTCACGAGCTATCTCCTGTATCGCTAGTACTATTTCCGCCTGCAATAATTCAAAATACTTCGGACCATCTAAAGTCCCATCTATGAAAAAAGGTACCTAAAAATACCTGCCCGAACATTTAATTTTTGCGGGTATTGCGTGTGATGTTCGCGCAAGCAATGAGGATTTTCGTTGCTCCATAATACGCAATTGTGACGATTCGCTTAACCATTGAGTTGAAAGGTTGATTCATCTGAAAATACAATGAGCGATTTAAAATTGGGACAATCGCCGGTCTGAATCATCTTCATTTAATTCTTGATGAAGATTCATTTTGTAGGGGTGAAAATTAATGATCTTTAAATTCCTAAAAATCGATATCTGACTAATTTGAAGCTGTTGAGAGGGTCTTCGATGAATGATTGGGCCACTTCTATTTGCCGCTCATTTGAGGTTTCAATTTTCGGCCCTCCAGATTTCGGACGATTCCCAGTTTCTTCAAATCGCCTGATTGTATTTGAGACAGTGGACTTACTAATGCCTGGTAAGCCTACTCGAAATGACACCATTACTTCGTCATACGACCTACATCTATCACCCCAACCTCTCATCATTAATAAAGTAACCCTCTCTCGTTCTGTTAGAGTAGCCCTGGCAAAAGAAAAGGAAAGAATAACAAGAAAGAACTTTGAAGAAACAGCAATAGCGGCAAAAAATTAACCTTACTAACTATCCTGAAAAGAAGGAATTAATAATTAACCTTACTAAATATCTTGTTAGAGAAGCGAATCCAGCGAAAGTAATTGTTATTCAAAAGTGATAAAATAACAATTGAAAAACAGAATCAACACTGTTAGAGGGTCAAATTAAAATTACAATTGAAAACCAAAAACTACACCAAAAGCAATCGCCTCCACTAACTATCTTGAGAAGGACTGTTAGAGAATTGAATGCAGCGAAAGAATAGAAATACTAAAAACAGTAAACCAGCCAGATCAATACACTCAACTAAATATTAGAGGTGCAAATACAGCGAAATTAAGAGGACAGTAAACGGGGGTGGTGAAGATTTTCAAAAACTCAACCAATTTACGCCAAATTTGGCACAGGGGGCGTTTTCCGCTTGCCGATTGAGATTCTGCACTCAGTTTTTGGAAATTCAGAGTTCAAGATGGCGGATCCAAGATGACGGACGAGATATCTTAACGGGTTCCAGCAAATCAAATGAAAAATTCTATAATTTTGAAGATCAATACAAAACATACTTTTACATCAAGAAATTAATGAAGATGATCAAGACGGAGAAATTGAATTTTGTCAAAACATGATGGGAAGGATTGTTCAGTATTTTAATTTTGAGTTACTATTTATTCAAACAAATCGACATTTCAAGTCAATCGTTGCAGAAGGAAGTAGTCTCAATGATTCATGAAATAGCTGTTAAAACTTCAAATTAATAATTTTTGGAAAGAACGGAGAGTAACTATTCAGCAGCTAGCTAAGATCCTTCATTTAAATCTACTCAATTTTTTTTACAGCTACTTAAAAATAATCGTACACGTTGCTAAAAAAATAGATATGGAGCATCTCAGACAAAGAAAAGACAATGGTTGCACTAATATTATACCTGATACTTTAGGAGCGCCATTGAAAATTTTTATGTCCGTCTGCTAGGATTTTGATGGAGAACAGTATACCCTATTTAAATAAAACGGTGTCTAGAGTCAAAAGTTACGGAGTTAGTGAGTAACCTTGGATACTGTAATCAAACTTAAAGGTCTAGCGTTTTTACGTATATCCCATAATAGCGCGTAATATATTTACAACTTGTACACTCATCTTTCTATAATATCTTCATCATTAAATAAATACTGTAAAAATTTTCTAAATATCAAGTAGTATATTCTCAAACTCAAAATATATTATCTACAAAACCAATCAACATTTTTTTTCAATATTGTCAAAATTATAATATGAACATTTTACCCAAACACTATCACACGGACAAATATTCTATAGTCAATCTCTTTTTAAAACCAGTGACTTTTACAAAATCTTACTTTTTAAAATATTCCCCAAAAGCAACTAATCGCACCTGAAAATAAATATCTACTAAACAAAAACTTAACTACATAGAACATTAGATCAAGTGTCAAACATTCTTGCTTCGCGAACAAAAATCAGGTAATGAAATACTGACTCTTGCTATTTTCGTACTTTCAAATGCACTTGTCCGTCACGTATCAGTATGGGGCCGGTGACCTGGATTATAGCTGTAGTAGTGTTCTGGCAGCTCCTGGAGAAGTTTAATGATTCCTAGTGACGTCACAGTGCGGGTTCATATTATGTCAAAAAGCATTTAGTGTGAAGGAAAAAGTAAAAGACCACTGGCACTGCCGCGCACTCGAACTGTAATTTACATTACAAACTACCGACATTTGTACCGATTTTGTTTCATAATTTAACGGGCTATGACTCACATTTATTTATAAAAGTGTTGTGTAAGAATCAAGAACGTTTAGACGGAATAGCACAAAACAAGGAAAAGTACATATCGTTTAGCAGGCACATATTAGTCGACACAAAAGTGAAGGAAAATGGGAAAAAGAAGAAGATGTATTTGAAATTAAGATTTTTGAATTCCTACCCTCTTATGGCTTTGTCGATAGATAAGCTGGCGGCTGATTTAAAAGCTGAAGAATTTCGTGAGTTGAAAAAGTACAGTTTCAATTATTAAAACAAAAAGGTATATTCCCGTACATGGACGATATAAAGAAATTAGACGAGATATCGTCACCCAGCAAAAATGACTCTCTTACCGAAGTGCACGTAACCGACCAACAATACGACCGAGCAAACGAAATACGGCACGTATTTAAGTGCAAAACGTTAGGAAACTATTCTGGTTTGTAGTTGAAATGGGATGTATTGTTACTAACGGATATTTTTGAAACGGTCAGACAAAATTGTTTAAATGCTTATAAGTTGGATCCCGCATGGTACTATGACGCCTCTGGATTGAGCTGGGATGCAATGTTACGGTATACCAATGTCGAATTAGAATAACTCACCGATATTAATTTGCGGCATTTTTAAAAAAGGAGCATCAGCGATGGAATCAGTCATTGTGTATATAGAAACAAAGTGCAAATAATAAATATTTGAAAACATTTCGAATCGACGAACAAGGTTCCTGTTTAATGTATTTAGATGCGACAAATTTGTACGGTTACAGTATGTCGCAATACCTTCCAATTTCAAATTTTGAATGGTTATCGGATACTGACCTACAAAATGTGGATATAACACTAATAGCGGACGTGGATGTGACCTATCCCGAAGAATTGCACGACGATCATTCCGACTTACCGTTTTTAGTAGAAAATATGCCATCACCAATGACAAAAACAAAACGTAAGAAATTAATTGCAAATTTAAACAATAAAGTAAATTATGTTAGTCATTACAGAAATTTAAAACAAGTGGTAAGGAACAGATTGAAAATAACATGAGTACATAGGGCGTTGAAATTTAAATAGGCGCCGCCGTTAAAAGAGTAAGTCGATTTGAACACGCATTAGAATTACTGTCAAGCAAACAAGTTGCTGACTTTTAACAAAGGATAGAGGTTTGTATGATTATCGATCCACGCCACCACGGAATAGTTTAATTAGGACGGTGAATTTTATTGCCCATAAAACTTGAGCAACGAACACGTGCAAATATAACAAAGTAGATATTTCAAGAAATACAGGCAAATAACAAAACATTTAAGCAATTAATCTTTCCAAAGAACCTATTTGGAAGTAGTTTTAACAACCAGCATATAATGAAGTATTAATTTTTTGAGGAATGGCTATTTGAAATAATAAACAAACTTGCACGTATTTCAAAGAAAAGGGTTTAGGAGAAGCAAATGTTTGTTTGTTTTAAACAAATTTATAGAATCTATTTCACGTACCAAGTAACATTTATGCAGGACGATTTTAATATTTGAATATTGAACTTGTTATTATTTGAGAATAACATAAAAGATTTAGATTAGCGTTTTCAATTAGGGTCGTTGTAATTTCATGCAGAATCTCCATATTTCAGAAAGTTACCGTAACAAGCCTAAGAATTCGTTTTAATTTAAATCCGAATAAATATTACATTACAAACAAACAATGCTTGTTTTCCAAGTTTTACTGTAAATTTGAATTGAGCGCTGGTTTCTTGATAACCGAAAATTAAGGTCTACTGGGAATTAATGCATACCTGTATATCTCCTACTAACATACGCGTTTTAAATTAAACAAGTTTTTGAATCTATTGAAATAAGTACTGCTGTTATGTTTTGTTATCAGACTACTAAAAATTTCAGTAGAGCTGTAGGTTTGTACGTGCAAAATATTTAATTAGTGTTTTGGAAAGCTTCCATGTTCTTTTTTTGAGTTTGTCGACTCGATAAATTCAGAGAACTGTCTTCTTTACGACTCAAGTGCTTTTAGTGGGGCTTCTGAACATAATACTTTTATAAAATAGCCCTACAGATTTTTATTTTTACAAAATAAAGTTTTATAAATGCCAGTTTTTCAAAAAGAAGTCTACTGCAATGATCATAAGCAATACAGCAAAATATATATGTATATATATTGCTACGAGCCGCTGTTACAGGCGATGATATCTGCTTAAAAATCACATGACGTGGGCGCCATTAATTGCTACGTGCTGTTGTTTCCTTTTTCTTCTGTTAAAACTCTACTACTCGAGCGCCACGATTGGGCGTCTATTAATTGCTACGAGCTCCACCCACTATTAAGTAACTCTGATTATGAAGTTTGCCACGGCTGCTTAGCTGCTTTCTAAAAACATAGCTAACTACTCAAAAAAATATTGCTCCGGTAAATCGCCTACTTTTATTAACATATCAGAAAAAATGTTCACGCCAAAATCAAAATTAAACTCTTTCACACATTATTTACATATTCTATACACCCCCCAATATTTCCATAACAATACATTTTGATATCAAAATTTATTCCAGATAAATGTTTCACTTAATACAATCAGAGAAAGTAATAGGACTTTACCACATTTCATACTTTAACCCTGGTTTCTTACGAGCTCATAGTAAACCTTTACCTTTCGTGCTAATTTTTGCACACTAATAATAAAAAAAAACCCTTTTACCTCGTACATAAATCAAATATTATAAATCACTCCTAGTCATAAATTCTCACATAAAATACAGTAAAAATAACTCAACTTGAAGAATTCACTCCGTGACTATTCCACTGTTTGTCCTTTTAGTTCATAACATTATACACATCAATGCACTAAATCATTACGCACCTGTTTACACACATATACAATAAAAAGGCATCAGTTACCTGGATTCCATAACTGCACACGGGCCTGCCGTTATTCCATCAATGACTGCGGCATTTAGGAACACCCTAATCGGGATTGCAATCACTCCAACTGCAAGGCTGCAACCATATCACCAAGACCTCATCTCGTTCACCAATTTGATAGGGTTTCCAAACTCCAAAACCTCCTCTGTTAATATCATAAATTTGTTGGTAAACCACCAAACCGATCAAACATTTCTGGCATTAGAGCCGCCAGCTTGGAGATATAATAGCAGTAAGCTAGTTGAAAACTAAGCTAACGACGTACGCTTGTTGAAAACTAAGAGCGTTACCAACCCATCTCAGACGGTTTAAATTCTCTTTCCCCATCCCACAAATCTGCCAAATTTTTAAAAATTTCTACAATACAAACATTCGTACACAACAATTCTTCGTAAAACTTTCAACGGTCAATTGTACCTACACCTCCCTAACGTACATTCAAAATTCCTTGTATTTTATTTAACTAGCACTCATTTCTTTGAAAATCACTTGAAGGTAACAAACACTCGCGCGTTACTAAATGAATTCCTCGTATGTTGACACCCTACCTAAAAATAACCTTGTATGAATCCTAATCAACAAACGATATGATTTTAACTACGCCCCTCAATATAACTGGTGTTATATCTATCTCACTTCAATATAAGCGATAAAATCAACTATCTCTTACTTTGTTTTCCATGTTTGTGGTATAATTAACAACTGCTACAACACTCCACTAACCTTGTATTCACTCAAATCAACAAACGCTAACCTTTTAAAACTACTCCTTTCAATATAACACGTGTTATATCTATTTTACCACAACATCTGCGCTAAAATCACCCATTGCTTATTTTGTTTCCTCGTTTGCAAGCTTCTTTTGTAACGTTCAACAGTTACTCTTACAACTTGAGTTTTACATCTTTTTAAGAGGCTATAAATTTTTATTCTAATTGACGTCGGAACTAACAACTACCTGGAATTTCTGTTGTTTGTGCAGCGTTTTACCCTATTAATATACGGGAAAATACAACGGTTACATCTGTTTATAGTTTAATGATAATTGAAAGGTTCCTTCAAAACACTTTTAAACGCTTTTACTTAATAATATAACTGCCACTTTGCTTGTAAACTAAACGGTTTTAAATCTTAGAAAATAAGTTAAGCTTTTCAGAAATTATTCCTACAATTTGCAATTATTAAATACTAGGGTTAAAATATGTTTATGACATGACCTTTTAAATGCTATCTTACACACGGAATGTTTCTAAATTACACACTATGAGTATTTATATCTGCTTTTAACTTACTGAATTTTTTTAGTAAAATAATTAGTTTCTCAACTAATGTGTTTGAAAAGCGTTTCAAAGCATACTGAATCACAAAATGATTTACCAATTAACAAATAATGCCCTTTTACTGTGATATATATATATATATATATATATATATATATATATGTATAATATGATAGTTTGTGGGCTATAGGTCTACTGGAAATAAGTTTATTCTTTCCTTTGGGAGCTTACGAATCCTATATACCACCTAGTTGATACTTTTTACAACTTTGTACGGGCCCTCTTAATGTCTTTGTAACCTTGGCGACAGTCCATGTTTCCATCTTGGGTTGTACGGTCAGACGCAGACTTCGTCTTGAAAACCAGACTCCTGCGCCTTGTTGTCATAGCTGGTTGCAAGCAATTTGAAAATTTTTCTTTACTCCACCATGGATGTCATACATCTTACGCTTGGGCTTCTCAACGTGCTGTAGCTCACGATGTCATTTCCAGGACTACATCCAAACCCAAGGTCACATGGTAGACGTATCTCGTGTCCCAGCATAGCACATGTAGATATACGTCCAGTTCTGTCATAAACTGAAGATCGATAGGCCAATAAAAATAGTTATATGTATTGGTCCTAGTCTTTCTGGTGTTGGGAAACACCTTTGGAAAAGTACTTGCCTAAGGTGCGGTTCATGTGCTTTACCATACCATTCTATTGTGGGTGTAATGGTGTTGTTCCAATTTTTCTCGTCCCCAACCACAGGGAAATTTCCTGCAATTACGCACACTCAAAATTTCTGCCCTGATTGGCGTGCAATTTTACAAGAACTCCACAACGACAGAACAGTTCCTTTATCAGTACTTTAGAAACGGTTGCAGCTTTTTCACTTGGTATCGAATACGTTTCGTTCCATTTCGTAGAATAGTCCATTACTATCAAATGTACGTATTCCCGAAGTCGGTCTCAGGGAATGGACCGGCAATGTCGATTACCACTCTCTCAAAGGGGCTCCCCACGTTGTATTGCCTTACTGGAACTTTACGGTTCTCCAATTGTGCACACAACTGACACTTGCGGCTCCACTCTTATACATCATCCTTCCAGCCTACAGGGTAAATTTTTGTTCGGACTTTCCCACAGTCTTCTTAACGCCGAAGCGTCCTTCCAACTCTCGGTTTTTAGGAACTACCATTCATGTGATTTTTCAATGCTCCACCCGAAGGTAATACTTTAGCGGGGTAGCGAGTTTTCTTCTACCTGAAAAATTTGGAATTTTGCCGAAACCTTGCTGTTCCACGCAAGTTAGGGATCTTTAACGTGCGTGACAACACTCACACACGTGACGTCTATTTTACCTCTTTTCCGAACGATGGTGTATTTTTGTGAAAAATGCTCGCCTAACATTTTTTCAAGCGGATCGTGTCGGGTTTTGATTCCGGGACCTTGGGCGTAGTAGTTACACACATACCAACTACGCCACGGAGCCGCCTTTTTAGGAACTACCACCTTAAGCGTACTTGCGGATTCATCTCCATTCTCTAAGGATTGCGCCAAGAAGCCATTCTCTACTTTCAGAGATTTTCATTGTGACCAGTACGATTTCAGGGTGCTACTCAATGCGCTAATGTCCTGCCAGAATGGACATTCTCCTCTGGCTTTCCAACCCAGAATAACACATTTGTCATTTTCCTCTTCCACTCGCATCTGCAAAGACTGTCAATCGTCATTAATCACAGTAGTTCGACCAAATAGATAACACTTCGTTTCTAACTGCGAGAAATGGCTACAATCTTCGGGATAAGGCCGTCTCAAAAGCGCATCCGCACTACGTTGACTTGTACCAACACAGTGTTCCGAGTTGGAGTCATTCTCCTGCTACTTTCCTGTCCATCTGGTGACTTGCACTTCGGGATTTCTAACCTATAGTAGCCATTTTAGGGTAGTGCGGTCAGTTCTTAGGTAAAATTGTCTCCCGCATAGGTATTTATAAGAGTGTTCTATTGATTTCACCACAGTCAACAGTTTCCGTTTTGTAACGCAATAATTTCGTTCTGGTTTCGTTACTACAGTTACCAATGACTATTTCTTGGGTCCGTCGTGTATCTGGGATAGTACACTTTCGATGGCGACATTGCTTGCGTCTGTATCCAAAATGAATTTGCTTTTCAATCAAGAATGGCATAAAATCGGAGCTATTGTCAATAAATGCCTTAGTTGTTGGAAGTTATTCGGGCAAACATCATTTCAAACGTAATCACGCCCTCCTCCAGTCAGCTTGGTCAAGGACTTGGCATATTCGCAAACCCGGAAACAAATCTTCTATAGTAAGTGCACAACCCCAGAATGTTTGTTTTTTGGCGCCGGCCGCTCTTGCACCCCCTTAAAATTTTCAGGGTCTGCGACTTTGTTACGTGAAATTACGTGCTCTAGATATTTTACCTTTTTGCCTAGTAAGTGGCACTTTTTTGATTCAGCTTTAGATTGGTTCTTCAGAGGATTCGAAACACTTCCCAAGTGTAGGCCAAACGACTTCCCAATTATAATAACGGTGTTATTCATTAAACGCTTGAAGGCGGCAGAAGCGTTGCAGAGCCCAAATGGCTTGACTGAAAACCGTAGACCCGTACCAATAGCGAAAGCAGTCTTTTCCCGATATTTGGGTACCATATGCAATTGTCAGTAGCCACTCTTCAAGCCCAAGTTTGAAAACCATCGTAACCTTGAAAGTGTATTTAGGGTGTCGTCAATCCTTGGAAGTGTGTAACTATCCTTTTTGGTCACATCATTCAAAAGTTTGTAGTTCACACAAAATTTTGTCAACCCGTCTTTCTTCTTCGCAAGCACAATTGGCGATACCCAAGGGCTGCTGTTTTATAGACCATGTATCTTCCGTATCGATTCTCTGCTTGACTACTGCGGTTTTTCCTAACAAGGCAGCTCCGTGGTGTGGTTGGTTCAATGGCTGGGTTCAAATCCCGACTCGATCCGCTTGAAAAATGTTAGGCGAGCGCTTTTCACAAAAATATGCCCTCGTTCGGATGACAGGTAAAATGGAGGTTCTGTGTGTATAAAGATCCCTACCTTGCTTGTAACAGCAAGGGTTCAGCAAAATTCAAAATTTTTCAGGTAAAAAACTTACTTCCTGGCCACCTTCGGGTGGAGCATTGGAAAATCAAAGGTAGGGGTCCTTCCTAACCGACTGCCGTAGAAGTGAACACGTCCGAGTACCGCCACATAAACAACCAAAGGATACCACCAAACCGTTGCATACTTTTTCAAAGTACTATCGTAGTTATCGGTGTTTAATATCCTAACTACATCGATTATCACTTTGGTCAGAGCCATCTCCACAAACATGCCCTTTCCGAGGGATTTGACACTTATCGGTTCAACAGCGCGCCCAAAGCTTTTTCGGAGAGCACCATCCAAGCGCCCCATTATCGCACTTTTTGTCCTTCCCGGTAGGATAACGTCGTCCGTCAAACAAACTTGCAAATACACGCCATATCTTTTGCAAAACGACATTTCTTCGTTCCCTAATCTCAAGACCTGTTTCATATCTACATGAAATCCATACCTCTTTAAGGTATCAATCTCCAATATAACTTCTTCGATGTTGTTCGCTATTACCACCTCATCGTCGAATGTCTTGCTCCCAACTCCGATTTTTACATTTAGCATTCCGTGTGTTTGAATTTCCTTAGTAGTCACGGTTCGAAGACGGCCGTCTTGGGTGACACTTTACCACAGTCACGCACTACATCCGGAATAGCAATTGTCCTAGTGGCTCAAAAACTTTATAGTCTTGTCCTTAAACTGTCTATATGATGTAAGTGCTGTAGATATGCTTAAATCGTGCGATGGGGATGATGGTCTCGGAGGCAGAATCCGTGTAGAGTGACTTTTGTCTCCTCTTGTAGATTCCTTTCCGTTTTCCGCTGTTTAGGCTGTTTACATTTGAGCTGTTTATGCCTAAATACGCGGCACAATTCCAATATCTGGTTCCCTTTTTTGTTGGTTGTTGTTCACGAAGTACTCGTCGAATCACTTGTGCTATTTTCTCTTGGCCCTGCGCTCTACAGAGCATATTACTTTGCCACTACTACAATGCGAAGCTTGCTTTGTCGCTTCAAATTCAAAAGCATAAGCTAGCTCATAATCTGGGGTCCTTAGGTGAGCCAAACACAGTGCTTGCTAAATGTTTCTGTCGCGCATCCCGTCGACAAAGGTCTGTACTGGCAGCTGTTCTAGGAAAACAACTGGTGCTGTTGGGTAAGCAAGTCTAACGAGGCGAGCAATACTTAATTCAAGCTCCTGCAGATTTTCATTGGCCCTTTGTAGCGGTTCTTCACTTGAGCGTCTTAAACTTGTTGCAGATGAGAGTCGCCGTTGCTCATTTCCAGCCTTGATGTTAAGGCTCCGTAGTTTCTTCGTTCATGCTCTGGTATGGTTATTAGAATATTTAAGGCCTCATCGCGTAACACAACAGTCAACGCGGTTGCATTTTTTCCACCGCTCCAGTGGTTAGCTCTTGGAGCAGCCTCGAAATGCTTGAAATATGACTGCCAAAATGACTCTCAATGAAAAGTGGGAGTTTTTATTCTGAATTTTTACGTCACTTCGCATTCTATGACATTCTTAAATTCTGGGGCGTGATGCTGTATCATCGGCAGTGAGGGCTCTGGAGTTTTCATGGTTAGGGAATTAATCCGCTTCTCCATCCTTAGTACCTCTTTTTTCATTATACGCGAGTTTTTTACCAAATCTCCTTTTCGAGTTTTGATAAACCGCCTTAAAAATTTGAGTTCCATATTTATCGCGGAGTTCCCACTTTCTTTTGAAAATTCCTCTTTCAATTGGTTGTAATTTTCAACTAATTCTTGTTCGACTGCTTTTACATGATGTCGCTTTTACGCGGTCTTTATAGCCTGCTGTATAAACTCCTTTTTCAATTGTTGAACCGCTTTCGCGTTCTGGTCTAATTGCGCTGCGAAATTTTCCTGTAAACTACGGAGATCTCGTTCAGTTCCGCATGGCTTACGGTATTTCCTTGTTACTTT
Organism: Platerodrilus igneus; assembly: GCA_036346225.1. Classification (NCBI taxonomy): domain Eukaryota; kingdom Metazoa; phylum Arthropoda; class Insecta; order Coleoptera; family Lycidae; genus Platerodrilus; species Platerodrilus igneus. The sequence goes on from JARFIW010001638.1 coordinate 2,491,163, forward strand.
TTTGAAGCTTTTTTGTACTTTAACGGAATTTTCAGCCAAGCGCTTATCCACGCTTGGCTTGAACTCCTTCAAAAATAAAATTCTGGTGTCCATTACTTTTCATTTGCTACGAGGAACAGGCATTCTACTAAAAATCGTTCAAAAGTCTTTAATCCCTCCGCAGTCACCAGTGTAACGAAAACTCTATTTGCAATAACAACAGTTTTTTTTAAATTTTCAAACGGACTAACATGCTTTTTCAACAACTCGTACTTACAATAGATTTCTAAACGCTCTCACAATTATTTACTTTCAGCTAATCGCTAAGAGCACAAGTATTATCTTCTTAAACTGCGATGCTACCTTCTTAATTACTTATTACCTAAGCACTTCAATTATTTGTACAAGCACTATTTAATAATTGAGATTAATTTATATGCTCCCTACAGTAATTTATATTAACAGAGGGAGTCATTTATATCAACTTCTTAATTACCTATTTTCGAAGCACTACAGTGAACTATTCAAGCACTATTTACTAATTTATGTTAATTTATATGATCACTACATCAACAGTCATTTATATCGACAGTAATTTAGGTCACATTTGTACTACTACTTATTTCATATCCACAATTATCAAATTTTAAACTAGAACATATCGTAATTAAAGTTTCAATCAGAAATCAATTTCAATTACAGTAGAACCTCTCATATCTGACCTTCCCATAACCGACTCTTCCGATATCTGACTAGGTGAGCTGTATCTACTACACTACGTATGTTTTGTTTTCGTGTCACAAACTGTCAGTTCAGCCGTGAGTGTTGATGTGGAATGTAGTCTGACCATACAAAATCTTGTACTGTTCTATGTTTATTAACGTCAATACTGTTTGTGTTTTCCCCGGATTGTGAGGTGTTTAAATTGGGGTTACATGTGTGACAATGGCAACTCAAAAACGTAAACGCGTATGTGTTTCTCTGCAACAAAACTTGAGGTGTTACAACGATTGGACCATGGTGAGTCTGTTGTTAAGCTAGCTTCTGAGTTGAGTGTAGGGATGACTATGGTAAAAACTGGAAAAAAAAGACCGTAAAGATCTGGATGCGTACCCAACAATATTTGAGACAGATGATATATTAAAAAGTAGAAAAATGTTGAAAAAATCAAAACTTGAACTTGTCGATGAAGCGTTATGAGTTTGGTTTTGTCAGGAAAGGCGCAAAGTAATACCATTGTCAGGCCCCATCGTAAAGGAGAAAACCATAAAATTGCAAAAAAGCTGGGCGGTGATCTAGAAAAGTTTAGCGCTAACGAAGGGTGGCTGCATAAGTGGAAGTTGCGTCAATGGCATACGATATGTTATAATTGCCGGGGAAAAACTATCAGCTGATGAAAATATTGCTAAAGAATTTGTAGAAACATTTGAGAAGTTGGTCACAGAACAGAAACTTGTACCCGAACAAGTGTACAATGTAGACGAAACGGGTCTAAAATACAAAATGCTTACAAAACCACTGTTGCTGCTAAAAAATGACCCTGTGCTAGGAACAACGTAGTGAGTCATTCTGCTGCTAAGGACGCCTTCGAAGTTGCGCTGAAATACATCGAGCAACATCCAAATGCTATCTCAATGGACGTATTGTGGGCAAAAAAGTTGAGGGACTCTTTCGCAAAGTCAAGATTTAAAAAATTGAAACAAAAATCCAGTTCTTTAAATAGGGCATATTTAGATTTACAAGTACAATAAAGTTGTATTACAGTACTGTGTAGCTGTTTTTCTACTTAGGAAAAAAGTTTTTTTTGCTCCTCCCGATATCCGACCTTTTGGCCGTTTCGACCATGGCCCGGACCCGTCATGGTCGGATATGAAAGGTTTTACTGTAGAACTAAACTTCGAAACCCCTTAACGGCTATTTGCATTTATTAATTGTACTAGTTATTTCCGAATATTCCAGAAACTATGCAAATAACATTCTCAAGACTTCTTATTGTAAATTTTAAGTGCAAAATCTTGTATCTGTCACTCAAGAAAATTCATACCGCAGGACATGTCAATCATCTTTTGAGTTTCAAGCCTTCGTTTGCGTTTTAAGGTAATTATTCTAGTCAGAAGTAGACCAAGCGGCGCAACAACATGTTCCTTGGTCTTACCCAGATGTATTTCGACCGAATCCACTCTATAGTTAGAGTGAAGCATACAGATAGCACTAAATAAACATGTTACTACCTTAGACACAGTCAATTTTCAATTTTATGCACACAAGTGGGAGTTCCAAACAATGCATAATTTTGTGACTCGCGTAGGTGTTTTAACAAAATTAAGCATTTTATTTGGCGTAATCCAAACAAAAACTTCAGTGTGCATTTTGGCAGAGAAAGTCTTCGAAGTGACGATTAATGAATTAGATGAAAAATTTTGAGTCAGAACGTTATTCTGAGAATGCTTCTGTATTGAGAGCGAGGTAGAAATTCAAACGAAATGTATAGCTTAGGAACGCGAATTTACTAGAAAATTACAAAATAAATATTAAATCCATCATCTAAAGTGATAAAATACACGTGTTACCATTGTGAATGACACAAAAATCGCATTTTGCCAAGTCCCGAAAGTTTTAGCAAATATTTAAATTGACACTTATCTTTTGAATAATAAACGTTTATTTTCCCATTATTGAAAGGTAGAGCACCTTGGCATTAGTCACTTTTATTTCGGCATTTTTCTATGAGCTTAAAAATTCAACCTTAAACTAGTACATTGACTCCTTATCAAATAAGATAGGTCTCCAGACGTATTTGATATTTACTGATAATGGACTTTTTGCAGACTATCGCTTATATAAATTACTTCAACTGTCCGTAACTGCTTGCAATCATGAATAATTCACATTATTATATTATCGTACCAACACATTTGGTGAATCATAAAGTTAGCTTCGGTTATAGTATTCTTTATTCTTTCATCAGTCGGGCATATTACTGGAAAGTCATTAGTCTCAATCACAGACAGTATAATTATGGTTAGAGTTAATACGCTTATACTTACGTGGTGTTTAATTTTGGGGATTAGTTACCCAGATAACGTTTTTAATTATTACTATGGAACTTATCGTCGAATTCGCCATGATCGCATGAATTGGAAGAATGGTGGAGAGTATGCTTCAGAATTACGCCAAGGAATCCATGGTCAACCCATATGCACAGAATGGCGTATTGTAACATTCCACAATGGACTTTATTTTGAAAATAAGTACGATTGCTTCAAATTTCGAGGTAAGATATTTTGTACTTTTAAATATAGGGCGAATCCACCTCTTCTCGGCCACCTAGTCATGTATTGAGATAATATTTTCTGACTATAAATGTTTTTATATACAATTATAACTTAAATCATACATTTTTGATTTAATAAACTGAATTATTTTTGGAATTTATTAACTATTGTAATAAAAAACTAGCTGTGTTTGATGTGTGTGCTAACTGCACACCATTTTTTAAAAATCCTGATTTTGAAAGTTGTTCCAGATTGTTCTAATGTTGTACCGCATTGTTCCAATTCGACATTATTTTATTCCAAAAGGTTCTTCGCAAATTTGGAAAAAACCCATTTTGTTATTGGCATCCCATTTATCGAAAATTGCAGTTTTGGCCATCGCTTAACATTGTTCTAGTTGTTCCAAACATTGTTCCAAAAGTATAATTCCGTAACTAAACGATTTAAAAAAAACGGCAAAAAAACATTTTTTAAAAATAGAAATTTTGGCCCTCGATTAAGATTGTTCTAGCTGTTCCAAACATTGTTCCAAAAGTACAATTCCGTATCAAAACGATTCTACGAAAAAACGGGAAAAACATTTTTTTGCTGGCACCCTATTTTTCAAAAATCAAAATTTTGACCCTCGACTGAGATTGTTCTAGTTGTTCAAAAACGGCAATTCTGTATCTAACCGATTCCTAAAAAAAAACTGAAAAAAACATTTTTAGATAGACAAGACTGCCGGCCAAGAGTAAACATACCTTTCCCTTTTTGCCCCAATGGATAATTTTTTGTTCTGAGCTGTTCTAAGCCTACAAAACATAGTTGTGCAGTATGAATCTCCTATCATCAGTGGTTCTCCCGAAAACCATGTTTTAACTGTATCGACAAGAGTAAACGTAGCCTTGCTCCTTTGTTCCAATGGCTAATTTTTTCTTCTGAGCTGTTCGAAGCCTAGAAAACATATTTCTGCAGTATGAATCTCTTATCACCAGCGGTTCTTCCAAAAATCGATGTTTTTACTATATCGACAGGAGTAAACAGAGCCTTCCTCTTCTGTTCCAATGGCTAACTTTTTGTTTTGAGCTGTTCTAAGTTTAAAAACATAGTTCTGCGTTATGAGTCTTTCATCGCCACCAGTTCTCCCAAAATCGAGGTTTTTACTGTATGGACAAAAGTAAATATAGTTTTTCTCTTTTGTTTTATATAGCTAACTTTTAGTTTTGACCAATTAGTAGTCATCGCTTTCATTACAAAAATAAGAAAGAAATTATTAATGGATGTGTTTGACAAGGATGTTAGGTCATGGAACGATTGGCCAATAAATGTATATACCTATAAAATCTACGTGGCTTTTTTCTAACGAAAATAATATCTCACCAACCACAACGAGAACGAACATATAAGTTATATTTAGGAGTATAATAAAATATTAATAGCATTTAATAATAAAATAAGTCATATATTTGTCAAGATTTTGGTGTAATGTATTTCAAAACAGTTTCTTTACTCCCGTGCATAAAGTTCCACTTTACACATCAATATTTATACATGAACTACTATTTCACACACCGGTGCGTGAAATGAAATGTAATCCTTATGGGATTTACTTCACACATACTTGCCATAAAAACCCATTCATAATTTCTTTCTTATTTTTGTAATGAAAACAGAAGAGGAAGGTTATGTTTACTCTGCCGATTAGGTAAAAACATCGATTTTTGGGAGAACCGCTAGTGATAGAAGATTCATACTGCAGAACTATGTTTTCTAGGCTTAGAACAGCTCAGAACAAAAAGTTAGCCATTGGGACAAAGGAGGAAGGCTATGTTTACTCTTGTCGATACAGTAAAAACATGATTTTTGGGAGAACCGCTGGTGATAGAAGAATCACACTGCAGAACTATGTTTTCTAGGCGTAGAACAGCTGAGAACTAAAAGTTAGACATTGGAACAAAAAAGGAAGGCTATATTTACTCTTGTCGATACAGTAAAAACATCGATTTTTGAGAGAACCGCTGGTGATAGGAGAAATATACTGCAGAACTATGTTCTCTAGGCTTAGAACAGCGCAGAACAAAAAGTTAGCCATTGGAACAAAAGAGGAAGATTATATTTACTCCAGTCGATGTAGTAAAAATATTGATTTTTGGGAGAACCGCAGGTGATAGGAGATTCATACTGCAGAACTATGTTTTCTAGGCTTAGAACAACTCAGAACAAAAAGTTAGCCATTGGAACAAAAGAGGAAGATTATGTTTTCTCTTGTCGATATAGTAAAAACAAGGATGTTTGGGAGAACCACCTGTGATAGGAGATTCATACTGCAGAGCTACGTTTTTTATGCTTTGAACAGCTCAGAACAAAAAGTTATCCATTGGAGCAAGAAGGGAAAGGTATATTTACTCTTGGCTCGGCAGTCTTGTTTGTCCACAAACGTTTTTTTTCCGTTTTTTATAAGAATTGTTTAGATACGGAATTGTCCTTTTGGAACAATGTTTGGAACAACTAGAACAATCTTAATCGAGGGTCAAAATTTCGATTTTTGAAAAATGGGGTGCCAGCAAAAAAAAGTTTTTTGTCGCTTTTTGAAGAATCGTTTAGATACGGAATTGTACTTTTGGTACAATGTTTGGAACAACTAAAACAATTTTAATCGAGGACCAAAATTTTGATTTTTCAAAAATGGGGTGCCAGCAAAAAAATGTTTCTTGCCGTTTTTTTAAGAATCGTTTATATACGGAATTGTCCTTTTGGAATATTGTTTGGAACAACTAGAACAATGTTAAGCGTTGGCCAAAACCGCGATTTTTGATAAATGGGGTGCCAGTACCAAAATGGGTTTTTTTCAAATTTTCGAGGAACCTTTTAGAATAAAATAATGTCGAATTGGAACAATGCGGTATAAGATTAGAACAATCTGGAACAACTTTCAAAATCATTATTTTTAAAAAATGGGGTGCTAACTTTACACACATCTGTGTCTGGTATACTGCGTTCCGGCCATAAGCTGTTACGTTTAAAATTCCCGTCAAGTAAACAAATTTGGAATTGCCTTGAAGGAGCGAGAACTACGTAACAATAAGGGCGCATCGGCTATCTGCAGTGGTGCGGGAATGGGTTTCTATGGAAGAGCTATAAAATAAAATAGAAATTACAAATAAAAATAAGGAACAAGAATAATAATAAAATAATTGAAGTATACAAATTCTACGTTATATTATCGAGTACCTTGAAAAATTTCGAGAGGCGCCAAACCGTCTCTCATAGCAATTCCGTTGATTATACAGTGCGCCCAAGATAAGGATGAACAGCATGGGGATCTCAGAAACCGTAAAAGTTAGAAAGACAATTAAATTACAAAAAGTTGTGCAATTTGGGAATCAATAATATGCCGTTGAGAAAATTCTAAAATGTGGCTTACTTCCGGAGATATTCGAAAATATCCGAAATTTCGCAATTTTGTTTTTTTTAAAATTATTTGAAAAGGTATAAAAAAACAAAAGGCACTTTGTTATTTCCATTATTTTAGATGAACAAGACAGCGTTTACAAAATTTCTATAGATAGTTTCGTTTCCAAGAAATCGTAATCAATCTTACTTTTTATATGGCCCCTTTGACTGATAATTATTTAGGCGAAGACCAATATAGTATTCGTAAAAACAGAGGGACTAGAGAACCGATACTAATAATTAGGGTAATTATCGAAAAAAGGTTACAAAAAATAAAAAGACTCATTTCGCGTTTGTAAATTTAGAAAAAGCGTTTGATAGGGTTAATTGGATTGTTGTGTTCAGGGTTTTGCGAAAAATAGAAATCTCTCATGGGGATAGAAAAATTATTTACAGTCTACATAAAAACCAAAGCGTAGTAATTAGATTTGATGAAATACAAAAGAAGCTAAGATTGGAAATGGTGTTAGACAGGGCTGTATATTTTCTCCCTTGATTTTTAATGTTTATATTGAGGAAGCTTTAAACTTAGCTAGAGAGAGAAAAGAGATAGGTATTAGTATACAGGGACAGAAAATAGACATGCTACGTTTTGCAGATGATATAGCCATTATAGCAGAGTCTAGAAAAGAGCCAGGGGAGTTTTTAAATATTTTAGATGAGATACCACAGAGTAACTATACTATGAGAATTAACTCAGGAAGGACAAAGATAATGACAAGTGAGTTACAGCCTAGTTCTAAATCAAAATTAAAAATAGGTAATACCGAGTTAGAGGAGGTAGATGAATTTTGCTATTTAGGTAGTATAATTACAAAGGACGGACGTTGCAGAAGGGATATAGTAGCTAGAATAACTCAAGCTAGAAAAATGTTTTTAAAAAGAAAGACTTACTAATAGCTAATAGTATTAGTTTAGATAATAGAAAAAGTTTCGTAAAGTCGTACGTATGGAGCGTTGCACCATTCCTTTTTACAGGTAGGAATGGGTGTACAACAGAGTCTAAACAAAACTCTGGCGGGACTAGCATCGACCGTTTGTGGCTGCGGTAGATTGCAAGAGACTATATCTCGGGGGTTTAAAGAACAAAGTTAAATTATACCCAGAAAAGTTATAGGGATGCAATATAGAACATGACAAAAGAAAATATCTTAATACAACTTATATATTGACGTTTAGTGAATAACATTAATAAAAAAAATTAAATATATACTGCTATTTTCTTACAACCAAATTTCATGCGGCAAAATCACTAAGTGTAGTTTATATATCTACACTCTCATAATTTTAAAATTGTGTCTTAAATTATACCAGATAATTTTAGAAAATCTAAAATTATTATTGTGCTTAGGCACAATTTCAAATTAACGTTCTTAGTAAAAAGAAATCATAAATACGCTTTGTTGTATTTAACATTAGTTAAGAGAATTGGAATTAAACATTTTAATTAAACATAACCTCAAAATCCACAAAAAAGGTTTCATAAAAGCTTTTATGTTTACAACTTATAAGGTTATACCAGGGAAGCAAAGATAATATTAAATTAGTTAAGGTAAGGTAAATAAAGTTATGACTATATTATACATGCATTATTTTTCTAGATATTTAAGATTTAAAATGTAACACCTGCACATTGTTCTGTCACAAAAATAAATAAGATAAACTCATATCTGTATTCATGATATATGAAAGGAAACGTATACTTAAACATTGAGCTTACGGCTTGTTCAGAAGTATAGGATCTTCTTACGGTTTGTTGAGACGAACACCATTGTTAATTATTTTGGTTATTAACCTCAAACTTTAAATTTGTAAGAGTCAATCCTTTTGCTCCACAACCATGTTTTGTTAAGGGAGCATTTAATTTATTTTAGAAAGTAAATAACGGCAACATGAATTCTTGTACGATAAAAGATAATATTTGTAGGTAGTAAAATTAATACATAGGCTTAGATAGCCTAGCATAGATAATTAAATTCTCCATCAGAGGACAACTCATCAGAGAACGGCCCAGCAGAGAATACATCACCGGAGGATATATCATCGGAAGATACTTCACTAAAGAGCCCTAGAAAATAAACGTGTTACAAAAACGAAGTATTGTAATACGCCACAAGGAACCGTCTGAAAATTTTATCTGTAATCAGCTTACCATTCTTAAATATTGTGAATGGGTTATTCAGGTAGACTTTCTCCATACATATTTTGCTAGTATTCTGAAACGATATTTATGTATGTTAAGAAGAATAAAAGAAAAAGACACCGTTTACATACTAGGTACGACATCATGGCCTTAGAAAAGACATACTTAATAGGATACGGCATGTGTACAAAAGAAAGTCAGATTTCAAAAGCACGAAAATTTATTCTGATTTTGAAGATAACCACACATTTTGAGAGAGGGACAGAACAAGAAAACCATCCTAAAGAACAGATTCATGTATACACCAGTTGTGTATTTATGGACATTATTCAAAGGTTTACCAATTAGAAAATTACTTATGATCATAATTATTTATACTAAAGGGAACATTTAATTAAAACTAAAGATCAACTTATTTAGTGTATTATTTTATAATACTGAAGGGAAATGTTACACAAAACAAAACTAACTTGTGATTGTAAACGGAATTAATATAAAATTAAGATGAAGAAATACTTGTATAAGGAAGGGAGTGGGACGTCAATGTAACATGGCAAGGCAATGGCAAATTGACATGTTACGCGTTCTATTATACGGTAGTGAGACTTGGACAATTAAAGAGCTAGATAAGAAAAAGACAGAAGCTTTTGAAAATTGGTGTTATAGGAGAATGTTAAAGATTAGTTGGCAAATTGACATGTTACGCGTTCTATTATACGGTAGTGAGACTTGGACAATTAAAGAGCTAGATAAGAAAAAGACAGAAGCTTTTGAAAATTGGTGTTATAGGAGAATGTTAAAGATTAGTTGGACAGATAGAGTACCAAATGAGGAAGTTTATAGAAGGATAGGTGAGAAACCTTGTTTGTGGAAACAATTAAAGGTCAGGTGAGATAGAATGATAGGGCACCGGTTAAGACATGAGGGACTATTTAGTAAGGTCTTAGATTATAGGCTATCAAATAAAAATAGAGTAGGAAGATCTAGACAAAGCTATATTAGTCAAATTATTAGAGATATTGGTTGTGAAGGGTATGTAGACCTTTTTAGACTAGCTCAGAATAGCAAAAATTTAATAAATAAAAATTAGTTAACTAAATGCCACCATGACATAACTCACAATTAGTTAGCGGTCTGGTATGTTGGCAGCGATTCGTTGCTTAAGCCTTACCATAACGTATAATTTAACACTTTTCCTTCTTTGGAGGGGATATCCAGGTAGTATTTTCTTTCCTTATAAATGGGAACCATGTAAACATGTTGGAGTTCTTTAACAACTATCAGGTTGCTAATATCTATGTAGAGCCAGGTAGATAGGAAAAAGATAGAAGAGTATAGGAAGACCTAGACCAAGTTATTTTAGTCAAATTATTAGAAATTTAGGTTGTGAAGGGTATGTAGAACTTTTTAGATTAACGCAGAATAGAAAAGAAGTTAGAGCTGCGTCAAGCTGACCTTAAGTAAGGTCGAAAACAAAATGATGATAATCTCAACATAGAAAGAACTGCAAAATAGTTTAACTACAAGCTCCTTATTTATGGCAACTTGAAGATGTCACTAGAGTGTTTTACGCAACGATATAATGTTTAGGTGACAGGCGTCAGATAATGCTATATTCAGTTCCTTTGTTACTAAAGCACAGCTTAATAATGCAAGTGACATAACTTAATTTATTATAATTCTGAAAATATTGACAATTAACCACGAACGTCACTATCATATAAATATTGCAAAGTAAAATATATTTATTTATATCTAAAGATTTATTGTCGTCTTATTCTAATAGTTATACACATAGCTTGTGTGGAGAAGTCTTTTACTGGATGATGAGAAAAGTGGATTTGGAAGATGAAGTTGAGCCCCATGTCCATCTTGTCTTCCTAAAATCTCACCAAATACTCGAATTTCACATTGGATTTACTGTGACGAATGTGATCAATGCTTTCACGGTTTTTGCGAAAATATTTCTAATGAAGATATTTCCAAACTTGGAATCTCTGATGAACAATGGCTTTGTGCATCATGCCTTTTACGACGGAGATCACAGGATCGGGATGAAACAGAAGATGAAAACACGTGTCAATTTTACCACAGAAAATTGAATTTACATAGCGTTAAAATTCATATTTCAAGAGTCCATCCAAATGAATTAGTCAAAAACAACACACAAACAGATTACACTTCTGCCAAATCTGAAAAAGAATAGTAAAATTTTTACACGAATTCCGAAAGGTGCTCATCCAGCTGCTGCCCTAGGTCTGACCATCATTGACAAATGTGTGGAGTCTAACACTGCTCGCGAATGACAGAATATTTTTCTATCTGCCTTCATTTATTTTCATATTTCGGAAGCATACATCAACAATTCTTTGACGACCCTCGATAGAAAAATCTAATGTCTCAGATTGCCTCAAATTCTTCAAAACGAAAAATCGTAAAAATCGAGTTTTCAATTGCGTACGGACTAAAGTCGCTGACGGAGATACAAAATAATTTTGTTTACGACTGATTCATTGGCTCCAAATAATGAAGAAACTTTTTAAGATTTGAAAAATAAAAATCCGACTCCGCCAAGAACCTTATGATTTCCAGAACCTCTAGATCCCTTCGTGATATGTGAAGCAGATGAAAAATATGTGATGGCAGTAATACATTCGTTCAAAAATGAATCCGCTGCATGAGCAGACGAGTTATCACTCTAACACCTAAAGACTTAACATCAAAATCAGCCGGCGATCACGGTCAACTACTTGTAAGAAAGCTAACCTCATTTTGTACACTCATTATTGTCGGAAAAGTCAATAAAACTGCTTTCAAAATTCTTTTTGGAGCAAACCCTTGTGCTTTAGCGAAAAAAGGAAGAGAAACAAAACCTATAGCTGTTCGCTCAACCTTAAGGCGCATTGGTTCGAAAGTCAAATTTATCTAAAGGTCCTATTTTTTGTCCAATCGGTTCGGTTTTGCTACAAATCAAGGATCCAAATGCAACGAGAACCTTCATTGAAAATAATCAAGGAAGTAACTTTTATCATTCTTAGGTTTTCAGTCCTGGAATTGGTTAGACGCGTATCCTCATTGTTTCTTATTCTGAACTAACCTACAGATTTCCTGAAATTTCCGCAGTCTGCATATCTCACTATCTGCGTGCAATAGCCTGATCTAGTTCTACCGCTACCTCTGTTCGTATCTCTGCTTGTAATATATCTCGCACTGTTCCCCAAAAATGCTTTAGAACGTATCCTGCTCTTCTATTGTATTTTTTTTTGTTTTTGACAGATATATTTATACCCCTGTTAATTTTATAACCTCTTTGTTATTAACTTTGTCTGTCCATGCTATCATCATCATACATCTGAAGCACAACATTCCAAAAAGCTTCTACCGTTTTCCTGTCTGCTTCTCCCACTGTATCTATTTCATAGGCATACTGTGCTGTGCTCCACACATATGTTTTAAACAATCTTCTTCTTGTTTTTATGTTTGTCGTCTTAGAATTTAGCCGCTGCTCCTTCTTGTTAGATGCAGTTCGGTTCCCTTTCTATTGTTTTACAAATATATGCCCTATTTCCCCTATATTGAGTGAACATTTGCCGAATTATTAGTTTTTCAGCAAATCTTTTCGTACAATCAACATTAGTTAAAAATATTTCAATACCAACACTTGTAGTTGTTTATAATAATCATCAGATATAAGTGCAATTATTTTTTTGTCATTAGGTGTTCCGTCTTGAAACTGGTTGTCGCGTACTTCCACTTATTTCTGTTCTGAGCTAGTCTACATGGTTTCCTGAAATTCCCACAGCCTAGGTACAGCTTGGTACCCCTTCTATTGTTTTCTAATTATATGCACTATTTCACCGATATTCAATGGTATGTGTAGGGGGGTAAGCAGCCCGAGGCTATTAAGATCTCCCACCACTTAGACATTTGCCGAATTAATAGTTTTCCAGTAAATCCTTTGCACAGTTAACATTAGTTGAGAATATTGCAAAATCAATACCTGTAGTTGCTTATAATAATCATCAGGTTTAAGTACAGTTATTCTTTTCGTCAGTATGCTTTCCATCTTAGAACTGGTTGGACGCGTACCTCTATTGATTTCTGTTCGGAGCTAGCCTACACAAAATTACAAAAAGTTGTGCGATTTGGGGGTCATTAATATGCTGTTGAGAAAAATCCAAAATTTGGCTTACTTCCGGAGATATTCGAAAATATCCGAAATTTCGCTCTCTATTAAATAGCATTTTCTATTACAAATTCAGTTATGTGTGACAGTATGGCTGCTATGTGTTTTTATTTAAAAAAAGGCTTCTTAATAAATTTTCAAGGTTTTGGTGTTATTTTAGTAATTTAATTTGTTTAATGTAACCAATCGTGTTTTGAAGCAAATTGGAACAGTCCTATAATAAATGTTCAAACAGATTACCTGCATTATTTACAGCATGATCGTCTCACAGTGCGACTTAACATTTCAGGACTTATTTTATTGAACGCTGCTCGTACAGATCCAAGTAATTTTTCCTCATTTTCAAAATTTTCCCCGAAAACATTATTTCCATGTAACCCCGCAAAAAAGTCCAAGAAGGTTAAGTCCGGTGACCTTGCAGGCCACGGTGTTTCACTATGAGTGCCAATAAATTGTCCTAGAAACCGCTCATTTAAATAATGACGAACATTTCTGGAGTTGTTTGTGATTATTTAAATGAGCGGTTTCTAGGACAATTTATTGGCACTCATAGTAAAACACCGTGAACTTCAAGGCCACCGGACTTAACCCCCTTGGACTTTTTGTGGGGTTACATAAAAATGAAGTATTCGAAGAAAATTTTGAAAATGATGAAAAAATACTTGGATCTGGAGTTATGTGCTGGGGCATCGTCTTGTTACAACCAGCAATCGTGTACAACACCCAACGGCAAATTGTATAATGCACCTTCCAAATTGTGTCGCAGAAGGTTAAGGTAATGGTTTGAATTTAGGAAACCGCGATAGATAAAAGAACCTATTTACGTAACAGGCTTTCTTAAAATGAGACAATATTGCTATGAAAATTTACTGAAATAAATATTATGTTTACCCTTTTTGTGGTTAAAAATAATTTATGAACCTAAGTTCCGTTCCAATATGTATTTAACAGAGATGAAACAATGCTTTTGTTGTATTTAAGGTTATGATTTTACAAGAACTAACAGTTTATTGAAATGTGTTGCTTACTGAACGCTACTATTAATGAAACTAGAATTATACAGGATGATTCAATATTAAATTGTCCGTTTCAGATTATTTTTCTCTTTTTCATCTGGTTTGTGTTTAGCGTAACGTCGAAGAGTTATATCCCCTTACAAACGAGACTTTTTCTAAAATCTACTACGTTAATATCCCTAAAGTCAATTTCAGTTCACGTACTATGTCAACAATCCTATGTCCAAAAGAATTAAAAATAAAACACTAAAGGTAAGATGTAAAAAGTCAAAGGTAAAATCCATAATCCCAAAAGTACACAACACTGAGAGTGCCGCAGAAGGCGACAGATTGTAATGCTGCTTTCTGTACTTCACAAGGGAACAGAATATTTACAGGGGGCAGACTCTTCATCCCGGGTGCTGAAGCTAGGATAAAATCACCTGAAAAATAAAGCAAACTACATCCCCAGTCAAGTATTACCCCAACCCTTTAAGAATAATTTACGATTGAACGATTTGGACAGAAAACTTCCCAAATCAACCCCTTTTGTCTTCTTTTACCAATAAAAAATCCTTCCAATTTGGCCCCTAAATTAACCTAAATGTTTGTGATGTCCGTCAAAGTCCAAACGTAAGTTCTTATTGCAAAAAAAAACTAGTTGAAGTTCTCTACCTACATTCGATTAAAAAGAATATTTCCCAAGATAAGTAACTACTAATCTACTCTATGCTTAGACTTAAAATCCTTTTATTTAAATTATTGTCTTTATATTTATTACTAATCCCGTTAGGTTTTAAATTTTTCTTCTGCCAAATCCCTCAGGATTGACTTCACATATCTATATAAAAACTTTACCAACAATTATAAATAATGCTAAAAATTTCAAATATTTATCCAGCCCTGAAGATGTCCGTCGCGTACGAGAACAAAACCGTTCTTCAAACTTTATTCCGACTCGATAACTAACTTCATATCGTCTTACGATATAATTATGTTATTTTCAAATTTTTTTCTCAATCCGATAACTGCCAAACCAATTAACTTTTCTACATCCTAACTCGTAACTCAGAACTCAATTCGGTTTTTAATAAAAAATTTACACTACACATAAATTCCATTCCAATATCAACAAATTTCCTCATTTTTAAATCACGATCAGTCAATTTTTGTCTTAAAAATCTCTCAACAAAATTTTAAAAAATTTTTTTAAAAAATTTTAATGTTTTCAGCCTAATTTTGAAAAAGGACAAATAATTTTCTAAAAAAATCAAAATTAAGCACTTACAGTAAAACACTTTGGCTAAACAATAAAAGAAAAATTTAAAAAGTCACGACATACATTAACGCTAAAAAAATGGATGGACAACAACTAAAGAATAAAAAAAAAGCATCCAAATGATCAAAAAACTAAAGCTGGAAAATTTACTATAAAATTATAAAGAACTGACTCGATGAAAAGCAACGGCCTTACTGAAAGAATGGTCTTAAGTTCAAAAAAACCGCATAAAAATTTAAAAAAAACCGTATCATGGTTGGGCGCCAAAAATTTATATTACGGGTGAATAAAGCATTAAATTTTTAAATATGGAATTGCGTAGAAAGAGTAGTAATCCAGTAGCCAAATAAGGATGCTTCAGTTAACTGCAGTTGTGCGAAAGTGGGTTCCTATAGAACAATACTAAAAAAATTAGAAAACAGTGCACCCGTTAATTCACTAGGTGCAATTCCAATATCATGTTACCAATTATACTTTAAAAGGCTTTTATTACTGTCAAGTTATGGACCCCAACACGTCTGGTCTAATCTAGTTTGTGAGAGTTTCCTAAACGACGAGTACTTCGGGAGTTTTTGATTAATTTATCTTCTTGGTGAAATGGATTTTTTTAAAATTCCACATGTGTATTTGAACAAATAAACAACAAATTTTAACATTCTAAGTCACCTAAATCTATTTTATGATAGCATTGCTTTATTTTTCCGCAAACAGATATTCATACAACAATTTTAAAGTTACTTACATCAGTGAAAATATTATCGACATATTATATTCCTATAAACAGATACACACACACACACACACACACACACACACACACACACACACACACACAGAACAGTAATATTTTATAGTCGGTTCATCTTTAATTAATTATAACCTTGAGCACTAACTAGAACAATAATTTAAAACACATTTTTAATTTAGCATTAACTTGTAACATCCAGATTTTATACTTCTAATGATTTAACATTATACATGTACCGATAATTTATAAAACAAACATCATAGGTAAATTCCACCAAAAACAACATCTAATTTTAATACTTACAGTTATACCTTCAAGTGACTAAAGATGCCCATTGGAGCCAATAGTAAATTAGCTGGTCATCGGGTGCTTATTTCCAAATTGTCTTTGCTGGGAACCAAACCGTCCTAATATGTTAGTGTTATGGGTTCTGTCGAAAATTTGTAGCTCATAACTTTAAAGTCTGTTTATTATTCCATAATCAAATGCGTGTACTTGACCATTAAACTTTTATTGTTCACCTGTATATGTGTCTGTGCGACTCTATAATTCGTTCATTTCTTCCGTCGTAACTGTTGTTATTCACTTCTGGCTTCTGCTCCGTTCAAGGGAGATAGTGCTTATGTCATTGTCTGGTCTGCCTATTGAGTATATGGAATAAAGCACGTGATTTCCGCGTAAATCCATGGGATCCCATCACGTAAAAGCCACGTACTCAATGCTAGCATTTTAAAATTAATCTGGATAAATACATTATATGGGTGGGGGTGGAGGCAGTTTTGCAGTTTAGCGTTAGTTTAGATTTATTACAGGTAAAATGAGCGTTGCGTTACAATGATAGATTTGCTCTTAGGTGTTGGGAACCCTGAACCGGCTATCTACAGTGGTGTTTGAACAGCTTCCTATAAAAAAATAAAAAAGTTAAAAAGTTAATAAAATAAACACTTGAAATGGTCGAAATTCAAACCCTACCTTACAATAACCACTTACCATGAAGGTTTTCTAGTTGTCATAATAAAGGGGCAACCAGAAATCCCTTTCGATATTTTCCTTACACGGAAGACGGTTATCTCGAATAGGTACACTTTGCTTTTGATTTTCTAAATTAATCACATTATATTTTACCTTCTCTACAATACATTAAAAAACTCATTCAATTTTATTTTATCAAAGAAATTTTTAAAATAAAGTGTCTCTCTCACATACGATTTTATCCCTGGGGTGGCTGGATGTTTTTTTTACAATTACCTATATATACCTAGTTCATAAACAAGTCCAAATAAATTCAACCTAAATATAACTTCTATTAACATTACATAATTACTATGTCCTTACAAATATTTTCTTAAAAAAAGATCTAAGTCACTAACATCAAACTGGCCATATACTACTAAATGAAATCCAAAAGTAAAACCCTTTAAATATATCAATAATACTATCACACCATTGTTCCGGTTTCTAATATTAATATACATGACATTCTAAGTCATATTTCTGGAAATGCCTTTAACAACAATACATGGGAACCAGTTAAAAACTAACGTTCTCGTTTATCATTCCATGGTTCAACTAAAATACTAAATTTTCATTCAGTAACTAACACTAAAGTCCACGTAGTGTAATACAGATTTTTCATTAAAAATGTTTTAAAATTAATACACACCTATTTCCTAATATTTTGAAAAATTCAAACTTTACTTCCGACGATATTATAATTAAATTTAGAACAAAACGGGTACCGTCGCTATTCCATAGTCGAACATAATACTCATTATCACGTTCTATTAATTTCCTACTTTGTAGATAGAAACCATTCACAAATTATATTTAAAATCTATATGCACCTAATTATACATCACAAACACAAAAAGCTCATTCTTACTCATGGATTTGTTGTAAAAATTTAAAAATGTCCAGAACACCAACTTTTCTTTCATCAGTTTTTCTTCTCCATATACAAAAAGCTCTTATAACACAACTAAAATCCACTTATTTTAGCTATACCCATAGGTAGCCATTTTATACATAAAACTGAATTTCAAGTTTTCGCGCACGGACTAACAAACTTGCCAAAACTTGTAAGCAAAACTGCACAAAAGTTCGCGCCCCGTTTAGTTATTATTTCGGTGAAGTCTACGCTACATCGTGCTGTGTTCCGTTTTAACTTGTCTCTATTCGGATTCTCGCGTTTATCAAAGTCCATGAATCCTAAAAAAAATCCTTGCTGCACTGGACCGCAGCAAAGCTTCCAACACAAACCGCGGCTTCTTCCTGCCTACTACATTCTTGTATTACTGCATTTTGATCTTTTTAAACAACTTTCTAAACTTAACCTCTAACTTGTGGTACTTAGTTGGTATATATTATTTTTCCTTTTACAAATTTCGTTCTCATAATTCTTACAAAACCGCAAACCCGGTATAAGAGACACCAAAGACAGTTGGTAACGCTAATCTATAAAGTGGAAATTAGCGCGCTCATCTGTCAATGACGTCAGACAATATGCAAATTAATACACGTAAATGATGAAATATGCAAAATGCATAAAATGTATTATAAAAAATCCCGCACACGGGGAACTTACGTGAATATATAAGCGTCTCACAGAATTGCTTCCTTTAGGGTTGCTCGTGGCCCCCTTATAGATTATTTAAAGATGGTTCGCATGGCGTCCTTCGGGATTGCTCCAGCTATCGACTGCGGGGCGTGGGCTGCTATCAGGCCAGGTTGCTTCCAAATTTATCTTCTTTCCTATATATAGAGGGAACAATAAGGAACGGGTTTATAGGGAACGATAAACAAAGATAAGCAAAAGGGAATCTACATAACAAAGGTAAAGATACGATACCAGACCCAACCACTCTTCTTGATGTTCAAAGGCAAAGTCCCGTTTCCAGCATCTTTCGGAAACCGCCCACTTTTCTGCCGCCACACGCGTCGGCGCGAAGTTTGTCTAACGCACTTCTGACGTGACGGAAATACACGCGCCAAGTCTTTCAAATTTATGGCGCGAAACTCCCGCATATCAAAACTAAACTAAAAAGATGTCTAGTGCAAAATTTTTGGCACGTAACATAATGTAGCATATTTTATTTATGCTGAATAAAAAATTATTGTCACGTTAATTACGCCATACTCACGTACTTTGTACAAAATTTGTATTATTATTGTACTACAGTACTGTTGTAATGTCGGTGGTAGGGACGGAGAACTGTCTTATTGTAGATTAACTGTTCATGAGAAGCGCATATGTTGCGCTTTGTCACATTTAGATGTTTTCATTTGCGGTTTAGAAATAAGCCATCGTTCTGAATTATTACAATACCAATGTAATTAAAACAATAATGCTATACCTTAATATCTGAATTGCTTTTATAGAAAATTTTTTTTTAACTTAATGCTTAATTAATTTAACTATTCGTGAAATGTGCTATACAGGTTGCGCATTTAGTCTGTTTATACAAGTTTAATATACAGATATCTGATTTGTATATAAAGAAACGCGAACGCGATAATTTTGTTGCGCGCGGTAGCTATTTCTCGATTAGCGTAAGCTATTTCCTAGAGTACCCTAGGTTGCACTAATCCTAAATAATCTGCACCAGTAGTATAACTGAGTTGCTCAACATGAGAGAGAAGGGTAGTATAATGTCAATTCACAATGAGCAGAAGAAAGCTACCATAATATAACTTCGTTGCCTGCGTTAGCTATTTCTCTGGGTGCGCTAGCTATTTCTTGGGATGCGCCAAATTACGATAACCCTAGTTAATCTGTGCCATCAATATAATTTAGATGTTTTAACATGGGGAAGACTAACGTTGATTCAGTTCTACCAGAAAAAAGCTGGAATGATATAGATTTCCTGCCTACGGTAGCTATTTTCCGGGACGCGCTATCTATTTCTTAGGGTTCGCTAGGTTGCACTAGCCCTAAGTAACCCGCACCTGCAATATAATTAAGTTCGTGCAACACGAAGCGGCCAACGATAATTTAGCCCCTCTCCTTATCCGTTTTAGTTACGTAAGTGGAATAATTTTTTTGCACAAGCTTTTGCAAAAGGTTTGTTAAGTTGCGCTAGATATAACTAAGTTACGTTAACATTATCAGCCCGATCTGAGATTGTGGGGTGGGATGGGGGTAGATTAACATATTTTTAGTTGGATATGATAGTGATGAAGGATATTGTATTTGGCCAAGGGAACCAAGCAGTTGATACAATCGCGTAACGTTATATACCCCGAAAGAACTATTTTTAGATCTATCTAATCTGTGCAAATTCCAATTTCTGAAGAAATCAACATACATATATTAAGTCTGATTAAAATTTTGTCGCTCTAGAGCGACAAAGCAGTCACTTGTTAGTTGGTGAAAAGCGTCAATTTTCAAGTGAGGTTTTATAATTGCAAAAACCTTCTTTGGAATACAATCGTAGACAAATTATTATTTTTACCTATTCGATAGGTACACACAAAAGCTATTTAAAAATCGTTAAACTTATCTACATTCCTATATGTACAATAAACAATTAAAGAAACTGGATACGCTTTTTTGCTCATCATAGAATAGTCGAATTTCATATGTAGATAAAATGTTAATTATTATCAGAGATTACTCACAAACGTAGAACAATGGTAAATACTTTTTATTAATGTAAACCTGAGTATTGTAAAGACCGTTTATTTAATATTTATGGTTAAGAATTTCTAATTCTGTTAAGAATAAAATGAGCGGTACGTTATAAATCCAGATTTGTCCTTAAAGAGTGTGGATTCCGTAACAATTTTAAGGGTGCACCGACT
Source organism: Platerodrilus igneus (assembly GCA_036346225.1). Lineage (NCBI taxonomy): Eukaryota > Metazoa > Arthropoda > Insecta > Coleoptera > Lycidae > Platerodrilus > Platerodrilus igneus. The sequence goes on from JARFIW010001638.1 coordinate 2,512,003, forward strand.
AACTACAATGTTGCGGGAGTGGGTTCCTATGGAAAAGATAAAAAGATAATAAAAAGTGGCTGAAATACGTTACAGTATTTACTTACTCTGTAGGTTTTTTTCCACTGTCGTAGTTGAGGGGCGCCAAACTGTCTTGTCTCAACAATCTTTTTCGATATTATACCTACATGGAAGGCGGTTATTCCGAATAAGTTTCCTTTGCTTTTGGTTTCCTAAATTTATCACATTATACGTTTCCCCTTTTAGAATCCCTTAGAAACGCTCATTAATTTTTGTCAAATCCGAGAAACTTTTAGAATAACGTGCCATTTCCAAATACGCTTCATTACTGGAGCATCAGGGTATCCTTTCACAAATATGTTTGTTTACCGTGATACTCGTTTTCTTTTTTCCCTAGACATTCGCTCCGCCTACTGACAAATCAATCTTGCTTCCGAATCCAAATCAAACACTACCTTTACCGTCCCTCATCGAAATTTGTTTCTATTTTATCGTCTCCCTTTTGGACCCCATAATTCTTCTGCCACTTTCCATTGTTTGATCGGACTGGTCATCGGATCTGACGTAGTACCATTCTGCCCCGCCTACCTCGATGATATCATCATTGCTACCCATTCTTTCGAAGAACACCTCCAGATTCTTAACATAGTTCTTTCTCGTCTCTTCCTTGCTAGCCTTACTTTCCGCCAAGATAAATGTTATTTCTAGCTTCCTAAACTCCGCTATCTTGGTTATGTCGTTAACCAGGATGGTCTGCTTGTTGATCCCGACAAAGTTTCTGCTATCGTTAAGATCCCTCTTCCCTCCTAAGTTTCCGCAGTCTGTTAAATGATTGGCATGGCCTGTTAGTACCGGCGTTTCATCACGAATTTTGCCACCCTCTTTGCTCAGTTTTCTAGCCTCGCCCGTAAGTATGCCCCTTTCTCTTAGACCCCCGATTGTCAGTCTGCTTACCTTTCACTTATACTTAGTTTCTGCCCACATCCTGTTTTGCTCTGACTTTACTTTATTCCTCACCATTCAAACTGACTACTCTCACTTCGGTTTGGGTGCCATCCTAAAGCCAGTCCTATCCCTACGGCGAGAAGGTTGTCAGCTATATCAGTCGTTCACTTTTCAAGCCTGAGCGCAACTCCCTCCTTTGGTTCAATAAACTCCAAAGTCCTTTCAGTCGCTTACCCCGCTGGTCCCTACGCCTCCAACGATATGACTTTATTATTATTTACTGTAAAGGTAAAGATCATGTTGCTTCTGATGCTCTTTTTCGTTCTCCTCCTGTCCTTGAACCAATTTCTATTTCTGTCAATACTTCCCTCAAAGTCACCATTCCTACTACTGACCCGAGGTACAATTCTATGCTCAGAAAAGTTTTTAACTCCTATAAACGTTATCCTTCGTGGTCTGTAATTGACAATATTCTTTTTTCGGCGCAGTACAATTTTTTATCGCTGCCGATTCTCCGGAGGATTGGAAATTTGCCGAACATTCTGAGCAGTGTAAACATCTGATATCCCCTCATCACGATCTTTACACTCCTGGCCATTATGGAGTGACTAAGACTTTTTTTCGTCCCTTTCAAAAATATTAATGACCCTGTCTCAGAGCTGTCGTCGTTCGTTACATCCGACGTTGTCCGGTTTGTGCTGCTCACAAAGTTAAAAAGATACCTCCTCCTGGTCACTTTGCTCCTAGGGCCAAACCATCCTATCCCTGGCAAGTCATTTACTGTGACATAGTAGGTCCTTTTCCTCGTTCTGATCGCGGTCATTCCTATATCTTTGTAGTGGCTGACTACTTTACTAAGTTTTCTCTGTTCTTTCTTATGCGTAGCGCCACTGCAGTGTCCGTATTCAAAATCCTTAAGACTCAAGTCTTCCTACTATTTGGTGTTTCCCAGCACCTTATCACAGGTAACGGTGTGCAGTTCCTTAGTCGTCAGTTCAGTTCCTTGTGTGCCCATTATCATTCCCAAATCCTTTCAACAGTCTGTTATAATCCCCCAGCTAATCCTGCTGAACGGGTTAACTGCTCCCTCAAAACCATGTATGTTTTCTATATCTGTGACAACCAGCGTCACAGGGATGTCACCCTTCCACAAGTCTTCTACGCCCTCCAAACGTTCAAACACGAGATGCTTGGTTGTACTTCTTTCTTTGATCTGTTTGGTCGTGAAAATATTTTCTCCGTCGATTATTTCGGACACAGGTCCGAGATAAACGACATGTATATCCCTGATCCCGAATATCCTTCTCCTGATGGCGAACATTTTAAAATTATCCGCTCCCATGTTCTCAAGAAACCTTCCGTTGCCTACCGCAACATCCATAACCGTTATGACCTCCACCGCCGCATTTTGTCCTTTCAGTTAGGCGATTCCGTTTGGCGCAGTAATTTCGCTCTGTCCGATACTTCCCGCCATTTCAATGCTAAACTCGCTTCTAAATTCCTTGGTCTTTTCTCCATCAGTAAAGTTGCTTGTTTTTGGACCTATGAACTTACCGATCCTTCAGGGGCCAAGAGCATCCGGCACAACAGAGACCTTAAACCTGCCCAGCATGACCATGCTAATGTCCCTAACCTCGCTTCGTTTTCATGCTGGCGGCGTAAACATCTTAAACCCAATGTCTAGCCCTTGCTCCCCCAGATCCTGGTATCGATTTTTGCTTTCCTTTGGAACCTGACTTTTGGATTCTGCACTCTCCTTATTATTGTATTACGTTATTGCTCTTGGCGTTTACTTTTGTTTCGCTCCTCATACTCGCCCCTACCTGTGTGGATTCAGATTAGTTTAATCCCACGGTAAAACCTGCCTGTCACAAGAGACTACTAAAGCGGTCCAACACACACACACACACACACACACACATTTTTGATTTTTCGTCTTTTCTTTAGTTTTGTTTTCGTCTTTCGGTTTTGGTGCTGTTCTTAGAGTTTTTATTTTTTAGTTTTACTTCTCCGTTTCTTTTGATCCACTTCCATTCCGTTTTCTTCTACTGGTTTTCTTTCTGTCAGTACTCCTACTGACTTGATTAAATTTTTGATACACTTCCGGTGGTATGTGATTTCTAGACCATTCTTCTTTTTTTTGGAAACTACGACTTAGTCGACTTTTTGGTCTAGTTAGCTATTTTTTTTCTTAGGTTGTTTATTTTATACGATTCTCTGTTTCCGCAGCTTGAAGTACGTCAATTTTTCTTTCCAGCATTCTCGTAGTTCTCTCGACAGTTATTGTCTCGTTTTAACTTGTGCTGTTGGTTTTCCTCCTTATTCCTTTCCCTACTTTGTGGTTTTTCTTGAAGTTGAAAACTTTACTATTTCCTTCCTAGAGATATCCGTCCTTCGACGACTTTTGCAGTATTGAGCCATTCTATCTTTGTCCTCAGCGATTGCTACCCTATACTTTTCCTTCTCCTACGCTCCTTTACATTTCTTGACTTGGTCCGCTTTACTGGTTCTTCAAGCCGGATAAAAATCCTTTTGTTGGTTTCTGATTTTTTGTTGTAGTTTTGTAAAGCAAATTTTCTTTTAGTTCATCCTATTAGCGTATATTGGTTCAAATCGGATAAAAATCAATTTTTTGGTTTTTGCTTTTCTTTGAGTTTTCTGAAACAATTCTTTGTGTTTTGTCTTGTTAGTATACCGTATTCTCCGTTGCTTCTGCTTCCTACCCCGACCTTCTAATTTTGTTGAGGTGGAGAGGAGTTGTCATTGTTGCGTTAAATCCCTGCAATCAATTGATTTCTGCATGCTCTATATAAATTTTAATTTTCCACTACCTTGTTTTACTTCTTATTGATAGCGCCTCCCAAAATGTCTAACCTAAACAACTTTACACTTTATATGTTATCTCAAATTATATGAACTTTCATTTAACAATTTCGATGAGTACTTATTTAAGCCTCCGATAAAATATCGTTAAATGTTTAATAATACTTGGAATATATAATAGTTTGTTTTATTAGCCGGGTTCTAATTGCCATGAAATAAGCAAACAGCTCCTTATCATTTCTATTGGTATATTTCTTGAAATATGTTCCAACCACCTGCATCGTAAAAGAAAAGCTTTTAAAGGTTTGTTATAAATGCTAAGAAATTTTAGCAACGCATAAATTAATCAATTGTAGGAATTTAACGTAACAGATTCTTTTCAAGTGCAAGAATCGGTCTATTCGGTTGTGACGGATTATCCACCTCTTACAGCTGCGAAGGCTAGCGTTTTCCGTTTAATTGTTTTTATTTGCGCATGCTCTAAATAAGTGGTTTTCTAATCAATCTAATATTTTTTCTGTTTAACTTAACTTTTTATTTCGATTCGTATTGTTGCAAGTTTGTTTCTTTAGCGTTTAACAAAAAGGTGACACATTTTGTACTTTTAGAGAGTGTTCCACAAAATCTTCAAACAGTATAAATGGACAAATTATTGACACATTTCAAAGCACTTGTTTACGATATAAGTATTTTCCTTGCAAAATTATTTTTCATTTACTTTTTTGTAATTGTTTGTGTCGATTAAAAAGAAGTTCAAACATGTTTTATTGTTATGAGAATTCATATTTTATATGAATAGGTATGATTGTTAGAAACATTAGAGTAGATTTTATTATGCAAATTCAAATTCCACGCAAAAAACCTCTTATATAATGGCGGATTGCGTTCAAGATTATATAATTTTGCCTTACGTACTTCAAACGATCCGTCAAAACCATCGCATCTGTAAGAGGTGGATAATCTGTGGTTCAGTTGATAACATGTATGGAAATTCTAGAATCAGCATGCTTAATTAAAGTGAATTAATAGCTATACTGTTTAATTCTGTGCTTTATTTTTTTAAACGCAGTATTGTTAGTTGCATATGAACAGAGGCGTTATTCGTATTGCATACCTTCACAACGATCGGGATAATTAATCATGCGGGGCATTTAATACGGTTTGTGGGATGCGGAACAAGAAGTTCAAAAGCGGGACTCGCACAATCCGAACGTATGACATTCCTGTTCCTGCAAAGAGCCATTTCTGAAAGCAACCTCTTTGGAACGATCTTTAGAGGATGCTTGATATCCAATTATTGTATTTCTTACAATTAAAGATAATTCAACTCTGACTTAATCTTCAAATCAAACGTTTCCTAAGATAACTTAATCATGTCGATTTAAACCTAATGTAGTAATATTTCTCATTGCATCATTATTTAGCCAAGAAATATTTTGTAAAAAATCAAGCTCTTACGTTAGAAAAATATCTAAAAGTTATCTTCTATAAAAACTTCTAAATTTTTTTATAAGTACGAAACTGTATTTTAATCGTTTCTAATGTTCTTTGACCTATAATGTTAAGCTTTATGACGACTTTTAAGAATTTTAACCATTTAATCTAATAATACTAAAAAATTGGACATTTAACCCGAAACCAGATATCAAAATGGAAACAGATTGCAAATTGTTTGAGAATTTAAATTATATCGTTTTCAAACTAGGTCTAAATGTTTCTGGTGAAGGATCCTTAATCAATTTTTTCGTTCGTACGGAAGAGTTATGATCGCTCTTCCCACCAATTGTTTATTTCCGCCCTTGAAATTCTGTCAGGTGAGGCCATGTTATTACATAGGGTTAAGCGCGATAGCACGCGTTCTTAGTTTGACATTGTCCATGTGCTCAGATCGGCTTTTCTACCTTCAGACTACGATGATCAATTAATACGCGAAATTTATCAGAGGACCATGGGTCGTTCGGAATTCCTTATGCTGAATTTATTTCTTCGTTTTTCGGAACTTCTTTTTAAAGAGACACGCCTTCGTCTGATCCGGAGAAACTCGACTCCTTTTTATCAAACATCCTTAGGCCTTACTCCTATTACTTCGATAAGCAGCGTCTATCCTAGGGTCAACAACTTGAGACCACCAAAATTACAGCAGAACGTTACCTACCTCTTCCTTCTCATAGAACGACAAAATTATTGTAACCTGAGTTGGCCTATAAACCCGATCTTACTACACCTCGTACTTATGACCTGCACTTGTTCTAACTAAACCTATTCTTCGATTCAGTCTTGAGTAGGGGGGCTAAGCCGCTTTGACAACAGAGATCCACAGCAAGATATGTATACGCCGATTCGAGAACAATATGAATAGCTAAGCCGCTTTGGGAAACAAAACGTGCAGCAAGATATGTATACGCCGCTTTGAGAACAAAATTGTGTTTGTGTGTACATTTGGTGCGTCGGGGGGTCGTTAGGTCTTTGGGGTGTGCGTTCGGCGGGGTCGTTAGATTTTTGTCGTGTGGTGGTGCACGTGCGCTGGGGTGGAGATATTTTTTAAGAAATTTTTTTAGCAGCGTTCCCGGTGTTAAATATTAAATAAGATGGGGAAAGGTGTTATACATTTTTCAAAAATGTTGTGTGTAGAAAATGGAGTTCACGTGTTGGCTCTTGGCCGCTTCGGAGATTTTTCTGGGTAGGTTAAGCTAAAAATTAAAACGCCGCGGTGAAGAATTTTTTTTATATTAAGCAAACGCGTGCAAGTGGTAAAGAGTTTTTTATCTCTCCTCATAAGCTGCGTTTTGTATGAAGTAGCAAATAAAATTGAGAAAATATACGAAATGTTATATGACGAGGGTCAAATTTTTAAACGTTTGCAGGTAAAATCTTGTAAAAAGAAGTCGTTCACTTCTCGCGATTTCAATGTCAAGATAAAATAACAAGAATTCGCAGTCGAATATAACCTCGTGTTTGGAATTATAGATCTCTGGTAATATATATGCAAATCATGCCGACATTCGACTTTTAATATAATGTATTTAGTTAACATAAGGTGTGTTTGCAAAAACATGTTAAGACTATTTCCTTCTTGGTATGCAAATTATACCACCTTTCATCACGATTTATTTGACTCTCAAATAAAAAAATTAATTTGATGTTATATCAAGCATCTCTTGCTTACATTTTAGCAATTTGAATAAATCTAAATATTTAAATGTAATTATACATTTAATTTATGAGGCAATAAAAATTCTTTTACTTTTAGCGGTTTGGTGATTGTATGTAGATGACGTATTAGACATTGTATATATATAACTCGTTTAATTTCACAAACGTGATAAAAAATTTATAGGTTATGCAAAAACGTGCATGTAGTGAAGAATTTAGCGGTGATCTTTAGAGCTTCGTCTTTGTTTTTATTCTCGTTGTTTTAGTTAAATAAAGAAAGATTTTTTGGTTAAGCAAAAATAGGAAATGTGGTGGATGACATAATCATTCTCAAAATGATAAATGGTGGGGGAAGGGAGCTTCTGAACGTGTCCTAAACGGGGCTGTGCCCCATTATTTTTGTATTAAATATCAAAAAGAATAGGAGAAATTATTCGACTCGTATTTTATAATAGTTTTAATTTAAAATATTGGTGTGTTTGTGTGCAAAAAAAACATGTTAAGACAGGTCACTCGTTATTTTGTTCATGATTGCATCACCCAAATAATTTATACAACTACACTGAACTCGTACCCGGATCTAAAATATAACCTTAAAAAGTATGCAAATCATGTCGTTATTTAAAACGTGGTGAAGAATTTGGATAGTGATGTAATCATTCTCAAATGCGGAATGGTACTCCATAAGGCGTTCTGAACGGAGGCTTTGCATGCATTAGGTGATTGAATACTTCGGAGATTTTTAGGTTAAGCAAAAACGTGCACGTGCTGAAGAATCCCCGAGATTTTTAAAAAATTATTTTTGTATTAAATATATAATGTTAAAAAGAAACACACAAAATTTGAATGTTTTATTTATATTAGTTTCACTTACTGGCATATTTTAATTACATACTAATGAGTTCATATATTTTCATGCAGTTTGATTGATTCATTGCCAAAACAAAACATTTTTTTACACAGCTGGCAATACTGGGTGTCGTTCTTTTCAATATAATATCAGTAACTATTTACAATACAGCTGAATACTGAAAGGTAAAGTAACTTTCACGCATTTACCTACGTGTACTTAAATTTAATTGAATTCTAAAAAATATATGCATATCTATGGCAGGCAACCCAGCATACACCAATTATATATTCTTAGTGTAAAATTTTATTGTTAGGTGAATAACCAGCCATTTATTATGTAATATTTATTGCCACAAGTATGGTAATAATAATTTGCAATGTGTAAAATACCTCTTTTTGTTGTTAAAAGACCGATTTAATTAAACACTATAAAAAGATTGTGAATTATTTATTCTAGTTAAATTTTACAGTGCTAGAGACGCTAATTATTATTAGTACTAGATATAGGTATAACAAAATCTGTATTCCAGATGATAGTATGTTCAAAGGATATTATTATTTAAAAAGACTCTGTAAACATGATTAGTGAAATTATTAAAATTAAGGAATGTTAAGCAAAAATTTGTCCATAAAAGCAAATATGTTTTCTAAAAGATGTGCATAACTTAGGGATCTAAACGTTTCAACATCTCGCAAACTGAGATAAAAATTAATTTAAACAGAGTTTTTATTGTTATCACCGTCTGTTGAAGAATCGTAGCAGAATATGAACTATATCGCTTTTACAAAGCATGTATTCAAGATCACATTTAGTTAGTTTCAAAGAACTTTTCATCATTGTATACGACTTGTTTTAACTTGCAGTAGGTATCAATGACCGAATCAACATTACCATGCGAACATGGTTGACAACTTTAAATTTTATTTTCCTATTACTTTCAAGGTATTAAACATTGGTATATATATATATATATATATATATATATATATATATATATATATAGATTTAGTGCATCAGGCAACATTTTTCTTAATCTTCGTTGGGAATTAAACCACTCATAGTTTTTAAAATCATCTTTTTTTACGTTTCGATCCATGACCTAGGATCGTTGTCAAAATTGTCAAAACCACAACAAACATATAAGGAGTATTTATCAGGCCACATATTTCTCGCATGGCTATTACAGCTTTTTGTGCTCTATGTAAAGTAATGATTAACGTTATGCTCTTTTGATTAATTTGCAATTTACCGGACATGCATCCTTCGTTAAAAGTGAAGGATATTCCCATAGATAATTTGAATAACAATCTATCACCGCCAACACTCACCTCTAATTGGATTTTCCTTACATATATTGGTCAAATTCAACAGAGTCGCCTTGCCAGACATCATCTCGAGGTTGTTGATTTGTTGATGCTGTTACAAAAACTAGTGGGAGTTTATCAGACAAATAACTAGGTGATGCTCAGTATCACAACACTTTAGCATTACCTATTTTGATGAATGTGCCATAAAAGCTAGGTACTTGGATAGTTCTCGCAGATAGTGGAACAACAACGATAGTGACGATAGTGGTGCGAAGTTTTCAAGTTAACATGGACAATGTACTGTACGATTTGTTCGAGAGTGAACAACGCATTTTACACCAACATCTGAAACATGCCATAGTATTGAATAATGTGGACAAAATCAAACGTATACTGTTCAGAGTAGGCGTTCATGTTCCTTTAAAGCCTTCAAATGGCTAACGCTGACCAATGATACATCCATTGATGTAATGGACATGCTGTTTAATCAACAGAGTAGGTGCGATCAATTTGTATCAAACTTCATGGATGCTTGCAACGGCAAAACAGAGTTAAAATGTCATCAGGTGCGCGGTGTACTAGACGCAATAGAGAGTAATTATAGTTTGAGCGATGTATATTTCCTTGAAGAATTACTAACCAACCGAGCTGTATTGAGTACGAAGGCATATCCTATCATGAATATAAAATGCAACTATAAATCACTGGTCACAGCGATTGACGATATGATTGTAGATGTTGTATATTTTGCACAACCTATGGTATTAGAAAAAGTATTGAAGTTAATTTTAAAGTATAAGGTAAATTATAAGTACCAACCTAATGTAGTTGGTCCTCATAGAACAACATATAACTGGCTCCTCAAGAATTTGGCAATGGAGGGCTCAAAACAGCAACCAGGATGGACGTGTGGTCCGGATTCGGGAAAATGGCCATCAAATAGTATAGATGATTATAAAAAAGTGTATATGCTATTAAAGTTATTGTTTTAGTTTAATACTATTTTTTGTATGTAAATCATGTCATCTTGGTAATCCTACCTGATGCGCTATAGATAGCACTTATTAGATATAATGGAGGATGCTATTGTACGTGTCGCATACCTTTACAATAAATATATATACCTCGAGTGTTGGTCAAGTACGGGGAGAAATTGTTAGCTGAGAAGGTAATGTGTTTTACCTGCTTGTTATTTACACATATTCACGGACATCGAAATACTCAAGTTCAACCAAAACAGCGAAAATCAACCTACATCAACGTTTTGCGCTTCGGGCATGAGGAATTATAAACAACTTTCTTGACGTAGAACTAGTGTAGTAATTAGTAGTACATAGATGTAATTTGTGTGTGTGTGTGTGTGTGTGTGTGTCGCTATAATAAAGCATATAACAGTAAAAAATTTTTTATGACATATGATGGTAAACAAACACGTAACAGCAAATCTACAAAATATGATTTTTGGATATCCAACTATTATGGCTAGAATCTAAATTTAACCATTTCACATATACTTGATTTTTAACTCTCTTCAATACTTTTTCCACTAAATATACATCCGGATAGTGTGTTCGTTGAAGTTCTTCTGTATAGAAGCCGCCTAATATTGGTTGTCCTCGACTATACGCGCAATAGGTACGTTAAAGGATTAGTCAAATGCACTTTGTACACCGTAAAAATTTCGTTAGACCAATTTGGTGTGTATCCCTTGGTAAATTGACCTCTATGTTTACTAATGCGAACATGATCCCCAACAGAAAATTTTTTACTCTTTAAGTTAACTGTTTTGATCGTACTGTACACTGTATTGAAAAGTTTGCGTTCATTGCGTTTTGACACATCTACAGGTCGCATGCCGATTGTTCGATGTTTGGTGTTGTTATATGCAGTCACGAGTGAGGATAGTATATTCAGCCATCGATACGAACCATTCAAACAGAATTGTTTCCACATTTTTGACTTTAAGGTATGATTGACGCGTTCTACTACGCAAGCTTTTTTATTGCTGTACACACTATAATGTATAATCTCATATTTTTCCATTAAAGCCTTAAATGTTGAATTATAAAATCCTTTTCCCAAATCCGTTTGAATGTACCGTGGAATACGATGGTCTTTGTTGAAAATTGATTGAAAAGCATTTGAAACAGCCTTACCCGTCTTGCGCTTAACCGGTACGGCCCATAAGTATTTAGAAAATACATCGATAACAACTAGAATGTATCTAAATCCTTTATTCATCTTTGCATATGGGATCATTTCCACCAAATCGGCTTGAAACAGCTCGTTTAATCCTTTTGTGATTACATGTCTTCTAGGAAAGTTAATGCGAGCAGGCTTATGTAACTCGTGGACGATTTGCTCCTTTACAGACATATTGCTAATATGTGTGTGTGTGTATGGTTGACGGCTATATGCGTGCGTTTTTAAGTTTCTCTTGCAACTGTTGAATATCTGCTTGAATTCGTGCAATGTTTATTCTAAATTGTGCTTTCACTTGTTGAATAGCAGCGTCTAATGTCTTATATATGCTATTCATAGAATCATCTATCCGTTTGGTTACGATTTGTGCAACATTAGCGTTCACAGTGACTGGAACAAGGTGACTCATCATCTCTTCAAAATGGTTAAAGTCTGATCTTGTAACATACTCGCGCGAGAATTGTGTTATCATACTGTTTGTTGTCTCCTTCACAAGCGTGTCTATATACTGCTGAACAGTGGAACCATTTCCAAGCGTTGGTTTGCCCTCTTGCTGGTGTAGCGTTGCTAACCGCGATTCTACGTACGCTTTCGTGACTGCATCATCATCTTCTTGTGGTGTAGCGACGCGCGCTAATCTCATGTTGTCAAAATCGTAGTAATCATCATAAGAAATATATGAAGCACAGTCAGACGCATGTCCAAACTTGTCGATAACCATCGTGATAATGAATAACAAGTCGCACAATCTACGCTATTATACGCAATTCGCGTAATTCTTCCATAATCGATGTAATTTCGTTGGTGTGACCGGTGTTACCTGCATCTTGCGAGGCGACCAGAAGCTTGAGCCGTTCGCACAGTTCGTTGGGATCATAAAAGTATACATACTCTAGTGGCTTCTCGTTATAATCCATGAGTAGACCACGACCACTCGCGTTTATAGTTTGCTGTCGTAAGCTATACATTGCATTACTTCTTTTTTTAGTGTCCGCATAATCGTTAATTTCTTTAAGTGAGAATTTACCCAAAGGATTGAGAAGGAACAGTTGCTCGTACAACCCTTTGCTACCGTTGTAGCAAAATCGTTCTACACACACCTTTTCACCAATCCCGAAGATAATGTCCGAATCACCAATCATTAATTTTCCTGTTTCCGGATTAAAACGTACTTTATCCCTGCGCAAGTGCTCCGTGTCATTGTTAAAATTACCAGTAAAGTTGGAAAACAGATTATCGACATAGTATCTTACCGATGGTAAGAATCGTTGTAAGTAGGCCTGATGTTCTTCGCTGTTTAGGTACCGTTCGTACTCTGTATGGGTCTCTGGAGTGTTGCCGCTACTCTCCGATTCTTCGAAGGTGGACTCCACAGACTGGACTGGGCTATGAGGATTGTGTTCCCATGCCTCCTCTATTGGTGGTGCGGCGATTGGTGTGGAACTGCGCACCTGATCGAGAAATTTAGGGCGTCTTTTAGGAGTAGATTGTACGTCATGTTGTTGTGGTAACCAGTGCTGGCTTTCGATCTTGGACTCCTGTTTAATATCTTTCAGCAGACCGGTCTGAAGTGTTTGTAAACGTTTTGTAATAGGTGCATAGGCTTTATTAATGCAAACTCCTTTTCCACCACACCTGCTTTTAGCGCTTGTAATTTCCTCTTGACTGCCTTTCGTACTTTTATGAGTTCTCGTTTGGTTTTCACGTCGTCTGCCATCGTCTAGAAACGGGTAGGAAGTGATATGCTATTTATGTGCTTTATAAGTATATATAGGTGTCAAAACCATTTCGGTAGCGACCGTTCTACAAATCGCCATCTTTATTGATCACCAGGAACCCATACCGATCTCGCCAGCATACGCCGCACAATTCTTTAAACCGGTTAAACGACATATCCGTATTTACATGGTCAGCGTATACGTGTTTTAAATTGAGTTCGTCTTGTTTGAATAGCACTAGGACATTAGCATTGTCTCTAATCAATTGTTTAGGTATTTTGGAATAGGTCTGACATAGGTAAAACAATCAATGGCCTTATGTCGACCCAAAGAAAAATATTCTCGCATTACATTTTGTTTATCGCACGACACGTCATCGAAAATAAATATCGAATCAGATTTTGCATCCGCTGGAGTAACAATTGCATCCAAACGCAAAATATCCTATTCCTTTTATTGGTTGTAATAACCTCTCTAGGTACTGATACTTTGGTTGATACAAGGATTTTGAGTAGAGATAAACGTTTTCAAAGCGTACACCATTCGGATGTTTCAAGAGACCGATGACTACATTAGTTTTACCACAATTGGATGGACCTGTAATGATACACCGTATTGTTGATGGTAATAGTAGTCCATGCTTTTGCACGTTAGTGTTGTTGCTGCAGTTGTGGTCCGTAATTGGCAACGCCAATTGTTGCTTTACCAGACGCATTCTATCCATATACTAAAACGTAATTGCAGTATGGTAAGCATTTAAGCGAGTAATTCTACACGCATGACCAGTCTCCTTTAAACCTTTCGACTGACAAGATTAATGAGATCCTATCGTGGCTACGGGTTACTCAATAGTGCTATCAATCGTTTACCGGTAGAATTACATTTACCAGGCTATCGCTTCTGTGGACCGGGTACTAAGCTTCAGAAACGCCTCGAGCGTGGTGATATAGGTCGTAATCCCTAGACGAAGCCTGCAAACTACACGACATCGCCTACGATCTTTCTACAGACTTAACAACCCGACACCAAGCTGATCGACGTCTTGCCGAAACAGCACAAAAACGTCGTACTGCACCCGACGCTTCGTTAGGTGAAAAACTTGCTGCGTTTGCTGTTGGTTCTGCAATGAATGCCAAAGTTAAATTTGGTATGGGTTGTCGCAAGAAAACGATAAGGTGTAAAGGAAAACGACGTGGTCAGCGTCTACGTACAGGAAGTGGTATACCATTCAAGCGTTTAATTCGCACCATTTGGGAACGCATTAAAACGTTCGTCCGACCGATCTTATTAAAACTGCTAAACTTGCAGTGGCACCGATTAAAGATATAACAGATGAAATTCGTGGCATCCCACGTGTAATCCCTGTACCCAAAACTGGTGGTTTCCTACCTTTGATACCTATTTTGCAGCCCTTTCCGCAATTGGAGCGTTGTCGGGTGGAGCAGCTGGGATTGCAAAAGCTGTCAACGATGCTAAACTTGGACAACAACAATTAGATGAAGCGAAACGACATAATATGGCACAAGAGGCAGTGACACTTGGAAAGGGTCTCTATTTGAAACCTTATCGCCGTGGACATGGACTGTACCTAAAGCCTTTTCTTACACACGGGCAAGGTTTGCGTAAACAAAGACAACGAAAAAAAAACTCAACGCATTCGTTAAACCTACCTATGCGAGCGTTGACCAATGTTGACTTGAACAAATACATAAAACGTTTACCAATATCCCACTTTCGTGGAATATTCATGCGCAATTCACTTCCAAACACAATTCGTTGGCGAGAATGTGGTATTCTTAATCATGATACTACACGTGGTGTGGGAACTCATTGGACCGCGTACAAAAAGATGGTTCAAGGGCAGTCTATTATGATAGCATTGGTAATCTACGACCTCCGAGGAACTTGTCAAATACTTAACCTCATCAGGACCATGCACTCTATTATAATTATGAACAATTTCAACCGCTTAACACTGTTACCTGTGGACACTTCGTATTGAAATTTTTACTGCAAAATAGTCCTCCGTTAAGTTTCTAACAACGTTATATATTATTTGATTTTAGTGTATTTTAACTGTTTTGTATAAAAGTGTTTAATTAAAACCATATATTGCAAGTGTTTCAGGAATTTGCTTTTATTACCCCATCCCAACTACGAATACGACTAGTTGTTAGTTTATCGTCAACCACCGAACATGTACACATTTACTTTAACTGGAACTGAATCTACGCTCACCGCAATCATCAACCCACCAATTGTTCTCGATGATGACCATGAATACGTTATTGGTCTTACAAACTTTGATACATATTTTCAATTCCCAATGTAACGGAAGCGAACAATAAATTTTACATTGATGACATCGTGCTTACTTTACCAGAAGGAACTTATGAAGTGGCAGATATTAATAAGTTCGTACGACGTAATCTGAACGATCCCCGTGAACGCACTTCATCCAAACGTTATCTTATTGATATTCGAGCCAATAATAACAGTTTACATACAGAAATCAAAGCATCAGGTATAGTGGATTTTACACAACCAAATTCACTTGCTTCGTTGCTGGGTTTTGAGAAACGTAAACTACCAGCTCTCACTACTGCTATTTCGGACCATCCGGCACAAGTCTTTCCAATCAATTCAATATGTATTGAATGTAATCTTGTGGTCGGATCGTATCGAATAGCAAACCTGTACACATTTTGCATCAATTCTTTCCTGCAGTTGCTGCAGGGTACAAGATTATTGAAAACCCCGTGAACGTCACCTATATGCCACTTAATACACGAATCATCGATCGCATCATTGTTAAAATAGTTGATCAAAACGGTAATCTCATCACTTTTCGTCGGGAAACCATCACGATTAGACTTTATCTAAAGCGTCTTTAAACAATGGTTTTGCGCTATGAGCATAAACCACCAAAACCTATTAATAGACGCATTGTCAGCACCTTTACCAGTTACAAGACACCAGTGCACCGATTAACACCGGAAAACGTTAAATTTCTGCAAACATTAGGACTCAAAGTGCTACATAGCTAAAATGGATAGTAATATTTTAAATGTTACGCAACGTGCTATATTTGATACAACCATCGTCAATGCCGACAAACATATGCATACTCCGTACTCCAATACCACGTATGAGAAGAACGATGTTATACGGATTCCAATAGAAAACGAAGATGTCTATACACTACCATGGGACAGCGTAATTTATATTGAGGGTACAATGAATAAGTCAGATGGTGGCGTTTCGCCTACCGCCGATTTTGTCAACAACGGAGTTTTATTTTTATTTGATGAAATTCGTTATGAACTTGGTGGAAAGACTATTGACCGCGTTCGTAATCCAGGTATAACTACGACTATTAAAATTTCCTATCCTACGATTATAGCGAAAGTCGTCGCTTTAGAAACGCCGGTTGGTCCCCATCGATAAGCTTGATCTCGTTGATGCTAATGGTCATTTCAACGTATGCATTCCTTGCGCATGGTTTTAGGATTTGCGGAGGACTACCGAAAAATTCTTTTGAATATCAAACAGGAGCTTATTCTTATTAGAAGTAGTGCTGACGATGCAGCTATATCGAATTCTGATACCAAAGAGTCAATCAAAATTACTATTACACATATATCATGGCGGATTCCACATATAACCGTTGCAGATGCAGAGCGCTTAAAACTACTCAAACATATTCAACGCAATGCCACCATGGACATAAGCTTTCGCAGTTGGGAACTACACGAATATCCAGAATTACATACAACACACACGCATACGTGGGCTGTGAAGACGGCTTCTCAAGTGGAGAAACCACGTTTTGTTATTGTCTGCTTTCAAACCGATACATCGCGCAAAAAGGGGCGCAGTCAGTTCGACCACTGTAAGTTGACCAATATGAAATTACATCTGGGTTCATCTATGTATCCTTACGATAATCTTAACATTGATTTCGATACCAATCGCTATTCTATACTATATGAGATGTATGCACAGTTTCAACAATCGTACTACGGGGTATCAGCGAGCCGATATTAACACCCAATGAATTTCAAACGCACGCTCCACTTGTAGTCATCGATTGTTCCCATCAAAACGAAATAGTGAAAGTGGGAGCGGTTGACGTACGATTAGAATTTCAAATGAAAGAAGCGCTTAAAGCTCACACTACAGCGTACTGCCTCATTCTACACGATCGTTTGGTCCGCTACAATCCTGCAACCAATATTGTGAGTGAAGTCTAAAATTAATAGTCCATTAGTTGTCGACGTTCAAAGGTTTAAAATTGCACATAATAACTTTGTGTTTAAAGAAATGGCTGTTTTACAACTATCCCTATCGAATGGAGTTGCAATAACATATGTGCTGAAACCACCATATTCTTGGAACTGTCTATCAGCTCGCTTCAAATACCAAAAGGTATGGTTAAGCAGAAACTTTCACGGTATATCTTGGGATGATGGCAATTTACAATGAATTTCCACACCTAAATGTTATTAACCTAGAAGATTTAGGGTGTACTCCTCTACATAAATTAAAGTATTACACCAATTCACACAAGTGTTTCTAGCATACCACACGACATTCGTCATTCAATTGCGCAACCACAGATGTAATTGTACTCAAAAACTGGTTTGTACATATAACCAATTATTCATTTTAATAAAGAATAATGTTTACATTAAGTAGTGTTTTTATTTGTATATTTTATACCTACATACATACATATTCCTTGAGACTAGTAAGATGTGTTTCAAAAAATGTCTTGAAATAAGTTTAATTGTAAAACTTACTAACGAATCTGTAAGTATCATATTGAAAAATTCCTCTTAACGGATATGTATTTTGCATTTTTATGCAAACTTTATGTTACAATAATACAATTAAAAATTATATTCCACTACCGAGGTATTAAATTTTAAAGTATGTTATAGTTGTGTAAACATAAAAGGCATTGCATAGGTTTTTATCATCAAAGTAGTACATTTTATTTAATCCCACCTGTAAAATGATTAATTTCTTAAACCTAAGTTTCATAAAATTTATTCTCCAAAGATCAACCAACTATAAACCAGAACTATTAAATTTACATAAATTTCGGTGTTATTTTAATTTAAACTATGCTCATAAAAAGTCGTTTATATATATAGCACCAACATTGTTACTACCTATTAATATCAAATCTTTAAAGGAATTTACAGTCATGATTAATTAATAAGTGGTCTTTTCATTTGTACACATTTTGTATATGTTGTTTTAGTTCCATTGACGACCTATTATTAGTAATCTGTTTATTATTTTATTGACGATATAAATTTTAAGATTGGAAGGGAAAGATAAGAAATCTTCCTCTGACATTTATATGCACTCCGCATAGTTGTTTAAGGTAGCAAATATAAATAAGCTGTTTAATGTGTTGTAGAAGAATTTTTACCATTGTATTATCGGTATGTATAAACTTACTTACTTAATGTGTTTTTAACGGAAGTAGAAATTTGAATTTTGGTAATTAACAATTATGCTAAAATGATTTGAAGTTATGCAGTTTCCATATATAATTTACATATATCGGTATGTTGTTATAAATATCACAACCTCGAGGTCATTAACTACCATGCACTTTACTAAACTATAATTAATAAAATCCCCGTACATTTAACTAAGATACATTTTTCTTAATGTGGAAGTCTTATCTATATTTTATTCAAATAAGAATCTGCTACCGCCACCTACAAAAGATAGGGACAATTAAAGAATGTAAGTTTTGTGTAAATAAAACATTAAAATATTGTGTGTTTCTTTTAACATTATATATTTAATACAAAATAATTTTTGAAATTCTCGGAGATTCTTCAACACGTGCATGTTTTGCTTAACCTAAAATCTCCGAAGTATTCAATCACCTAATGCGTGCAAAGCCTCCGTTCAGAACGCCTTATGGAGTACCATTCCGCATTTGAGAATGAGTACATCCCCATCCAAATTCTTCACCACGTTTTAAATAACGACATTATTTGCATACATTTAAAGATTATATTTTAGATCCGGGTACGAGTTTAGTGTGGTTGTATAAATTATTTTGGTGATGCAATCATGAATAAAATAACGAGTGACCTGTCTTAACATGTTTTTTACATATACACACATATTAAATATATATTGAAATTGCTAAATGTAAGCAAGAACACCTTGATATAAGATCAAATTAATTTTTTTATTTGAGAGTCAAAAAAATCGTGATGAAAGGTGGTATAATTTGCATACCAAGAAGGAAATAGTCTTAACATGTTTTTGCAAACACACCTTATGTTAATTAAATCCATTATATTAAAAGTTGAATGGCATGATTTGCATATATATTACCAGAGAGCTATAATTTCAATAAAAAACACGAGGTTATATTCGACTGCAATTCTTGTTATTTTATCTTGGTAATGAAATCGTGAACAACATGTTTTACAAGATTTTACATGCAGACTTTATAATTAGATCCATTATATCACATTTCGTATATTTTCTAAATGTTATTGCTACTTCATACAAAATACAGCTTTTGAGGAAAGCTAAAAATTCTTTACCACTTGCACGTTTTTGCTTAACATAACAAAATTCTTCATATAGGTAAAATCACCACTTCGCTATGCTCTCAGCTATCTAGTTTCGGCTACTTTTCCAAGGTCGTTGTGACGTCATAGCCTTTTATAAATAAAGAACAATGTAATACTATTCTAAAATTTTATTCTGGCATTATACATAACAAAATTTAAAAATATTTAATGCCAAGCATGGAGCCATTTAAACTTAATTTTAATATAAATTCGATTGTTTAACATGGCTAACAACCAATGCAAGAATTAAGATATACAACAAATTTGTGTGTCAGATAACAAATCCTGGTGTTAATAAACAACTTGGAAATTATATACTAGATTTTTTACGTTGTCCAGATGCACGTTTAAGAGCAACATTCGCGTCTACTTTGACCAAAGAACACGGTATTACGCAATTGGAAGCGACAATATAAAACTGTACAATTGGAAGCTATGCCAGTGCGGAACGGTGTATAATCCCTTAAAGACTGTTTAACCTTATTGGAAGATAGTAAGTTATACTTCCTAAAGGCGTCAATGTACTCGGTACCGCCAAAATGTGGAGTAAGTTATCGGACAAGCTACAAAATAGCTGCTGTTTAGTGTATAATAACCTGCTACAGTACATGTATTGGGGGAACGGCAATACAAAGAAATTGACGGGCTTGCAAATTAAGTTGTCAGAAAAACCAGAGAAAAGGAAAAAATTGATAAAGTATGTGCTTTCAGCTTTTAGTTTTAACTATTTACCTGTAAATTATTTGGAGATAGTAGAGTAGGAAGACAGCCAAGATAAAATAAAATCTTACACAAGTGCTACATTAAAGCAGGTAACATATTTTACACAACCTGTAACACCATATTCTACAATTCCAAAAGAAATAATCATTTCGGTATCGGGGTTGATAAGTACGCCTAACATTCGCCCAGAGGTTGTACGACAACGCGTAAATATTGGCAGTAAACTCTCCGTTGACGCTGCAGGAAATTGCCCAATTATGCACGCCATACGCTGTAAGTGGAAGAAAAGACAGCTGGAATTAGAGGAAATGCATGCAAAAGGCGAAAGTTGGACTAAATGGAAGACACTGCGACAATACGCGAACAATACAAAGATGTGTTAGACAAAGAACATCTTATTAGAGAAAGAGGGAAGGATTAAAAGATTATTTTATGTGCCGATGGACTGACTTGGATACATCCGCGTTCTACAAGCTGTATGTATTTGTGGTTAGTAAGAAAGACTCTTTTTAGAATTTTAGAATAGTATTACATTGCTCTATATTTATAAAAGGCTATGACGTCAAAACGACCTTGGAAAAGTAGCCGGACTAGGTAGCTGAGAGCATAGCAAAGTGGTGATTTTACCTTTATGAAAATGAAAATGAAGAACTTTTAAATTTTTTGAATAAATTTTGGTAGGAAATATTTAATAAATAAGTATATGTTAATGAAACACATATTTTCTAAATAATATTGGTGCTAAGGAAAGCTATTTTATTAAGTTCTATAGTTTGAGAGTGACGTAAAACCTTGATGCTACACCTTGAGTTGTAAAAGTTAATACATAAGCCTTGATATAAGATCAAATCAAATAATTTGAGAGTCAAATAAATCGTGATGAAAGGTGGTATAATTTGCATATATTTTAAATTCATACGGGTATAATTAAAAGATTATATGTTAGATCCGACTGCAAGTTCAGTGTACTTGTATAAATTATTTTGGGTGATGTAATCAAGAAGGAAATATACGACATACCTGTCTTGAACAAGTTTTTGCAACACACCTTATGTTAATTAAATACATTATATTAAAAGTCGAATGTCGGCATGATTTGCATATATATTACCAGATCTATAAAAACACGAGGTTATATTCGACTGCATGCAAATTCTTGTTATTTTATCTTGACATTGAAATTCACGAGAAGTGAACGACTTCTTTTTACAAGATTTTACCTGCAAACGTTTAAAAATTTGACCTCATCATATAACATTTCGTATATTTTCTCAATTTTATTTGCTACTTCATACAAAACGCAGCTTATGAGGAGAGCTAAAAACTCTTTACCACTTGCACGCGTTTGCCTAATATTAAAAAATTCTTCACCGCGGCGTTTTAATTTTTAGCTTAACCTACCCAGAAAAATCTCAACGAACCAACACGTGAACTCCATTTTCTACACACACAACATTTTTGAAAATGTATAACACTTTATCTTATTTAATATTTAACACCGGGAACGCTGCTAAAAAAATTTCTTAAGAAAATATCTCCACCCCAGCGCACGCGCACCACCCCACGACAAAAATCTAACGACCCCGCCGAACGCACACCCCAAAGACCTAACGACCTCCCGACGCACCAAATTTACACACAAAGACAATTTTGTTCTCAAAGCGGCGTATACATATCTTGCTGCACGTTTTGTTTCCCAAAGCGGCTTAGCTGTTCATATTGTTCTCGAATCGGCGTATACATATCTTGCTGTAGATCTCTGTTGTCAAAGCGGCTTAGCCCCCCTACTGTCTTGGTTTGGTCTTTACGCCTATGGATAGGTCTAATACTTTTTCTGTAGCTCCTTTTAGACTTATTCCTGTGTCTAATTCTACTTCTACTGTTTTAATTGCGATTAATAGATACATTTCTCTACGGTGTAGCCGTCCTCAACTACCCCATTGCTATGGTTGCCGGCATAAGGGAGTTACCTGACCAACTGTCCTAACTATCAAAATTCTTTAAACCATCGGTAGAGTCTTCTGAACGAGTCGTCGGCCCTATCGTCTTATTGACCTCGGATTCTTCTTTTGCTGGTCTCAACGATCAAATCCGTTTCGTCCTAGATTTTAGTGTGTGAATGTGCGTGGCTATGACCGCCCATATCTGTTCGTCCAGATTTTTCGACTTTTTTCACCAGTTTTTTATTCCGGGACTACGCGAGTTATGTATCCCCCAATTGATGTATATATTATAGAATAGAATAATTAGGAAAGTATTAGAAAGTGTTAAGAAAATGCTAAGTGAAGTGCAACAAAGTAATAGAAGAACAATTTATAAAGTTTATTAACAGTTCATGAGAACGGATGCAATACTTTGTATCCGAGACGATTGTGACACTGCAGATGGCAGGTCACAGACGGTCAAGATACCGTGATTACCTCGAAAGTAAGATTACAACAATATAGTAATGAATAGAGTTAAGAATAAGCAGACATGAGATCTGCAAGTTCCCACAGCCATGTGAGGGGGTAGGGACATTACAAAAAACCCGGGAGCTCCAAGACCCGGCAGTCGGTCAAAGTATTTAGCTTTAACATTGCAGTTGCTTAGGCTACTCAAAATAGTACATTTAATTTTTTTTTCGATTTAGAGTAATTTTAATTCAAGTTTCTAAAATTCCACATTAAATTCTGTATCAACCAAATAAATTTGTTAAGAAGTTTGGAAGTGTTTTTAAAAACGCAGCTCTCAAGGCCCAAACCTTAACTCGCGTACCATTCTTTACATTCGCTCCGTCTACTGACAAATCAATCATGCTTCCGAATCCAAAGCCATTACTACTTTCACCGTCCCTCATCGAAATTTGTTTGTATTTTGCCGTCACCATTTCGGACCCCACATTCCCCTGCCTGATCGATTAGGCCATCTGCCCAAACCGGATGAAAATTTACTTTTTGGTATTTGTTTTCTTTTGGGATTTTTGAAACGATGTTTTTTTGTGTTGTCTTATTGGTGTACCGTCTGCTCCGTTGCTTCTGCTTTCTATCTCAACTTTCTAATTTTGTTAAACAGGTGTGTGTGTGTGTGTGTTGTTTGTTGCGTTAAATTCTTGCAATCGATTGATTTCTGCATGCTCTATATAAATTTTAATTTTCAACTAACTTGTTTTACTTCTTATTAACAGCGCCTCCTAAAATGTCTAACCTATAAGTACGAAACTGTATATTAATCGTTTCTAATGTTCTTTGACCTATAATGTTAATGCTTTATGGCGACTTTAAAGAATTTTAACCATTTAATCTAATAATCCTAAAAAATTAGACATTTAACCCGAAAGCAGATACCTAAATGGAAACAGATTGCAATTTGTTTGAGAATTTGGATTATATCGCGAGGTTTAAAAAGTAGTGGAATAGAGGTTTAACAAAATTCCTATAACGCATTCGCGTTACTATAGATGCAAATAGAATAAGAAAGAAAACATTAATTTTGATGGACATGATAAATGCGCACATAACCTGTATATTTAGATTATACGAATAGTTAATGTTAATTAAGCCTGACATCTTAATTTTTGGTTCTTATAGAAGTAGTGCAGATAACAAAGTTATAATCCAAACAGAGCTATGATTGTGTTGCTTTTAAACACATTACAGCGCGAGTTACAGATCTCCCAAATTAATATATATGTATATTCAAATGCAACTATTAAATCTTAAGAAATAGAATGTTACATTATATAATTGAAGGACACATTATAAAAGGTTATTGAAAGTTCATAATCAGACGTGAGAAAGGAAGCAACTACTTTGTATTTTAGACGTATCATAATACTGCAGGTGCAGGTCACAATAGATTGTAAGAAAGCAATTGTTAGAATTAAGATTACTAAGAAGTAATACAATGTATTTTATCAAGAAGTAGCAGACATGAGATCTGCACTTCCCACAAGATGATGCGTAGGCAAAGATAGCATAAATGCCCGGAGGAGCTCATGTTAGTCAGTCAGTCTCGAATTTCATAACTTTAACATTGTTGGTTGTTTAGCTACTCATTAGTAACTAGTAACTTTGAATATTTGTTAATTAAAACGTTACTGAACATAACGTCCCAGTTATCAAATCATTATTGTAATTACCGTATAATTAAAATACACTTGATAGGGTTTTTTTCTTTGGAAATAAAGCCTTTTTTAAAAGAAGCTTTCAAAGACCCAAAACCTATCTCGCGCAATAATTCAGAACAATAACTTTTAAAAACTGCAAATAAAACTCGAGTTACAAAGACAGTTTTGAACGAACACATCAATTGCACCAAACGTTTTCTGTAATGTTGTTGTGTTATTTTGAAAAAACGTACGTTATTAATCGTAAGCTTTTAAAATAATTAATGGTTGAATAGCCGTGGAATTATTAATACTTATGTCAATATTTACCTTTTCATATAACTGCATCGTATTTCAGGAAAGCTCCTAAACCTTTCACTAACGAAATGCAGCTATTGTTTAAATGGTAACCGGGCAAAATAAAATTAATTTTGCTACAATATAACTAAACCATCTATAGACAGCAGGTGAACTAAAAGAAGGAAATTTTTAATATAAGATCAGTTTACCGAAGGTATGACCAGACAGATACTAATACAAACGAACCTAATGTTAAATGTTTTCAATGTAACAACTTACAGACCGCTAAAGCCATCAAACAACAGAATAAGCACGTGCAGGCTTATGAACAAACAAAGACGAACATGCGAAAAATGCTTGTTTCTTGAATGAAAGCTGGAGATAATAAGACGGAGATTATTAAGGAGCAGAGCTTGATAGTCGCCAAAAACGTAGATTTTTATCCATTAAGCAAAAAACAAAAAGTTGTTTTGGGGTAATCCATTTAATATGTTGGTCAAGGAAAACGGACTTGCTAGAAATTTAGCTAGAGTTTTACGTGCACAAAGTCCGCGGATTTCGAAAATCGACAACAGCCCCGACAAACGAAGATAAAAAGAGTTGGGCAGGTATTGCTTCAGACAACTTTCTTGGTAATTCATTATCATAAAACATGGCTTAATATTATCCTGGCTTGGAGAGATCCTTCATGAGCAAATAACAACACGTCCGAGCTGTAAGTAAATTTAATTAAAATCTTATTTATTTAATAGTGTTAGTAAGATAGACTATAATAAAACAAGAAGCCGACCATTAAAATTTGAGGTTATAGTATTTACTTTATTATATTATAACAAACTGAACATTCAATGTTAAAAGGGTTGAGGATCTGATAAAATTAGTATACTTGGTTACATGGCTAAAATGTTGCATATAAATTAATGTTTATTTTAGGAGGTTGCAACGTAAATTTATTTACATTCGTTAGGAATTTGTATTTGTTTTCCAAATAATGTAATGACGCTGTCATTGTAATAGAAGTTAGGTGAAGAAGCGATAAGATTTTCTTTTTTTGTTTTGTTTAACAACATTGGGGAGATTTTGTAAAAAGAACTGCATCTCAGTAAGAGGGCGATACAGATAGGTATCTATTAAGAAAACGCGACTTCCAATGGATCATAACCTTGATAGGACGAGTTTGCGGACATTAAGTAAGACAATACTATAAAGAAAGCCTTTTGAGTATATAGATACTTAGGGTGGCTTTTTTTATAATTTTAGGTGTAGCTCTTGTCGCCATTAAAAACAAACGTGTTTTAAATTGTTGCGTAGTTTTTCAGTTAAGTACCTGAAAATTCAGTGCGGTGGACTCTAAAATTATCCAGAAGAAACAAATCATTCCACACACTTACAACACTGTTAACTGAGTTCTTAACCACCTCTGAGTTATCGCGCGGTTTGTGGTGTTTATCGAAGTATCGGTGAACCCTACGGGACAGATATTCCCTCAATAGTAAGTATTCTATGGAGGGAAGAAGATAGTATAACCAGATAAAAGAAAAGACTGATAGAACTTTCAATTTCTAAGATAACCTAAGGAAATCACAGATAAAGTAACTTCCAAACAATACCAACAAATGATTGTTGCTCAGATGGCACACACGTTTATAACAACAATAACAATATTATCAACAAAGAAAGTGTACGCTTCAGAAGATTATACTACAAGGGATGAGAGTGAAGAGGAAAACTTACCCTTCACTTAAAAGCATAAGCAAAGGAACCAAATAGAATTAGAAAAAGATGTACCTACATATTGACAATATTTTAAGAAATCGCACTTATTTGCAATGATTCAGTATTATTGAAAGAAGTAGCAGCAGTAAAACTAAAAACCACAGAAGAAATCTTGTAGAAGGTAGTAGACCAAGACAAAACAAGCACAAACGCGTAACCAGTGACTCAGACACCCACGAGAGACATCCCTTCATACAATGCCGCTACCGCTTTATAACCTGTTTCACAACATGCGCCTTTCGAGTTTTTGTGACCTTGTAGCAGATACCAGGTGCTACGGTTGTCAAAGATTTGGCCATTCCGCCAAATTATGCAGATCCCCGACAGCCTGCTGTCGTTGTACTGTCCACCACCATACAAAAACTGTCCTTTTCCAACATCAGCTCCCCTCCTGTACTAATTGCTCCCCTTTAAACCGACTATGCGCGTTGACTGCTTCTGTCTACAAACAGGCAATGCAATCAAATAAACTAAGAACGCACTGTGGACAATAACAGACCTCTACAAAGACACGTACACATCCAGTAGCTAAATTCCTAGCCCTACAAATAAATGTACAACAGTCTTTGCCTGCTTGAACTCTTTTATCTAGTCATAGAAAGCTATTACTCTATAGCACTGCTACGAAAATCACACATTATCAACTATCATTGTAGCTAGTTACATTGGGCAGACGAGTCAGTGGTTAAAAAGCCGTTCAACCCAGCACAGGAGTGACTGTCGAAAGAACTCCGCTACAAGTGCATTGTATTCACATGTTTTTAACTAAACATACACCTTTATTCGATGATACCATCATTTTGGAAAGCGAGCCCAATTATAAGACCAGATTATTCATAGAATCGTTTTATATCAATAAGAAAATCAATCTCATTAACAACAAAATGGATGTCGATAAAGTACCTAATGATTTTTCAAACATCGTTGAAAGAATGAATACTCGTTTGCAGTGCAACTGCTGTCATTTTCAGAACGTTCTGCTTGCCAATTTCAAATAATCTTGTTAGATTCGTTCTTTCCGTTTTTAACCGTCACTAGTACAAGACGTGCCCTTCTGGAACTTTTTAATGTGTTAATTATCCACCTACTTTTATTATGTAAATCTTTTAGATTTTTGTTGATATTTTTACAAATATATATAGAACAGAGTAAGTTATTTGCGTCTTATTATGTATTTTTACTCATGTGGTTTTTCCATTTTAGTTTTTGATAATGGTAGGAAAATTTACCGAAACGCCAGGTTTTGATTAAAAACTATTTATTTAATTGTTTCATTATTGGACTATATCCCAAAAAGATTTTTTGACAAACTTCATCTGTTCCGGTGGAACCTTAAATTCGTTACGGGATTCTTGTCTTTTCTGGGCAATCAAAATTATTAACTAACGTCCTTTCACCCGTAATTTTGTGCATACCAAGCACTTACGTTAGAAATATACCTAAATTTATCTTCTATAAAAGCTCGTGCATTTTTTTATAGATGCGAGATTGTATTTTAATCGTTTCTAATGCCCTTTGACCTATAATGTCAATGTCTTAAGGCTCTTCCACGAATTTCAACCATTTAATCTAGTAATAAAAAAAAATTGGACACTTAACCCGAAACCAGATATCTCAATAGAAACAATTTGCAATCTATTTGAAATTTTAATTATATCTCAAGGTTTCTAAACTAGTGATATATGCGTCCATTAGAGGTCTTACAAAATTCCTAACAAGCTGGAATTTTTGGGATGATAGGAAATGGTATGTATACCTTCCAAGAAAGCCTCCCTTGGGCAAGAGGTTCCAGGCGCCTCCAGCCGTCATCTATGCTCTTATTTCTGAACAAATTATAACTTTTTTCTTAATTGAGTTAGATAATTGTTTTTTCGCTCACGTGTAGCAAACAGATTGGCAAACTAGGAAAAAAGGTTTCCTTAATTTAAGTACATTTATTAATTGACTTTTTGAAGTTATTCTTATCAAGATGCAAAAATTTGTTTGGCATCTCTATATTTAAATATCAGTTGAATATAGATATTTACATAACCAATTATGAAAAGACTATTTCTATTCGACGAGTGTAATATTTGACAAAACGAGTGAACTCAGTGTGCGACTTTTGCAAACTATATAAGTTAAATAAAATTGGGGTTTCAAATGCGTTAAGTACAAAATTCAGTCTTATTGCTTTACCTGAGCGTTGTCAGAGATTGATATTATGTAGTTCCTAAATAAAGGCTTAAAAATATTAGCAGTTGCGTAAAAATTCATAATCCAACCCCGGTACGAAATGTCAAACTTTAAATGTATTTTTGATGTTATGTAACGTCAAACTTTTTATAACTGTCAGTCCATTACATCGCTAGTGATGTAATAAAATTTTACGTAACTGAATACTAAAGCGTCTATTTCGGTAACCATAGATATTCACATAGATATTTATCAATTAATCCATAGCACCGCTCAAGAAAAGCGACGAACTGACTTTTCTACATCTGGAACCGTACAATCCTTTTGCTATATTTCAAAGAGGGGTTAAATAAAATATTGTACTTAACACGTCATGAAACCCTAATTTTATTTTACTCATGTTATTTGCAAAACTTGCTCACTGCGTTTGCTCGTTTTGGCAAATATTACATTTGCCGAATAAAATTAGTCTTTTCAAAACTGGTTACGTAAATATCTATTACATCACCAGGGTTGTAATAACCTCAATTATCAAAAACGTGACATTTCGTAACGTCAAAATTTGACGTTTCGTAACGGGTTTACATAAATTACTATTTTGACAAAGAAATGATTGCTCTAAAAAATTGGTGATGAAGAATTAATTAGTATATTTTACAATATTAAAACTATTGTAACAGTTTTATTTTATTGCGATTTTTTATGAACGTGTTTCGTGACCTTGCCCCAAGGGAGGAGATAGAACAACAATTTGGGCCTTACCATGCCCCCGAATTTCATCACAAAAACTTCATTGAACTAAGAAATATCTTTATAAACAATGGTTTTCCTAAAACACTAATAAACAAAATAATATTTAACAACCAAATTCACCACAAAGAAGAAAGTACGGTAACACAAAAACAATACAGATCATTACCATATATCCAAAATTTTTCAATTAATTTAAAAAAAATTTTAAAACAACCAAATATAGGAATTACTTTTAATTATAATAAATCAACCAAAGAACTTTTCACAAATTTAAAAGACAAAGCACAAAAACTAAAAATAAGCAATACAATATATAGAATCAAATGCTCATGTGGAGGACAATATGTAGGTCAATCAAAACAATACCTGGGTCACAGGCTTACACAACATAAAAGCGACGCCAAAATAGGAATAACAACCTGCGCACTTTCGACACATATAAAAAGAAACAATCACACTTTAGATCTACAAAATGCTGAAATACTTGAAATAAAAACTAATTATTACAAACGATTATTTTAGAATCTGTTACAGGCGGAAAAGCTACTAAGTGTATCTTTTCCAGTCAAATTATAAAATGGGGGCGGCCTGTAAAACAAAAATTAAAGGGGGGTTACCGGCACTAGCTAGCGGAAGGTCGTGGATCATATAGAGGGTTAAAATTTTGAAAAAAGGGTTAAATTAATTTATAACCTACTACAAAAATGTGGCACTTACCTTTCATAAAATATTGTGGCTTAATGACAATTGCCAAGGGCGCCAGACAAGTCGAGAATGTCCAAATGTTCGCACAAAACCTTGGGAGACTTGTCATCCCAAGGAGGACAACTGTTCCTTTTAATCAATTCCTCACTTTTTTTACTACTTATAAAACTTCCATGATAAAAAAAATAAAAAAAGACTATTGACTTAATCAACGGCAAACAAAACTATTTAATTCACAGAGCAATAAACGTGAACCTCTTACATGC
This sequence comes from Platerodrilus igneus, assembly GCA_036346225.1. NCBI lineage: Eukaryota > Metazoa > Arthropoda > Insecta > Coleoptera > Lycidae > Platerodrilus > Platerodrilus igneus. Next base: position 2,542,406 of record JARFIW010001638.1, read on the forward strand.
ATTGAGTTTAATTTAGAAATTTAAGTGAATAGGTGACTATGAAATTTATGAAAATTTTGAGTACATAAGTAGTTATCAAACACTTGTATATGAAAGAAACTTATATTATAAATCGTACAATAAATTAATCCTACGGTTTATGGCCAAAACGTCCTAACAAATAAACTAACTAAAAATTGGTCATGCTACTTAACTATAAAAACTTACTTACTAATAATTGTCCATTGTTTGAGGGTTTGTTTTCCAACGTAGAGCAGTTATTAAATTTGGGAAGAGAATCTCGCTTGTTGCTTCTGTTTGTAATGTTTAAAAAATTGACTGGCACACGAACCCGGCAGAATTTTCGACAATATCACTTACTTGTGCATCACACGCCTACAAGTTTTTAATATTTATCTTGCATCACTATAAATCCGCGACATATGGGCATAACCCTCGCGAAACTGGAAGAGTAACACTTCTTTCCAATTTTTTTACTAATGTGATACGAAGTGGAATATTCTAGCTGTCATGCCGGAGAAACGCTACCCGCAAACTACGTTTCTCTCTACTTCTTGACCACGGACGGTCCCATTGGAAAAAACTCCGTCTTTGGCTAAAGCCTTCAATTATATAGACTAACTCCTACTCTAATAATCATGTACGTCATTTTCTGTTATCCAATGACTGAACAGAACCTCCCACAAAACAAGATTTTAGAAACCAAATCCAACCCCTTTTTAGATGAGAATCACGGAAGCAATTATTCTCCCACGGGTTTAAATTATATTTTACCTTCTACGAATTACTTAGTTATTGCAATGTGGAACCTATCTATGGCGACAGCAGTCTGCCCTTAACAAAAATCGGCTAACCTACTTGAGCCGAAATGGATTTTAAATACAATGGATGTCTCCAGACTACTTAAAATTACTTGTAATATTTGAACAAATCAAATTGGAAATAGTTTTGCGCTATTTATAATATTTCGTTTTGTATAACCCGCTGTCAATCAACGAAAGTATTAAGAAGGTTAAGCTTTTTAAACTGAAATTGGTTTCCTTTATTTACGCTAAAAAGGTACTATTACATTTTAATTTTATCGGATTTGTCAGTCTGTAACCGACCTAACTTTAAGAGGTTTATTGTATTTGATTTACGAGGGTCTAGAGCTTTAAATGATGACCTGTCGCTGGAATTTAGTAGCCTGAAGCTATCGTTAAATGTGGTCTTTTATTATAAAGGATCCTAAATAAAATGAGGTAATTTATTGGTGTAAATTTTTGTTTATACTTTATTCAAGTTATTGAATTTTTAATTAATTGATTTGTTTAATCGTTAACATTACAAAATAATGTTACAAATCTTACCACATTCAAAAAATAAATAACTGTTTAAATGAAAAGACTGATATTAATAATTTAGAAGCTGTATACTTTGGACTTTATAATTTTAAAAAACAAATATAATATTCCTAATAACTAAACAACCAGGTCACATATACAGTTTCCAAAATTTCTTCACACAAAATTTTTATAAATAATAACGCTTTTCTCAACTAACTATTTTAAACAAAACTAAATCAAACTAATGAATTACAGATACAACAACCCAAAGACAAATCAGTTTCCTATTACACACACACACACACGCACGCACACACACAAACACACATACACACACACACAAACACACACACACCTATCCACACACACACACACCTATCCACACACTACAAACTTAATAAAGATTTGTTGGTCAGATAAAACAAGAATTTCTAAACAATCATAACATTTTGTATTTTAATCAAATTATTTAAACGTAGAAAGCTAGTTTTGACAAACATCACTTATAATAACAACTTTCAATGAAATGACGTTACATGTCAAAACAGGTTTTCTACTAAAAACACATTAAGTAAGTAATTTATAACTTTTATATATGTAATTTAATGCTATCTACTTTGTAGCTTATAATTAAGGAAACAAATTTTCCGAAACGTTAAGTTGAATAAATGTTTTAAACTAAACCACTAACTTATTTCGAACGAAATTTATCCAAATATTAAAAAAAAGGTCAATTAGTTTATATACATATATATATATATATATATATATATATATATATATAGTAAGATGTATCTGTAAACAAACTCTTATGAAAATAATAAGAGCTATTGACAAATACAAATCGGGCTAGTAGTTATATAGCCATTAACAAAACATTACCTTTATTACTTCACAGGGGAGAATACATCCACTGACCGACGGTTTCGGCTTGTTAAGCCTCATCAGAGTGAAATAGTTTCCAAGAACCCTATGAAGTAATCGAAGCTATTATAATGATATAATTTCAAAACAATCACTGTACTATGGCAAAAGTAAATAAAACCGCCATCAGGTGATAAAACACCAACACTACTAAGTGTAGAAATACAGAATTAAATCGAAACTATATAATAAATTCTATAGATGGCTATAAAAGTACGTCTGGTCTTTGAGATTTGCGGAATGTTACAGCAAAATTTATTTGCAAGCGTAACAAACCTTCTCGTGATGACACCCGGGTTCATGCCCCAAAAGCAATTTAAATAAAGGAAAATAGACAAGTTATTTGCAGTCCGCAATAAGAAATAGTATATAAAGTAAGATGTATCTGTAAACAAACTCTTATGAAAATAATAAGAGCTATTGACAAATATAAATCGGGCTAGTAGTTATATAGCCATTAACAAAACATTAGCTTGGAAACTATTTCACTCTGATGAGGCTTAACAAGCCGAAACCGTCGGTCAGTGGATGTTTCTTCCCCTGTGAAGTAATAAAGCTAATGTTTTGTTAATGGCTATATAATTACTAGCCGGATTTGTATTTGTCAACAGCTCTTATCAAGAAGAAAAACAACCAGAAACGACAGCGCGTCAAAGATGAAAAAGACAGCCCTCACAGAACCGATATATATATATATATATATTAAATTACAATAAAGACAAATACATTGTGTTTTTCATTTCACATTACTCCCGATTTAATAACTACGACTTGTTATTCTTTAAAAAAGAGAATGAAAAATTGATGCAATCAGTCTGTCTGTCTTTGGCAAATTTTGAGATATTTGTACATTGGGAAACCAGTAACCAGTAAATAACTCATAGCATATATTTCAATAGATTTATTTCTAGTTTTGAAGTTGGAGCATTTTATAAATTTCCCAGTTTATATTTCTTGCAGATAACTGAGTTCGCGATTTAATAACTACAATTTGTTATTCTTTAAAGCGAGAATGAAAAATTGATGCAATCAGTCTGTCTGTCTTTGACAAATCAGTACATATTTCTTGCAGATAACTGTGTTCGCGATTTAATAACTACGACTTGTTATTTTTTAAAAGCGAGAATAAGAAATTGATGCAATCAGTCTGTCTGTCTTTGGCAAATTTCGAGATACCTGTACAATTTGTTAATTGTGCTGACTGAGTTCAATCGTTTTTGTGCAGACATCAGCTTTACATTTCTTACTGACTACAATAATACAGACACAATCTTTCTATGATTTTTATTATTATTAAACCATTCTTTTAATAACAAGGTATTTTGTTTTGCACATTGCAGACTATTATTGCTGTGTCTATAACAATGGATGTTGCATAGTAAACAATTGTTGATTTTTAACTCCGATAGCTTAGGACAACCTAGTGCAAGCATATCAATTACAACGTTTTGCATTAGGTAGGTTTTCATCCATTTCTTCTTTTCTAGATCCTTCACACATACTTCATCACCGGGTCTGATAATTTGTTTTAAATAAAGCGCTATATATGATGACACCATTCCAGCAGTTGAAGATTCATCCCAAGAAAGACCATGAATATTCTTTGTCACCCAGTTGTTATGTTTTATATGATCTTGGCTCAAACAACTTGACTGCATTGGTAGTTTAAAAATTTGATGCCAAACAACACCTTCCAAGTCCAAAACCGCAATTTCTTTGCACACAAACTCGTTTTTCTTGTATTTAAATCCTTGAATATCAATTACATACATGTTTGTATATGTAGGGTATACAACTATAGTTTTGGTTTTGAAGATTTTCCTTATTTGTTAGTTCTGTAAATATTTGTAGAGAAACGGATTATAGAACAAAAATATATAAAATAAAATTATATACAAGTATATAGCAAATACTCACAATAAAAATGGTTTATTTTAAGTTCACCATTTTTAGAACCTACATATTTTGAAAGTTAATTGAAATTTCATTTAAACTAAACCCTAAAAGTAGAGTCTAAAATAATCGATCACCAGCATCGATAATTTTCAAAATCAATAGTAGCCAAAGGCTCGCAATTTCTATCTTGCAAAAGTATAATAAGACAGAATTGTTGATCGTTAAAATTACGCGAAGGACAAAATGTGTAACATTAAAATATGAGACATAAATAATAGGTTAAAATATATATTTTACTGTGATGTTTCGTGTGACATGGACGTGAGTACCAATTCACAGCACTTACCTCTGTCACAATTAGCTACTTACTACAATAATACCCATTTAAATTTGAGAGTTTAGAGATCTCCGGTTAGGTAGCTTTCATAGGTCTTGGCTGCATTAACCAACAAAACTGTTCAATAAAATCTTTTAAAAGCTGCGTGGCGTGACAGATTCCACACCAGTTGATTCATAGAGCGTACAATTATGACAATAAACAATTTCACTAAATCCATACAATCGGGTTACAATACTGAAACTCAAATAAATCATTTTTACAAACACGAGGTTTCAAGATTATTTAAAAATATAAAGAAACGTCGACTTATCGATTAAAACAAATAAATTCCCATGTAATTAAGATGCATAGGTTATAATTGACAAAAGGCACCATCTCTTGAAATTCCTGACACGTGACTTGCCAAAACAGACTGATGGAATTGTACTCAAAATTTACATTTGCTTCGAAGTAAGAAATATGCTCAAAATTAACATTGATTCTTTTTTTTTGCTCCGAGTTAAAAATGTTATTTAATTAATTTCTAACCGCACTTATTTTATTTAAATAATTGCCGCTTCAGAATTAAAGAAAAAAACTTAATTAATCAGAACTACGTTCTATAGCTATATCTATCTATCTGAAAAGGACTAAATTTGGGTTATAAAGTTCAATTCCAGTGACTAGATTTGCTCTTATTAAAACTCTACTTTGAATAATTTATCGAGTAATTCTTGTTGGTTTTACAATGTCAACGGCTCCATATCTTTCGCAGTCTCTTTCACGCAGTCTCAATATTCAAACTCTATTGAAATTCGGAAAACCATATAACACGCAGCTATGAAAAACTATGGACCATTTCTTCAAACACAAACCTTTATGAAATAACGTTTCTGATTGAAGTTAAATTCATAATTAAACTTTGGAAACCTCTAGGGTTGAACTTAAACTGTATAATTTATAAGAAAATGCAAATGAAAACGATATGATAGGCCTAGCTTTACTTAAGCTGTTTAGTAAATAAAACGGAAATTTTGCCTGCCACTTGTTTCCAAATTCGTACTTTAAAAAAATTTGTACTTTAATTCATATCTGAAGTTGTAACTTATTTCTAAAAATAATTACTCTTTCTTTATTTTCAGAGCGACATGGCTACTGCCCATCAACAACGATCTGTTCATGGCCGCTTCCACATTTTTTGACTACTGTATATCAATGCCTCCATGACTTTAATTGTCCTCGTAGTCATAAGTGTTGTGAAGATTCCTGTTTTGTACATAAAGTATGTCATCCTCTGGTTTTGGAAAAATCGGAACCAAGTGAGACAATTTATGATCCTGTAACGGATACTACCACTGAAAACACTGTCCAAACTTCGGAATACCAAACAACTAAATACGAAGAACCTGAACACATGACAGTCGAGGTATCTACCCTAAGAGCTACCAGTGCTACGCAGCCTACAGAACTCCAACTGATTACAAATGAAGAATCCAGTCACGTATCAGTTCAGACCTTTACTACACTAACAACCCCAACACAACATGAAATCACCGAGACTACAACTGACATAATATCCTTACATGTTATTACTACAGATGCAAAAATTGAAACAGCACCTGTAGCCTCCTCTTCCCCACAACCCACAGTCGTAGACAGAACTACCAAATATGTAGTTAAACCAGAAGCTACCACTCATGTTTTTGATAATACTCAAACTGGATTGAAAACAGCTGGCACGGACAACAGTACTGCAACTACTACGAAAAAAACTATTACAACTTCAGCAATCGGCATAGAAATGGAAACAACCATTTCTAAACCAGATATAACGGAAACCACTATACATTATGCCAAAAACTCCTCGCCTACTCCGACAGCTACTGAAAAGCTGCCAACTCAAACCTCTACAAGTACCAATTTGACCACAAAAGCACCCATCGAACCTATCACTTTACCGGAAACTAGTAAGAAGTCTATAACGAGTGAATTTCAAACCAAAGAAGATCGTAACGGTACGATCAGCAGCACTGAAGCAACAACGCCATTTGTTGATGAGGATGGTAGTGGAAGTGGAGACTACTACGACGTACCACAGCCAGAAGCGGTACGATCTCTGTCATTCTGGGATCCTATCTATGAAGAGAATGATGATGAAGATTTAGATAGAATCGAGATAGTATGATAGTTGTTATTATAACTCATTAGTATATAGTAAGTTTTGTAGGTATTGATAAATTAAACGATTCAAAATATACGCGTTATATTTGGATGTTGGGTACTGTGTGATAGGTAGGAATGAGAGAATCATGGTAGCAGTAATAGACTAAGATCTTCAAATCTTCGTATTTTTAATTTGTGAGTATCGTATAGTGTTTGCAAAATGTGGCTACACCACAAAATAATCCTGTCGTTAGTGGTTAATTTGTCGGCCAATAGCTTTTTAGATTTGTAAAAGATTTGGATTAAGTGGAAGAGCAGCCTGACTACCAAGTATTTCGAGCTGGCAGTGCGCACTTGACGCAACAAACCAATAAGTAATAAAATGCACAGAAATTGTTCTGATTTTACTGATTCACTTCACAGGAGGGTTACTACGAATCGCTTTGTATGTCCAAACAGAAGAAGTCGAGCGTCAAAGAGGAGCCAACGAGAGAATAAGCTTTGGGTTATTTGCTGTAACTAGGTTCTTAATTTTGCACTTTACAACCTGTGGCGTTCCTTAGAATTATGTATAATCAAGTCATTTTGGTAGTTTCTGTATTGGCAAATTCCACCAATGGGATGGAATTATTCCCTTTAAAAAATATAATTTTTAGGCAACTATAAATTTTAATCTAAGTTAAACATTATTTTGCATCGTATTTGATATATAGTCAAAGGTTGTCAAATTCATATGTAAGTTTTTAAAGGTTAGGAATCATGTCATGTGTTATACTCGAGAATAACTACACGTCATGGTTATACTATTGCGGGCAATTGTTATACTATTGCGTAATTGTTATAATTTAACGCATAATTACGCGGCAAATTTATTCGCCATATTGTAACATACCGACCACGTTTTTAGGGTGATGCAACCGCTTTTTAAGTTAATTTGCAAGCTCAATTTCAATAAAATCAAATTACGTAAGTGGTGGCATCTCGGAAATTCATCTCAGGGCTCCTCGGTGCTTAGTGAGGTTGGGTCCAGTTACGCCATGTTGAATCAAATTACCATTCGTCCTTCCTTTTACGGCATTCGTAAGGGATGAAGGAACACCAGTTAAAGGAACGACACAAGGCAAGATAAAAAGGAACCTACATACCTAAAAAAAAGACACCACACAGATAGATGTTGCTTTGTCGAGGGCTCATAACTTAATCCCGTCTTTTTTCACCACGCGCGCACTCCGCATCACTTTTGCGCAAACGCGACTCTCAGGGACGACGAAAGTTGGAGTTTTTAATTTAAAAAATACGCAGGAATTACTTTATAAATTATAACTAAATATAAAAATGTACATTGCCTATTTTGGCATGTAACACATGATTGTAATTAGTGCAGTCGTGATTCTGTTTTGTCTACAAAGAAATAATAGCGTCTGATTATCTCATTTTTTGAGAATAAAGACAAGTCGTATAAAGTTTTGTGTTGACTCAAATAAATATAAAATCCCGATTTCTGATTTTAGATCGACGATACGTAAATTTAAGTGGATATAGGTTAAGTAGGCGAAGACGACATAAGGTATATTTATTTGATACGTTTAATTCATTCTTTCAAAGTTTTTCGAGGATGCCTCAAATGATTTTAGACAAAGGAGATTTATTTTGTTATAGGGAGACTTCGTTTATAACATCCAAGCCATCAACATGCAGTTTGGTAGGTCCATTACCTTGACTAGAGATTATCGTGCAAGGCAAAGTAGCCTAAGTATGTTCTCTGTCAAGTGGGTCAATTTTATATATACGAGGATTGTTCAATTTAAACCCATCTTTGGTCAGGTTAGCCTTGGAACCAATTGTAATCACTCAACTGACGTTTTGCAACATTAGTGGTGTTTATATACTTCCCACTGCTCAGTTTCTCTCGTATATATTTGAAGCGATTTTAAGTATTGTGACTTTGAAATGACGTTTGTTGTTAATAATCCGACCAAATGTGATCAGCGTGCGGTCATTCAATTTCTGTGTGCTGAAGGTTTGCAACCATTGGAAATTCATACACGAATGCAAGCAGTGTATGAAAACGCATGTTTTGGGTATCCAACTGTCAAGGAATGGTGTCGAAAATTTAAAAATGGACACGAAGGGACGAATGATAAGCCGCAACCAGGTGCAATGTGTACTATGTCAACAGACAGGAATATAGCATGTGTGGGAGGCCTGATTAAAGAAAATCGTCGAGTTTCAATCAGAATAATTTCAGAAAAGTCCCGATTTATCGCCTTGCCATTTTCACATCTTTGGGCCACTGAAAAAAGCATTAAAGAGTAACCGTTTTCAGTTGGACGAAAAGTACAAAACGCTGTGAAAAATTCTTTGAGCAGCAGCCACAAGATTTCTGTAGGCAGGGCATACATAGGTTAACGAAACAATGGGATATGTACCTTAATCGTAGTGGCAATTAATTGTAAATTTAGTTGTCAATAAATTTTTCCTGAACCAAAGATGGGTTTTTATTGAACAAGCCTCGTACAACCCTTGTGTTGGAAGTAACTATGTTGGAGTGGATGGACGTTAATATCAACATTTAATAGAACAATAGTCTATCGTGCGAAAAAAAATGAAAAGAAAAACTTCCGAGACTACACCGGGGTGAAGGTTGGTAAATAAGCAATCATAATTTAATGCATAAATTGACTGCTCGACCGATAGTACGTCAAAGTTTAGATTAAATTTTTAGTTGGTAGATTTGTGATATATTTGATTTTTAATAATTGTGTACTGGTAACGAAAACGTGTGTGCTATTAGTTAGAAATGTATATAATTGTGAAAATCCAATGTATATTTTGTTTTTCCATTATAGTAAACGGTATAGTTACAGTTTTGCTGCAATAAATTGTTTTGTAATTATCTGGAAGCCGATTGAGTATTTTAGGTCATTTAACATTTGCTTTTAAGAATTTTCTTTGCAGTTGGCGGTCTTAAATAAGTCTGCGTGTTTTTTTAGATTTTATTTTGTTTTAGGTTTAAAATAATTTTGGTTTTAATGAATTTTCAGATATATTTTAAAGCCGGGATCACTCTTTTGATCTCAGATTTCGGCACCCTCTTGTTCTTCTTTCTAGGTGGCGTCCAAGGTATTTCCCAATCAATACCATATTTCATATCCGATAGCATTCTGGAATCCTCTTCCAACACTTACACCCCCCTTCTCCTTTGGTTTTTTGTATTTTACCGAAACGGGAGTTTCAGCGGAGTACTTTACCATCCCGACGAGGTCCGCTTAAAAAAATGTTAGGCGAGCATTTTTCACAAAAATACGCCCTCGTTCGGATGAGAGGTAAAATGGAAGTCCCGTGTGTGTGTTGTCACGCACGTCAAAAATCCCTAATTTGCTTGGAACAGCAAGGGTTCGGCAAAATTCAAAATTTCTAGGTAAAAAAAAACTCGCTTCCTGGCCAATGTAGTACCTTCGGGTGGAGCATTGGAAAATCAAATGTAAGGATTACTTTATCGAATTTTCTGTGAGTAACCTGCTAGATACTTAGGGTGCCAAAACTGTACGTAATAAATTGATGGCGAAAATAGACTTTCGGACGACGACAGTGGTTTAGTTTGCTCCGATGTACACTTCTGTTGGATTTTCGGCAGAATTGTCGTTTCTCCGATGTAGTTCCTTTTCGACATCCTCGTATGTACAGAATCAAAAAGTCAACAATTCAAGGTACTTCGTTCTACTCGTATAACAGCAATATCACAAGCCTATACCGACTATTTAAAAAATATCCAAGGTTCGTTTAGTATTTATTCTAAACACATCTAGAAATATGTTCGTTCTAAACTAGAAACAACCGGTATTCCAGGAAATCCTACTAATGGTAATGTCGAATACAGAACCCCCAAAAATATATTGAACGCCGTCAAGGAGTATTTTAGTAGTGTTTATGTTAAAGCACATTTGTCAGAAGCACCACATATGAACATAACTACCGTTTGGAATTAATACATTATCATCAATTCTATAACATTAGCGGAAATTGTAAAATCTATCGAAAGACTTAAAAATAAATGTACATCTGCGTCGGATCAAATCCCTTTGTTTCTTGTATGCGACTGTAAAATGGTAAAATGGTATATTCGACTCGAAAGGCCAATATGTAATAATAAGATGACCAAAAGAAAAGAAAAAGGGAAAAACATTCGCTTAACGAAATAAAAAACAACAAAAGAAAACACTCCAAAATAAGAAAAAAGAATTCTTATCCGGCTTGAAGAACCAAGGTACTGGACAAAACCAAGAAAGAGAAAAAAAATTTAAAGAGAAGCACAGGGAAAGATAGGTAGATAATACCAATGAACGAGGACAAAAGTAGAACGCCGTCAACACTACCAAAGTCGTCAAAGAAGGGGTGCTTCTTCAGCACAGAAACAGGACAGTCTTCCACCTCAAGAAACGATTGTATTCCTGCAGAAAAACCAAAAGTAAAAAAAGGAAGCGACAAATAAAACCAACAGTAACAGCCAAAATGACCAAAGTGTCAAGCCTCATAGTAAGCTAGGGAACACCAAGAATGCTGGGTAGACAAAAAATTAATTATTTCAAGTTGTGGTACCCAAAGAATCGCAACAACGGAAAAACAACAAAAAGGACTAGACCTAAAGTCGACTAAGTCGTGGTTTGCGAAAAAAAAATGGACTAGAAAGCACTTACCACAGGAAGTGGATTGAAAAATTTAACAAAATCCGCACGAAGACCGACAGAAAGTAACACCAACCACAGAAAAAGGGAGAGGAATGTGGAACGAAAGGAACAAGGAAAAAAAGAAAAACCAAAAAGAATAACACCAAACAACAAATGCAAGAACCAAAGAAAATCTAAGAATCGCACAAAAGAAAATAAAACAAAATCTCGATGTAGTTTTGTATGAGAATGTGTGTGCGTGTGCGTGCGTGTGTGTATATGTGTGTGTGTTGTATGAGTATGTGAGTGTGTGTGTGCATGTGTTGGACCGCTTTAGTCGCCTCTTACGACAGGCAGGTCGTACCATGGGGCTTTTCTATTCCCTGATCCACACGGGTGGAGTACAAGGAGGGAGCAAAATAAAAAGGAGAACCAAACAGAAATGTGGGTGTTTATAAAGTGTATGTGTGTGTGTGTGTGTATGAAGTCTGTGTGTATGAAGTGTGTGTGTATGTGTTGGACCGTTTTAGTCTCTTCTTACGACAGGCAGGTCGTACCATGGGACTATTCTATTCCAGAACCCACACGGGGTTTTAGGAAGAAAGAAAAGAAAAAAAAACTAGCAAAACAGGCAAGTAAATAAAAGAATCTGTTACGTAATTCGTGGCAGTCCCTGTTCGGGCGCCAAGGTTATGCTACGTTGGCTCGTAGCTGTGCGTAACACCAAGATATCACGGAATGACCGGGCTCAATCGGAGATTAGGGGGTGTAGAAAGCAGACTAACATATAATGTATACGGCGGTAAGGAGTTAGTGACAATACCTGCAAGAAAAATAGTTAAGCAAACTTGAAAAAAAAAGAATAAGCATAGCAGCAGTGATAAGTCTAAATTATTCAGTACCTTGTAGAATGTAAAAAAAAAAAACTGTTTGGATAATCTCTATAATATAACAACGGTAAAAGCAATATAAAATTTTTTAGTACAAAGTGAGGTAATATTGGGGAGTAGCAGAAACGTTTCCTCACACACCAATTAAACATAAATCAGACAAAATGTTAACAAAAGATAAATGGGCAAGACAGAATTGGTATGAGTAATTCAGTAGTATTGATTTTTCCTTCTTTCTTTTTTTCTCTATGTTTTAAAATAGCATGCAAGTCTATTGTAAAAGGTATCAGAACGACAAAGATATGGTAAAGCAACGGATAGATATTTAAAGTAATAACCAGTAGGAAATAGTTCAACTTACAAAAGTCCTTCAGCAACGCTTCCTTGCAACTGAAGTGTGGGATTCACGATGTCCTGCACTAACGAAGCACTTCACCCTTGCATGTGAGGGTGTTGATGGAATTTCTTACACTTTACACTAATCACTAATCACTGGTGTTAGCAGCAGACATTATCATGCTGATGGAACTATGTAGCATTGATAAATTTCTTGGTAATTCTATTTCCTAAGACTATAATTTCGAAATATTCTGTAGCACTAGTTTAATTTCAACTGGGACCAAATGTATATTATTTTCATAAACCTCCAAAAAGCAGGGAGAAACTTCAACCAATACCTTTGTAAACCGGTAATCTGTTATATTTCGCAAATAACGAAATTTGCGCAAGCAATGATCTATTTTAGATTTTTGGTGTAAAAAAAATTCAGAAACTACAGTATCAACTGTATTTAAATTAATCCAAAGTATGCACTCCTCTGATGAAAAAGAGACCACGAAAACTAGATCGCACACACAGTTCAAATATAAAAAGACAAATCAACAAAAAAACACAATTAGTAAAGCAACGCGTATCACTAAAACCGTCCGTCAAAATGTTCTTACAACCGCACCTGTGGTCAATCAAACACGTTACATATAAAAGCATACTTCCTTCAAAAGTAATCAGAACTACACTGCTACAGTTAATATACAACTTTTATTTCACAAGGAAACAACTAAAATCGCGCCGCGCTTGTTCATGAACAATTCGAAATTGATCCCGCATTAATTCTCACTATTCTCAAAGCAAAAACAAACAGTATTTTCAACGTAATTCATATCTAGGAACCAAGAACAAACTGCAACTATGCACTCTAATCTATTTATTTAAACTCGTTGTTACCATGAACTCTGGTCGACTATTATCTAGACTGGTATATCCACATAAGCAACAAAATTTATACGAACGGTAAGACAAGAACGATGCACTCCACTCAATATAATACGACGCATTCGCCAACGGGTTAATAAATATAAAATATAGAAATAGTAATTGCAGAAAGGTATTTACTAATTGAGAAAAAGCGTAAAATGTAAAACTATTAAAAATGCCCGTTACAAATCGTAAGTCCAAAAATTAAGTGTTATGGAAAGCAAAATCGGCATAAGAAACGGACGCGAGGACTAGGCATTGAGCTTAAGACGTTTGCGTCGCCAGCAAGCAAACGAAACTAGGTCAAGAACATTAGAATTTTGGAATGGGCATTGACTAATGTCTGCCTCTTTAAGCAGCTTTGCAAAACAGGAACAGTAGGAGGTGTAGTAGTCGTAGACGAGGTTGAGAAAGTAGTGGCAAGGGCAGTTTAGAAAACTCAAAGCGCGTCATAGAAGGAAGTTGTTTGTTTTTCGAATTGGTGGCAGGAAGGTCAACGATAGAAAAGGAAAAAGTATTGACTGTACGAAAATCAATCTTACGGAAAAAAACACAAGCAGAGCACACTACCGTTACGTTAGATAAAGGGACAGAAGCAGATGAAATTTCATCGACGTTAGATGAAGGACTAGCAGTATCACAGTTAGGAAAGAGAACAGCATTGGCTGTAGGAATATCAACCTTAAGAAAAGGAGCAGAATCCGCTAACACTTTAGTAACATTACATAAAGGAACTAAATTAAGTAGAATTTCGTCAACCTTACAAAAACAAACAGCATCAGGAGGAACTTCAACAACAGTAGATAAAAGAACATCAGCTAGAAGTTCATTAACTTTTAAAAGAACAGAAGCAAGTAGTAGTTTGTCAGCATTAGATAAAGAAACACAATCAGAAAGAATTTTGTCAACATCAGAAAAATGAGTAAGAGCAGGTAACGATAAAGGAGTCCGATAAAGGAGTAGAATCAAGTAAGACCTTATCACTGTTAGACAACGGAGTAGGAACAGACAAAACTTCAGCCAAAATAGGAACTGATTCCTTGACAATAGTAGATGGAGAAACAGAATCAGGTAAAACTTTGATGACAACAGCACCAGGCATTATTGCTACGGCTTCCCTAACTTCAACAGGAACATCTCTACCCGTATTAAAAGTTATCGTCACTTCAGCTACAGCTGTTATTGCAGACACGACAGAAATTTCTTGAGTTGAATCATTTAAGAAAGCAGGAACAGGTAAGATTTTGATAAAAACTGCAACTGGCATTAACGATTCAGGTTCATGGACTTCAACAGGACCCTCTCTGACTGAATTAGAAATTATCCTCATTTCAGCGACATTTGTGCTTCCAGACACGACAGGAATTTCTTGGGTAGAATCATTTAAGAAAACATAAATATACAAGGCTAACTACCAATGCGGAGAGGGGAGGGGTTCCTAACAACACAAAATAATACATCGCCAACGATTTTCTATTTACAATAAAAAAACACAAATATAGAAATTTCTATCGAAACAGCAAAACAAAATTAACTAAGGTTACTGAATAACGCTGATATTTTTGTATAAGCGAATGGGTTAATTAAAAAAAAAACATTAAATTTAGAAACCTTTCTAGTAAGGATTTTACCATGGGAAGCATTTGTTATAATTCTAATCAGTAAAAAAAAGAATACCGCTGATACTTTCGGATAAGCAGATGAGTTAAGTACAAAAAGCAAAACATTAAAGTTCGAAACTTTTCTAGTAAGGATTTTACCAGAATAAACATTAGCGTATCTAATTTCAATTGGGTTTATCCCTGGGTATGTTAGAAAAGGAAAACAAGTCACATACATGTGTTGGGATACTTATCTTGTCAGCCCTCGGAAGCGAATTGACACAGCATCGCCGCGGTAGTCAGCAACAAACATGCTACTACCGTAATTACAACGGCGGTCTACATGCAAGAGCAGTTGATCTACATCAAGGAATAATCGGGCTACGCAACAAGCAATTTAGCCTCTAGCTAAGAGCTAAATTTTTTTACTAATATTAACAATTTAGGAGCGCTTACCAATACACACCAAATCTACACATTTGATAGAGAAGAAACGTACATCGCTTTTGGAGTAACAGAACGAGTAGTTTTTACAAGTGCATCAACGCACAAGCTGCAGAATCAAAGTTTAAAAGGAGTTCAAAATAACACAAACTCGAAAAGCAAACATCCGCGTTATCGAAACGCGATTGAAACTGAAATAACACGGTTTTACCGGAGAATAGTAAAATATATTATTTCGACAAATCTTTAGATGGGCAACCTACTAGAACGCAATTATACGTTATCGGATGGTATAACGCGTTCACGGATACCTATCAGAATCTTGACTAATTAATTGTAGCCCAAAATAGTCGTTTCAAAACAACTAGATTTACGTTGAGAAATTCTTAGAAAGAGTATTTATTATTAATTATGCGGAAGGATTTAGCAATAGACATGGAATTTATACGAACGGATAATGAATTAACAAGAGATTTGAGTTGAAAATTATGGTAAAGCGAGCTTATCTGAACAGATACAATATATCGGGTATTGTTGGTGAATTTAATACTAGAAAAGGAATTCATGTAAATAAAATAAACAATTATTGCCGAAAATGAACGTAACAGTCTGCTAGTTCAGAAGTAACTCTCTTACGTTTATTTTCAACCTAATTAATAATAAACACGCTCTCGAATAAATTCCTCAATTCAAATCCCTTTTGTTTTTAAAACGAAAATTTACTCGATAAATTAAATAGTCTATGCCTTGTTTTAGGTATCCTATAATCTCCTAAATGCTTCAATAACATCCTGTTTACAACGTTACACTTTTATTTTATTTTAATCTAACTACTCTACCTTATAGGCGGCAGAGCCTCTATAAATTATGAGGGGTTTCTGTCTAAAGTTTAAGCCCAGGGTAAAGTGTATGAAAAACGGTTCTAAAGAGATGTTCCAGCCAGCTAAGTTTCTTCAACTTAGGGCAGAGCTATGAACCAGGGTCGTAGAATGGTATACGATTATAAAAGAATTTTTAATGGACGCCACCGTATCTTAATAATAGCTATGATGAAACGATCTGAAGATAAGATACGGAAATCTTCGAAAAAAAAGTAATCTCCTTAACGAGCAAAACATCGAAATATAATACTTACTTGTGACTCTGCAAACTGGAATTGGAACGACGATCTTGTACTGTCTGAAAATATAACCACTTCATAGAATTTTAGGACTAGGGTTTTATTAGAGGGTAGCCAATTTATCAAAAGCTAAATATCCACAAAAATAACAATTCAAAATTAACACTAACTTATCTTGCTAGTATAGTGTCGGTGGTCTTTTTCTTTACACTCAATAGTTTTGTGAATTTGGTTGTTTGCTTTACGAGAAATTGTTATCAACTTTAATGAAAGTAAACTTTGACGTAATTTAATCTATTTTCTATCGATTTAAAGAAATATATATTTGTACAATTCTACATGTATTAATGCTTTTTATCCATCTAGATTTAAAAATATCTAAGAGTTGTCCCATATTAATTTTATGAATTTTGCAAGTTTTAATTTATTAGAATTCTTTATAAAAAGCATTGTGTTTTTAATATGTTCTACAGCTTGTACTTATTATCGAAAAAAGGATCCTGTTTTGGTTTACAATTGATTAATTAAATGTATTGACTTTTCATAAACTGTAGAACTTACATTTTTAATTAATTTATTTCTTGAACGAAAGGTCAAATATCCTTATGGTATGAACTAATCTGTATTCTAATTGTACTTCCAAAAAAACTAGATTTCATAATGTGACAAACAAACACGAATATGTCACCTGCTTAGTTACAAGCACATTTTAGTTTAACCTTTTAAATTCCTAGAAATTTGTCTTAGAAAAATTTCTTTGTGTTCTTACGAACATTTATATGACATCTAACTATTAAATCATGAACAAAAAAATTACGTATGCCAATTTAAACCACTATATGAAATTTACAGAAAATTATTACATTTCCAGTAATGTGTCGGTGAAACGAGAATTGAATTAGAAATCACTCACCCCAATAATCCTCCAGACATCTGAACGACTTCAGTAGTACTTACTAACCAATTTATTGAGATATAAATCTTATACCATCGTTCGTTAATTTTTGTGTGCAATTACAACAACAACAGGTGTGCGACCTTCGCACGTGCTTGGGATTACAGATTGACTTCCATTTGGAATAAACGTTAACCGAAAGCTTCACAATACTCCATAAAATTTGCAGCACTCGACAATTTGAACTCTCAATACTGCATAACAAAAAGAACTTGCGTTTTTCTTGCCCACTAAACTTTGCAATGTTTTATAACAATTAGACTGTGCTATATTCCATAATTAAAAAAAATTTATATACTGCGTAATTAAATAAAACTTGCGCTAAAAGAATCAAGGAATTAATTTAAATACAAAATCGAAACTAATAACCTACCGTGATGATGTTTACTTCGAAATCATCTTACAGGTCAATTAAACTATTGATGGTTTCTATTCTTCAATACTAATGGTATTCTACGGGACTAAGCTACCTGCCTGTGGGACTGCATGTTTGCAAAAACCTGCTGCCCCACGCGTAAAACTTGTCTATTCGATTACATCCGTAGGTTAAATGGAGAACTTTATCACTAAATCATTTTATTACTCGAGCACGCGCAGAGGACCGAATTATTGCATCAACACATACGCGAATAAGAAGGAAACCGAGATTCTACCTTAAGTTCATAAACATAGATGGAGTTCTATGTAACAAATAAATATTATATTATCGGAATATAAATTGATGTTTTCTATACAGTAAAGGATCTTTGGTAATTAAATAATTATAACAAAGGCGTATATTAATTAAGGATGCAATCGTAATCGTTACAACAATAATAAATACGCTTTCTACAAATTTTCATTTTGAACTTATTTATTTCGATACGACAAGTTTATAGTTATATCCTGTTTTTAGGTACCCGTTATCTTGGTATACCTTACGACCGCCGTATAATGGTTTTCTCTATTGTTCCAAAGTAACGACTTGTTGAAATAAGGTCGCGCACTATCCGATGTAACCCGGGTTTTCCGAGTTTTAATCACGCTTCGACAAACGAGGATTTGAACCATTGTTGAATTTGATTCTACAGCTTGTACGTCGAAATATTTTCTACATTCTTCGTCACCGTATTACAAAAGCAATGCAGTTTGTTTTTTTCTGTTCGACGACTAGGAGGTGTCTAGCGTGTATTGGTGAGTCTCCCCTCGCGTACCCATTCTAATCAGATTCTCTTTTTAGCTTTTTTCACTGGAGACCAAATGGGTTCTTTCTTTATGTAGACCAACTGCTTTTGTCTGTAGACCAACTGCTTTTTTCCGTAACCCACTGCTGTAGTTATGGTAGCAGGGTTAATGGATCCTGAATACCGCGGCGTTCCTGTGTTGATTCACCCCCGACGAGTTGCAAGCTAAGTATCTGGACAACTACAGGTATGCAACTCGTTTTCCTTTGTGTGTGTCAATGGCATATTCCGTATCAACGTTTGGTGTTGAAACGTGATACCGTAGAACTATTGTTTGTGGCCGCTAATCGATACTATCGCTCTACATGTGCGATGAACTATTTTTAATGATACGTGTCAAAAGAACGCACACGTTTATTCGTTTCACTGATTAGTTATTTTGCAAAAATTATTAGGAGAAATTTTAAAAACGTTCGACAAAAGCTCTCACACGTTAATTCTTTCTTAGTAATTAGTTTTATTATAAAAAGCATTAGGTGAAATTTTAAAAACGCTTGACAGAAGCTCTCACATATTGATTTACTACCTATTAATTGTATTTTGTGTAAATACGAGATGCGCACTTTGTATTTAAATTTCTAAATTGTTCGTACAATATTATTGTTTGCTGTGAAATAATAACACATAATTTATTTTTTTTTTGCTTGTTTGTACAGAAACCTATATTTATTTTTATGTGTTAATAGACAATCGTGGGCGATGTATTTTATTTTTTTGGTATTTAGGTAAATCCCCCTACTCTTAGCGTTTGATAGTTAGCCTGGTATTTACTTTTTTTCTGGCTACGTCTAGTTACGTAGCAACTCTACTATTTTTTATACTTTTTACACCTGTCTAATTAATATTTTATCAGTCTTAATTTTATTGTTACTATTTTATATTTATATTTCATTTTCTTTTTTGTCTTTATAGAGCCCCTTACAAAAGTAGGCGAAACGTCGACCTTAGTTTATAAAATGACACGGTCCCAACTCGAAGTATGGGTTGCAATAGTAGTGGAAGCACAGTTTGGGTGGAAGTGAAAACATAGGATTCATTTGATTATTTTTTTTAATCGCAAAAGACAGAAGAAATTTGGTTCAAAAAGGGGCAGGTTTTAACTGATCATCGTAAAGTAAACGTAACAAGATCATGGAGTCAGTTAATGTCAAGAGAGGGCATACGCTCGTCCTCAGGCAGGTTACACTACAGTATTCTTAACAAAATCTCTGCATTGTCTTAAAACTAGTGCAGACAACACGATCATATTGTTGTTTTCGTGAAAGTAGCTTGAACCGCCATGATAAAACGTAGTAGTAATTAAACTATCGTTAG